>OY856410.1:501938205-503138205 GCA_963693085.1 Alisma plantago-aquatica | reverse complement strand
TAGACCTTAAGGTTAAAAACCCTTCTCAGATATCTTTATCTAGTTCATCTTTTAATAACCTTTATTGATATGGAAATTTCTCACATCACTAAGGTTTGTATCCAAAATCAATTTTGTGGTATATCCATAACCTCATCTGTTGCATGATTTTTATAATTTAATGATTACTTTGTGATTCCAATTCCACTTGGTAATTACATTTTCATTTGTGATTTCAATTTCACCTAGTGACTACCTTTTCCATAAAGGTTTCCCAATTGTCCTTAATAAGGGTGAGGTAACACCTCAAACCCTAGATTATGCCAATAAATTTCAACTTGGGTATTCATTCTCATATATAATTTTGTAAGAATAACATGCATATACCCAATTTGTCACACTCATAATAAGATGAAAGAAGTATTTGGTTAATGTTCAAATACAAAGCTTATCCTATTTCGGGAGTAGAGATGGTGCATTCACACATTATCTCTTAATCAAAAAGAAATGAGTCACCTCCAATAATGACTCCATATCATGAATACTTTTAGTTCCACAATTTTTTTAATATTCCATGGGCTCACTGGGAAAGTGATTCTTCTCATAATTCTTGAGTTAATACACAACTCCTTTAAGATTTTATCCAAACATTATCACATGACTTCTTGTATCTCATGTCTCATTGTCCTTAGTCATTCCCTTAAGATCTCTATGGGTATAGATACTTTTGGGAGTGATTCTTTACACTCAAAGGTCTTAGGCACTTATGGAGTGCCTTTCACGTTGACCCCTTGGGTCCCGTCAACTCTTAGAAGGTGGCTAGTCTCCTGAACCCATGGGCCTTGGGTACACATAGATGGCTATCTCTTGATCCCATGGTCTCATGCACTTAGGACATGACCATCTGTTGACCTCATAATTATTATGTACCTTTAATCACCCCTACTTTACTTTGGGATTGACCCATGGATCTACCCCTTTCTACAGTTTTATTGAGATGTCGGAACTTTATTTCATTACATAATTTTTTTCTTTAGATTTCTTTGATAATATTTAAGTATATAATATCCTTTATAATTTTTTAACTAGGATTTCCTTCACCTCTTGTGATGCACATTATTTTCTTTATGTCCCTTCATTGGCCTCATGGAGACCTTCCCTTCTATGCTTAGTCCCATACTATTAGCCACTTCTGTAGTGATTTTTCCTCATGTACCTAAGAGATTGCATACATAGGTTCAAAGAATTATACTAGAGATATGTGTTTTCATGTTCCATATACTTAATATTTCAAGCTTTAGGTGACGCCAAAGATTACCTCAATTCTTAAACTGATTTGTGAACTCTCTTTCCTAGGGAAGGTCCTAATCCATGGCAGGATAAAACTAATACTTGGTAGTAACAAAACATTACAAAATCATACTTCAACCAAGATGTATATTAGCCAAAGAGAACATGTCTTTCAGGCATATTTCCCATTATAACATCCATAAATTAACTACCTAAGAGTTGAATGTATTAAGGCCTTATGATCTACTACCAAAGAGTTGGATCACCCTCAAGTACTTTACTACTAAGGTGTTGAAATGATTCCATATAATGGAGTAGATATATTATGTTTAATGTGTTCATGACTATATATAGAGAGAATAATGAATAATTATTTTCTTCAATATCGTATGTCAAGTATTTTATACACACATAATGCAACCATACTATACAGTATACCAAGTAAGAGGTAGAGCATATGTGAAGAAAACAAATTTAATTACCACATATTCCTCATGTCAACTAAAACCATATTCCTTGTTTATCATGGATCTTATCTCATTTCACCTTTTCAAATTAGGTTGTAAAATGTGTTAAAGGTTCATCATAATATTAGCTAGTTATTTCACATTATCATAATTCATGCATATGGCCAACCAATTACATTGAGAGAGAGAAATATAAAACCATTTATAAGTCTTTCATCATGTCATATCCATACATCCCATCTCAATGTTAGATTAGTTTCATTCATTTATTATGTTATGGTTGTTCTAAACAAACTTATATGAGTGTCTTGTCAAACATATATCAAAAAGTTCAATTGAGGTTCCCCTAACCCATTACCCGAGGGTGGTTCCATGCTCAATGTCTATGAGCTCACTCAACTCTATGAGTATTATATGCACTATCTCTCTCTTACCTCTTTATTATAGGGTTCTTAGGTCTACCTCATCAACTATACAAGATCTAGTCACTCAAGCACAAATTGAACCAAACATGATATTGCATTCTCTTCATATATCTCTACTCATGAAATATTCTTAACCCACTCTCTCTTTCTCATCAACAACCACCAGAGTCCTAAGCAGCAAACCACAAACCCAAGCATGAGGCTTCGCCTCATACTATAATTTATTACCTCTTCAGGATCTTCGTACTCTCCCTCCCTCACATAGATGGTAGGTACTTATATCATATACAACTATATGCAAGCAGCCTCTTTCTCTATCTCTAGAGTTTGGTCCTCCTAAGGACATCAAGGGTACAAAAAGTCTCTAAGAATCATGGATAAAGAAACTCAATTCATTCACTCAAGGGTAGTCTAGTTTAGGACATATCACAACAAATATTTCTCATAGTTTATCATATCTTGGAGTTTAGTTTTTTTACCTTCTCCTTATGGGTCTCACTCTGTCACAGAGTTAACCCCATAAATGGTCCTAAAACTATATGTCCCCTTTTTATAAAGGATTGAGGCTCTTATTGATCCTTAGATCATCTTTTCTTGGAGAAGCACACGTACTTATATCATCAAATCTTATGTCAACTCTTCAAAACTAAATTCTAATCCTCAAATCTGACGGTGATCATCACAAACCATATTATCTCATTATATAAAACTTAGATAATATCATCTAAACCTATTTTACCTATCCCATCCATCATGTATTACAACAAGGCTTTAGGCATCTAAACTGTAACTAATTCCCCTTCTAGCCTGATGTCACTCACCTTCACTTAGGTGCATGACTACCTCCTATTAGTACATATGTGGGAACATATTTTCCTATTAGGGTTCCTTAATAGAAGGAAGTTAGGTTTTCTAGTCACTATCTAACCTCATAGTTTTAGAGTATTCCCTACCCCATAGATCTTTTCCTCATCCTTGGGTTGACCCACCTCTGGTCAGGGAACCAACCCTAAACATTTAATTAAGGCTCTTATGTTCATTTTTATGTACCCCTTGATTACTTATGTCTTATCATTACATATTCAAAACCCCTCATCTACACCATGCATGTGTTACTCCACATACCATACATGGAGATACTAGTGTATCCAAACTCATTGTGTTTCTCTTTCCTCTTTCCATTTCTTAGGGTTTGTTTTGTGTAGGGTTATTATTTTACTCATGATTCTCCCATTACCTAGAATAAGGTTTTAGGGTTAGAGTTAGGGACTACACCCAGCATCTTAGGTTTCTATATCCTTTGACCCACTTAGGTTTTTCCTAAACCAAACCCGGTTCCATCTAGGGTTTACCCCTATAAGGACAACCCATAAAGCATTTTTTACTTTATCATTATTTTTACGTTGCATGTACTTTAATTGGCAGAGGATTCCTTAACCCAAATACTCATTACCCTAATCTCTCAGAGAGGAGAAGAAAATAGTTATTGGGTCCCTAGGTTCATGTGAGGGAAGTGAGGGGTAGAGAAGGGATGAATCAACAAGATGAGAAGAAAACCTAGATGTATTTTACTTTAGGAAAAATTCTTACATCTTTGGCTAGACAGGATTCACAAAGGCTCAGGAGTCCTTGTAAGCCGACTAGCGGTGTGGAGTATGTCTTTCCATCCCCCGAATCATGATACCTTCTCGACACCATTTCCTTGGAAAAATCCTAATAATTCCCTTGGGCTATATAGAATTCTTTAAAATTTACTAAGTACTAAAGGTTAAATGTTAAACATGGGCTTTGATACCAAATGTAACAACCCCCTCCCCCTATTATCCCTAGTTAAGGAGGACTGAGAGGGCAAGGGTCATAATCATAATTCCAAGATCAAGGTTTAGCAAGTAACCAATAATAATCAGAAATTTTTTTGAATGGAAAGGAGTTTTGATAACAATATGAAGATAGAATCTCCTCTAGGCATGGAAAGGGAAACTAAAGTTTCCAACTTAAAGTAATATATTTATAGTCCTCCAACAGAGTTACGTCATTTTTCCTTTTATTTCCATCTTCTCTGGAAATCCCTTTCTTCAGCTAATTTGTAGATTAACCTAAAATGACATGAAACAAAAATGTGGTCAGTATATCTCTATACTGGGTACAAGGGGGAACAAAATATACGCATGTAGGTGTAACAACATAAACAAACATAGTAGCAATTATTATTACATAATTGAAAAGGAATTTTTTGTTTAACTTCTCAATCGATATTTACTCACTATCTATGGTATACCCTCTCTTTAGGGGAGCCTTTATGTGGGACCCCCTCTTTAGGGTTTAGTCCTTGTAGTGGACTCACAAAACCTTCCTTAATTTCTAGGACTGGATTTATATTGTCCTTCCTTTCTGAGCTTGGCCTCTATTGATCTTCCTATCCGGGCTTGATCACCAATGATTCCCATACTGACTTCTTTCTCCCACATGGTCATTCAACTCACCAAAATATTGCAATTTGGGGATCGATCAAGTTATATTTATATAAGATGATACACATACGGGCCTTTTTATTGTAGGAAGTAAATAAACAACCAAGTAGTTTAATTGCAATCCATTTGAGAAACTCAAAAAACCACAGAAGTCGATAAGGTGAGTATTCATAGGTGTAACCATGTACCTTTGTTTCCATGTAGAAACCATGCAACATGTACTTCAAGCACATTCCAAATATCCAAGAATTCAACATAATCAACCACCAATATATATGTATACTCTAAAGTGTCACCAATCATATTAAAAATATGAATCATGATTTAGTATGGGGTTTAGGTTTCCTTAGTATCATGATTCTCGTGTTCATTGATGTAATAACTCAAGAACCCTAATTCATATTAGATGTAATCATGATTATCAAAACTACCATGTTATTGCATCATGAACACTTATATTAGATTATGTGCCCTAAGTTCATAGCAAGTTACATCATTGTTGTTCAAAATCATAATTACACATGTTGATTATTATTGGTCTAGAAACCCTAATTATTCATCATCATTTTCATCATCATCTTAGATCTCATTGTAGTCAAGTATATTAGTTTATATGGCAAAGTAAACGTTTTTAATATACTCAACATGCTAATTATCCAATCTAAGATTTCCATGTATTAATCATTACTTAATCATGCATTAGCCCTACATTTGGAATTAGGATCAGATGCAGGTCATGATACTATTATATTTATATTCTACTCATTCTCCCAATTAGTTTGAAGTATAATTATTCCTATATTTGGGTATTCCTAGAAGCCTCTATGGTTTTTGGAAAATTAACTTAGAAACCTCAAGCATGGGTAACGTGGCGGTCTCTTCCATGGAGACTCAGAAGGAAAGGGATGAGGGGCGAAGTGCTTCAAAATATCCTAGGCTTCCATGTCATTGTGGCAAGCACCATGCTAAGAGATACAACAAGACCACCATGGATGAGGAAGAGCATTGCCATTATGAAGGGAGAGAGATTTGCTATCATACTACTATGGAAGGATGCACATCAAGGAAGGAGGGGATTGGGGTAGTCCATCTTCTCTTTGTACCACTTTTTATATCACAAGGGTTGGAGATTGACGGGTCTATTTTCCACAAGTTTTCTTATGAAATTGGCAAGGTATCATGCTAGGATAGTTATAGCTATGTTCCTCCCTCATGTCCTTATAATAACAATCTCATATCTTTTACTTAATAGACCCAAAAATCATGTAAAGAAAGACACCCCTCATACCATTATTTTGAAAAACTTTATTAATACTATTACCTTCCATTGGGAATAGGGAAACTCCTTCATTATTCCTTATTAATCGAAACTTGCCATTGAAGGATAATCTACATATCTACAAACTAAATTATCTTGGTCATAAAATATCTTAGCAATTTCTAAATTTTGTTCCATAATCCTATATTTGTATTATCTATCTCATAAATTATCTTGAGTATTTTTATGAGCACAAAAATACTTATTTCCCTATTTGGTATCCCAAGGACCCCTTTGTAAACCTCGATTGTGGAAATAAGTAATTCATATCTATCTTTCATATTTACTCCAATTGGTCCCAAAATTGAATACTTCCTTTATTATCCTACATCTCATATTGAACCTTGTTTGGTAACGATGGGATGTTTCTAGATATCCTTTTCCATTTCTTCGAATAAGGGAAATAACATTTAATTATTATAAGCAAATCCCTCTTCCTTCTCAATTTTCCATAGGCTACTAGGAGGGGAAACTCATTAATACATTTCTAAACTTACATCCATTTTTTGGGATTTATTGTGATAACTTCCGCAGGAGAAACTTACCCTTTATGTATTTCCTTAAAACAATTACCCACATTATATGGAAAGTCATTTTTATTTGAAATTCTAGAATTGTCATAGTTTCCTCAACATCTTTACGTGTTCCAAAAACTAGGCTAATTATCCTTATTGGATACCTCAAACTTGTGTTGCAAGATGTGCTTAGCTAATTTCTTCCATTGGTTATCTAAATTATAAATTATCTTGGAATCTTTTAGAAACTTGTCTATTATTCCATGTTTCCATATTCTAACAAACCATAAAGCCATTATCCTTCATTTATGTATGAATTACCTTTTATTTATTAAACTTGTGCTACAAGGTTCTATTGCAAAGTAAATAGTCTCATGGGCCTCACTTGGGATATGGGATGAACCCATGCAACAAAGTGGATAGCGTTAATTTTCTATCAATTATAATTAGGAAATTTTCTTATCAAATCAAGCATTATATTTGTAGAATTCAAATTTACCAAATTTGACGGTCTAACATTCACCCCTCCTTGAAAAGAATTTTGTCACCAAAGTTCAAGCCAAATTAGATTAAGGTGAATGATAACTCTTATTAGCTTTAGACCTTAAGGTTAAAAACTCTTCTCATATATCTTTGTCTAGTTCATATTTTCACAACCTTTAATGATATGTAAATTTTTCATATCACTAAGGTTTGTATCCAAATTCAATTTTGGGGTATATCCACAACCTTATTTGTTGCATGATTTTATCACTTAGTGAATAATTTTTTATTCCAATTACACTTGGTGATTACATTTTCATTTGTGATTTCAATTTCACCTATTGACTACCTTTACCACCAAGGTGTCCAAGCTATCATTCATAAGGGTGAGGTAACTATAATGTCCTAAGATTTGAGGTCTCTTATAAATGATCTTAAAAGGAATGATTTGACTACCCATATCACTAGTGTGCACCTCCTTTTTAGGGAGCCCATCACTAAAGAATTTTATGGTTAAGCATGCTCAACCCAGAGTAGTACTAGGATAGGTGACCAATCAGGAAGTTTATCTTAGCTTGTGCATGAGTGAGGACAAAGAATGCAGTAAAGGCTAGTGGTGGTCTTGTTGGTTATGTGTGCCCAGAGAGCCAATCATGTGATGAATGTAGTGGTATATCATGAAAAAATGATTTGATTATTAATAAAAAGGCAATCTTCCAATTTATTCTATTTAATTCAGTTATGAGATAATGATGTAACATCATAAATGTCTAGAGAATTATATTACTCAATGATGTATGTAATCAAGTTACTAACCTTGTGAGTGAGATCATACGGATATTAAGAGTACATATACATATTCTCATTATGTCCCTGATCGGTTGTCATTGTGGAAGGTTGATAGACAACAATGACACATAAGATCAGAATGTGAGTTGGTTGATGACTAAATCTCAATAGTCATGATATGGTAATATTGAACCAAGCACACAGATACATGTTAGAGAATAGTGTATTGGACAAATCCACCGTGATTCTAACACATGGAAGCCATCATCATGGAGGTCATAGTCAGCTCTCATAGTGATGGTGGTGGTTTTAGTTCTTAGACCTGAAATCACTACACTCAACACATGTCATTGGGTACACTTAGACATCATCAAACGTAGTCCTAAAATGTGAATTGCTATAACGGTGATTATTGGGTGGCTTTGACACATGGGGATTGACTGTGAGTGATAGACATGGATTTGTCCCTCCTACTGGAGTGTAATGTCCTAGGCCTCTTGATAAGCGAGACTGAGAAAAGCATGGCCATGCGCATGTAAGTCAATATGTGATATTGAGCTTACATATATCTCAGACAATCTACTCTTGGTTCTAGAAACAAGATTGAGTAATAATGAGGGTGACTGCTCCATGCCTCTAGTTCAATCTGGACATTAGTGACAAAGGAACTATACAAACACTGTAACACCATACACATATTGTAGGTTGAAGTTGTTCCCCAACTTTTCCATTTACTTAGGTCGCAATGAGGTGCGACTAGGCCCACTCTTTGCTTGTGATGTCATTAGTTGTTATAGACACTCACTGCCAGTGTAATATGGGACCTATAGGGTCACACACATAGGTCTTGACCTAGAAGAGGAGTTCTGATCACGAATGACAGTTGAATTAAGTGTTAAAGTGTTTAGGCATTTGATTCAGGAAACAAATAGGCTGACACCACTACCAAACACCCGTCTCAAGCATCGAGACGGTCATTTGGAGTGCTAAATAGTTCTCAAGTGTCGAGACAGGTGTCTGGGTGTCAGGCCTGATTGGGAGTTGAAATTGGCAATGGAACAAACTGACCCGACCAAACAGGCTTGACTCAGATCACTAGACAGTCGTTTGGGTTAACTGAGATGGCCATCTTGCATGGGAGAGATGGTTTAGTTTGTTCGGGGAAGGTTCTAGTTGTTTACCTATTCATTTCTCTTGAGAAATACTTATTGCATAAGGAAATCGATGTTTAACATTGATGGGAATTGATTTGCCAAATTCGTGCACAATTGGAAACTACAAAATGGTCGTCTTGTAGTGTGAGACAACCATCTCGTGTTCCAAATGACCATCTAGCTTTGCCAAATGATCGTTTCAGCTGTCTCAAGTTGTGCAATTTCCAAAATTGTTGAAAATTTTTGAGTTTTTCCAGTCCTTTCCACTCCCGCACATGAATCCCACATTAGATAGCAATTGGGAACCTTGACCCTAGCCTCTACTATAAATGGAGGGGTACCAGGGGATTCCCAGAGCAAAATACAGACAACTGAGAATCAGTTCCTCTGACAATTATTGTCCTCTCTAGTTGTGGTAACCGCGAGAGCCTAGGCAAGTCCTACCCGGCTAGGGAGGGATAGCCAAGGGAGAAAACAACTAAGAGTTGTTGTGGTGTGAGAGAAAGCTGGTTATTAGTACACCAGCGGGAGGGACAACTCCTTCTTGTCCAGTCCAGTAGGATGACAGGAGTTCTAGGTGGTCTGTGTGGACTACCATAGAGGCAGGAAGTCGTTGTTTGTCACTTGGAGGACAACGTCAACAGCAGTCCTTGACAAGAGGAGCTGTTGAAGAAGACACCGTTCGTGGGTGCAGTCCATGGTGAAGACCAGGAGCTGATCGATAGAAGGACCTTAGAGGATATGGTAGACAAGTCGGACAGATCACCTAGTGGGCCCGACCGATCAGCTGGAGGTCCCAGTCAATGATGAACAGAAGGACCAGACGACCGGAGAGATGACCTAACAATCGGATAGGAGGCAAGCCAATCAGTTCAAGGGTTGAACTGATTGACCCAGATTGGCAAGCACAGATCTTCATCAACAACATGTCTTTATATGTGATGTAGACCTAGATGATCATAATTCCATGTGGCTCCAAGGGATTACATTAGGACTGGCCATAACCATCGCTTTTGTTTATTGCATGCTTTCGTTATGGGATATAGCATGTATATGATACATACTATATATGTGGTGGTTGGATAAAGTATATCTATATACTTATAAATACAAACTCCATCAATTAAAATATTAAGTCTTGGATGCTTTTCAAAAGAGGCATACATGAAAAGCATGATCGACTAAGTATAGGTTCCGCCTTCGCGGGGTGCTTCATCTATATTGTGGAGGTGTGATGGTAATGATGTAGGTTCTGTGTCCGTATGGTGCATTATTATCGTGTCAGGTTATGGGTCAGGCTTGACTGGTGATTCTCAGAGTGTCTGGGCCCAGAGGCATGCAGATGATTATGGTAAGGGGTTGAGCATATCATCTATCAGGAATTACATATAATGCAATTGGCATGAGTTGCCTACCTTCATGGTTAATTGTGTTTGCGGTGTTGATCGGGCCACAGTTGAATCATCTTGGATCTGGCCTACTAGAATATTGTATGCTGCAATATTATGAATTTATATTGAGGGCTATCAATTTGAATAAAATAGTGGGAGTGACAATAATTAAAGACCTAATTATATTGTCAAAATTTTCAAATCAAATCAAATCAAAAAGAATTTTGACAAATGCAAATTTTATCTCTTATAGAATCATATGGCAAACAAATCATCACATTCAGAAACTTAAATGAGTTTTATTTTCATAATTGGTTCAGGACCTTGAGAAGTGTTCTGCATGATCTTGAAATACTAGAGCCAGTATCCACTCCAAATTTGCCTAAGACTTACATGGATGCTTATTTGAAGCATGCCAATGATGTTGTGGACATCAAGAACCTTATGTTGAGATGTATGAACTATGAGTTTCATAAACAACATGATAAGCATGAAAGGTATAAAGTCTTCGAGTAGAGGGAGATCTAGTAGATCCCCACATATGGAGCATCTTGAGAAACTGGGATTTTCTTTGGGTCAAGATTTGGCCACAGATATGATTTTGCTATCATTGCCTAAATCATATAGTCAGCTCATTGAGTGTTATCACTTATGCAACTTGGTTGGACTGTTGTCACAGTTGCTTGACATCTTGATAAATGTTGAAGCAGAAACGAAGATAGACAAATCTATGATGGTGATCAGCAGAGTTGAGTCCAAGGACAAAGGCAAAGCCCAAAAGCATTTTGTGGCTAAACTAAGGTTCAAATCTTCTGCACTCAAAGTAAAGAGAGGGATAAGGGAGCCCAGGAACTTGAAGAAAGGGATAGATATCTCTACTTCTGGGGTATATGTTGTTGATATTAACTTCACTACTTCTTCATCATGGGTACTTGATACCGTATGTGGATCACACATTTGCTCAAATGTGAAGGATCTGAAAAGAAGTATACCTTTAGAGAAAGGTGAGGTTGAACTACATGTTGCTAATGGCATGAGAGTTGCGGCCAGTGTAGTTGGAACCTATGAGTTAACTCTACCACTTGTAATATAATTACAGAACTTCAATTATGTACCTATCATTAATAGGAACATCATATATGTATCTTGTCTGGTCAAGGAAGAATTTGAATTTTTTATAAAGAATGGAAGATGTTTTATTAGTAAATATGGGATCTTTTATGGAAGTCCCCAATGTCGTATGGTCTATACTTGATATATCTAGATACAGGTGTATATAAAGTGAATACCAAAAGGCAAACACTCAATTACTCAAACAAAACATACCTTTATTACTATCGTCTAGGGTACATAAATAAGAATCGCATATCTAGACTCCATAAAGATGGTTATCTGGACTCTTTTCATTTTGAATCATTAGAGACATGTGAATCTTGTTTGTTGGGTAAGATGGCTAAGAACCCTTTCACTGGTAACAATGAGAGGGTTAGTGATCTGTTAGCACTCATACATACTAATGTATGTGGACCTTTAAGACAACCGCTAGAGGTGGGTATTAGTACTTCATTACCTTCACTAATGACTTCAGTAGGTATGGATATGTTTACTTGATGAAACATAAGTCGTAAGCTCTTGAAAAGTTCAAGGAGTTTATGAATGAAGTACAAAACCAACTTGGCAAAAGTATTAAGGCACTTCATTCTGACCGAGGTGGAGAATACTTAAACCAAGAGCTTAAGGGCCTTCTTAGAGCCAATCGGATTGTATCTGAGTCGACTTTGCTAGGAACACCTCAGCGTAGTGGTGTATTAGAAAGAAAGAATTGCACATTACTAGATATGGTGAGATCAATGATGAGTTTAGTTGAGCTTCCGACTACCTTCTGGGGACATGGTTGATAACACCCAAATTCAGGCATTTATGCTAAGCATTTATTTATGGTTTTGTTTCATTATAGCCTTAATATGCCCAAAATAACCCTACATTCTTATCTTTTAGTAAATTATATCTTTTCATAGATAAAATTGCTCAACTAGCCAATTTTGGGACTTGTAGGCACCGAACCTGAAAAGATATCTATTCTCTAAGATTTATCCCCAACACATGAATTTTACAGCAACTAGGCTTCCATCTGTCATGATCGCAACACCTGACATGACTGAGATGCTCGGCACGGCCGTGCCGAGCCTGGAACGATCGTGCTGAGGACAACAGTCATCTGCATGTGTCTTGACTGAGGCACCTTCCTCGACTATGACACTTGCCCCGACCGCGTCACTTTCCATGACCATGATGCCTGCCTCGACTGCGACACCTCCTGCGACTGTGACTGAATCTCATCTACTGTGATTGAGACGCTTGGCATGGCCATGCCAAGGAAAAGGGTCAGTTGTATATGTCTCATGTGTGACACATGCCTTGACCGTGACGTCTGCCTCGACCGCGACGTCTACCTCGACCGCGACATCTGACGTGACTGGTACTCTCAGCACGGCCGGGCTGAGGAAAAGGGTCAGTTGTACCTCTCTCACCCGTGATACTGACAGTGACGTCTGCCTCGACTTCCACGTCTGCCTCGATTGTGACATTTACCGAGACCACAACATTTGTTCGACCGCGACCCTCGGTACGGTCGTGCAGAGACCAGGGTCATGATCGGGATAGGTGTTGTGACCACTCATTATGTACACTCTACCTTCACCTATAAATACCCACCCCTCTCTACCTGGAGTGGGGTTTTGAGATTTTTGAGGTCCCATTTCGTATTTCTAAGATTTTGGAGGTCCCATTCCGCAGTTCTGAGATTTTCGAGGTCCCATTCCATGGTTTTGAGATTTTAGAGGTCCCGTTCTGAATTTAAAGATCTTTCTGGTTCCACGTTGTGATTTCACACATTCTTGGTTCCCAGAGCCCTGTGGGAGAGTTCTAAGGTCCGAAAAGGCTAAATTGCTCATCCTAAGTCCGTTCCTTCTGTTTGCTTTCATCTACCACCATTTTTCACCACCATTTACCCATATCCTATCATTCCCAGCCATCTTCCACCTCCATACACCCACCAAGCTGCTGTTTGGGGCAGAATCAAAGAGAAAGGAGGCCAAGGAGTCCAGAAGACCAGGGAGGATGACCCAAAGATGAGATCCAGCCTATACAGAGGCTAAGGAGCGAGAGCCACCTCTCCTTTATGGGATAAATCTCTTCTTCTCCTTTCTTCTACTTTTCTCCTTTGTTTCTGTACAAATGATATTCTTCCATATTTGTTCCAACTATGCATGTCCATGGCTAGTTGAGCTCCTTCTTGTCTATGTAGCCTATTTTGGGCATGTTTATGCACTTTTACCTTAAGCAAGCGGTTTTATTTTAGATCTAGTACGTTTATAGTTCTATCTTTTCTTTCCTTTTATGAGTGCTAGTTTGGTTGATCTCTTTCTTGCTAGAACTTCTATTTCTACCTATATGGAGAGATTCGTTGTAGAGATAGATAAGAGAAGGTAGTTTGGATTGGAATCTAAAAGGAGGATGGTTCAAGGTGATCTGTGCAGAACTATTGACCTGTGCACAGTTGGGCCCAGCTCGACACAGTTGGACCCACTACGTGGTTCTGTCCAGATCACACCTGTTCCTAGCATATTTGAATATTTAGGCCGGAGAGGGTATCTAGAATATTCCAGGGTGTTGATTTGCCATCCTTAAGAGAGGTTTCAGGTCATTTATGGGTTTTAGTCATGCTACGCGAAAGTGACTATGACGACCCCACAGGAACCGATATCACAGTATGTACTATGTTTGGATGTAGGTTGCTTGTCGAGGTGTTTGAGGGTTTTCTATTATCCAGAATGGGTGCTAGATTGCCCAACTTGTGGTTACATAGCCAGGAATTTCTTCTCTCTAATTAGTAGAATCTGACGGACTATGTTTTGTTTTGTTTTCTTTTCTTTTCTTTGTTTTGTTTTACTCCATGACAATCTACTAAACCAGTTCTAGCTCCATACTTTTATCAACTATTGTATTGTCCTATCAGACATAAGAGTGAGATCTTAAGCGTCCTAAATGTCTCCACATCCCTCTGTTTGACCATGTATATCTACATCGACCCTGTAATAAAGTTACAGGGGTCCTTGAAGGTTTCGGGTTATAAATTTAGTCTGACCCTCCTTTGGTAGCCCATCAACTTTTAGCGTTGTTGTCGGGGATGTGGTTTTCCACATATAAACACTTAAAAGATTTTGTTATGTCATCCATAAGCCTATATATATGCATAGTTCCTTTTTTTGTCTAATACATACTTATTCATATATACTAAATAGATTTCCTATTTCTTATACTTTACGGTCATGAACCTTGCTTTAGCAAGGCAAGTTATCTTGTCCACCTGTCCTCCTGAATTTTTCCACAGTCCTGACTGCTGGAAAATAATTGAAAATAGTGCACTACAACTAGTCAAGCTCTACTTGCCCCCACCATCATCATTATCAGATGTCTCAATAAAGGAGATTGCCAATCTGCTTTCGACCTCGGCAATTCCATGGGACCAAGAACATATTAGAGCAGTGGAACTAGCCGGAGAAAGTGTCAATGCACTCATCTCCTTCTTAGCTCCTCATCCTAAGGAACAAGTCGATCCGCTTTAGTAGCTACTAGAGAAATAGGACCATCAGCTCCAAGTATCCACTGAGATCACAAATCGTAGTAAAAGTATACTTCAAACTGTTGAACAAGGATTTGTCCAAGTGCATCGGTCTGATATAAAGGGTTTCCAACAAAGTGCATGGAGGAATTGATGAATCTTGAAAGCATTGTTGCTCAAGCCCAACATCTTCATGATAAGGATGTTGAATAGGGTAGGATGCTTCAAGAGCTCATCGATTTAGTTACCACACGATTGCAAGTGCCACCACACGACATTGAAAATTATTTCATCAAGACCATTCCATTGGGCCTAAAGTGGAGTATGCCTTACCATCCTATTCAAACCATCAACTGGATTCGTAAGGATTTTTTTTGTGAAGGCCAACCCACCTGGGGAATCCCTTCATGTTATCTGGATGATCCAGTTGATCAACCAATGGAAGATATAAGCCATATGCATGAATGGTTATATCATGATGATGACTCCTATCCTCACTAAGGAAATCGAACAACCTCACAACAGGGAGGTCAGTTTGAGGAACCTGAATCAGACATTGACCTAGACCAGGGTGATATCTCTCATATTGAGACATGTCACTTTGATTTGAGCAGTACGCCAACCATGGTTTGAAATAATTTGTTTGATGAGGATGACGTCGACTATTCCTCACAATGGAGTGAATATAGTGATGACAACGAGTTGGAGCAGCATGAGCTGACATTCACCACCATCCCATTATAAGGCTTGGTGGACATCAGAGAAGCAGGATGGACAATCCATCGCAACATGGCTACTGAGTATGAAGATACCCCAGACCCCATAGAAGGTGACAAGCTTGGGGTGGTAGAACTACAAACATATTCAAATGGGGCTACTTCTTATTTAGGAGATGATTGGATGACTCAGACTATATATAAAAATTTATCTGAGCATTCAACCTCAACTATAGAGGTGGAGAGAGAAGAGAGGAGTCTTCTAGAAAACTTTTAGTATGTCCCCTCCATCTCATCTTGTGTCAAAATCCTAGGACCTTCCTGTTCAGATTCATATCTTGTAAGGTACCTTGAAGATTATTTGTCGAAGAGAGGAGTCTTCTAGAAAACTTTCATTATGTCCCCTCCATCTCATCTAATGTCAACATCCTAGGACCTTCCTATTCAGATTCATATCTTGGAAGGTACCTTGAAGATGATTTGTCGAAGAATTCATCTCAGTCCTGTTCAAGACAATTCCAACACAAGGGTGAATTCACCAAGTCATCAAATTCATTTCCTCTACTTCAGACTCATAAGGGCTTAGATCTCTGCCACTTGTTCTCCTACATGGTGGACTCCATCGGCAAGACACGGGCGACACTGGTCCCAAAACTTAGGATTTGGGATCCCAATGTTAGTATCATAGGGCAGCCACCTCCTTCCTCTTACTCCTTTCTTTTCTCTTTTTGTTAAAAATAAATTTTCTTTTTCACATTCTTGCTTAGATAGTTTCTTTCCTCTAACTGCTTAAATATAAACTAGTATGCATGCATCATACTAGGACATCAATAAAATTCTTTCTCATACATCTATGCATTCCTTCCCTACTATACTAAGTTTAAGGCTTGCTTGAGGACAAGAAAAGTTTTAATCTTGGGGTGTTTGGGCCAGTCTCCCTTCTATCTCTTCATTTTTTCACGCATGCATGTTTACTCCCTGCATTTAGTATAAATTTTAAAAAATTTACAGACTTTGTTTCGTAATTTGTGGATTTTAATTAATGCTATTTGATGTGAATCTAATACCTAAATGCTTATCCATGCGCCTAAATGCACATTTTTCATCTTAAATTGCTCAATCCTTTCCTTGGCTCGCTCATTGACTCTTTCCTTAAGTTTGGTAATAAATCTAATGTTGTTCACCTTTTTCACATAGATCGGGATCCTCAGAAGTCATTAGAGTCTTTTTGCT
Source organism: Alisma plantago-aquatica (assembly GCA_963693085.1). Taxonomy (NCBI): domain Eukaryota; kingdom Viridiplantae; phylum Streptophyta; class Magnoliopsida; order Alismatales; family Alismataceae; genus Alisma; species Alisma plantago-aquatica. The sequence continues at coordinate 503,121,350 of OY856410.1, read as the reverse complement.
TTTTTTTTCTTCTTAGGACCTAAATAAATGGGAGGGGCATTGTTCCCAATTGGTTTGCATGAATACATGATGATGGCTCATTGCTCATCACCTGTGTGATCACCTATGTGACAATGCTTATATGTTGTATAATTATGATTCAAACCCTCATGAGTATTAGCAGGTTGTAGTGAGTTCACTTAATCTTGCATAGATACTCTTTGATCTTACATTAGCAGGATTGTGCTCGATTGGTGGGTTTTACTCTGAAACAACATATGTCAAGTGAATTAATGTTTTAAACTATTTCTCTAAACTTAAGCATTTATCACCATGCTTAATTTGAATGTTATCTTTTTGTTCTTTGAGAACATCTTGTTTGAAGACAAGCAAAGATTTAAGATTAGGTGGTTGATAACACCCAAATTCAGACATTTATGCTAAGCATTTATTTATATTTTTGTGTCATTATAGCCTTAATATGCTCAAAATAACCTTAGATTCTTATCTTTTAGTAATTTATATCTTTTCAAAGATAAAGTTGCTCAACTAGCCTATTTTGAGACTTGCAGGCATTAAACTTGAAAAGACATCTATTCTCTAAGATTTCTCCCCAACACATGATTTTTGCATCAGTTAGGCTTCCATTCGTCGCGACCGTGACACCTGACATGACTGAGCCGAGCTCAGCATGATCGTACCGAGGATAAGGCTCATCTGTACGTGTCTCGACCGATGCACCTACCTCAACTACGACACTGGCCCCGACCGCGACACCTACCGCGATCGTGACGCCTGCCTCTACCGAGACACCTCCCGCGACCATGACCAAATTTCATCTGTCGCGAGTGAGATGCTCGACACAGTCGTGTTGAGGAAAAGGGCCAGTTTTAACTATCTCGCCCATGACACCTACCTTGTACGTGACACCTACCTCGACTGTGATGTCCGCCTCGACCGCGACATCTGTCTCGACTATGACGTCTGCCTCGACTACGATGTCTGCCTCGACCGTGGCATCTGTTGTGACTAGTTTCTCAGCACGTTCGTGCCAACAAAAAGGGTTAGTTTTACCTGTCTCTCCCGTGACACCTGCCTCGACCGCGACGCCTGCCTCGACTGCGACGTCCGCCTTGACTGCAACGTCTATCTTGACCGCGACATTCGTTCGATCGTGACCCCCGACACAATCGTGCCAAGACCAAGGCCGCGACTGGGACAGGTGTCATGACCACTCATTACATACACTCTACCTTCTCCTGTAAATACCCACCCCTCTCTACCTAGAGAAGGGTTCCAAGATTTTGAAGTTCCCATTCCACAGTTCTAAGATTTTAGAGGTCCCATTCTACGGTTTTGAGATTTTGGAGGTCCCATTCCGCAGTTCTGAGATTTAGAGGTCCCATTCTGAGTTTTGAGATTTTTTGGTTCCACGTTGTGGCTCCACACATTCTTGGCTCTCACAGCCCCGTGGGAGAGTTCTAAGGTTCAAAAAGGCTGAAGTTCTCATCTTAAGTCCATTCCTTCTATTTGCTTCAATCTACCATAGTTTTCCACCACCATTCACCCATATCATATCATTCCCAACCATCTTCCACCTCCATACACCCACCAAGCTACTGTTTGGGGAGGAATCAAAGAGAAAGGAGGACAAGGAGTTCGGAAGACCAAGGAGGATGACCCAAAGACAAGATCCAGCCTATACGGAGGCTAAGGAGCGAGAGCCACCTCTTCTCCATGGGATAAATCTCTTCTTCTTCTCCTTTCTTCTATTGTTCTCCTTTGATTCTATACAAATGATGTTCTTTCATCTTTGTTCAGTGCCAACTATGCTTGTCTATGGCTAGTTGAGCTCCTTCTTGGCTATATAGCCCGTTTTGGGCATATTTATATACTTTTACCTTAAGCAAGCAGTTTAATTTCAGATCTAGTACCTTTATAGCCCTATCTTCTCTTTCCAGTTATGATTGCTAGTTTGGTTGATCTCTTTCTTACTTGAACTTCTATTTCTACCTATATGGAGAGATTTTTTATAGACATGGATAAGAGAAGGTAGTTTGGATTGGAATCTAAAAGAAGGATGGTTCAAGGTGAACAATGCAGAACCATAGACTTGGGCACGGTTGGACCCACTACCTGGTTCTGCCCAGATCACACATGTTCCTAACATCTCAGAATATTCTAGACCTGAGAGGGTATCTAGAATATTCTAGGGTGTTGATTTGTCATCCTCAAGAGAGGTTGTAGGTCATTGATGGATTTTAGTCACACTACACAAAAGTGAGTGGGATGACCCCATATATGTACTATGTTTGGATGTAGGTTGCTTGCTGAGGTGGGTGAAGATTGTCTATACATGAGAATGGGTGCATAGACTACCCAACTTGTGGTTACATAGCCAGGAACTCCTTCTCTCTAATTAGTAGAATTTGATGAACTCTATTTTGTTTTCTTTTCTTTATTTTGTTTTACTTCATGACATTCTACTAGACCAGTTCTAGCTCCGTACTTTTGTCGACTATTGGATTGGCTTATCTTTCATAAGAGAAAGATCTTAAGTGTCCTAAATGTCCCCACGTCCTTATGTTCGACCTCGTATATCTACTTCGATCCCGTAATAAAGTTGTGGGGGTCCTTGAAGGTTTCGGGTTATAAATTTAAAGTATGACCCTCCTTTGGAAGTCGATCAATGCTCTACAAATCGTCGTGTTTACACTAAACCGAGTACCATCTAAGTCGGTTCGAAAGACACCATATGCAATACAGAATGGGAAGTGTCCCAATATGTCTTTTATGAGGATTTGGGGTTGCGAAGAATATGTCAAGAAAATGTTTCCTGAAAAGCTTGGCACGAGATCCGATAAATGTTATTTTGTTGGATATCCTAGAGAAACAAGAGGATATTAATTTTATTCCCAAACTGAAAACAAAGTGTTTGTTGCCAAGGATGCTACATTCCTCGATATGGACTTCATTTCCAAAGGAATTAGTGGGTGAAAAGTGTAACTCGAAGAGGTTCGAGACCGACAAGGAAGCATTGAACCAATAGATGAACTAGAGGAACAAAGAGGTTCACAACATGTTGTGGAATCTCAAATTTCTCAAGTAACATAGGAACCTCGAAAATCTAATAGTACATGCCTTGAATCTGAGAGATTTGGATATCTTGTAACTTAGGAAGGTAGTGAATTGGTCATAGATGATGAGCCAATTACCTATAAAGATGCTATTGAGGGACCAGAGCCTGAGAAATGGCTTGAGGCCATGAGATCTGAAATCGAATCCATGTATACCAACAAAGTATGGACTTTGGTGGATCCACCTAAAGGGATGAAACCCATAGGGTGCAAGTGGGTCTTCAAGAAGAAGACTAACATGGATGGAAAGGTCCAAACCTATAAGGAAAGATTGGTTGCAAAGGGTTTCAGATAAGTTCATGGTCTTAACTATGATGAAACCTTTTCTCCAGTGGCCATGGTTAAATCCATCAGGATCATGCTTGCTATTGCAGCTTATCATAACTATGAGATTTGGCAAATGGATGTTAAAACTACATTCCTTAATAGGAATCTTGTAGAGGATGTGTATATGACACAACTTGAGGGGTTTATAGATTCAAAGTTTTCCAATAGAGTATGTAAGCTACAAAGGTCAATATATGGATTGAAGCAAGCATCTCGGATCTAGAATCTTCATTTTAATGAGACAGTCAAAGGGTCTGTCTTTGCTCAAAATGAAGATGAACCTTGTGTGTACAAGAAGGTTAGTAGAATCATAGTGACATTCCTCATATTGTATGTAGATGACATACTATTGATGGGGAATGACATCCCTACTTTACAAAAGGTAAATACATGGCTAGGACATACATTCTCTATGAAAGACTTGGGAGAAGCACCCTACATCTTGGGGATAAAGATCGATAGAGATAGATCCAGAAGGCTTCTTGGACTAAATTAGAGAACATACAATAACAAATTGTTGAAGCAGTTCAGCATGGAGAACTCAAAGAGAGGAACATGCATGCGCACGATGGTGTCCCCATCTCTGGAGCTCAATGGCCTAGTTCTTTTGAAGAAAGGGAACACATGAGTGAGATTCCATATGCCTCAACAATTGGATCATTCATGTATGCATTATTGTGCACCCGTTCAGACATCTCGTATGCCTTGAGCATGACAAGCAGATATCAATTAGATCCATCCGATTCTCACTAGATAGCTGTGAAGAACATCCTCAAGTACTTGAGAAAGACTAAGGATCAGTTCTAGGTCTATGGCGAAGAGGAAGAGTTGGTGGTAAAAGGTTACATCGATGCAAGCTTCCTGACTGATCAAGATGATTACAAATCACAATTAGGATTTGTGTTTTGCCTAAACAACAGAGATGTAAGCTGGAAGAGTTCCAAGCAAGATACAGTTGTTGATTCAACAAGTGAGGCTGAGTATATTGTTGCATAAAGAGCAACAAAGGAGGTTGTATAGATCAAGAAGTTCATCACATAACTTGGTGTTGTTCCTAGCATCAGTGAGGAAATTGAGCTATATTGTGATGACAATGGTGCTATTACGCAAGCTAACGAACCCAGATTGCATCAGCACTCATATAATATACAAATGTGGTATCATCTCATATGAGAAGTCGTACAATGAGGAGATGATAAGATTTGCAAAGTTCCAACTGAGATCAATGTTGTTGATCTCTTGACAAAGGTACTTTCATAACAAAAGCACTATGGTCATGTTATATCACTCTGAATAAGATTCGTCGGTGATTGGCTCTAAGTCCAAGTGGGAGTATGTTGGTTATGTATGCCCAAAGAGCCAATCATGTGATGCTTGTAATGGCGTATCATGTAAAATGATTTGATTATTAATAAAAAGGCAAGCTTCCAATTTATTGTGTTTAATTCAGTTATGAGATAATGATGTAACATTATAAATGTCTAGAGAATTATATTACTCAATGATGTATGCAATCAAGTTACTAATCTTGTGTATGAGACCATATGGATGTTAAGAGTACATATACATATTCTCATTATGTCCCTGATCGGTTGTCATTGTGGAAGGTTGTTAGAAAAAAAATGACACATAAGATCAGAGTGTGAGTTGGTTGATGACTAAATCTCATTAGTCATGATATGTTAATATCAAACCAAGCACACAAATACATCTTAGAGAGCAGTGTATTGGACAGACCCACTGTAAGACTGACACATGGAAGCCATCATCATGGAAGTCATAGTCAGCTCTCACAATGATGGTGGTGGTGGTGGTTCTTAGACTTGAAATCACTACAATCAACACGCGTCATTGGGTACACTTTGACATCATAAAACGCAGTCCTAAAACATGGGTTGTTATAATGGTGATGATTAGGAGGCTTTGACACATGGGGATTGACTATGAGTGATACACATGGGATTTGTCCCTCCTACTGGAGTGTGATGTCCTAGGCCTCTTGATAAGAGAGACTGAGAAAAGCACGGCCATGCGCATGTGAGTCAATATGTGATGTTGAGCTTACATATATCTTAGACAGTCTACTCTTGGTTCAAGAAATAAGATTGAATAATAATGAGGGTGATTGCTCCATGCCTCTAGTTCTATCTGGAAATCAGTGAAAAAGGAACTATACAAACACTGCAACACCATACACAAGTTGTAGGTTGAAGTTGTTCCCCAACTTTTTCATTTACTTAGGTAGCAATGATATGCGACTAGGCACCACTCTTTGCTTGTGATGTCATAAGTTGTTATGGACACTCACTACCAACGTAATATGGGACCTATAGGGTCACACACATAGGTCTTGACCTAGAAGAGCAGTTTAGATCTCAAATGATAGTTGAATTAAGTGCTAAAGTGTTTAGGCATTTGATTCAGGCAAAAAATAGGCTGACAGCACTTCCAAATGCCCATCTCAAGCGTTGAGACAACCGTATGAAGTGCCAAATGATCGTCTCAAGTGTTGAGATGGGCGTCTGGGTGTCAGGCCTAGTTGGGAGTTGAAATTGGCAATGGAACGAACCGACCCGGCCAAACGTGCTTGACTCGGATCACCAGATGACCGTCTGGGTGAACTGAGATGGCCGTCTTGCATGGGTGAGATGGTTTAGTTCGATCAGGGAAGGTTCTAGTTGTTTCCCTATTCGTTTCTCTTGAGCAATACTTGTTGCTCAAGGAAATCAATGTCTAACATTGACGGGAATTGATTTGACAAATTCATACACAATTGAAATCTGTGAAACAGAGTCTCGCGTGCCAAATGACCATCTAGCTTTGCCAAACAGGCATTTCATCTTTGCCCAAGTTGTGCAATTTCTAGAATTTTTGTGAAAATTTAAGTTTTTTCGGTCCTTTCCACTCTCACACATTAATCCCCCATTGGATAGCAACTGGGAACCTTGACTCTGGCCTCTACTATAAGTAGAGGGGTACTGGGGGCTTCCCGGAGTGCAACACAAACAATTGAGAATCAATTCCTCTTACAACCGTTGTCCTCTCTGGTTGTGGTAACAATGAGATCCGAGGTAAGTCCTACCCGACTAGGGAGGGATAGCTAAGGGAGAGAACAACTGAAAGTTTTCATGGTGGGAGACCAAGATGGTGACTAGTATGCCAGTAGGAGGGACAACTCCTTCCTATCTGGTCCAACAGGAGGACAAGAGTTCTAGGTAGTCTGTGTGGACTACCATAGAGGCCGGAAGCCATTGTTTGCCGCTTGGAGGACAACGTCAACCAATAGTCTGTGATAACAGGAGCTGTTGAAGAAGAAGACGTTCGTGGGTTCAGTCTGTGGTGCAGACCAGGAGGCGCAGCAGCCAGATGTGTCCCAGTGCAACAAGGATTCAGAGTTGTGCATCTACAATGATGAGGATTGTTGCTGAACTTTCTCCAAGACCAGGTTTATCTATAAACCATCCTTCGTGCATTATAGTTATTGACGCGATCTACTAATTATGGGTAATATGGTAGAGAAAATCATAAATTCTGCTACCTACTCTGTACCATATTTCCCAATAGGTTTATGGGGTCAGTCATCATTCTTGAAACTCTACTAGAGCCTTGGGTAGTGGGCCTATGCTTTACAAATGGTATTAGAGGCAAAACCCCTCTAGTAGTTGGGGCCCACATGGGCATGTGGCATGCTAGTCTTGAGTTGTGTGGTCCAGGCATGTTGGAAAGGTTTTCCATGGTGACGTAGCCACTCTTATGTTGTTATTATATGATTAGGAGCAGGATGTCCATGGACTATTTTGGGTATGTACTAGAATGGGGAAAATATAATGAGGCCATATAGTTGAGCCTTGATGAGGTCGTCAAGAGTCTGAGTAGGGGAGATTGTAACGTCCCAATATTTGAGGCATCATATATAATGATCTTAAACGGAATGACTGAACTACCCATGTCCCCAAGGTGAACCTCCTTTTCAGGGATCACATCACTAAAGAACTCTGTGGTTAAGCGTGCTCAACCCAGAGTAGTACTAGGATGGGTGACCAGTTGGGAAGTTTATCTTGGCCTATGCGTGAGTGAGGACAAAGTGCACAGTCAAGGCTAGTGGCGGTCTGTGGAGCCAGTCATCATTCTTGAAACTCTACTAGAGCCTTGAATAGTGGGCCTAGGATTTATAATAACACTTCAAATCCTAGATTATGACATTAAATTTTAACTTCTATATTTATTCTCATATGTCATTTTTTAAGCATAATATGCATCTATCCAATCTCTCACAATCTTAATAAGATGAAATGATTATTTGGATATAGTCTAAATACAAATATCATCCTAGTCCAAGTGTAAAGACTGTGCATTCACACATTATCTCTTGATCGAAAATTTTGTTTGAGTCGCTCTCAACAATGACTCCATACCATGAATACTTTTAATTCTACAATTTTCTTCATATTTTATGCGCTCATAGGGAAAGTAATTTTTTTCACAATTCTTGAGTTTATACATAATTCCCTTTAAGATTGTATCCAAACATTATCACGTGACTTCTTGTATCTCATGTCTCATTGAACTTAGTCATTCCCTTGAGATCTCTAGGGGTATAGGTACTTTTGGAAGTGATCCCATCTTGACCCTTAATGGTATTATGTGTTTATGGAGTGCCTTTCACATTGACCCCTTGGGCCCCATCAACTCAGGAAGGTGGTGAGACTCCTAACCCCCTGGTCCTTGGGTACACATAGATGGCTATCTCTTGATCCCATGGTCTTATGCACTTAGGACATGACCACCTCCTGATCTCATAAGTCTTATGTACCTTTAATAACCCCTTCTGGACATTGGGATTGACCTAGGGCTCTACTCCTTTCTAAGGTTTTTAAAATATTAAAACTTCATTTCATTACGCTTTTTTATTGTGGTAACTGATAATATTCAAGCACATAATACCTTTATAATTATTTAACACAAATGTCCTTCATCTCTTGTGGTGCACATCATTCACTTTATGTCCCTTCATTGGGCTCATGGTGACCTTACCTTCCGGGCTTGGTCCCATACTATCAACCACTTCTGTAGTGACTTTTCCTCATGTCCTTCAAAGATGCCATACTTGAGTTCAAATAATTATACTCGATATATGTGCTTTCATGCTCCATAAAGCTTTAGGTGACATAGAAGGTTACCTAAATTCCTAAACGAATTTGTCAACTCTCTTTTGTAGGGAAGGTCCTAATCCAAGCCAACATAAAGCTAATACTTAGAGTAACAAAAGATTACAAAAGCATACTTCAACCAAGATGTATATTAACCAAAGAGAACATGTCTTTTAGTAATTTTCCCATTATAACATCCATACATTTACTCCTGAGAGTTGAATGCATTAAGGCATTATGATCAACTACTAGAGAGTTGGATCACCATCAAGCACTTCACTACCAAGATGTTGAAGTGATTTGATATAATGGAGCAAATATATTATGTTTAATGTGCTTAGTACTATATATACAGTAAATCATGAACCATTATTATCTCCAATATCATATGCCAAGCATTTTGTAAACACATAATACAACCATACAATATAGTAGACCAAGTAATAGGTAGAGCGTATGTGAAGAAGACAAATTTAATTACCACACGTTCCTCATGTCAACTACAACCACATTCATTGTTTATCATATATATTGTCTCATTTCACATTCTCATATTAGGTTGTAAACTTTCTTAAAGGTTAATCCTGAGATTAGTCAACTCTTACACATTATTATAATTCATGCATATGTCCAACCAATTATATATAGAAAACTAATAAATCGTGTCTTTGTCTTTCATCATGTCATATCCATACATCCCATATCAAGGCTAGATCAATTTCATTCATATGTTATGTTATGTTTGTGCTAAAAAAACTTATTTCAGTGTCTTGTCAAACATATATCAACAAGTTCAATTGAGTTTCCCCTAACCCATTACCCTAGGGTGGTGTCGTGCTCAATCTCTATGAGATCACTCAACTCTAGGAGTATTGTATGCACTAGCTCTGTCTCCCCTCTTTGGTTTGGGGTTCTTAAGTCCACCTCATCAACTTCACAAGATCTAGCCACTCAAGCACCAACCAAACCAAACATGATATTATATTCTCTTCATAGATTTCTACTCATGAAATGTTCTTACCCCGCTCTCTCTTTCTCATCAATAACTACTAGAGTCCTAAGAATAAAACCACCAACCCAAGCATGAGGCTTCACATCATACTATGATTCCTTACCTCTTTAGGATCTTGGTATGCTCTCTCCCTCACCTAAATGGTAGGTACTTATGATATATGCATATATATGTAAGTAGCCTCTTTCTCTATCTCTAGGGTTTGGTTCTCTTAAGGACATCTAGGGTACAACAAGCATCTAAGAATCATGCATAAAGACACTCAATTCATTCACTCAGGGATGGTCTAGTTTAGAACATATCAGAACATATATTTCTCATAGTTTCTCATATCTTGGAGTTTAGGTTTCTGACCTTCTCCCTCTGGGGCTCTCTCTCTATCTTAGGAGTTAACCCTATAATTGGTCTTAACACTAGAGGTCCCCCTTTATGGAAAGGATTAAGGCTCTTATCGATCCTTAGCTTATCTTATGTTGGAGAAGCATACATACGTGTATCATCAAATCTTATGTCAACTCTTCAAAACTAAAATCTAATCCCCAAACTCAATTGAGATCATCATAAACCATATTAACTCATTATATAAAACTTAGATCATATAATTATACATATTTTACCTATCTCATCCATCACGTAATCCAACAACAATTTAGGAATCTGATCTATAACTAATTCCTCTTCTAGCCTGATGTCGCTCACCTTCACTTAGGTGCATGACTACCTCCTATTCATACACATGTGGGGACACATTTTCCTATTAGGGTGTCTTTACAAAATGAAGTTAGGTTTTCTAGCCACCACCTAACCTCACAGGTTTAGAGTCTTTCCTTCCCCATAGATCTTTTCCCCATCCTTAGGTTGACTCACCTTTGGTAGGGGCACCAACCCTAAACATTGAATTAAGGATATCTAGATTACTTATGTCTTATGTTTACATATTCAAAACTTCTCACCTACATCATGCATGTGTTACTCCATGTACCATACATGGGGATACTAGGGTATCCAAACTCATTGTGTTTCTCTTTCCATTTCTTAGGGCTTGTTTTGTGTAGGGTTATTATTATACTCATACTTCTCCCATTACCCAGGATTAGATTATATGGTTAGGGTTAGGTACTACCCTCAACATCTTAAGGTTTATATATCCTTTGACCTATTGAATATGCCCATAGAGCCAATCATATGATGATTGTAATGGCATATCTTATAAACTACTTGATTAATGATAAAGGCAATTTCCAATTTATTTTATTTTATTCAGTTATGAGATAATGATATTACATAATAAATGTCTAAAGAATGATATTACTCAATGATTATGTCTTCAGGTTGAGTACATGGACAATGAGATCATATGTATTTTAAGAGTGTATGCATTCTTGTTATGTCCCTAGTCTATTGTTATTCTGGAATGCTACTTGACATCAATAACACATAAGACTAGAATGTGTGCTGGCTAATGACAGAATCTCATTAATTAAGTCATGATATGTTATAGCCAATCAAACACATAGATACTTGTTAGAGAACAGTGTATCGGATAGACCCACCTTGAGAGTGATACATGGAAGCCATTATTTGGTAGTCAATATCATTTCTCTTGATGGTGGTGATTGTGGTTTTTAGACCTAGAATTACCATACTCAACACATGTTGTTAAATATACTTTGGCATCATCCACTATGATCTTAAATAATGGTTGCCACAAAGGTGGTGTTTGGGTGCATTATGACACATGGGGATAATTGTGAGTGATGTAGACATGATTTGTCCCTCCTAGAAGAGTTTGATATCCCGGCACTTGATAAGCGAGACTGAGAAAGGCATGGCCATGCTCATGTGAGTCAATATATGATATTGAGCTTACATATATCTCAGATAGTCTACTCTAGTTCAAGGAACATAGATTGAACATTTAAGAGGATGATAATTCCATGCCTTGACTTCAATCTGGATATCAGTGACAAAGGAACTATACGATCACTGTAACACCCATTACAGTTTGTAGGTTGAAGTTGTTCTTCAACTTTCCCATTACTTGGTTAGCAATGATACCTTTCTAGATACCACTCATTTCTTATGATGTCATGAATCAATTATGGACATTCACTACCAAATTAACTTGGAACCTCTAGGGTCACACACATAGGATACACTTGGAATAGGATTTTATTCATGAATGATGTTTAACTCGATTACTAAAGTGTTAGGTATTCAATTTAAACAACAATGGTTGGAAATTTACTGACTAGATTGTGAACTGACCGGTTCAAGTGTTGAACTAATCCATTCAAGTGTCATCTCAATTTGTACCAATATTGGCAATCAGATTTCTAAAATGAGTGGTTCAGTAAGTGAATCGATCAGCTCAGATATCTAAACCGACCGATTCAAGAGTTAAATTGGCTAAAGGAATGGGACATAATTATTATGGGGAACCTGTACTCTAAACCTTGATATAAAGGAAGAGACCATTCGGTTGATCAATGTGATGGGATCAAGGATTGATGTTAACTTCACATTGTGCATTAATTGAGTATTAATTTCCAATACAATTGTGATTCAGAAACATGATGAAATGACCAATTTAAGGGTTGAACCGATTTACTCACATGTGAATCGACCGGATCAATGTTTGTAGGTTCCAAAAAAATCATGAAATTTTGTCCTTTCAACTCCTGCTCTGATTAGAACTCCTAACCCTAACAAATAGAGGGGTCTGACAATTGTTGTCTTCTCATAGTTGTGATCACGTGAGCACCTGAGCAAGTTATATCTATCAAATGGAGGAACAAAAAGGGAGAGATAATTGGGAGAGAAAGTCGATGCTAGCACTTTGACTATAAGGGACAAATCCCTTTTATCCATTCATATAGATTGATAAGAGTTCCCAGTGGTCTGCATGGACTATGACAGAGGCGAGGAGTCTATTACCACCCGCTAGGAGGATGAAGTTAACCACCGTCTGAGGTAATCAACCAAGAGGTCAATGTTGACGCCATATGAGTGAAACTTGAAGAAAGGAGCATGTTGCCGCAAGGGATAGTCATTAGACTTGCTACAGGACTAGGTATATACCTTGCAACCCTTCTTCACATTACATAGTTGTTGACACAATCTACTATTTAAAGGGGAATATGGCTATTAAATTTTTGTTTCCACTATCATATATGATGCCATATTTTTCCACCATGAGGGTTGTTTCTATTTCCATCATTAATTGTAGTGGGGGACTATCTCAATTATCCTAAATGAATAAGGATATAAATTAAGTGTTCATTATACTGGATAAAATATTAAGTAAATTGTGGATATGTAACTAATGTTGCTAATTCAAACCAAAATTTAAAAGGAACCAACATTCCAATAAGTTTAACATAGATTATTAATTGGAATAAATTTTTGAGAAAAATGAAATTAATATCTCTTGTTCAAGTATAATTAGATATGAAAAATGAGTTTAAATAGTTCATCACATGCTACTAGATGGAAGCAACGTTCAAAAAATATTGATGCATACATCTTAATATAATTATGATTATAAGTAATATTGTGTATTTAAAATATGTTAAGTGCTCCATCAAACACTACTTTTTGAATTGAATCATAAGCATAACTAATGAGGTTCAACGATTGTGGGCATACCTGATTGTAAGGAGACCTATTCCCTTGATAAGAGTACGAGTATCCATTTTTCTTGAACAGCATACTTTGTAAATTGTTTCCACTCTAATTTAGATACATAATCAACACACAATTTATATATATATATATAATGACATCCTTTCTAAAAGTACTAATTATAACATCTCATACCTAAGTACGTTGTTGTGAGTGTGTTGGCTACATCCTAATATATGGAAAGCCAGTGGCATGGAAAACTACATATTTTATTGGTCCTATTAGATCATTGAATGTGTGAACAACTAGTAACTAAGACATTAACTTAGAATGAAATTGTAGAAATATAATTCCATAGAAGATAACATTGGAGATTCATCCCATTGATTACTATTTGATCTTCTTGTTCCCTAGAAGATCAATTACAAGTTAGAAAAAGATTTATGAACTATAAACTATACTATACACTTACTTGTAATATGGAGAAGATTGGAGTTAATCCATCCATCATTCTTTGTGGCATTTTACACATCGTATTTTGAGACATCTCGTTATAAACTCTCTTATTTCTTTTCCTGATTCTTTATCTCATTGTGTGCAATCTGAATAGCTTCATGTTAATGTGTAACTGAGCTAATACAACTGTAGTTTTTAACAAGTATAAACATGTGATTTAACCTTATAGTTAAAATCAATCATAATGTATTTTTTACTTTCCTCTCGTAAAATTTTATCGCCAACACATATAGACACACTTTATTTTTCCATCTTGGCAATAGTAACAAAATCAAATCAGTTCAGTGTGTTCCTCGTCACCAAACTAAAAACAACATATAATTATATGAGTAAATCAATATTATAGTTGTCATCTTATGTTGTACTTTATAGATTCATGTAAAACATATGTGACCTTTTTCACCTTTGTGTACGTCCTCAACTTCAAAGAAATGTACTCTAATCAAAACTACGAAATATCATTGAAATCAGACTTTACCATAGATTACAACAGTCATTAAGTTAATATTGGGAATTTGGTGTGCTATCTAGATTATCATGAATCTAAAACATACACAATTTTAACAAAGAAACTAATTAAAAAATGAAAATAGTCAAAACATTATCTATCATGGATTAACCTCTTGCCCATTCTTGTAGTAATAATCCAATGAGGGAGACAAGGATGAATGAGTGTTGAGAAATTCAAAATATTTTAGAAGTCTAGAAAATCAGTTGGGCAAGTCTTCACTTGGAGCATGCATGGAGGATTGGAGAAGGATTAATGGAGGGGGGGATGAAGAAAAATAAGTATGAAATGTATTACAACATGTAGAAGAAGAGATAGAAAATTGAGAAATTGAAAGATGGATGCTCAAAAGAACTAGACTTTGACTAAAATGATGCCAAACAAAATTTTGGGCATCAAGAAAATTGAAATAAGGATGACTAAAGGATGGGAAAAAAATGAAGTTGTTGGAACTGATGGGTGCAGGAAACTATGAAGTGGAGAAGTGGTAGAAGAAGAGGAAACTAGAGTATAGACAAACCTTAATTGAATCTATATTCAGACCACTACATATGATATCGCCATGGTTGGGAGCGCAATGTAACGGTGGTAGCTGCTAGGTAGTGTGAGGGGTATTAGTGTGATAGTGTTTGGTGTCGTATATAGAGAAAGCTCTATACTTTATGATGATAAAAGGAAAAGGAGGTTGTTAGGTTAGGGGATTATGTAAAAAAAAGATTACAGAGAGGACAATCTTGAGAGATGAAAACAAATATAGTATTGGATCAAAAAATATTTTGGTCAAGGATAGGCCTTGTGCATTAAAGTTAATTTGGTCAGGGCTTTTATCCCTAGCCAGTCGGTCTCACCCTTATCATGTTTTGTTGTAGTGCATAATACTATTTCCAATGCATTTGGTAATCAAAATTGGGAAGACCAAATGTGAGAGTCAATGGTTCACCCCTCTCAAGACTAAGGTCAAAACATGTCTACTGTAACGACCCCCTCTCCTAGTATCCCCATTAAAGGTAGACCATGAAGGAAATGGTTCACTCCAGTCAATGGATCAATTTTTACTGTATAATATGTAATAGATGCTACTTTTGGATTATGTTGGTGATGGGAATAGAATCACGTCATATTATATTTTTAGTGCATTGCTCATATTTTGTTGAATATAGACTATTTATATATAGCTTTTGTTTAATGGATGCATTTTTATCAATTTTGTAAGATTAAAGCATTTATAAGAATTTTGTCATAGGGGAGAAGAAACTAGTAAAAAGGCAAAAAATATTGGTTGCTTGATCTTTAGTCATAGTTGACTAACTTGGATATGGCAACTAAGATCAGCTCTATCTACTAACTAGAGTGATGTAGATGCAAGATCCCATACTTGTCAATCTTTATCTTTGGTCAAAGTATGAGTGAGACTCAATTATATCAATCTGTCTTGCCAACTCAAAGACATGTGCGATGTGAAGGCACTATATAGAGGAGGAGGTCATTTGAGAAGATTGGGCATGAGAGTAGGAGATGGAATCGGGGTCTTAGAGGATGTCTTTGAGGCTATGGGAGTCGGGGCGAACTCATTGGTGGGGGTTTTATAGGTAGATGGGGTGAGGATTTAGGGTTTCAAAACTAGGGTTAGCACGAGTTGAGAGATAGAGTTTTTAGTGAGGAAGGCATCTTGCAAGACAAGGCACTACTAATCTCTAAATTTCCCAACATCCAAGTCAAATTTTGGGAGGGAATTGTTTGGGCAAGTTTTTCAAAGATGTGGAGGTGCGAGGAGAGAGGAAGAAGGAATTGAGCCCGCTATTGTGGCCCTTTCCATATGGGGCTTAGGGTAGGAGATAATGTCTTAGTTTGGATCTCTAATCTAATGGTCATGGCTAGCATGATGCATTGGGGGGCGCATGAAATTCCTCCTTAATGTCACAATCATTTAATTGATTTCAAGCAATCAAGTTGGATTCATTTATTACATATAAATCCTTTTTCTTCTCAAATTTCTATAGAACACTAGAAGTTTCCTTTTGATTTAAAATTTGGAGGGAAACTCAGAAATACTCTCTCCTATGTAAAACAAAAAATATAGTATATAATAAAAAAATAACACATATCTAAAAGTTGGTCTTCAAATCATACATTAATTCAAAGCACAAACGTGGAAAATAAATAGCAAACAATCTTCAAATTCATTCAAATTATTAATTGGGATTTATTAGTGCAATAATTGACTAAACTATTTTTTTCACCAATCCTTGAGATAAAACCCATTAATTGAATCAAATCACCCATAAGGGTTTTATTGCAAACAACCACTTATGTATTTAAGTAAATTTTGCATTACATAAAATCATTTTGTTGAAAGTAATAATAAAACATGAGAAGCAAAAATGCATCTTCTTACATACTTACCCCCTTAAGAGAATTTTGTCCCCAAAATTCTTGTCAGCTTAAATAGATTTTTGTATGTGCTTTCTTTGTATTCATCCTTAGCTCTGATGTGGCTTCGTCCTCACTGTGGTGTTTCCAAAGAACCCTAACCATGTCGATATTTCATTCATGACCTTCTTCACCTTTAAATTTAAGATTCTCACATGTGCCTATGGGTTTTTCTAACCACCCTAGAGTTCTAAGGGTTCAATGGTCAACATGTGATAAGGATCCTTCACATAGCACTTCATGATGAACACATGGAACACAATTTGTATTAGAGTATATTGAGGTGGCAAGGCTAGGTGATATGTGCTTTCACCAACGTATTCTAGGATTTCAAATTATCCCACATACATGGGACTCACCTTCCCCCAGGTTTTGACTATGGAGTGGATGGGTTAAAAAAATTTCAGACATGATCTACCAAAGAGAAGTGTAAATCTAAGCATTTTGCATCAGCATAAGATTTCTATCAGTCTTCTTTCCTCTTTATCCTTTGCTTGATTTGGGAAACTTTGTTAGTGTACATATGTAATTCCTCATGTTTCATTAACTTTCTCCCACATCATCCTAGTGAAGTGGCACAGCCTCCCACAAAGATCTCCATAAAGGGGCATTCGCATACTTTCTTAAATTGTTGTTGTATGCAAACTCTCTTAGAGGTAGGTACTTGTCCCATTACCCTTTCTAGTTCTTTATGCATGACCTTAACAAGTATTCTAGAATCTTAACTTTCTATTCAGTCTATCCATTATTTTGGGGTGATATACAGTGTTAAACTTTAGCTGTGTACATAGTTCCTCTTGTACTTACTTCCATAGCTTGGAGGTGAACTTTAGGTCATAGACAGAAAATATGGAGTTGGTTATTTCATAAAATCATAATATCTATTAAATATAAATCTTTACCAAGTCAGACACCTTGGCAATGGTTTTGCAGGCCAAAAGTGTGTATATTTTGTTAAGCAATCTACTACTACCCAAACAACGTCATACCCTTTCCTAGTTCTAGGGAGACTGACTACAAAGTCCATGGCAATCTGATTCCATTCCCATTCAGGTATCTCAAGGAACTTAAGTAATCCACCTGGATGTTGGTGTTCAGCCTTCACCTTCTGAAAAGTAAGGTGTCCAGCTACAAAAAGAGATATTCTCCCACCTAAAGTATCAATGGAGATCTTTGTACATTTTGGTGGTTCCAGGATGTAAGGTATACTAGGATCTATGGGCTTCTTATAATATATAGGTATTCAATGTTGAACCTTTAGGGACCCAAATATGTTATTTGTACTTGATTTTGTTGTTGAGTGCCCACCAAGAGGTTAGTTTGAGGTTTATTGAGGACGAACTTCATGTTCTCATGGGTATGTTTGCTTGGTTGAGCCATTATCAACTCAATAGGCAAGTCTAGGTTGATTTGAATATTGGAAAGACAGGTCCAGTCAGACAAGGGTTCTAGAGTCCATTTGACAAACTTCTCAATTCTTCTTCACTAGGTGGAAAATCCATAATAGAAGTGAATCGCTTATGACTAAGAGCATCTCCTGTGATATTATCCTTATTGGTTTGGTAGGATATGATTAAGTCATAGTACTTAAGGTACTCCATCCAACACCTTTTAAGAAGGTTTAGGTATTTCAAAGTCATGAGATATTTCAGGATCTTATGGTCGGAGAAGATATCTAAGATAGCTCCATGTAGATAATGTCACCATATTTTAAAGCATAGATGATGGTGGCAAGTTCCAATTCATTAATTAAGTAGTTCACCTGATCGAGATTTAGTTGTCAGGAAGAAAAAGCAACTACATGCTTATCATTTCAAGCACACACCCTAGGTCCATCTTTAGGCATTAGTGAAGATAAAAATTATCACTACTCATGGGTAGGGTCAAAATCATAGCATAAGTAAGATTTTCCTTGAGTTCTTGAAATCTAGCCTCACGTATAACAGGTTATACGAACTTCATGTTCTTCCATGTAATCTTGGTGAGGGGGCAATGATCTTGAAGAAATTTAGAATGAAGCATGGAGAAACAACTGGCCAATCCAAGAAAGTTGTGAACACTTGGGTGCCTTCCAATCATGACATGTTTCCACCTTGGTTGGATCTACATCTATAGTTCCTCTGGAGATGATGTGTCTGAGAAACATGACTTGGTCAATCTAAAATTTGCATTTGAAAATTTCCCATAGAAATTCTTCTCTTTAAGGATATTAAGGGCTCTAAAAAGGTTTTCCCAATGGTGTTCGACATTATCCTAGTAAACAATCATATCATCAATGAAGACAATGATGAAGACACCTAAGAAGGGTTGAAAGACACTCATCATTAGGTTCATGAATATGTTGGGTGCATTAGACGACCCAAACCACGTCACCAAGAATTCATAATGGTCATAATGGTTTCAAAAGGCCATTTTTGGAATATCAACCTTTTTTACTCTTTGCAGGTGATAATCAGAATGAACGTTGATTTTTAAAAAGACTTGGGTGGTTTTAAATTGGTAAAAGATCATTGATCCTAGGTAGAGGATACTTGTTCTTGATCGTTGCTTGGCTCAACATGCATAAATCAATACACATGTGAAGTGACCCATATTTATTTCTAACAAAGAGAATAAGGGCTCCCTAAAGGGGTGTACTAGGTCATGCAAACGCTTTGTTCAAGATTTCTTAGAGATGCTTTTTTAGTTCAATCAACTCGGTAAGTGCTACTCTATATGGGTCTCGATATATTTTGTTAGTTTTAGGAGCTATCTCAATGAATAAATCAACTTCTCCTTCTAGATGTATGCCTATAAAATCCTCTGAAAACACGTCAACATAGCTCAAACCACCTCTATTTCATCAATCAGACATAGCTTACAATGTGGTTTAGTTACTACAACAAGGAACTCCTGATGGTTCAGTTACTACAACAAGGAACTCCTGACAACCCAAAGCTACCATCCCCTCTATGTTTAGAGTTGAGACAAACAAAGTTGTAAAGCCACTCCATTCCCATGATGACATCAAAACCTTTCATGTCTAGGAGAATGAAATTGGAAGGAAGGTCATATTCCCAATACTTAATGGGTATGACTGGTTTTTATCAAGGATGAGAAAATTCTTCCTCTAGGAGTAGAGACATCTAGGGTGTACCCTAGGTCCTTAAATCCAAATTGAACATTGTTGCTAAATTTTGAAAATGAAAGTAATTGTCGATATGGAGTAAAAAAATGACTGATTGGCCCATTATATCAAGCATACCTATAGTATACATGTAATGAAAAACCATGTTATGATTTACAAAAGTTTAAAGACAATTAATTTTTGTTACTTTAAAAAGAGATGATGCCTTCTATAAGTTAGTTTCAATTAGCTTGAGCCTCCTCGATGTCCATGGGAAAAAACTCTAGCATGTCAATGATCAAGGGCAGGTTGGGCCACTATAGATTGATCAGGTGTGAAAGGTTGATCATGGATGGCCCCATTCCTATGCAAAGATGGCAAGGGGAAGTTGGCTTGGAAGTGTTCTTCGTGTTGGTGGTAGACTGGCTTTGCAAATTGACACTTGTCAGGGTGTCTTCTCCCACAGTTGTAGTATTGAGTGGGTGTTCCAGGGTTGTAGGCTTTACCACGTGCTTTCCCCCTTCCTTTCCATCTATTATGGTTTTTTCTGTGGAACTTTCCCCCATTAGGTTTTGGAGTAGAAACACCTTCAGTGAACCTTAAGTATATTTAGGGTGGGCTTCTGGGGCCCATGACAGTCCCTTCCATCTTTAGGGTGAAATTGAGAGCCTTGGTGGAGTTGGGAGGCTTGCTAGCCATGACATGAGGCTAGAGGAGGGGTTTCAGACAATCAACAAAGAGATCTACTCATTGTTCCTCATCAAGCATGTGGGAAAAGTGCACAAGGAGCCTAAACTTCCTAGCATAGTCTACAACAGACATATCACCTTGATAGAGATTCATAACGTGTTTCTCTTTCTCCTCCCAAGTAGATATGGAGATGTAATGGGGTTTAAAGATGGCATAGAAATCTTCTGAGGATGTGGGTTCTAGTGCTAGATCTCTTGTAATAATGTAGTGCTTCCACCAGATCTTGGTGACTCCTTCTAAGAGATGGGTAGTAAAGATCACCATTCTTTCCATCGGTACTTCCAAGATGCAGAGCCCATTCACTGTTGCTAGTATCCAAGTGTCATCCTTGTCTACCACAACAGACCTATCTTCACCCTAGAATTTCTCAATGTTGAGCTTGACAAATTCTAGGATAGTAGCACCATGGGGGTGAATAGGATGTGAAAGATCTAGAGAGGGGTGAATAGATATTTTGGTACTTTAAAATTTTAATTGAAAAATTCAACCAAAGAAGTAGGAGGAAATAAGGAAGACACTTCTATGTAGAGTGGTTCCAACCTTTGAATCAAAGGTTTTCAGTCCACTACCCAATTGTTTCCAATCAAGATTTTTAAAGTGATTTGTTTTATTTACCTCGCAAGGATGTTACAATAAAATACAATCACCTTCCACATCCTTGAAGTAGACTTCACCTTGAAGTAGTCTCAACCTCCTTTAAGGAGCCTTCTTGAATTAACTTCAAGTCCTTTGAGCATACTTCACAACCTTAAAGTAGCTCTACCACCTTGAGATAGTTTTCACCTAGAAGTAGCTCCAACCTCCTTTAAAGCATCCTTCTTGAAGTAATCTCAAGCAACCTTAGAGAAGCCTTCACCATCGTGAAGTAGCTCCACCTCCTTGAGATAGCCTTCATCTAGAAGTAGTTCCAACCTCCTTTGAAGCATCCTTCTTCAAGTGACCTCAAGCAACCTCCCTTAGACAGTCTCCTACACTTGGGAGTAGTCAAGGAGAACAAATACAATATAAAGGAAATCGATAGGAAGAAAGAATATACTTAACCAATGAAGTACAATGCTTTGATCTAATATCAAGCGTATAGATCTCCTATCCACTTAATATGGACGTGGATATATGTGGTGGCTAGGAGATTGTAGCTAAAGGACACAACTTCATAGCACAAGGAAGAAGATAGCATGTGAATCTCATCTTTGTTGCTCTCTAGAATGGATGCTCAAGTGTAGCATGTGCATTGTGTATGCAAGTGATGATCTAAGTGTCCTAAGGCCTCTCCTATTTAAAGGAATGATTTGCAAGTGATTAGGGACGTTGTAGGGAGTGTCTAGAGTGTTCTTAGTGCTTAACTAGCCATTAGGTAGAAGTAGTTGGGTGGCAACGACTAAAATGTTCGTTAAATGTGAAGTTTCTAAAACTTTTATTGGTCAACAATATTGTCGATCGGATGACTATCGATCCACAATATTGTCGACCAGATGACTATCTGGGTCTAGCTGGATCTAATAGCTATATGTCTATTTCTCTCTTGTTTAAACCTATTACAATAGATATATCTCAATCGACAATATTATCCACAAAAATTGACTAAGAATGAAAGATTTGTAAAGTTATTTTTCGATTGTCCGAGTCTTCGATCGGTTTATTTTTTATAGAAAATTTTGTCAACTGAGAAGGACTTTTTGCAAGGAATTGCAATGTATGTAAGGTCCTCTTGATGACTCATATGAAACCTATCAACCCTAAAGTCTTCATGTGAGTGTAAGATAGGATTTTGGGTAGATAGGGAAGATCTAACGCTTGATTTACATGATATCTAAGTACATGTACACTATATACTTGTACAAGTTTTTACATTGAGTATAATCATGAAAATATTAAACATTAAAGTGCATTGATATTCAACTATCCACTTAGTATGATCTCCTCACTTTCTTGATCCCTAAAATACTCAAATAGCACGTTAAATCCACAAGAATGAAATGTTTGTCATCATTAAAACAAAGGGTATACTAATGTCCAAATTATCCAACAGGTTGGGGAGCACCTTTCTCAACCTGGGCTAAGTCCCTTCTGACTAGGGCATTGATGGCATCAGTTGACACTTTGCTTTGTTCCAACCAAATCATCTCAATTGTTTTAACCGGTCCATCCTCAAGAGGGTTATAACCAACATTTGGGTCAGGGACCTCATCATGCTTCAGGCCTGCCTTTAGATCAGGGATCACATCAGGTTTTGGTCTGCCATTGGGGTCAGGGATCAAGTTTTTGGACACCATTAATGTTCCTTTCAGCACCCTCCTCTTCTTGGAGGGTTCATCCATCATGGTCTTCCCTTTCTTGGCTGGTGAAAACCTCTTCTTGGGAGGGACCTTGCCCTTGGGTCCAGGACTAGTTGCCTCTTGGATCATGGTGCTTTTATTAGATACCATTCTATAAAGAAACATAGTTTACCATATTTAGGTTTTTAATTAACCAAAACATATATATGTGGGCATGGAAATAATTACATTTTCTCTATTTTTCTACAACTTTGAGTTTTAATGGTTGGTAGAGAATCTACTTACTCTAATTAGAAAATAACCGTCTATTGGGTCCTTAGGGTTTAAAGGAGCGTGTGGGATGGAGAAATATACAAATAATAGATGTGAAAACTTGGAGGTAAGTAATTTCAAGTAAATCCTAAGGCTGTGGACATGCAGGAATCACAATGGTTGGGGAGTCCTAGTAAACCAACAGTGGTGCAAAGGAAAATATTGTCAACCCCCATGTTGCAAATCATTTTGTAAACCATTGTCTTTCTGAGAATACCCTAATAATTCCCTTAGGGCTCTATAGAGTTTTTTAACTAATAAACAGTACACATCACTTTTATGATATTGGATTATGGTACTAACTAAAATGACCCCTCTCCTCTTGTTATTCCCATTGAAGATGGACCAGTAAGGCAAGGGTCCTTATCCACATATTATCATGAATCTTGATCCAAATAAATAACTTATAGTAAATATTAACCTCAAATCAATGTATTGTCTAATAAAGTGTAACATTAGACCTCCTTGGGAGGGAGTTACAATAATCTTGAACCTTGGGAAAGACTAACATTTTATGCAATTAAAGGTATAAATAAAACTATCTAAAATCCTCCATTTTATTCTTTATCATTATTCCCTACTCTTACAGGATGATCTAGATCTTAAAATTTGCATCTCTAACCTAAAACGACGACAAATGTAACAATTCACTAAAATAGAGATAATGTCAAAATGGACTTTAATATGGCATTCCACATATAAAAAAACTACCAAAAAAGTGTATTGATTTTAGAATATGACAATCAGGACTAGAATTTCAAAATTTCATGCTATAAAACTACTTAAAGAAAATAAAGAAACATTATAAAATGGATAGAAGACACATAATAGAATGATGTTACAGTGTCCCTCAAGCTTGTCACTAACACTATCATCAATGCAAGGAAGACATAGAATTGAACTCGAGTGCACATGTATCCAACATATTCTGGAAAAGATGACATGTTGTAGTCCATATTTAAATGCTCTAAAGTGGATGACAACAGTTGTTATCAGTTTACAATTCTCAAATAGAGGTTAAGTACATCAAATTTTGATTCATGACACTGAAAAGTTACTTCTAAATTTGTTGAATATAAAATAAATAGAAAATAAATGATGGATAAAGAAAACTAACTAGTGTGGATTTCCTCCCACTAGTTGCCTTGTTTACCATCCTAGGCTTTCCGCAATATATCTTAGCCCAAATCATCTCTTGGTTTTTTTACTTCCCCGATGATGGTGTGTATGGTTACAGAAAATTAGGCTCTATGCGGTCATCTCTTTTTCCCAATGTAAGCTTCCCTATCATAAATTCAACAAAAACATATGTTTCTGCCTGGAAGGCTCTATCTAGAAATAATTGTACATCATGGTCTTCCTACATCTCCATGACCATAAAATCTATTGGATATATGAACTTTCCAACTTTCAAGAACACATCATCACATATGCTAGTGGATGTGCTATTTACTTGTATGTGATCTTATTGCTCTTTGGTTTTTTCAATCCAATTTTGTAAAAGTAGAAAGGGGCATCCATTTGATACTTGCCTATGAACCACTCAATGCTTATGCAAATGAGAGGCTCCCTACAGAACAAGCAATGTTGAAACAACCTAGATCTTTTCACTTCTATGGAAACTTCCTCTAGATTAACGCACTAATTTGCTCATGCATCACCACTAAATTGATGTATGTGATCTTCTACTTATTGTTAATTATATCCTTCACACAGGTTTTCGTTATATCACCTCCAGAAATGGAATGCTTTTCGAATTCCCTTGATTTAGGATGTTCGTGAAAGCAACTAGTATTTTACCCTGCACTAATTTAGAGGTATTTATGTGTCCTTTAGGGTATTGTCCTTCCCCAGTATTGTTGTAGGCACATTTTTCTCTAGCTCCTCAACTAGGTCGTTCTCATATTGAGATGAACGAGTAGTGGTGCCAATAATGGGCTCCTAGAGATCATCCTCGTATGGTGCATGTGCATATTTGGTAGTCTTTCCGCTCCTCAAGGTCACTGCATTGACACGGTGATGGTTTGGTGGGTCCTATTTTGTTGGATTATGTAAGTCTACAATATCATCTACCAACTATGAACTTGAGCCTCTCATCTATGGAATTCTACTCCCTAGTTATGTATCTCATGTGAATTGATGAAAAAAATGTTATTCTTTTACATATGCTTGTTGAATGTATTATCAAGCTTGTCTAACCGGAAAGAGCATCCACCTTGAAAAGTCCCACGCTATTTTGTTTGTCGTTGTTCCGCATGTACATATCACCTTTTCCTCTAGGATGTGTGTTGTTGTAATGCAAGACTCCCAAGTGCTTTGTCAACATGATGAACTAGGACTTTGATTATGACATCTCTATTATCTCTAAGATGCTTTCACTGCTTTAAGTTTTCACTTTCTCCTTCCCATGATTGATGCATTGACATGTCTGTCAAGATATCCTAGAACCTCTCTGCATAACTTTTAGGATGAAACCTCCCTTTGTAGAGTCAATCATAGTCCTAACTTACATGTGCAACCCATTACATGGTATCTTGTTAGTGTTGTTCCCAAGAGGAAGACACTTTTTCAACACGTCACAGATCACTTCCAAGACTCAAAGTAAGACTTCTTCAAGCCCTGATTCAAAACATTAAATTTTTCCCACCAAAATTGTCATCTCATGAGATGGAAAATAATGAACCAAGAATTCATTGATCAGTTTTACCCATGTACCTATGCAGTTCATTGACAAGCTATCGTACTAACTTCTTGCATTATTCATAAGAGAAAATTAATAAAAGAGGGGTGACTAGGGCATGGGATGATCCCTCTCCCACTGAGGCAGGGGGTTATATGGTGTCCAAGTTCAGTGTTGAAATATTCTCCCCCCATCCATCTCTTTTTGTGGAATCACACCATGGTAGATCTTCTATTGAAGGTAATAGCACTGGTGGCTCACAAAAAGTTACAGAGAAGTCGAGCTTACAATGTTGTTGAGCGGGACCCATTGGGGGATGCTACACATTAGTCATTGGGGATGGCTCAAAGCCTCCCCTCACCAAAGGATTTGGGGCTACATAGAGCATTTGGTACAGGCTTGGATAAGACAATGGTGTCACCATGCATATCTAAGAATGCAAGCATGAAGGAAGTATGAGGGGTGGCGACTTAGACGGATTCATCTTTTGTGACTGATTAGGAGATCTCCATCCATGGCAAGACATCATTCTCTATTGTCAGGATTCATATGGAGACATCTAATGCCAAAGTGAAGGAATAATCATAGTTTTTTAACATACCAGCTTATGAGGACTCATAATTTTTTTTTAAAAGGAATGACTAGACTACCCATATCAGAAAGGTGCACCTCCTTTTCTTAGAGCTCATCACTAAAGAACTATGTGATTAAGTGTGATCATCCCAGAGTAGTACTAGAATGGTTGACCTATTAGGAGTTGATTTTAGGATTTACATGAGTGAGGACAAAGAGCAATTTTGAGTCCAGTGGTGGTTTCCTTCCTATTTCACCCTAGTCGTTGGATCCATTGTATCTAATATCTATAAAACATTAGTGGACAAAATAGGAAGAAAGGATAAAGTCTATACCTTTATGCACATGGGTTGTC
The DNA here is from genome assembly GCA_963693085.1 of Alisma plantago-aquatica. NCBI lineage: Eukaryota > Viridiplantae > Streptophyta > Magnoliopsida > Alismatales > Alismataceae > Alisma > Alisma plantago-aquatica. The sequence continues at coordinate 503,094,615 of OY856410.1, read as the reverse complement.
GAACAACTAGACACATATTTTTCGATGAAGAACTCAAACTTTTGGATCCATATCCAAATTGGCCACACATAAATCTAAATAGACCACTAAGCTATTGCATGGTTGTCGTCTTCATAATACCTTATTATTTTCTTGTGGAAAGTCATCTCCAAGCCTCCACACCAGTGCCTCAGCCTCTACTTCATCCATATAGATGAGGGAGAATGTGGTGCACCACTTTGGCCACCAAGCTCAAGCAGGGAAAGAGTTGTTGATGTGTTGGTCGTCCCAAAACTCCCATTATTATCCTATCTTGGGCCATTGTCCTTAGGGTAACTTTCTCTCTCTTAGAGAGAGAAATGGTATGGCCAACTTATCTGACAAGTTGTGTCATGTGTCTAACCCTAATGGGATGAACCCCTTTAAATAAGATAGGAGTGGGCTTGGAATTTCCTAATTCATATCCCTTTCCTGATCACAATCTCAAATATAGTCTTAAAACAAAAAATAGGTTTCCATCACAATCGTGTGATTGGGTTTCCCAGTCCCCAATTGGGTCCTCTGTTGGAACTAATATGGGAAACAAATCACCTGACTCTCTGGAAAAGATTTGAAGTTGGTTTCCCAATTTAATTCTAGATCAAATATGGACACTTTCCATGTAGGGATCTAGTTCCCAACTCACTAAAGTAGTCATTTGATTGGTCACTTTCAAATAAAATGTTAGTCGATCGATTAACAATCAATCGTTTTGTTGACTCGACCAATCCAGTCACCCAACTGGACATTATAGTCACCCAAATGGGTAGGAAATCAATTTGTTTATGACTCAGACCCCATCATATGTTTGATTATCAACTTCAATTATGTTATTCATACTTATGTGTGTGACTTAGCAGGTTCCTACTTAAAATGGTGATGTTTAAAACCTCACAAGAAAAGATTGGTATATAGAAATGCACCACTTCACACAAGTAATGGGAGTAAGTTGAAGAACAAATTCAACCTGTAAAATAGCCAATGTTATCATGACTATATAATCCCTTTGTCACATATATTCAAACTGAAACTAGGAGATGGAATTTTCATCCTCTAATCATTTAATTAATGTTCCTCAAACAAGAGCAAACTATTCAAGATATTGTGTGTTCAACGTCATATATTGATTAACGTGAGCATGGCCACGCATATCCATAGTCTTGTTGATCAAGTGGTCAAGATATCACTCCAAAGGAGGGGAAATTCCATCTACACCATTCACAGTGATCCCCAAGTGCAGTACACCCAATCACCACCTTTTAGCAAACTGTTTGAGTTATGATGGGCTTGTGTCAAAGTACAGAAAACAACATGTGATTAATATAGTGACTTCAGGTCTAAGGATCACATTCACCACTGTCACATTGAGATATGACTCTAACACATCATTACATGACTTCCAAATTCATTCCCAAGGTGTTTATGTCCAATATAACTTGTTTTCTAAAAAGCACCCATGTAAACAAGTGGATATCCAATAACATGACTAAAGAGACATACTCATCACTCACTGTACATGTTATCCTTGTGTATTATTCTTGTCCTAAAATATACACAATAATAACTGACTAGGGACATAACTAGAATGAGTACACTAAGTATACATATGATCTCATGTTCAAGTCCTCAACCCAAATCATATGTCATCGAGTCAAAAGGCTCTTAGGACATTATTGAGTTTATTCATTATCTCAATACTAGAACAAACATAACAAGTGAATTTGCCTTTTATTAATAATCAAATCACATAGAAGTATCCATATTACAATCATCGCATGATGGCTCTTAGGGCATAAAACCAACAGTACCCCACTTGTACTTGAGCTAATCACTCAAAAATATAATCTTAGGTGATCCAACATGACCATCATGCTTCTAATGTGAAAGTGTCAAGGGATCAACAACCTTATTTTAGTTGGTAGTCTACTAATATTAACATCTACTCATTGTAAGATCTCTCATATGAGATGGTAAGACCTAAGTTTGTGCTCAGACCAGTGATGAGATCTGGGCTCCTTAGCATGTTTGATGGATACATTGTTGTCATAGTATAGTTCTACTACATAATCAATGGATGGAACCACTCCTAGTTTATCAATGAACTTCTTGATCCTCATAGATTCCTTTGGTGCATTGGATGCAGAAATATACCCAATATTTGTTGTAAAATCAGCCACTATCTCTTGCTTGGAACTCTTCTAGCTTACAAATTTGTCATTTAGGTAAAACAGTAAACCTAATTGTGATCGATAATTACCCTTGTCAGTTTGGAAGCTTGCTTCAGTGTAACCTTTTACAACCTACTCTTCCTCACCACCATAAATTCAGAATTGATCTATAGTTCTTCTCAAGTATTTGAGGATTTCTTTATAGCAATCGAGTGGCCTTCATTAGGATCTGAATGGTACCTACTCATCATTCTCTAATCATACGAGATATCGATACATGTACACAACATTACATACATGATCAACACAATTGCAAATGCATATGGAATATTAACCATGTGTTCCCCCTCTTCAGAATACCTAGGACTTTGAGCATAAGACATACTTAATTTATGAGACATGGGTAAGTTTCCTCTCTTAGACTCCTATATGGTGAGCCTTATCAGGACTTTGTCAATGTATGTACTTTGACTTAGACCAAGAATCCTTCTAGATCTCTCTCTATAGATCTTGATTCCTAGTATATAGGATGTTTTCCCTAAGTCCTCCATGGAGAAAATATTACACAACCATGTTTTAACCAACTATAGAGTAAGTATGTCATTTCCTTTTAATAATACATCATCCACATAAAATATGAGGAATACAATCACACTCCCACTAACCTTCTTGTGAACACAAGGTTGATCTTCATTTTGAATAAAGCCAAACTACTTAACTATCTCATTAAAATGAAGATTCCAGCTCTGAGATACTTGCTTCAAATCCATAGATCAACCTTTGTAGCTTACAAACTTTTTTGACTTCATATGGAGTGACAAAACTTTTGTGTTGTGTCATGTACAAATCCTCAAGGAGATTATTGTTACAGAATGTGGTTTTAACATCCATTTTCTAGATCTTATAGTTATGATACAGTAGCAAGCATGATCTTGATAGATTTAACCATGAAAATGGGTAAAAAGGTTTCATCATAGTTAACACCTTGAACTTGTTGAAACCTTTTGCTACCAATCTACCTCTATAGGTTTCTACATTACCAACCACTCAGTCTTCTTCTTGAGTACCCATTTGCACCCTATGGGATCTAACCCTCAAGGAGGATCCACCAATGTTCATATATTGTTAGCATACATGGAATCCATCTTAGATCTCATGCATTTAAGTCATTTCTAATAATTGGGTCCCTCAATGGCCTCATTGTAGGTTGTTGGTTCATCATCATTAGTGACAAATGCATTATCTTGTTGAGTCACAAGAAATCCATATCTCCCTAGATTAGAGTGTTCCCCTACTAGACATTCGAGGTTCTTGTGATACAATACAAACTTGAGATTACACAACATTTTGCGGTTCCTCTTGTTATTATCGACTTCCATTGTTTCAATGTTATCTTATTGGTCTCTGACTTATTTGAATTCTATTTTCCTCCCACTGGTTTCTCCAGAAATAAATTCCTTTTTAAGGAATATAGTTGTTTGGGAAACAAACACTTTATTGTCAGATGGAATATACAAATAATATCTTTGGCTTCTTATAATATCCCATGGTTTCCTTGGGATATCCAACAAAATGAAATTTGTCTGATTTGGGTCCAAGCTTTTCATGAAATTGTCTCCTAACATAAGCTTCACATCCCCAAATCTTCATGGAAGACACAATGGGACATTTCTTAGTCTATATCTCATATGTTATCTTTTGAACAAATTTAGAAGTTATGTGGCTAAGTGTAAGCGTTACAGTTTCTAGAGCATATGTCTAGAAGATAGTTGGAAGAACAAAAAAAAACTCATCGTAGATCATACCATGTCCACTAGGGTGTGATTTCTTCTTTCTAATGCACCATTATATTGTGGTGTTCTAGGTGGAGTCCATTTTGATACAATACCGCAATCCCTCAGAAGGGCCCCAAACTCTTGGCTTAAATATTCACCACCTCTATCTGATCAAAGTACTTCAATTGTTTTTTCAAGTTGATTTTGTACTCCATTCATGCATTCCTTGAACTTTTTGATGGATTTTGGCTTGTGTTTCATTAGACACACATAGACAAATCTAATGAAGTCATCAAAAAATGTAATGAAGTATTGATGCCAACCTCTGGCATTTGTGCAGAAAGATCCACATACATCAATATTTATGAGTCCTAATTGTATTAGTCACTTACCCTTTCACTATTTCCAGAAAAGGGTATTTTTTTCATCTTCCTAATAAACAAAATTCACATGTCTCAATTGATTCACTATCAAATGAGTCTCAATATCCATCTTTATGGAGTCTAGAAATATGCCCCTTATTTATATGGCCTATACAATAATGCCACATATTATTTTTTCTTGAGTCATTGAATTTAGGGTTCTTAGTATTTTGTTATAGATATGTGTCTCAAGATCTAATAAATAAATATTGTAAGACACAGAGGCACTTCCATAAAATATCTCATCTTTAGAAGTAAAACATCGACCATTTTTTATACAAAATTCAAGACCACTCTTGTTCAAACATAAAATGGGAATGGTGTTCCTATATATGGTAGGTATATAATAGCAAATCTCTATATCTGTTACAAGCTCACTGAGTATAGATAAACAATAGGCGACTATAGTAGTGAAAGAAACTTTTACTCTATTTGCAACTCATAGTTCCACCTCCCCTTACCTCAATGGTCTACTTCTTTATAGATCATGCATATTTGAGCATATGTGGGATCCACATCCAGTATCTAATACCCATGTTGAAGAATTAGATAAGTATATTTGTATAACATATAAACCTGAAGTGGAGATCTTTATCCCTTACTTCTTGTTGTTCAGTTCCTCCAGGTAGAGAGGACAATTTCTCTTCCAATGTCCAGGTTGGTGACAATGTGGAAATGGCTTCCTAAGCAACTCATCCTTTTACCTTAAGTGCATTAGACTTTTGGGCAGCCTTAGAAACTTTTTTGGCTTTGCATTTGCCTTGGACTATCTTTTTCCTTTGTTAACCATTGGGCTTGTTTTCCACTCTCCCCTCAGTTGTTCTTGACATGTCAAGTAGCTCTATCACTGGTTTACAAATATTGTTCATGTTAATCTACAAATGATTACAAGATCACATTTATAGCCAACTGTTGGCTTGAAGGAAATCGCAGTCTAGCTAGACTTTCTACATACCCAATTAACTTGAGTACATGGGGTCCAACTAGATCACCTTCGTCCATCTTGCACTAAAACAGTGTCCTGGAGACACATACTCAATTTCCTTTGCTTATTTATGGTACATGTTACTCATATGTGTTATCATGTCAATAACATCCATGTTCTCATGTTGCTTCTAAAGCTATAATTCATGGTACATAGCAGAAGGTACTTGATGTTCATAGTATCATCAGAATACTTCTTATGAGCTTCCCTTTTGGCCCTAGGCACATTTAGAACTAGTTTGCTAGGTCCTGGTGTGTCTAAGACATAGAGCTTATGATCATGTGTAAGAATAATTCTCAATATCATCAACCAATAGTTAGATTTATTCCCATTTATTTTTTCTTTCTCAATGACTGCTTGCAATGAAACATGTTTATTGTGTTTTCCATATGATCTACATACAAAGTATTTGCACAACTCAAAAAATTGATTTGGAAATTAATTTTGGTCTGAAAAATTGAATTGATGGAATGAATTTGGCCTTTAATTAATTATGCTCACACTATTTTATTCAAATTTACATCCTTTTCTATTAATTTGAAAGATTTCATCATACAACCTTCTAGTGAGACAAGATGTATATTTTACCAAATCCTGAGACAGCTTTGTCCAATCGCCCACAACTTGACTATTGAGGTAGGCAATGTTTGCCAATTACATCTGATTCACTCTTGATAGATGGATGCAAACCTCTATGCCAGAACCATTTTATGCCTCTAGGTGCTTACTCCTATCAATATCACCTAGTTAAGTTTGACCCAAAGGCCAACATAATAGAATATGCACATTCTTTGGAAAACCCACATTTCTGTCTCCCACTTGAATGAGATAGACAATGGACAACACTTTGGCATACCCGCACTTTGTCGATTAAGTTTTTCATGTGTTGTGCAGTGGAAAGCATATTAGACTTGATATTTTATTGAAGGACTTTATATATATATATATATGTGTGTGTGTGTGTGTGTGTGTGTGTGTGTATACATACATACATATATATATATGTGTGTGTGTGTGTATACACACACACACACACACACACACATATATATATATATATATATATATATATATATATATATATATATATATATGTATATATATATATATGTATATATATATATGTATATATATATGTGTGTGTGTGTGTATACATATATATATATATATATATATATATATATATATATATATATATACGCGTGTGTGTACATATATATATATATATATATATATATATATATTCATATGTATCCAATCACATTACATATACATTATTACACATATCATATGGTATAATAATCACCACATATGGTAACTAATACAACTTCTTGATCAAATAAGAGTTGTATAAAAACAACTAATAGATTCACATCTGATGTAACCCTCGATCTACCCTCTATAGGGTTTCTAGTCTCCTAATTGGGCAAGTCAGTCGGCTAACTAGTAGTCTCTATTATGGGTAGTTCTTATATTGTTTATTGGTTCATTATTTCATCTCGACTCACGAACCCTCCAAGGACCATCATCTTTGGTATAGGATTTCAGTCATCTGCTCCTTTCCACCATGATCCACCGATAGTGTCATTACATCATCCTATTCCAATTGCAACTAAATTTTACATGGAGAATGTATAGAGAGAGGCATGGCATGCAATCCATATACGTGTTAAGTAACTTTTGATCCCAAACTAGCACTAGAAGCATACAACATCAAATTTGATACCACTATATATTTTAGGGAGAGGAAGCATAGCAGAATATAAAAAAATATTATTTTACCCTAGTCGTCAGATATGTCATAGATACAAAACATCAATGGAAAAAGGATGTAGGAAGGATACATATTCAACCTTAGAACACACTAGTTGTCTAAGAAATAGATACGTCTTTTTTGGTGAAGAACTCAAACTTTCATATCCAAATCCGAATCGGATTTCATGATATTTGAATAGGCCACCAAGTTGTTGTAGAATTGTCTTTTTTGCAACACCTTGTTGTTGTCTCATGGAACATCTTGTTCAAGCCTCCACACATGTGCCTTAGATACTACGTTGGCCACGAGGATGAGGGAGAATATGATGCACCACCTTAGCCACCAAGTTGAAGCGGAATAGGAGTTGTCAATGTGCTACTCATCCTGGAACTTCCTTTCTTCACCTATCTCAGTCTTCATCCATTGTCTAGCTCTCTCTCTATTCAAGAGAGAAACTCCATGGTAAAGTTGTCTCACAAGTTTTGTCAAGTGTGTCTAATCCTAATGTGATGAACCCCCTCTATAAAGGAGATTCATGGGCTTCAAATTTCATAGTTCCAATCCTTTTTCTAATTATAATCTCAAGAATAGTCTTAAAATAGAAAATCAGAATGTCATCCCAATTAGCCAACTGGGACTCCCAGTCACCCGAGTTGGTCCCTATTGGGGCTAAGATGGGCTTTGAATCACCCTAATAACTGAGTGAGTCACCCTACCACTAGTCCATATCTGAATTGATTTTCTAATTTGATTACAAATTAGATATGGACGCTTACCTTGGGTTCTAGTCGCTCAACTCACTAAGTGAGTTGTTTGACTTGTACTTTCAAAGTGGAAGCCAGTTAATCACTTGACAATCAATTGATCCATTGACTAGACTAATCCAGTCGGCTTCCTGGACATCCTATCACCTGATTGGGTAGGAAATCAACATGTTTATGTTTCAAACCATTCTAATCATATGTTTGATTGTAAATTACAATTCCCTTATTCATCCTTATGTGTGTTACTGACCGGCCTAAATCACGTGTCCAAAATTGGAGGTGGATTCGAGGTAGTCGAGCTTTTACATTTATAACCTGAATCCTTCTAGGCCCCCACAACTTTGTTTACGGGGTCGAAGTAGATATACGGGGTCGAACACAGGGACAAGGGTGGTAGTGTTGAGAACACGGAATCGACATGCTACACTCCGAAATGGGGAAAGATATGATAAAATTCCCAAAAGGGAAGCAGCAGAACAAGATCGATAGAACAAAAGAAAACCCTATCTCCAACTGGAGTTACGAGGAAAACTTAGGTTTTAAGCATTTATCAGTTTTTAGGGGTTTTCGTGCAACAGAAACAGAAAGATAAAACTAGCACTAGAGCAAGATACGAAGGATACGACTTTAGTAAAACAAGCGGCAAGCAGTAACATCCTGCGCCCCTCCTCTCAGAGTGGGAGCCTCTAACCAAGCACCAACACCCCTCTCGAGGTTGCTGGACTTAAGTTAGAGTGGAATGTTACCGAAACAACTCCGTTCCAGGCACTCTCGTACTCCAGAATCAGACCAAACTCTAGAGCCACACCACAACTCTTGAAGTTGTTGCGATGGGAAAACATGATTCGGTATCTAAGCGAAACGTGATCCAAACATGCAAGCTAGAGTTTAGATATCAAACATAGAAGGCATCCTACATATTGCATCAAGCATAGAGCAGCAAGTCATAAAGCTTTCCTATTTCCATAAACATTAAAGGTCTTGATACATTGCATGAGTAAGGAATTAAATAACATAATTAAAGATAGATGTTGCCTTCTTGATATAGAAGGACGACAGACTACTGTAGCTCTCCCGCCCGATACCGGTCAGGAGCCTAGCCCGATACAGCCGTGTCAGGCGGCACACCCTCTCGGGCGGCACAAACCGACGGCCGACTGTATCACTCAAGGACCCTGGCCGATACGCTCATGTCGGGCGATGCACCCTCTCGGGCAGCACGCATGACGGCGAAGCATATCAGGTTCGATATTGTGTCAGGCAAGGAGTGATGCATTCTACTGTTGGGCAGTCGTGTCGCTCATCATCGTTGGCCGATATTGGCCTGCAGTGCCGCCCGAGACGGCCCTATGTGAACTATCCCCTCCCTCTCGGGACGGGGAGAAGATCACCTTGAGTTGCCTGGCACGAACACTCAGGCGCGATACTTCTGCTCTCGCAGCTTCCCCTGAGGATTTGCTCGTAGCTCCCAACTGTCCGATCAGTCTGAACTATGTTTTCGGCTTCCTGTAGCTGCTATTTATAGGCAGCAGTTGGAGAAGTTATGGTGCTCGAAGCACCACGTGTTCTCCGTACTCACGAGTTTGATGGACGGTCGATACACATATCGCCCAGCACAGGCATGTTGATTGTCGGTCGCATGACGGGCGGCGCCTGCCGATGGGTGGCCTGTGTCACACGACAAGCTTGGGTTGTCGTGGTGAGCTCGGCTCCCTGTCGGTTAAAGGGTGTGTTGTCCGTCAGCTTCCTCTTGCGCGGCATCCCCGTGTCACGCGTCGTTGCGCCGCGCCACCCTATCGGGCAGCGCTTATATCAGGCCGTTAGAAGGCCGATGCATGTTGGACTTATTGCTTTTGGTCCGGGATGGCCTTATTGGGTCAAAATCGGAGGGAAATTCTGCAAAAGATGGAAATATTTGTTTAAGAGCGTTGCTTGGCCAATTATTGCGAAAGTACTAATAAAAGAGAGGAAAATAGCAGAAAAGGGCAGTTTTGATAACAGAATAAAGGGCAAAAACATCACAAAAATTGGTGTTATCAGTTACCTAGTAGGATCATAATTATGTTGGTAGTGATGTTCAAAACCTCACAAGAAAACATTGGCATGTAGAAACGCATCATTTCCACCAAAGTAATCAGAGTAAGTTGGAGAATAACTTCAACATGTACGGTGACCACAGTTACCATGACTGTATAATCCCTTTTTCATAGATATCTAGATTGAAATTTGGGCATGAGATTGTCATCGTCTTATCATTTAATCTTTGTTCATTGAACTAGAGCAAAATATTTGAGATAGTGTGAGATCGATATCATATATTGACTCACCTGAGCATGATCATGCATTTTAGTCTAACTTATCAAGTGGTCAGGATATCACTTGAAAGGTGGGACAAATTCCATCTACATTACTCATAGTGATCTACAACTGTTAGAGTGCACCCAATCACCACCCTTTTGGTAACCTTTTCAAATTCATGTTTGGCTAGTGTTCACAACCCTTTTAGAAGCCCTTTTTAGAGTCATGTTGGGTGAGTGTCAAAGTACATAGAACCACATGTGATTACTATAATGACTCTAGATCTAATGATCATAGTCTCCACTATCACAGTGAGATATGACTTTGACACATCATTACATGGTTTTCCATGTGCCATTCTCAAGGTGGGTCAATCCAGTAGAACTAGTTATCTAATAAGTACCCATGTATCTGAGTTGATATCTAATATCATGACTAAAGAGAAATACTCATCCTTTACTATACATGCTAGTCATGTGTATTAATGGTGTCCTATAATATCCACAATAAAACTAACTAGGGACTTAAAAAGAATAAGTTCTCTAAGTATTAATATAATCTCATCTTCAAGTCCTCAGCTCAAACTATAATCATCGAGTCAAAACAATCTTAGGATATTATAAAGTTTATTCATTATCTCAATATTGAAATAAACACAATATGTGGAATTGTTTTTATTAATAATGAAATCACATGCAAAGTATCCCTATTACAATCATTAGATGATAACTCTATGGGAAGACATCCAACATGTGGGGCATGTCGTCATTCTTGAAACTCTACTAGAGACTTAGGAGATGGGCATGTTTGTTACAAATGCTATAAAAGCTCATTCACCTCTAGTGAGTGGAGTCCACATGGATATGTGCCACTGCAGTCTTTAGTCATGTGGTCTAGGCTTTAGGAAAGGACTCCCTGCTGAGGTGAGATGGATCCACATTTGTACTGGTAGCCATGGATGGGAGTTCGGTGTGTATGGGCCATTATGGATCTACATTGAAATGGGGAATAATTGTGAGGCCACATAATTGAGCCTTTATAAGAATGTCAAAGTTGAAGTGGGGGAGATTCTAACATCCCAAGATTTTAGGCTTTGGATAAAATTGTCTTAAAAGGAATGATTGGACTACCCATATCACTAAGATTGACCTCCTTTTCAGGAATCTCGTCACTAAATAACTTTTCATTAAGCATTCTCAGACTAGGGTACTACTAGGATGGGGACATTTTGGGAATTTAAATCCAAGATATACGCGAGTGAGGAGAAAGTGTGTAGTTGAGGATAATGGTGGTTTGTGGGGCGGTCATCATTCCTAAAACTCTACTAGAGCCTTAAAGGTGGGCACAGGCATTATATGTATTTGAAGGTGATGTTGATTAACTGTCCATCTAGGATGCTACCGACAACCAAGGATTTTCGAGATGCAAGGCTCAATACCTTCTTTGCTACACCCAAATATGCATGATTTTTTGTGTAAAATTGTCTTAAAAGGAATGATTGGACTACCCATATTGTGACGTCCCCGGATTTTCACCTTCTCAAAACCCCATGGAGATGAGAAGACAAAATTCGAAAACATCATCCAATCATATCAGAGAGCGATGCGGAAGCATAATACGCATACATGAACATACAACCATAACATTTCTCAGCATTCAACATGTACATTATTACAACATGAATTACAATTATATATTGAAAGATAATTTTTACACAAGTCTAAACATGTATTCTAGCAAGATCTTAGACAATAGGTACAACCTATACAACTTGATCACATCCTATTCTTTTATCCCATTCCATCTCTGGACCTAGAAAATATGAGAAACAAAAACATCAACAAAAGTTGGTACGTGGAATTAAAAGATATACTATGTTGGCATATAAAATACTCGAAATTGAAGAAAGAGAAAGGAAACATTATTTAAAGGTAGAAAATCAGGTAATCCCAAGTTATTAATCATATTTCAATGGACATGTATTACTATGGTGGACTTAGCACAAACATAAATTATTGGGCCCTATCCCCGCGTACCTTGTACCATTAGGAATCTCCCCGCGTACCTTTTACCATTAGGGAGGTGCTAGTCAACATTAATACTTTCCCTCTCTAATAGGGAGATTAATGAACCATCAGTAATTACATTCCATTTTATTTCTTTAGTGTTCTTATTGTTCAAGGTGGAAATGACAATACATATAGATCTATATCCAACAATGTATTTCAAGTACAAACAAGCAAGTACATATATTTAACATCCAGCAAATCTAGTCATATAATTATATCCACGTACCTGAGTTTAGAGATTTCTAACCATCTTGGATCATCTAGAACTGTGTCCATGACCTGATTAAAACAAGACCACATACCATCATCAGATTCTCATCATCTTACATCTCATCTTAACCCTAATCGTATCCATTTTAGGGTTTTCTTAACTCATTAGGATATTCTCATCATTACTTGCATTCTTGTCTTAGAATTATCTTAATGATGTCATTTTCTATATTATGGCTCATTATCTGAACATTAGGTTCCATATTAGGGTTTTGGTCAAATCTAGATTCAACTGATCTTAAATATGTTTGTGATATTTTTATACCGATCTGTATGTCATAAGTCAGGTCTAGTACAATTTCATAATTTATTGAGCGTGTATGTATTTATTACATTTTATTTAGGGATATTAGCCCTAAATAGACATATTGAGAAAATTACAAGATTTTGTGCATCAACATCATAATTACTGATATCAGATGGATTATAAGTATGAATATGGATTTACTAATTTTTTTCCATAATTTTAGACCATTGTTTGCTATTTATCATGCATCAAACAAGCATTACTCATCTTACATGATATGATTTATATATAATAATCAAAAGCCTTTAATTATAGTTCTATTACATTCTACACATTTTTCTGAACGTTTTGATACCTTGTTTGTATTTTTCTGACATTCCTATGATTTACTAGGATTTATCTAAGATCTGTGATATTTACCTTGTTCTGGCCAATAGGCCGCTACCATGTGGCGCGGCTGCTTCACTGGCCTGGGTGACCTGCCTGGTCAGATTTGGGGTCGGCCGGTTCACAGTTTGGGCCTGGAAAACCCACTCGCTCCTCTCGTCCTTTCTTTATCACGAACGCAGACTCCCATCTGTGCTGCAAGCGCCTGCCGCCGTGAGGCCCTAGCCCGGCAATGATCGGCCACCTCCAAGTCTCCATCGCTGCTACTCGAGAGGCCAAGAGGTCCCTCTCCCTTTATTGTTCTTCTACGCTTCTCATGCGCATGGAAAGAGCTTCAAAACCTCACCGTTAGGAGGCCACCGCCCATGGCTCACTGCTTCGGCACTGCTTCCCCATCATGCCGCTTCCACAGGGAAGATCTCCAGCGAGAACCCTACGCCGTTCTACTCTATCTCGCGGACAGAGAACGTTGTAGAAGGGCTCGTATGTGCTCCCTCTCCCTTTTTTGTTCACCATGCGAGACGCGGGATTGCACCTATCTTTGCCACTTTCCCTCGAGCGCCGTCGTGGTGGCTCAAGGAGCACCTGCGGCTACTGGATCTAGGGCTCTGAGAGGAACAACATATCCTCTTCTGGAGTCAAACTTGTACAAGAGCCTTGCCTACTTCTTCTTCGCAGAGGTGTTTTCCCATCAATCTCGACACAGGGAGCTCCTTCTTGGTCCCATAGGCTCCAACCGTTCATTCCCAGCTGGTGGCGAGACCGTATCCATGACCCCAACCTTCGAATCTTCCCCAGGCAGAAAATCGGGTTCATCAACAAGCTTCAGACTCCTACAGATATTTCTCAATCATCCTACGACCTTGCAAGGTTGCAGTGGTGCTCTTCCCCTTCTAGAAATCTCACGAGAAGACCTCCTCTCTGCTTCCACACTCCTGGGCTTCTACTGGTGTATCGGTGGAGGATGAGTGTGGAGTAAGTGTTTGTATTCCTTATCTAAGACACCTCATCGCCTAAAACTTGGACTCGTCCAGTAGATATCAACCATACGAAACCAACAATGCGCATGGAATCAACTAACATCCCTCAAGAATCGGAGGAGAAGTGGGGGAAAATCTGTAGCTACTGTCCACGAAATACAGGGGTAGAAGACAAAGTCTTCATCATTGGATCTAATGTGGACAGCCTAGATTAGGCCACACCTCAGCACTGTAGAGGCATTACAACTAAACTAGCGTACCAATAGTCATAGCCGCATGACATATCAATGTCATGCCTATCATTATCTCCTAGCAACCATAGTCTTGAGTGCATAGATTATCTAAACGTAAATAACTTATCATAAAAGCGAAATTTCTTCATCTAAATTTCGTAATTGGTTTATCATCACTTATTCCACCCTCTAGCAAAGATTGACACCAAACTCCAATGTTTAACCACATGTTTTGGTCCTTCCAAAAAGGCGTGTATAGGTGTATCACCTCCAATGCATATCGAATGACTCCTATTACTACAAGTCACACTTCAAGCTCCATTTTTTTTGGGAGTCATAAAAGCCATTGATTGAAAGCCTAACTTGTAAGTACCCACATGTACATTATTAAGTCATATTGATCATCACTATAAGTGTTGTCCATCTTAGTCAAATGCACAATCTTGTATCAGACATTCAACCTTATTCCTCGTATACAAGTAAATTAATTTTTGTTGGGATAAATCATTCAAATCATATTAATGAACTTTGAATACCATATCTAGTATTGAAACCCTAAAATTATGGGTTGTCACATTCACCCCACCTAATAAGGAATTTCGTCCTCAAAATTCAAAAGTTTCATACTTTAGGTGATTTGAAGGAGTCTCCACATTCTGTAGGTCACCACTTTTTTAGGTGGCAGGGTTGCCTTGTCATCTTAGGATTTAGAGCATTTATGGTGTACCCACCCCATCTTATATAGATGGAATCATCATTTTCTATATTAGTCATAGAATGACACATTCTTTTGTGTTAAGATTTGTATTCCCTATTTTCCTAAGAAATAGGGATTATTCATAGATATAAATTTAAGAAGGCACTATTCAAGTTTCATCTTTTACCCTAGAAGCTCAAACTAGGTGATGTCAAGACTTCATGACATTATTTACTAGAATTATCAATTAATATGTTATATGATAAACATCATACCAGGGTTGCATTACTTGAGAAGGGCTTACATCACATGCTTTAATATAGGGCTTCACCCTCTTATCTGCGAGTTGCTACCACATTAGAAGCTTAGATTCAAAAGGGTTGAGGTTAGAGACTACATTTTGTGATGATGCAATATGTTCCATAGATATTTTTATTTCAATCTCATGATTTCAAACTTATATTTTTTTTTGTATCATGAGAGTGGGAAGAAGATACACTAACCAATCTAATCATGATTTCGAACTTTCCTATTTGATCTATGATATGATGGGAAAGAGTGTATATTAAATCCATCTTATCATATTTTCAAACTTGGATATCACATGTATGATATATGAAGAGAATATATAATAGGTCAAACTTCTATGAGTGACTCCTCATATATAAATCATCTATATAGCTCAAGTGAGGTTTCTAGCATCATGTATTAAGAAGGAGGAGTGAAGGGAACAACATTTATGCGTATCTTATGGACAAGGCATTTTACTCCAAGAACTTTCATTTCAGATATCACCTCACTTGCAGCTATTGATGGGTTTCACATCATACATCACTCAAGCTAGGACCTAACTCAGTCAAAGGATTGACTTTATCATCATAAGTTTCTACCCATCATTTTTTACCCAACTCTCACATATATGATTGAATCATGCAAAAGAACTCAACTCATCTACTCGGGAGTAACCCAGTTTAGGACACATCATTTCACATATATCATATTTTCCATATATTGTAGGGTAGGTCCTATGACCCTCTCCTTGTGGGTCTCACTCTCTCTGGAGTTCACCACGTATCTTATCCTAACACTGGAAGTCCCCCTTTGTAAAAGAGCTTGAGGCTCCTGCATACTCATCTCTATCTTAACTTAGCTTATCTTAAGTAAGAAAAAGGAATGTACTTTCATCATCAAGATTTTGCATAAATTCTACAAAATTAGATTCAACAAGTATACAACTTAAACCTTTATAAGGAAACGTATACCATCAGAGATCAAACTTAGATAAGATTCCACATGCTTATTTCAACTATTGTTCTATCATCTACTCTATGTATCACATATCTTGATAAGGCTCTAGACATCTAATCTATATCTATTCTCTCTTCTAGACTGATGTCACTCCCTTTCACTTAGATTGCATGAACACCCACTACTCTCCTGTGTGAGGGACACATTTTTATATTTACATATATATAATAAAATATTATATAGTTTTTCTCCGAGAAAGAAGGCGTCAGAGAAAACTGTCGAGGTGTGAGCCGATTGGGAAACAAAACCAAACCAGCAAACTCGAGTGTCCAACACACACTAGATAGTCTGGTGCCATGTAACCTAGTGAGATGGTGAGAACATGGTGTAGATTAGTGTAGCCACCCCATACATATGAGCTCTATATGGAAAGGGTCTCACACACTTGTCTAAACCTATTTCTCGAACATCTAGGTTCTAACTTAGAGGCTAAGTCAAACCTTATTCCTATAGAAAAACTTACTAAGTTTCTAAGGTTTCAAGGTGAAAGGTGAGATTTAGGTTTAATGTTTCATGATGAGCAATTGTTAGGTGTAGCTATTGTTCATGCTCTGATACCAACTGTGACGTCCCTGGATTTTCACCTTCGCAAAACCCCATGGAGATGAGAAGACAAAATCCGAAAACATCATCCAATCATATCAGAGAGCGATGCGGAAGCATAATACGCATACATGAACATACAACCATAACATTTCTCAGCATTCAACATGTACATTATTACAACATGAATTACAATTATATATTGAAAGATAATTTTTACACAAGTCTAAACATGTATGCTAGCAGGATCTTAGACAATAGGTACAACCTATACAACTTGCTCACATCCTATTCTTTTATCCCATTCCAGCTCTGGACCTAGAAAATATGAGAAACAAAAACATCAACAAAAGTTGGTACGTGGAATTAAAAGCTATACTATGCTGGCATATAAAATACTCAAAATTGAAGAAAGAGAAAGGAAACATTATTTAAAGGTAGAAAATCAGGTAATCCCAAGTTATTAATCATATTTCAATGGACATGTATTACTATGGTGGACTTAGCACAAACATAAATTATTGGGCCCTATCCCTGTGTACCTTGTACCATTAGGGATCTCCCCGCGTACCTTGTACCATTAGGAAGGTGCTAGTCAACATTAATACTTTCCCTCTCTAATAGGGAGATTAATGAACCATCAGTAACTACATTCCATTTTCTTTCTTTAGTGTTCTTATTGTTCTAGGCGGAAATGACAATACATATAGATCTACATCCAACAATGTATTTCAAGTACAAACAAGCAAGTACATATATTTAACATCCAGCAAATCTAGTCATATAATTATATCCACGTACCTGAGTTCAGAGATTTCTAACCATCTTGGATCATCTAGAACTGTGTCCATGACCTGATTAAAACAAGACCACATACCATCATCAGATTCTCATCATCTTACATCTCATCTTAACCCTAATCATATCCATTTTAGGGTTTTCTTAACTCATTAGGATATTCTCATCATTACTTGCATTCTTGTCTTAGAATTATCTTAATGATGTCATTTTCTAGATTATGGCTCATTATCTGAACATTAGGTTCCATATTAGGGTTTTGGTCAAATCTAGATTCAACTGATCTTGAATATGTTTGTGATATTTTTATACTGATATGTATGTCATAAGTCAGGTCTGGTACAATTTCATAATTTATTGAGAATGTATGTATTTATTACATTTTATTTAGGGATATTAGACCTAAATAGCCATATTGAGAAAATTACAAGATTTTGTGCATCAACATCATAATTACTGATATCAGATGGATTATAAGTATGAATATGGATTTACTAACTTTTTTCCATAATTTTAGACCATTGTTTGCTATTTATCATGCATCAAACAAGCATTACTCATCTTACATGATATGACTGATATATAATAATCAAAAGCCTTTAATTATAGTTCTATTACATTCTACACATTTTTCTGAACGTTTTGATACCTTGTTTGTATTTTTCTGACATTCCTATGATTTACTAGGATTTATCTAAGATCTGTGATATTTACCTTGTTCTGGCCAATAGGCCGCTGCCATGTGGCACGGCTGCTTCACTGGCCTGGGCGACCCGTCTGGTCAGATTTGGGGCCGGCCGGTTCACGGTTTGGGCCAGGAAAACCCACTCTCTCCTCTCGTCCTTTCTTTCTCACGAACGCAGACTCCCATCCGCGCTGCAAGCGCCTGCCGCCGTGAGGCCCTAGCCCGGCGATGATCAGCCACCTCCAAGTCTCCATCGCCGCTACTCGACAGGCCAAGAGGTCCCTCTCCCTTTGTTGTTCTTCTATGCTTCTCAGGAGCATGGAAAGAGCTTCAAAACCTCACCGTTAGGAGGCCGCCGCCCATGGCTCACTGCTTCGGCACTGCTTCCCCATCACGCCGCTTCTACAGGGAAGATCTCCAGCGAGAATCCTACGTTGTTCTACTCTATCTCGCGGACAGAGAACATCATAGAAGGGCTCGTATGTGCTCCCTCTCCCTTTGTCGTTCACCATGCGAGACGCGGGATTGCGCCCATCGTCGCCACTTTCCCTCGAGCGCCGTCATGGTGGCTCAAGGAGCACATGCGGCTGTTGGATCTAGGGCTCTGAGAGGAACAACAGATCCTCTTCTGGAGTCAAACTCGTACAAGAGCCTCGCCTACTTCTTCTTCGCATAGGTGTTTTCCCATCAATCTCGACACAGGGAGATCCGTCTTGGTCCCACAGACTCCAACCGTTCATTCCCAGCTGGTGGCGAGACCGGTATCCATGACCCCAACCTTCGAATCTTCCCCATGCAGAAAATCAGGTTCATCAGCAAGCTTCAGACTCCTACAGATCTTTCTCAATCATCCTACGACCTTGCAAGGTTGTGGTGGTGCTCTTCCCCTTCTAGAAATCTCATGAGAAGACCTCCTCTCTGCTTCCATACTCTTGGGCTTCTACTGGTGTATCGGTGGAGGATGAGTGTGGAGTAAGTGTTTGTATTCCTTATCTAAGACACCTCATCTCCTAAAACTTGGACTCGTCCAGTAGATATCAACCATACGAAACCAACAATGCGCATGGAATCAACTAACATCCCTCAAGAATCGGAGGAGAAGTGGGGGAAAATATGTAGCTACTGTCCACGAAATACAGGGGTAGAAGACAAAGTCTTCATCATTGGATCTAATGTGGACAGCCTAGATTAGGCCACACCTCAGCACTGTAGAGGCATTACAACTAAACCAGCATACCAATAGTCATAGCTGCATGACATATCAATGTCATGCCTATCATTATCTCCTAGCAACCATAGTCTTGAGTGCATAGATTATCTAAACGTAAATAACTTATCATAAAAGTGAATTTTCTTCATCTAAATTTCATAATTGGTTTATCATCACTTAGTCCACCCTCTAGCAAAGATTGACACCAAACTCCAATGTTTAACCACATGTTTTGGTCCTTCCAAAAAGGCTCATGTATAGGTGTATCACCTATAATGCATATCGAATGACTCCTATTACTACAAGTCACACTTCAAGCTCCATTTTTTTGGGAGTCATAAAAGCCATTGATTGAAAGCCTAACTTGTAAGTACCCACATGTACATTATTAAGTCATATTGATCATCACTATAAGTGTTGTACATCTTAGTCAAATGCACAATCTTGTATCAGACATTCAACCTTATTCCTCATATACAAATAAATTAATTTTTGTTGGGATAAATCATTCAAATCATATTAATGAACTTCGAATACCATATCTAGTATTGAAACCCTAAAATTATGGGTTGTCACATAATTTACTTTGTGTAAAATTGTCTTAAAAGGAATGATTGGACTACCCATATCACTAAGGTTGACCTCCTTTTCAGGAATCTCATCACTAAAGAACTTTTCATTAAGCATTCTCAGACTAGGGTAGTACTAGGATGGGGACATTTTGGGAATTTAAATCCAAGATATACGTGAGTGAGGAGAAAGTGTGTAGTTGAGGATAATGGTGGTTTGTGGGGCGGTTATCATTCCTAAAACTCTACTAGAGCCTTAGAGGTGGGCACAGGCATTATATGTATAAACTGTCCATATAGGATGCTACCAACAACCAAGGACTTTCGAGATGCAAGGCTCAATACCTTCTTTTCTACACCCAAATATGCATGATTCATATGCCTACAAAGAGGTCACATGTAGGTGTAATGTCACTAACCCAAGGTTTGTTATATCTTTGGACTTCTGGTACACCTTATAGGGCATTGTGTCCATTTTCAAGACTTTCTTATTACGGCATCTGGACCTCTCTATGCTCCTTCATTTATTGGTGACCATGGGCATACTCCATGAAAAGCACTAGTGAGCCTGGATGATGGATATGGACAACAAGAAGGTCTATAGATAGCTTGAAGAAGGATATTGAGGTGGAATGGGCTGATGATGTAGGTTGTGAGAGCATGATCTAGATACTTTTTGATTGATGGATGAAGGCCTTAGACATTATCAAAAGAGCTAGTTGTTCTTACCTAGAGAGCATCTTGTTTAGAAGGTGTTTGAGGATTTTCCACAAATACTGAGGGGTCACATTTTAGCACTGAAGAGGGCAGATGGGTCCCCTATGGGAAGTATTAAGGAATAAACTTCATTTCAGTGTGAGGATATCCCATATGCTTGTAGGAATGATGGGTCAGTAAAGGAGATCATTAGATATTTTGATTTTTTGCTTGATATTTCAAGACGGAGGAGGTCAAAGTTGAATGAATCTAGTCTTGTACTAAAGACCAAATCTTTTAGTAAAGATGTGCCATGTTTCATTTGGATCTCATTTTGAGGCCGATTCCACTCTACCAAGTTCACTCATATATCTAATTTTGGTATGGCTAACGATTAGTTGCCTCACAACTTGATGGGAATGAAGCTTGCCATGCCCATGGAGGCTCTAATGACGATGACCCAAAAATTGGTCTCTTTTGGGATTGGTACATTGTCTCACCCCCCCAGGACTCAATCACGCCCTTTTAAGGATAGAGAGGTGATAGATTTTTGTATCTCACAAGTTGGTAATAGGTTAGGATGGGGCTCATAGACCCCTACCCCACATGTGTCCGGGGACTTCACCTTGACATGGTAACACGAGGAGATTTTGTCCTAATAGATATAGGAGGAAAAAATATCCATGGATGTTGATTCTAGAAGATATGAGTATACAAAATCTAAATAAGATGATAGTGGTTGTTGGGGGGTGGTGGAGGAGACTATGATGGTTTCTATGACCATGTATTGAGCCTGAGAAAAGGTGTGGACATTTTTAGCAGCTTTAAACTATGATGTGGCTGCTTTCAGGTGCGCTTTATGAACATTACATGATGGCTTACTTTCTCTTTTATGGTTTGTATATCTCTAGTTGGATGCTCTTTGGTGGTAGTGGGCCTTCTAATGATGTTGATGCTCTACAGAGGTACTCATGTGTTGATGTGTTGGTATATTTTCATGTGTGGGGAAGACCTAATGGTTGATCTTGTTGAGGTAGAGGTTGTGTGCATGTAATGAGAAGGATGGCATGGTTTTGTTCACTTCGGTGGATTAGGTACTTCTTTTGGTCATTGATAGTAGGGATTTTAGAATCTCTACAGGTGGAGATGGAGGGGAAGATGTTGGTTTGGCTTGTATTTGTGGTCGTTTGGCAGTTAGTGTGACCCACCTGTGTGGAGACTTATGGGGTCCAGGAGTGTCTTGGGCCCTATTGTGCACTTGATCCTTATGTTGGTGTGGGGAGTAACTCATTTTATAGATCCAATATTTTGCCTACTTTTGGGAAGCAGATGAATACGACTAACCCCCCAGTCCCCAAAAAACTAAAAAACTAGAAAATTTTAAATGTATCACTCTAGTTGGTGCCATGTCTATCTTTTCCATGTTACATCATTCTACAAATGAAAGAATGGGTTGCATTGGGGATTCATGAAGGTTTTTATGGAATGCTTAAGTCTTCACCAGTGCCATGAAGCTTGGAATGATTTTTTAACTTCTCACATCAACTTCTTGATGGCATATAGACATGGTAGATGAAGCTCACATCCTATCCCAAATTGTCTTTTGCAAATCTACCTTAGGAGTACGGGCCTTACCATCACCCTCATGATCACTCATTTTGAATGCATCTACTTTAGCTAGTTGATCAATGTCTGGTATGAGTGATGGAGAATTGAAATTGTTTCTTGACATAGGTGTGCTCTAGATTAAATTAATATAATGTGAAGTCATTATCAAATGTCGCTCTTATTCTTACCATGCATTGGTACTTGAAATATATATTGGAGTGTAAAACTCATAAGATACTAAAAAAACATAAATCAATCGCAACAATAATAAATTGGAGATGGCTAGAGTTTCCAGTCCTAGCATTCATAATCTTTACTATTCCATCCATCAACTCTCCCTCAATGAAGCCAAAAACATGATATGCTAATATCACGACTGAAAATATAAGTTTACAATCATCAAGTAGAAAAAGCCACAAAAGATCCCTGAGTTGTCAAACATAAGAGAGTGAGTCCACAATGAACTATTACTAACTGAGCTTGATCACTTTGGGTGAGAAAAGGGTTAATTTGAGGTGTATTTAACTATATAAATCAAACTAAGAAATTAATCAATATTTAATTAAATATTTGAGGAAGAAATTATCTAGTAAGGCTACTTTCACTGTGGAAATCCACTATTGCAAACATATTAAACTAGTCATACATTAATATTATAAATTCTAATAAATGTTGCATGGAAGTTCTAACTCCTTCTAGATCAACACCATATTTCATAGTGATGGATCCTACTTTTTTGGTATTCAAACAATATGAAATCCATTATGTTCAATGTCTGCAATGACAAGATCCTCACATGCAAAAGACTAACTTTGTGCTCTTATAGACACATGTATGGGGGAGGGGGAATTGATAAAACTAGCATATTTCTATAACTAATGTATTGAAGGCATTGAATAAGTATATAATCATATCCAACACAAACAAACCTTCCATCCATGAAATCAAAAGCAATAGTAGCATATAATTCAGTAAAAATTCAATTGTAGTACTTCAAATCTGAGCTACTTCTACATCCTAGAGAAACAAAATTTAGTTCCTCATGAAAACAAGTTGCTCCATGCAATCAACACAAAAAGAACAAGCTTCGGTCAATCAAATGTTCCTCTGGTTGCTACATGGATGTCACCACAACTTCCTTGTCTTCTCTACTTTCTCTTTGGCCATCTCCAAACATGAATGATCTGATTTATGGGTCTCCCCATGAGCTTATGTCTAAACAATGTAACTTTCCATAATCAATCTCATTCTCCAGATGCATGTAACTAATTTATGTTGATCTACCAGCACTAGGTCTATTCATCGACCATAATTTTTCTAGCTACTTATCTCTAGGTTGATGAATCAACCATGTCTGCCTATGCATTGACTTGGATGATGTTTTGTTCTATTGAAATCATTAGGGTAAATTCCATTTACCTTGCAAGTCCATGCATCAACTTCAATGCAAAATTTTGTGCATTTCTTGTAATCAATAATACATCATCAATACGATAAATGTGTATGTTCAAATAATAGTATAAATGGCTATAACATGGTGAAATATAATTATAAGTAATTAATTTTCTCTTTAAAGGAAATTGATTCAAATAATTACAATAGCAGACAAATAGTACTATGAATTTATATGATCAGGCATAGTCTAAATGGCTTGAAAATAGATTCACAAGTAACTAGCTTCCCTTCGAAAGATGTTAACTGAAATAATTCTTAATAAAGGAAAAATTAGTTAATGGAATTACACATAATCATAGAGAGAAAATATAGTGGTTATGAGTACATCACTCACTCCAATGCAACCTTTAGTGCCTTACAACTAGATTTGGTAAGTATGGTTAAATCCATTTTTTTCTAATAGATTTGTTTTGGTTTTGAATATGTTTACATGTATTGATATGATTCATTATCACTTATTGACATTTGTCACTTATTTTGATGCATTCGAAAGCCAAATTTGACCAGACCAAATATGGATCATCAATGATAAGATTTGGGTCTCTATGGCTCTAGGGGTCCCCCCAAACCTTTCACATCATAATGTCATCACTACTATCCACATGTCACAATGAACATGTGTATCTCATCATCATCACACACCTACATAATTTTCTATTATTCACATTACATGTTTAGAATTAATCTTGATCATCTAACATTGTTATCTTCTATCTCATTAAATATGAATATGTATTCATGGAAAGCATTCACCATACATTTAGGTAAATCTTATTTCTCACTATTAGGGCATTTCAACTATAATATTCTCATCTACCTTATCATCTTGAATTCTCATTTTGGCAACCAAATTCCATCATATGTGACATTATTGATTTAAGATTAGGATACTCATATTCAGACATCATCCAAACATTAGGTCACCTGATTGTGTTATGCAAGTAATGTACCATGATTCAGATAAAATAAGGACATGTAATCATATACATCCATTAATAAATCATATAAAGATAATAAATCATTATTAGTGCTTACTTAAGTAGAGTATGTCACTCATTATCATCTGTATGCATGATCTAGGAAATTAAGTTATCATAAGTATATAATAAGATATCTACTTAAGGTGTGTAATCAATTTAGGTATTAATCACATTCATCATTCTAAAATAATCCAATAATAATAAAACTCCATTTGATTAGCATAACATCAAAAAAAGAAAGAGGTTATCATTCACCTCACTCAACAAAAATACAAGATTTAAAATATTAACATTGTAGGGAATGATTCATATAGATGAAAGGGAGGGGATTTGTCATCATTAAACATAGTTATTTCGTGTTGTATTTTTTTTACCAACATCATACACAAGGATTAACCATAGAAGAAGCATTGGAGACCACCACGCAAGCATCCAAGATCACTACTTAGGCATTAGTTTTTGTTCTTCCTCTCACTCATATGATTTCTATAGTAAAGTAGTGATGGAGAACTATACACTAACCTAGATCTTACAAAACCGGTTCTTCTCTCTAAATTTAAGTAGTAGGAAAGCAAGAAAAATGACCCCCCCAAGAAAAAAGGTCCAAGGTGCCACCAACAACCTTGAATGCACCTTCTTATAGCTCGATTCTAGTTAAAAGAGCAAGAAAGAGTAGTAGTAGAAGAAGGATCCATCTTAACAAAAACATGACTGGATAAGGATGTCCATGAAACCAGGGGACAAAGAGGAACAAAGATCAAAGAGAAGAGAAGATCTAACCTTTAATGATCTTCTTCCTCTAAGATCCACCCAAGAACCATCTTCTCCAAGACAAGGGGTGCTAACACCTCATGGATCACCCCCCAAATCACCTCTTTTTGCTCCAACATGTTGATGACATAAACACAGAGTTATGGTTTTGATTTGAGGAAAAATAAAGCTAAATACTCTGGAAAAACAACAAGAACTTAACAGGAACAACTACAAACCCTGGAAATCCAGTCGAGTAGTCACGGACTATCATGTGTATAAATGTGTTGATTGTGTAGAGGAGTTTGAATCACAAAAATTGGTCTAGGAAACCTTGAGAAGTTGGATGAATAGTTTTGTAGTCATACAAACTATCCGGATCTAATGGGATGCATTGATTGATCTAAGGAGGTTGATCCACAAAATTGGGTTAGGGGACTAATATGTTGGTCTGACTTTTTAATATTTGGTCTGGAAATTGGTCCAAGTGATCAACCCAATTATTTAAGGATTGTCATAACTACACGGATATTGGCCAACTATACAATGATTTCCCCAACTATGTGTTCTAAAAATTGACCCAACTATCTGTCCAGAACTTTAAAATTCTATTTTAAGTCCATTTAACTCCACATTAAACACTTAATAGTGTTTTGGTTATCTAAATGTATATTCTATTCCATAAATTCTAATTTATAAATTTTGTAGTTTGTAACAGTATTAATGTATATTTCTATTCTACTTTATCTTAAGATCAACACATAACACAAATAGTTGGTTAATTAAGCTAGGATTCAACATTTTTTA
Source organism: Alisma plantago-aquatica (assembly GCA_963693085.1). NCBI lineage: Eukaryota > Viridiplantae > Streptophyta > Magnoliopsida > Alismatales > Alismataceae > Alisma > Alisma plantago-aquatica. The sequence continues at coordinate 503,068,137 of OY856410.1, read as the reverse complement.
ACAAAGATCCTAATTTGAGTTTGGAATTATCCATCCAACGCTTGTTGCACATTGAGGATCTAATCATATTTGATTTCTCCCTCTCATATGTACATATATGTACATATATATATATATATATATATATATAATACAAACATGAACAGTTCAATCATATTTAAATATTGTATCCACAAACATCATTAATTTTCATATCTAAACATCATGTTATCATAAGAAAGTAATCAATGGTAAGCAAGTAGGTTAAGAAGATAAACCTAGACAAGGGAGTTAAAAAGGGATCCAAATAGTAATAACATTATAGAAAGTGGATGATGTTGAAAACATTAAACCTCAGAAACTAATAAAATTAGCAAGACCAGACAAGAAAATATCATGATCATCATCATAAGTTCATGCAGGAAAAACATTATATTCAAGATCGAGTATAAAACCATGTAAAAACAATAATAGCATGACAAATGTTTCATCAATATGGTGTCATATGAATTGGATCTCAACTTATTGTATGATTCTCACAAGGAAATCTCACTTGGATCACTACTACACAAGCTATCACATAAATGTTCAAACATTTAGTGTTCATGTATAAAATCATAAAACTCAAAAAGAATTCTCAATAAAAAGTATCCTAGTATTTTTTTGATCAAACATAAATCCTTTACATGAAATCAAAGATATCAAAACTAATAAATTGACAAATTTGCAAGTTGTATAAAATGAAATAACTACTTTAAATAAGCTTGTGGCCACCATTTAATTCTATAGAAATTTTTGGTATATTCATACATATGTGGAGAGCTAATACCATTACAGTTAAGTATTTTCTGTGTATACATATGTGGAGAGCTAATACCATTAAAGCTAATATGTGACCATGTCTTATCAGGTCCCCAACGTCCACGCAATTCTACCCAATATATGCCACATTATTTTTAGTCACTACATCTGGCTTTGTCAGTAAAATTGGAGATTAGTGCTCATATTGGCCCAACCTCGCCTTTTATCCCTAATGTACAACTAAAACCACCTATGTCACCATTTGTCTTGGTCTTCACTTCTTGAGACAACAAGTTCGTTACTCTTATTGTTGTTGCCTCACACCTCTTTATAAACAACCATATCGATTGCTACTTTCATATACTATATTTTCTAATTTTCTCTTGGAAGGGTCAAATGAGATGAAAGGTGGAATCCTTCCCTTGATCACGTTCCAACAACCTACCTATAAGTGTTTTTAAATGCTAGACATTTTGTTATTGATTATTTTCTCATGCGCTGCCTCTTTGCCTTTTGTGATGATATTTAAAGAAAAGATATTTAAAAATTAAACACCAAGGTGACATAAATCCTTCCCTTGAAAATTACTCGTGTCCTCGGGTATCAAGAATTAGATGATGATATACATCTTGTCACATTATTAGTCTTATCTAGAAAACTTCCTCATGTATATGTGTAAAAATTAGTTTTGGGTTGGTCATTGGTCAAAAATCATGCATGTCAATGAAAAAATGTCCAACCAAGAACTGACATAGGCCAAGATTTTGGCAAAGTGTTATATCCTAAGCCTGATCTATCTCATAATGATAACTATATTTGTATAGTTTTCTTTAACCTTAAGCTTACCCATTTCATAATTATTAACTTGAAATTGAACCCTAATTCTATAATTTTCTTTAATTATCCAAATCATAATTTGTTTAACATTATATTAACACATACATAGCTACAGAAAATGTAAAAAGTGAATGGCATGGTGACCTATTTCCAATGTCTCATTGGTCAAGTATGTACCTCTCTTATTATTTTACTCGAGTAAACCATACCATTGGTCTCTGTTACGTAAGTAAGCAATTGTATTACTTTTCAAATTACATTTACTAAACAATATGGTTTTGAGTCTCAATATAACCATAATCATTTTTCCTACTCTCAGATCGGTGCCCCTCCTATAAATAACAACTTTCATATAAGTAGTTGCTCCCTTCTACAAGCCACCATCTAAAGTTAGACTTCCTAGATATAGGCAACATGCATCAAGGGCAAGATCCTAAATTATTTATATGTTAATTTTTAGGATGTATACTAGCAACGAATATACATTTTTATAATATACAAGTTTCTTATATATATATATATATGCACATGTATATACACACATATACATAAATACATACATATCCATATACATACATATATATATCCATATTTAGATAAATGTATATACACTTATGTATACCTTAAGTTCATATTTATTCAACTATAATAATTTAAAATTTTCTTTTACACCTCTTGTTGAACCTTGCACAATATCTTATTTTGATTAATACTTATTATGTATGGGACCCCTTTCATGAGCCTAGATTTTGTGGACTACCGTTGGTATACACTCTTCGTGGATGAGTTCTCTCGCAATTCATACTTTTTCTCAATAAAGTTTCATTGTAAAGTATTTCCTTAATTGGAAAAGCCTTTCATAAATTTGTTAAAGTTTAATTTCACAAACAGATTATTCCATTGATAGATATTTTTTTAGACTCCAATGCCAAATATTATGCATTTGATGGCATGATTCATTGAGATTCTTGCTCACACCCCTCCACCCAATAAAATGAGACCGCATAATGTAAAGTTTGTCATTTTCTCGACATTTGTTGCACATTAATGTTTCAAATTCAATACCTAGAGAATTTTTTCTAAAGGTATTCTTATTGCATGTTTTTAATTAATAGAAATTTCCATCCATTCTTAAGGGTGGCAGATTATTTCAAATTTTTTAGGGAAAAAGCAGTTTGTCTCTCTATCTAGATATTTGGGTGTACAACCTTTTCTGCATTTTGTAACTATAGAGAAGGTGAAAAATATGTTATGCATATTATAGACATGAGGGCTAGCCTTTATATAAGACTATGGGTTACTTCCAATACCCATTTACACAATTTTGGGCTAATCTCAATATACAAGAGTATAAACAAACTTGTACACTTAACACTCCTCCTCAATTTGGTATGTAAATATTATTGGCACTCAGTTTGTTCCATAAGATTATAACTCAACATCCATTTAAGGATTTAGTTAATAGATCTGCGAGTTGATCTTCTGAGCGGAATGATAGGAGTCTGATCAACTTGTCCTAAAACTCCTCTATGATGATGCGGCAATCAACTTCGATGTGTTTTGTACATTCATATCAGAAGGGGTTGGAAGCTATTGAACTAGAACTTGGCGTGCTGCAATTTCATGGCTTCAAACTGTGGAAATTCTCATTCTTCCATGAGGCTCCTTACCCATATAATTTCATTGGTGACATGAGACATAGACCGATATTTAGACCTAGTTCTTGAGTGAGAATTGGCATTCTCCTTCTTGCCCTTCTAAGAAACCAGTTTACTCACTACCAAGATGCAATATCTAGCCACAGATCATGAATTATTGATAAAGCATGTCTAGTCTACATTAGAGAAACCATGCACCTTTAGGTGGCCATGACTAGTGTAGAGGAGACCTTTACCGAGAGATCTTTTGAGATAGAACAGGATATGAAATAGTGTTCTAGTGACTAATATGTGATTTCTCTAGGGATTGAGTAGGCATACTTGTACAAAATGAGATGTTTGGATTAGTGACTATGAGATAATTTAGTTTCCCAACTAGTTGTCTACACCGTCTAAGATCAACAAGAGGCTCTCCCCATTCTGTATACAATCTAATTTTGGGATTCATAGGTGACTCTGGATGTTTTGATCCCAACATTCATGTTTCTTCAAGGATATCAAGTACATACTTGCACTAAGTGATGATAATTGCATCTTTGGACCTTGTCATAAAAGGAACCAAGGAAGTAATTGAGAGTGCCAAAATCTTTGGTTTAAAATTTTCTATGAAGAAATTGTTTCATATGTGTGATTCATTGGTGATCATCACCTATTAAAAATGTTATCAACATAAATGACTAGAAGGATGTAGCCAAAGGATCCATCTTGATAAAAGATATAGTGATCTAGACTAGATTGTTGCATGCCACATGCTTCAATAGATTGACTAAACTTCCAAAATCATGCTCATGGTGTTGGCTATAGATCATACATGGATTTATGAAGCTAAAAGACAAGATGAGACTCCCCTGAGCAACAAACTCAAGTGGTTGCTCCATATGGATTTTTTCAGATAGGTCTTCATGAACAAAGAGATTCTTGATATCTATATAATGAAATGGCTAGGAGAAGTGAGCAGCTAATGAGATGAGAAGATGACATATGTCATTTTAGCCATGGGAGAAAAAGTCTCTAGATAATATTTCTCATAGACTTTTGTGAGCTATCCTAATTTAAGATGATCATAGTCCATATGGACCAACTTTAACTAAGTAAACCCATATGCAACGAACTACTAATTTATCTAAAGGAGCGGTCACTTGATTTCATGTGCCATTTTTAGAGAATCTCCTCCTCCATAGTTCTCTCCAACATGGGTGTTTCTGTGCAATAGAGATGCTATAAGGTATCAAGACAATAGATAGTTGGATATAAAGGAAACATATGAGGGGAAAAGCAATCATAAGACACAAAATACATATGTGAAACAAATTAGATATAGGATGGATAGTGCATGAATGCTTCCCTTTTCTTAGGAAATAGGTAGATCGTTTGGATATGTATAAACTCTAGAGGAATCAATGACTGGAAGAGGATATGAAATATGTCCAATCATCTTGAACTTGTCCCAAATTATCCAAAAAACTTTCACAATTGATGCCAATACCGATGGATGGTTTACTCACATTAGGTGATGGACTAGGTGTAGGATGGATGGAAACTAAATATGATGGGAAGTCTCTTGTTTGAGTAGAAGTTTGAGAGGTTTCTATGGATTTTCCAAAGTAAGGGGTGTCCTCGAAGAATGTGACATCAGAAAAAACAATAAAATTATGTTTGACTAGATTGAAACAATGATACACCTTTTGGGTTTTGGAATATGTGAGAATGACACACTTCATTGCTTGAGGATTGAGCTTGTCACCACCATTACTTAATTCATGGACTAAATTAACACAAGAAAAGATTTTATGAGGAACACTATATAGAGGGAAGTTAGGATAAAAAATCTAAAATGTGGTTTGATTATTCAAAATAGACAAAGACATATGATTAATTAGATAGATGTAATTGAGCACAATGTCTCCCTAGAAACTATAGAGAACACTCATATGGTGAAGAAATTTTATTACTATTTCAATAATGTGTCCCTTATTCCATTCCACTATCTAAATATGTTGAGGAGAGTGAGGACAAGAAGATTTATAATTAAATTCTTTTTTGGAAAGAAACAAGGTGAGTGTATGACCAAATTACTCTTTGCATCGTCGATTCAAAAAATGTGAATACTTCAAGAGAATTGTGTTTTGATTAAGGCAACACTTTTGCACAAAAAATATCTTAGAACAATATTTCAAGAGATAGAACCAAGTAGTTTTAGAGAATTCATCATTAGAAGTAACAAAATATTAAAACCTAAGTCAGTAGGAGACCCTATTAGGTCCCCAAACATCTCAGTGAATGATACGAAAGACATAACTTCACTCATAACATCTACAAATGGAAAACTAGATTTAGGTTGCTTTCTTCGTTGAAAAGCTTCACAATCAAGTTTATCTAAATAGGAAAATTGAGGATTCAAAATTGAAAGATTCTCGAGAAATAAGTGACCAAGGTGACTGTGGATGTGCAGAGGAGACACAAATTTGCAAGCCTTCCAAGCCCTATCCAGATAGTAGAGACCAACTTCTTCATATCTTCCAAAAATCACTGCCTTCATCCAAAGGTCCTATGAAAAGCATTGATCAAGATGAAAATGGATGGAGACGCAAAGAGTAAGGGTTAATTTACTAATAAATAATAAATTATATGGAAATGAAGGAATGAAAAGGAAGGATGTCAAGTCAAAAGAGGAAAGGGCTAGATGGTCTGCATGCCCTGAACAAAAAATGAATATCCATTCGTAATGGTGGGTTTAGAGGTACGGTCTATTGTGGTGGATATATAGGAAATAGTACTAGGTATACATGTAATATGATCTTTTGCACCAAAATCATGTATCCATGATGATAACCTATGTTTGGGGATCAAGATATGTAGGCTATACGAGACTAGGCTTTCTTCGCATATGGACATATGAAGCAACAAATGAGGATGCTTGTTGGAATGCCCATATCTAAAGGAGTTGATTATGTTCTTCATCACTCATCTTAATTTGATAAAGTAGTTTGCTCAGTAGATGCTTTAGTAGTGGTGATATTGACAATAAGTAGGAGCCTGGGATAGGAATCCATGAATGGAGTATCATGTCTCCTTCTAGTGATCCTTTTGTCATACTAAGTGCACTTAGGTCATCCTCTACCCGTAGAAGAGTGTCATCCCCCTCCCCCTCTCCCACCATGACTGCATCCTCTAGAAGATGATTGGTGGTGTTGTGAAAGATAAAGGCAATTGAATATGTGATAGGATTTGTAGAAGAATTTTGCTCGATGAAGGCTCTGGAGACGCGTTGATTTGCTTCTACCATGGAAGGAAGCTATGTTGCTGATAGAATCTGGCTTCTAAATCTATCATATTCCTTACAATGGTCAGCAAAGAACTTGATGATATCCATCTGGTCTTGTTGCTTTTGGAATTTGATAAGATAGGTGGAGATAAAGAGGAGTATGTTTAGATCTTCCGTGATGGAAGTGACCTCTCCAAAATATTGTGTATACTCTTCTCCTCCTGATGAAGATTGAACATCCGAACCATCATGTCGTACATCTAGAAGATGTTATTAGAGTACAATAGATAGAGATTATCTTAAACCGAGTTGTAATCAGTTATGTGGTATGTGATGTCGGTGATATGAGGTGTGGGCGTGTATGTTGTGGAGGCTTCTCATCTCCCATTGATGTAGTGTAGGGAGGATACAACATGGAGTGATGCTAGACTAACATGGTATGCAAGCCGGTAGTGGGAATAAAACCCAATTGTGACACGATGTGTCAGATCTTGACACCACATGTAAGCTGGAGGCATGAGGGGAAACCTAGCACAGACACGCCATGATGGATTTTTACACGTTGTGTTGTTGCATTCCTGCAACAATCGAAGATGACTCTAGGTCTGGAGATCCCATAGATATATTTGTGAACGGATAGTGCACGGGGAAAAAAAGAAGGGATTAGAGTGGAGATGATTTCCACATATGTAGAACCTGGTAGAGATGTTTTCCACCATGTATATGTTTCCAGGGAGATGAATTATGTGGAAGGTTGACTTCCACTGTGGAGAATAAGTATCCGGCAAGGACGATAAAGACAAAGAAGATAATGTCACTCCCAAAAGAACTTTTCTACTTCTTTCTAAGAAAGGATCAAGACACTTTGATACCATGTAAATAGAGCGAAGGTGGATAATTGTTGTGTTGATAATAGACATGATAGATAGCCTTTCTATAGGACTATGGGTGGTAGTCAATACTCAATTGGACAATATGGAACTAATCCTAATATACAAGAGTATCGACAAGCTTATACACTTAGTACATGTCATATGGAAAGTTGGCGGAAGTATGATGGTTCTAATAGGCAAACTCTACAGTTATATATTCGATAGGGGGACACTTAAAACTTGGACTTAGTCTTAAAAAGGGAAAAACCTACTGAGGCCTAAATGCAATGATAACCAATGAATTATCTACTACTTCCAACACTTCTCCTCGAAGTATAGCATTGTAGGATATCATATCTTTCGTTCTAATAAAAATGCATTCATGACATATACACTCGCACAAAAAATGGATAATATTCAGCCTATGCAAAGGATCATTCCCCTTGAATCTCATTATTAAACACTAAAATTTCCCATTCAAGCACAAAGTATTGACATATACATATCATGTAACATAGATCTTCAATCAATCAAGAGCATCATGTGGAGTAAATATATTTAATAACATTTTCTAGTAGAAAATTTTAAAACAAAGTAAGTACATGTATCATGATCTTAGTGTCGAGTGTCATATATTTGTCTAGAGTGTGTTCTTTATAATAGTAGAGTACATAGAGTGTCAATTAACAATAGTAAGTAACCAATTCACATAAAAATGACGAAAATGTAAAAAAAAAAGATCAATCCGCATAAAGCACAAATTGAAAGTGGTGACACGACTTAGTGGAATTCACTTTCTTCAAAAGAACATGTTTACAAAAAAAAATCTAGAGGTCTTATTAAATAGAAAACTAGAGGATGCATGGTCAAATAGATAAAGTCTTACATATTATTCTCTCATCTTTTCCTATATTCTTCACTCCTCAAGGACTACAAGTCAAGAATTTCAAAAAGAAAAAAAATAAAAGAGATGAGGCATATAATGTGGAGATTTGGTTTACACCCCTAGACACTCTAATACCATGTCAAATGGAAGATAGGTGGACAAAAATCAATTAGGAAAAATCCTACCTCTATGATTAGGAGAAAGGTAACATACAAACTTGAACTCAAACTCAAATAGCCTAAAAGACACTTAGGTACAAATACACTAATATCCAATTGAGTAATAATCTGATACTCTTGATGTGTACAACATTGACCAAAACAAGAAAAGTTATTTCATTGAGTCATAAAAATTGTGCTTTTGGATACTCAAAGTTCTAGAAAGGGTACAGATAGTATTCTCCCAATCTCCAAACCATAGTGGTTGAGGTGCCTGCCTATAAGACTATGCGCCCAAGGGTTGTCCACCTAGCCCCTTGCCTACCCAAAATATAAAATGGTTTCTTGGCAGAGCACCTCAAACTACCTAAGACCATGTGGGCAGTAGCCTAGGGCACCTGGAACGCATGGAAAGTTTTTTTTAAACTCCGATTAATAGATTTTAACATCTATTTGACATATGTAAGTGTTTTCAGAGTTTTTAAGATAATATCTCACTCTTAGATTATTTTTTAGGGTGAAGATCATGAAATATACACATAAATACTTTATATATGCTTTATGTCATATCTTGTATATATAAAGCATACTGAAAATAAATAAAAAATATGACAACACCCAGGAGCCCTCTGTGGTAGTCTAAGCGCCAGTCTGGATAGACCACCATCTGGCCTCCTTGAAAACTATGCTCCAAATGCATGTTTACCTTTGTTGATGTGACTTTTAGGAACACAATGTGTTGCTTTTTCCTTACACCACCTAAATAGGGAAAAACTATCATTACATTTGTCTAAAATGTATATATCCATCCCTCTCATACCACCTTAATATAAGCATCCCATGATCCGTTGGATATCAAAGCATAACCCATTATGTATCTCATCAGTGACACCAAAATAGATACCAAGGTGACAAACCTCCTTCATTCGCCAATCTTTAAGAATATCCTAAAAACCATCCTATTTCTCTTTGCAAAAGTATCCATTCTTCTACTACTCATTGTGATATCTTGGTTGTTTGATGCCTTTTTTATCTGTCTCATCCTACTCACATTTTTGTTGCAGCTTTGAATAATTATACAATTCCATCAAATAATGAGCAATGACTCAATATCCTAGATGGAAACATGCAATTGTTGGATCAATGGGCTCTATAAGAGGGGCGTGAGTACAGCTAAAACACTTAAATTGTATTCATTAGACCTTCAAATTACTTCATCAGATAAGGTTGCAAATATGGAATTTGAATGCAAATAAACATACATAACAATGATGAGAGAGATTAAATAAGATCAAGTATGTAAGCAATGTATAGTGGTTCGACACTTCAAACTAGGAGAGATCCTAGGATTTGCAACCATTGCACACATCTTATGTTCCATTGTAAGAGATATAATATGATCTTCCTTTCTCGAGGCAAGGATACCTACCCTTCCTTTTCAGACCAAAGGATCTAATAACCATACAAGGACTTACCTATCCTAGAGCAAGAGTCTTCAACATCTACAAGGGCTTACCCACTTTTGCAACAAGCTAGACACCTTCACCAAGGAGATCTTCTCTTGCAACAAGTCTTCCACCTTGAAGAAATTACCCACTCTTCTCTTGTATCTCCAGCCTTCAAATTCACCTTCACCTTCACCAATGAGAATCTTTCACCATCATAGCTTAAGAGAAAGGATTGGGAAGGGGAAGGTAGAGAGCTTCACAAGGAGTACATTGAAGCAGCTCTCTCGTAAATAACCTATCTCACTTGTATTGATGTTGATATGTAGTATGCTAGAGAGAGATAAAGGGGCTTTCAGTAGATAAATCCACTCAACTATATCTAGGAGCATAAGAAGTAAACTTGGAATGAAGTCCAAGGGCATATATTTATAGTATGGCGTGTCTACTTGTCAGTAGATGCACTTGGGAATGAATTATAGTCATTTGGGGGTGTTGCAACAGATCTATTTTTGAGTTTTGCAACACTCCAACGACTAGAAATACTTTTTTTGTACATTTATTACAGTGAAGTCAGTCGAGTTTCAATAGAGGTAACTCTATCGATAGAACAAGGTGAAAAAGCAAATTTGGGTTGTCGGCCGAGTTTATCCTGGATGAAACATGACCGACGGCTCAAATTTGATTTTCCTCTATAGAGGTATCAGTCAAGTTTGTCCTAGGAAAACTCAGTTGACCCTGGCAGTTCCCAAAATCCATAAGGGTGTCAATCGAGTTTATCCTAGATTAAACTCGATCGATAAAAGTCCCTATAATTAATTTTGGAAATTGCTACGAAAGTGCTTAAATATTCGTTTTAAGTGAATTTATATTTTTCTCAGCTTAGTTACAAGTCATATCATCAATACAAATATTTTATAAAATTGTCCTAAGGGTTCTAGGGCATTCTCCAAAAAAGTGCATTTGCATTGATTTTGTCTTGTACTTGGTCAAACTAGGGCTTGATTAAATTCATCCTTTCATGTACCTAATATTGAAATCAATCTCAAATAGACATATTTATACATATGAATGGAATGGTTAAGTCATCATTAAAATATGGACTATGTATAACTGTTAGGTCAACAACCATGTATGAAGAAATGATGGTATTTCAATCACACATGGGATCCATGATGCCCTTGATCACACAAACATTGTTTATTGATGATGAGTGTTCAATATGAAACATATATTAATGGAACCATTGAATGACTATATATAGTTTTATTATCAAAGGATTCACAATGCCCTTGGGATGGTTTTCTTTGAAACCTTTTATAGTGTTGCCTAGATAAGTTGGGTATATATTATGCATTTTCTAGCAATATATCTATTGATTGGTCACTATTTACATATAGATATGAAAAATGTATTTCTACATGATTACTTACTTAAGTAATTATACATGGAACTAGGATACCAAAAAATTAGTTTTGGGGTCGGTTCTCAGTTGGTTCCACATCTAGGTCGATGCCCACTTCCCAACCAAAAAGTGACCAAAAACATAACTTTTTGGAAATTGGATAGGGATGATAGTTTCACCCATTGTACCAAACCAACTTGACCCAATCTACAAAAACTTGATCTAACCTAGTTGGACCCAAATACAATACCATATTTGACAAGATATTGAAAGACGATTGTGGTTAGTCCCCATATCCAGACATGGAATATCTTTTTGGTCATTTTAGGAGCTAAGTAGTTAATTCCCAATGAAGTTGTACGTAGGGTGTATAGTTCATGCCCAAAATCACAACAACCGTCGCTATAACTGTGAGTAGCACAAAGTTAAAACCAAAATCCTAGTCATAGTAGGACATGAAATTTTCTTAATTTTGGGATTGAAATGGGTTACACGAGCTTGATTATCCCACTAAAAATCAGTTGTACACAAATGCCCCACCCATAATATTTGAGTGTGACATGTCACATAAAATAAGGAAAATGATGCACAATCAATGGTGTACTCTCATTGGGACCTTTTTAATCTAGTTGCTAAAAGAGACATCCCTTGCGTGACATGCATGCCAATCAAAAATTAGGGGTGATTGAGTGGAAATAGAGAGAAGAAAAGGGGAAATCAGAAGAAGAAAATTAGTGGAAGATAGTGAGGAGAGTGGAGAGGTGGAGTGAGTTGAAAGAAAGACAATGGAGGAAACATATGATTTGTATGATGTTGTTAGTAGGTGGGTGGAGAAATAGAGGCATAAGTAGTAGACGGAGATAGAAAGAGAGGGCTAAGTAGTGGATGGAGAGATAGAAAGGAGAACCAACTATTATGTTTGCTAGTGGAGGGAGAGAGAAATGAGAAATGCGCAAATTATAACACAAAGATGCACAAAATTGAAAAAAGTGAGTGTGTTCATAGTAAATTAACACACAATGCACCTAATTATGAAAATCCAATGCAACTTAGTGCACAACTTATACAAACAAATAACACACTACACATGTATATTACTAACAAAACTCATCGTTCCTAGGAGTCTGACCTTCATGACGAGTTTTGGAAAAGGGGGTATTCTTTGTCTCTTAGTCCCACCACATGTCATTTGAGAATAGATGTATATGAAGAATGCAAGACATTTTACATAATCATATAAAAAACACATACAATCTAAATAATCATATATATGAAATACATATGAATATATATATATATATAAGAAACACATCAATATATACATAATACAAAGCACATTTCAGAAGGGGCAACACAATTGATGAATTATAACGTTCCTAATGAAGAGACCTGGGTTCAAACTGTATGGACAAGCATTACTTTATTTACCACCCACTAAGACAACTCGTCTTCAGTACTGGCCATGTGAGCAGGGGGAGAAATCTTTCTCTCATAATCACATAATACGACACACATTCCATTAGAACATAACATGCATATGTGAATGTACACATTTTATTTTAACACAATACATAATAATTATGAAAATATTTAAAATGATAACAAGAACAAACATATAATTTACATAATTATAGATTATGGAATGCATCTATGTGCATAATATAAATTATACATAAATATGTACATAACATAAATTAGATCTTTTTGAAATAGGATACATATATGTGAATGTAGATATTTTATTTAAGCACAAACACATAAATTATAATATCACATATCAAATATGTTACCAAATACTTTAGACATAAGATGGCATTGTCCAAATTGTTCAAATATAGTGGAAAGTATTGACAAAAGCTATGTACACAACCCAAGATATACTAGATGGCTCATTAGAATTAATACCATAAAGAAGCCTAACTGGAAGGTAGTTTTGTGATGTAGAGAGAAGAAAGATGTTGCTAATACGGTGTCTAAGTATCACCAAAAAAACACCACTCAAAGTATGAGGTTAGGGACCACATCTTTAAATACTTATGTAACGGTAGTAGTACTACCATGTTTACCTTTCCTAGTTTAATTAGTGAATGTAGCCCTAATTTTAGTTTACTTGGAAGAGGAGAACAAGATAAATAAAGTGTCTCCCAAATTCACTAAAAACACTTTAGATATAAAATATAAACATACTCACAAATGCCTGCACAAAAAATGAACTAAACACAAATATATATATATATGCTAAAACATCTTTATCTCCCCCCCCCTCTCTCTCTCTCTCTCTCTCTCTCTCTCTCTCTATATATATATATATATATATATATATATATATATATATATATATATTCTATATAGGCGACAACAAATAACTAATTGAAGAAAAATACAAAAAATCACTTACAAATACACATCATATATGGTATATAACACATTAGTCTAATAAACTTTCAAATGTAACTTTTTTACATATTTTACCTTTCTATTTCCTCTCTCTTAATTTTTTATCTCACTTATTTCTCCCCTCTATTTTTTACTTTTTTCTCTCTTTCAAAACCCATCACAACTCTCCTATGTAACCCCTCTATGTTACACTCACTACTACAAAATGGGGATATGGGGTCAGTTATTTCACATTGATTATAAACCAATGATCAAGTAAGTGATGGTAAAACTCAAACTATTCTTTTTCAGTTTGCAAAACCGATGACAATACTTTTGTCGTCGGGTCCAAGTTACAACAAAATCAACGAGATAACACGCGATGGGTGATGTATTTGTGGTTTGATTTGACGTTTACTCATTAGTTGCATGAACAACAAACAACGCCTTTAAAATTACCTTGTTGGTTGTGTAATGATAAATCACCAATACAAAATATCATGACGTCAATTTTATTAGTGATTGACTAGTAAAAGTTTTAAGTATACTCCATTAGTTTATTGTAATTAACTGACATAAAATGTATACATAGTCAGTTATTATTTAAATATCCAACAAGATTTTTTTTATAATAGGTCTGCAAACCTATTGTCCGACTACTAGCCTGTCTGCTACCTGTCATTCTTTAGAACTAAAAGTTCTGAAGAACTGCAGACCTCTGTAAGAATTGTAGCTTAACAATAGGCCAACAAACTTGTAATAAAAAGATATATATATATACAAAATAGGCACAAACATGTCACACGTTCTATCATTTTTTCACTTCAAATGCACACAAATCAATGAAATCATTGCTCAATTGTTACGTTTCTTAGCCACACTTCAATTTCATATATATATATATATATATATATATATATATATATATATATATATATATATATATATACATCATTCTCTTCCTCATGACTTCACATTCATATATATATATATATATATATATATATATATATATATATATATATATATATATATATGTATGTATAAATACACATCATTCTCTTCCTCATGACTTCACATTCAATTCACACACACATATGCACTTCACATGCAATTCACATACATAAATACATATCAACATCACCTGTCATCTCAGATTTTAAGTCCCACAATGTATAATAATATAATAATAAAAAATTTGACATCAAAATTTGAACTACAAAAAATATCAATCAACACTCCCATTTGTCATTCAAGTCCATATTTTGAAATGAAGTAGTTTGCCCATTATTCACATATTTTATTCAACTGCTCCAATATATAGGTTTAGTATTCCTAAAAAGATGTAAAGAGAATGAAACTTCTAATTAAATTTGATTGCTTGTATTATCAAATGAGACTACTTCATTAATATGACCCAAGACTAATAACTTACATTCTCTATACATTTTATCAGTTGTGAGTGAGTGACAATTGTCTGCATGTACATCACCACATAATATGTACATGCCTAGTCATTGTCTTGTATAGGGCCCTAAAGATATACAATTACACTAATAAATATGATTACACAGAGTTGGCCATATATTATGCAATTGCAATGAGAATACTATATACATCAACAATACTCTTCCAAGTTATTGATTTCTTTTTCTTATCTACTTTCCCTCTGCTGCTACGGGTCACACCCCTATAAGTTCAATTAACAGATATGATGTAAACATTAACAAATATGTTGGGCACCAAAAGCATATAATTACACATGAATTACAAATTTTATTGGATGTCCCTCATTTAGTGTCAGTTACACCTGAAGCATCAAAGAAATACACAGTTCAAGTCTCGGGAACAATCACTAACTACTATCAATGCTTATTTATGAGTGAATAGAAGTCAAATAAAATAAAAATTAAATTCCACAAAAAATTGTATTCATAATTTAGACATATAAACAACAAGCCCAAAACTTACATAATGTTGAAGGAAACTAAGATCACATTTTGAGAAGCACTAAAAAACTCCATTGTAGTAGTCAGATAATCTGTAACGTCACTCGAATCTTTAAGTACATTATTAATCAATGACGACATTAGAAATCCCACATTGTCCAAGGCTACATCTATCAATCTCTACACGTACTCATGGTCCACTCCCCATTCTTGGTATATCTACGCTTTTGCTGGAATGTACCAAAAAAGGATCTTATCTCATACCCAACTCCAGTGCCTATAACACGTCTATGATGCTATTTTGTCCTTAGAGCAACCTTCAATTCTTCGTGTGTGTCCTGAGGGGTGAACTTTCTCTCCTTTTTTTGGGCACTCAACTCCAACTAATTATCATCAAAACTAATTAATCAATAAAACTAAACAATCCAATAAAAAGGAAGATGGACATATTGTGAGACCAATAAATTTACCATTTTTGAAGCCACCTCCTGTGTTGCTTAGATGGGATTTCCCCATCTTTATTTTTCCTTACATCTATCCACTCAATATAGCGAGACAGCCTTCCAAAAGTACTAGAAGACTCAATAGTGGAAGGAGTAAAAATAGAAGGCCCTTGCTCTTGCTCCTGATGTTGCTCTCTCATTTGGAGGTGTTTAAAATAATCACATGAACCCAGCCAGTGGTTGTGCACATTCTTGTCACACCTATTATTTTCAGTGTCGTGAAAGGTCTGATTAATTCAATAAAGAAATATTGTTAAGAAACCATAAGAAATCATAATAATGTAATTAATTCAATAAAGAAATATATAAAGTAAGCATAAGAAATCATAAGAATGTAATTAATTCAATACCTTGAACACATCTACTTTTCTCTGCTCAACAAACTCCTTTCAATCATTTTTATCAATGTAGTTTCAATTAAGATTGTTGTCCTAATCCTTCTTGTCTCCAAAGATGTAGTCTTTTGTGAGGATTGTTCAGCAATCTCTATGTCTTCTCCCAATTAGATGCATAACAGACTTGCGATGTAACTTTTCATCAAGCTCATACCAGACCTAAAAAGGTTCAACATTCGCTACTATTTAGAAATGTTAAAAGAAAGAATAGAAAAAGACTATAGAAACATAAATGCATTTATCTCACATCTAACTCCCTCCATATGAGGTCTTTGTTGACCGTACTCACTTGTCTCCAATCCTCAACAAGGATAGGCACTTTTCTTCAACCAAGGACCTCACAATAGCTGATAGACTCTTTAGTAATCAATATTCTTGCATCATTGAATTCAATGACGCCCTTCCTCCCCTACCTATTTGTTATATTTTTCATCACAATTATCCCTCTAACTCCCTTATGTTTTGATATATCAATAGTGTCAACACCCTGGTCAAGATGCTCATGCTCCTGATGCTCAGGATCATTGTTCTCCTGGTCAGATGCCATCTATAAAATCAAAAGTAAACATATGAAAAAGTAAAATTACATATAAAAAGTCAGATCACATATAAAACGTCAGATCACATATGAACAAACAAACATGTTATATCATGCAAAAAAATCCATATCATATATGAACAATATACCTTAAATCTCCTTTCTGTGATCTTAACATGTATAGTCATTAGTGTTAGAATCAACATTTAGACTTGGTAAGCCAATAGAAAATGGACAATAGTCATCATACTTGTCATAGTACTCTACTTCATTAATGGGATATGAAATGAACTGCCTTTTCCCATAAAGAATGACAAACCAATTTTCCTTTGCATGATCGTTGATATAGAATACCTATTTTGCCTATAAAGCCATGATGAAGGGTTCATCCTTCTCGCTTATCCACTCAAAATTGAAACTGAGTTCATCAGCTACAACTCCTTTGTTATTATCAACCTATTTACACCTAATTAATGGAACTCTAAACTTTGTGTCTTCAATTTCCCATATATCTTTAATGATAGTGTATTAAGACATATTTCCTTCACGTGGACTCTTATCCTTGGCACTAGAAAAATACATGAAGACGCCTTAAGGGTAACCCCACTATTTTAGATGACACTTTTATTATCTTGACATTTGAAAATCTTTTTATGTTAAACTCTTCATAAGATGTAACATGGGTCTTTGGCTTATACATGAGCCATTTGATAGTTTATCTAACATTATTTGGTGTTTGAGAAAGTTGAATATAAAAGTGCTCAATAAGATGTATTTATTTTATTCATCTTGCCCACCTTGTGCAAGCATATTTAAATGTGGATTACATAGCTTGGAAATTTGTAGGGAATTAACTACAGTAGTACTACTGCCATTACACAGATGCACTTGCCCAGTGTCAAGTACAGCTCTAGGAGGTTTATCATATATTTTAATAGTGCTATTATAATCCAAGTGGAGCTTTGCCAATGCATCAGCAGGAGTATTATTATCCCTCTCTATATAGGAGATCGAGGGGTTATTGTTGAGGATCTGATGGATGCTCTTAATGATGTTAGCATAGTGAGGATATCTTCTGCAGTCATCTTTAACCATCTTAGATTCTAGCATGTTGTCTGTTTCCACGATGGCATCAGGTATAGGAGTAGTTCGGATAATTATCGCCACCAGCAAGATGGCCATAAGTTCAACCTCAAGAGGACTATCCACAGCTATCGATTTTCCAACTCCTCACTGCCAATGGTTGTTTTGGTCTCTGATGACCACTGCTATGGCCCCTCGTCCCTTCTTCCATGCAGCGTCGGTATTAATGATCAGGCAGTCAGCGACTAAGTGCTTTTGTATGTGTGGCCTATGCGTAGGCTTTCTACACTTCCTTAGGTCCCAAGCCTTCTCAGACATCTTGGCTTCCATCAAGATGAAGTTGACTTGTTGTTGTGTAGTTTTCTGTTGCCTTTCAAAGATCCACTGGTTCCTTTGTTTCCAAATGACCCAACATGTTATAAAGAATATGTTTCTAGCTTCCTCCATGGAACGAAGGTTCTGTCTGATCCATTGCTCGAGGTTGTCTGTGGAGCAGAATGAGGAGGGTATACTGAGGTTAGGTAATTGTACCCATATGGGCCTCGCATTGGTGCAATCTCGCAGTGCATGAAGGCTGGTTTCATCCGCTACGTTGCATCTGCTGCAAGTGGCACTCGTTGTCATTTGTCTACGCCTGCGACTCCAATTTTTAAGAAGGGCTCCGTTGGCTGTTATCCACATGAAGGTCTTGACCCTTGCAGCTACCTTGGCATTCCATAACTTCCTCCAATGCCCCGGTCGCTTGACTTCACAGTCCACATGCAAGGCAGTATAGGCAGATTTTGCTGTATAGCTTCCTTCCTCATTTAACCTCCACACGCATATGTCATATGCATCCGGATCCACCGGGGGATGGACTTTGTACACTTCCTTGGCGATGTTTGAAGGTAGCTATTTTCTAGGAAATCACAATCCCATTGTCCTTCTGAGCTTACCAGGCTTCTGACATGCAGGTCTTTGAGCTCTTCAGGGATGGTTTGGGTCATGTGATCCATCAGGCGGGCACCTCTAGGTAACCATACATCATGCCATACATTGATGGTGTGCCCACTGATCGGGCTCATATAAGTGTTAGCCTCCATAAAGGGTCTTGAATTTAGCACGGTTCTGGTTAGTCGAGACAGATTAAGGGGTGACGTTGGATGCGTGTTCAGCAGTTTATTTCTCATGGCCCTGCACCACAAGGAATTCTGTCAACTATGGATATCCCAACTGTGTCTTAGCAGCAAAGCTTGATTCCACTCATGCATTGATTTAAGTCCGAGGCCCCCATGCATTTTCTTACTGGTTATGCGGTTTCAAGACATAAGATGTATCCCTCTTTTACTGCGTCCCCCGATCCATATGAAATGCCTGATTTGCCCATCAATTCTATCGCACAATTGAAGAGGGAGATTTGCCGTTTGCATCACGTAAGTTGGAATAGTGTCTAAGGTACTCTTAGCCAGACTCACACGTCCAGCTAAGGAGAGGTTTTCTGTTGCCCATGAGTTAACCCTGATGGTTACTCATTCTAGAACTTCGTTATAGGTTTTCTTATTCATCCTGTTGTGGAGAATAGGGACCCCTAGATATTTCCCCATGTCCTGTGTTCTTTGTAGCCCGCTTCTTGAGCAGATCCGTTCGGCTTCCTGATTCGAGACACTCTTTGAGAAAAACACTCTTGTCTTTTCAATGGAGATAGCTTGACCAGATGCAAGTTCAAAATCACTGAAACATTGCATGATAGTGTCTATGTTCGACTCGTTAGATCTAGCGAACAAGAGTATGTCATCGGCAAAGCATAGGTAGGCAATCAAAGGCCCTCTTCTTCCCGATTGAATGGGTTGCCATTTCCTGGCATTGACACGATCCTCGATCATCTGACTTAGTCTTTTGATGCACAACACAAATAAGTAGGGGCTTAACGGGTCTCCTTGATGGAGCCCCCTCCTGGGTTTAAAGCTGGCTGAGACCTTGTCGTTCCATGCTATGGTGGAGCTACCCTGAGTGATGGAGTTCATGATGTAAGCTTTCATATTGTTAGGGATATTGATCTTATCTAATGTGTCCTCAATGAAATTCCATGCCATCTTGTCATACGCCTTTGTGAGGTCGATCTTTATGGCCATCTATTTGAGATAGTTGATTGAATACTTTCTTTTCAAACCACCTAATTAATGTCAGATTATGCTCTCTAGCAAGCCACAATGAACTGACTTGGGGAAACTTGTCTTGAGCTTGTTGGTGTGTTCGGTGATATAGATACCTACATCATCAAGTGTAAAACATATAATTGTGTCTATTCCCACTGCTCATGACTAATATATATTTGTCATTCTCCCAAAATACCTTTGTCAGAATAAACATTAGGATTCACAATATTAACAGGAGTTTTGTTGCAACTCAAAAATTCATTACAAAAGTCCATAACATCCCTAACAATATAGCCCTCAATGATACTCCCTTCGGGGAGATAACGGTTCTGAACATCACCTTTAAAAACATTCATGTACCGCTCGAAAAGATACATCCAATGCAAGAAAATTGGACCTAATATTTTCACTTGCCTTGTCAAATGAACAACTAAATGTACCATGATATCAAAGAATGAAGGGGGGATATATTACTCAAGTTGGCACATGGTTTTGACCACTTCTCTTTGCAACTTATCTAGAATGTCAGAATCAGTTACTTTGCTACATAGAGTGGCAAAGAAGAGGAAAAGCCTAGTGATTGTGAACCTTACATGCTTAGGAAGGATAGATCGAATAGCCACATGCAATATATGTTGCATTAGAGTATGGCAATCATGAGATTTAAGACCTATCAGCTCTAGATCTTGCACTGATACCAAACTGCGAATATTAGCTGAGTATCAGTGTGGTAACTTAGCATTATGCATGCACTCACAAAAAGTTCTCTTCTCAATTGTAAACAAGGTGTAATAAGCTGGAGGTAGATATGTGAAACACCCGCTATCATTAAGATAACAAGTGAGTAATAAAACATGCGGAAACAATCATCAACAGCAAAATTACTGAAAATCATTAAAAATTAAAACCTTTTACAAAGAGATCCAATCATAGGAAAACTCTTTCTTCATGAACCAATGTAATACATTTACAACCTGGTTCATAAGTACATGCCTTGTACCATCTCTTCTCGAGGATTCCAAATATTAACTGCCCTTTTACCACTGTACATAAGCAGTATAAAATCCTCGAGGCATCAAGCCAAAATCTCAGATCGATTCATTAAAAGCACTAACTACAAACTCCGAGGACCTGAGAGTACAGAGACGACACATAAGACTACTATCTACAAAACTTGACAGACAATATCTCCACCTGAGATCTCACTGCTATCCCTACTGCTGCTGTCCTTTCTCTACTATAGGGATTCTATTTCTCTGCCTGCGTACACCTAAAAATGTTAGATCCCACGGGGGTGAGACAATTGTAAATTTCCCCAGCGAGATATAACTCTCTGCCAAAAACATTATTATTGCAGTTTATTAGAATAAAATTGAGCTAAGAAATCTTATATATTTAACAGCAGATAAATCATTGTATGAACAGAGTAAAGTAATCTCCTTTCCTAAGGAGGACATTGCATCTACCCATGGTAGAGTCATAATTCATCTATCTACTTTGCAAGGAATGTAAAGAGATATAAATAGAATCTATCAACTAGATATGCATAAAAGGAATGTAACATCAGCCAGTAATTTCCATATTCAATCCTTAAGCAAACATGCTATATGGCTGATTACATATTACAATCATACTTATGCCCTGAGGAGATGAGGTATACCGCTCATACTCCAACCGACCACTGCGAAGTCGAAATCGGTACCATACAAGGTCAATGGAAGAGCCGGATTCCCATGACTCCCACATCTTGGTCAGTGCGAGACCACAAGCAAGACTATGTCGACTGTTCAATATAACTTTCCAGGGTATACTGGCAACTTCTCTACAGAGTTACAACGGCAACTGCACTCTCATTGCCAATCGAGAGATTTAATGTTTATCTCATATCGATCCGACATTAATATTATTGGGAGATTTGTGATACATCCATCCCAACATCGGGAGATTTGTGATACATCCATCCCGACACATTTAGTGAAGGATTGAGAGATTTAAAGTTTATCTCCATCAATTCCTCCATTAGGGCGTAAGGATATTTTCACCCATCACCCCCACATATTCAAGAATATGTGATATCCGGGTTATGCCACGGAGCAACCCGTTACACCATCACCATATTACTAACGATGATGGGTCTATGGTCAGGGTTCTACATGATATGATTTCACTTGATTAATAAAGTACATTATCATATTCTTTAATCATCAGTCAAGTTCTCAAACAGTAATTATTATGACAAATGCTACAAAGAAACATGTAATGCTTCCATCAATACTTTTCAAAACTTTGTAAAACATTGGAATCTCTATCCCTTATCTCATTACTTGAAAGATCTCATTTTTT
Source organism: Alisma plantago-aquatica (assembly GCA_963693085.1). NCBI lineage: Eukaryota > Viridiplantae > Streptophyta > Magnoliopsida > Alismatales > Alismataceae > Alisma > Alisma plantago-aquatica. The sequence goes on along the minus strand of OY856410.1, from coordinate 503,045,509 downwards.
AACAACATCATTACTGAATCTGGGTATTCAAACCCTCAGTTCATGATTGAACATTGTTACCACTTCTTAGGTAACTATTACCTTCAGTTCATTTGACCAAGGTATACATGAAACTTGTTACACAAGCTTCTCACATGGCTCACAAGGCCAATGCACATCTTGTCACCTTTTACTAGGCAATAATTAATATAATGGCTCATAAAGCCCATGCACATTTTGTTACTTCTTACTAAGAAACAATAACATAATGGCACATAATGCCAATCAATATTTATTAAATAAATATCATAGCTCATAATGGCTACGCTCATCACCTCATGATATCTGCATGGTTAGTACACATGATAATAGTCATGACAATTTCACATCACACCATGCAATACAATAGTAACACCACTATTCCCTTACCAGGGTTAGGGTTTACCGTCAAATAGGGCTTTTCATCCCTTTACCCAAAATTAGGGTTAGGGTTTCCCATTTCACATTAATTAGGGTTTCATGTTTATATTATCAATCCAACCCTAATTTATTGTTCCACTCCTCTAGGTGCATTCATTGATATCATAATTATTCACTCATGCATATTACTCTCATCATATATCATTAATGATTATCAATTCAAAGTATGAGTTCATCTCTCATCCTTACCATGATATGATTACATCATACTTATTATCTTGGCTTAACCACTTCCTCATGGTATGTTAGCCAACACTTATCAAAGTGCATTAAACTCATTACATCTTCATTGTAACAGTTTACATAACACACACTTCTTGTGTTTCTTATCCAATTATATTGGATTTGAGGTGCATAAAGGTATATCACCCCTGAAATGCTAAATGTGATATCTATCATGTCTTGATGTATCACTTTTGTCATCACTTCCAACTTACTTGAGTTTATCAACTGATCTTGTATTAAGGTATTTCCCTCTTAATACTTTTAACCACTAACCTATCACCTTTATCATGTAATGCATAGGTCACACATTAGAATTGTCCTACTATCTTTAATGATATGGACTTATCTCAGGTTAAGGCATTGCTTACTATAAAGTTTCCTGTAATCAACCACTTGAGATATTTAACCTTTATAAGGTCTTACCCACTATTTCATCATTAGGGTTTTCTCATACCTTCACCCTGTTTTAGGGATAGGGTTTCATATAGCATTACATAGCATCACCCTAGATTAGGGTTTCACATGTCATCACCCTATATTAGGGTTACACTATTAACCTGGATTAGGGTTTCACATGACATTACCCTAGATTAGGGTTCCACATTCCATTACCCATAATTAGGGTTTACTATTCATCCCAATTAGGGTTTCACAATACTATTTCTCCCAATTAGGGTTTCATATTCCATTACCCATAATTAGGGTTTACTATTCATCCCAATTAGGGTTTCATATACAATTACCCATAATTAGGGTTTTCATGTTATTACCCTTGATTAGGGTTACATCTTTACCCTAGATTAGGGTTACACCTAGCATTGCCCTAGATTAGGGTTAAGGTTCATCGATATTCTTGATTAGGGTTTCATGATCTCTTCATCAAAGATCATACCCTAAATTCATAGTTTATTCATATTGAAGGTGTTGAGGCTTATCCATTGCATGATTATCCTACATGTATGGATTCTTCTCTCTCTCATCCTTTCTAGGATGTTGACTATATCAAAATTGATTAGATTAGTTCAACTAACCCTTTAATTAAGTACCTTCAATTTAGGGTTGTCATGGTGTATTGAAACATTGCTTACTTAAGCTTCAAGGATTCACTCATCTAAGAATACCAATCAATTGGTACCTTCAAGATACAACACTAATAATTATCTTTGAGATAAATCAGTAACAACCATAGGGTCATTTGACCTTTCATCAACTTGGGTTTCAATTGACTTGATCTCATTGAATCATTCAATCAATCTTCACCATTGATGCTCCAAACAATTTGAAATCGTTTGGGCAAAAAGTAGATTGAAACCGATTGGACTTGGGTCTCCAAACGGTTTGATACCGTTTGAGACCGTTTGGGTCCAAACGGTCTCAAGACATTTGGTCCAAACCCTCTCAAAACAAGAAGGACCAAAATTGTCTTTCAACACTTAATCAGTTTAAGGTTTCCATCTATGAACCACCTATCAATTGAACCCTTGATTCATTCATCAATTAAACTCTTGAATCATACTTAAATTGGACCATCAATTAGGGTTTTGAACTCAATTGAACTAGAATTTATAATCAAGAACCCATCAATTAGGGTTTTGAAATCGGGAAACCATCAATGGTTAACATTGTGGAACTAATTGCCTTGAAATCATTGGACCATCATTCATATTGGGCATGACCTGACCTCAAACGGTCTTGAGGTCGTTTGGATGACCTCCAAATGGTCTTGAGACCGTTATCCCATTCCATCATTGAAATTTGTGAAATTCAATTAGGATTTAGGTCATTAGATTGATCATCAATTGAGCCATTGATTGCATTTCAATTTGATATCTCTGGATCTTCAAACACCCAACCATACTCAACCCTAGACCTCCAAATGGTCTTGGTTGACCTCCAAACGGTCTTGAGACCATTTGGGTGACCTCCAAACGGTCTTGAGACCGTTTGGATTAATCAACCCAAACAATTGAATCAATCAATTGAAATTTCAGCACTTAACCCGATTAGGGTTTGATAATTGATGAACCTTCTACTGATGAACCCTTTGGAATAAATCAATTAAATTTAATAGGTCATCAATAATCAATACTAGCATAAAATATCCAAATGGTCAACTGTGGTCAACCCTTCCAAATGGTTTGAAATCGTTTGGCTTCTAACGGTTTGATGAAACTGTTTGATTTCAAACGGTTTTGATGAAACCGATTGAACAACTTGTTGAAACCGATTGGAATAGAAATTTCTTGGGAAAAGTGTCCAATATGATGTCATCATCATCTACCTTCGTTCATGTAGATCATATTTCTATTGATTTACCAAACTTATCAATTACAACAAGCAATTGATCAAGAAGAAGAAGGAATCAACACAATTGCAAAATTGATGGTTGAATAACAATGTAAATGGGTTCAAGTTATATAAACTGCCTCCAATTGATCTTAAAAGCTTCAACCTCCACATATTTAATGGTGAAAGAAACACCTTCAACTATCCCAAGCTCGTCCTCAAGCTTTGAGTAAAAAGGAATGACTAGAATTGAAGATTGAGTGAAGAAAAGAAGAAATCATGCATTGATTTTCGATTTCCACCATGGAATCAAGGTGAAAAGAGGTCAAGAAGCTTACCAACAGGTTGGGGGTCGTCCTACTGATCCTCCACATCTCCCTTGGTCGTTTTTAAAGCAAAGTGTGGAAGTGGATTCGAAAATACCCTTTCAACTCATGGGTAAAGGAGCATATATGCATTTTATTAAAAATTAATTTAAGAGAGAGAAAGTAGGAATTATCTCCTCCTTTTCCTTGCCACTTTCCCCCTTCTCTTCCTTAGATACGAGGATATTTTCCTTGCCTCTTATTCCTCTCAATTATACATGATTTATAGAAAAGCAAATTAAGCACCTTAAATCATATAATAATAATATCCATAAGTGAGTGGATATTTCTTTTTCTTATATTAAGGTGAGTGGGTTATCCACTTGCTTGAGATATTTCGTGGTCTAGAAAAGGAACAAGGATGTTCACACTTGAGAAAATTCAACCATCTCATTTTTGTTTGAAGACCCTTCAATTATTTTATTTGTTTTTGCATAAAATCGAATTAGGGTTTCAATTATGCTTAAATCTTGATTATTTTAATATCAAGATTATCTCTCCTTCAAAGTAGCTCAAATGATATGCCCCTCTCATTTATTGCTTCTACATGATGCCAAGAAATATTAGGGACCTTATTGAAGTGGAAATTTGCATATTGAACCCTAGGTTTTGGGTAATTTGCACATTACACCAAAACTAGGTTTTAATGCACAAACATTGCTTTATCAGCTCTTTCTTGGTACTTAGGCTTTCCCAAGCCATACCTCTCAATCATATTCTTTCTCATGATGCTTCAACACATGAGGAACATTTATCAAGTAACATTTGCAAGCTAACCCCTCATATTAGATAAATTGCACTTTAGTCCAAAATAAGCAAACATTGCTTCAACATTATTCAAACATGACCAAAATTGAAACATAAGTTCCTCTTGGGTCTTAATTACTTTTCCCAAAAGAAAATAAATGATCTAATTAACTTTCTTAAGCAAAACTTCCAGGGTTAAGGCATAACCCCGGTCAGGGATGTTACAATATGTGCGACAACCTTTAGTAACTTCTTTTGTTAATTCTTTCCTTATACCCATTTCACGTAGGTCCATTCTGGATTTGGTGCCATCTTTAATCTTACCGGGTATATTCAATATAGTGACAATAATGCTATCACAAACATTTTTCTCAACATGAATGACATTGATATAATGTCGAATTGTCAAAGAACTCCAATAAGGAAGATCCTATAATATCGACCTCTTTTTGAATAAACATTTTTCACCTGGGGAGTAGTGCACAGTCTCTTACAAAAATGATTTACAATGTTCTTTACTCTTGCATAAACATTATCCCCTAACATATGTTTAGCAACACTTCGTTCCTCAGTTGAGCCACTGAATGTTTTGTGTAAATTCCGCTAAAGGTGCACCTCTAGTAGAAACCTTCGATGACCGAGATATAAAGTCTTACCACCATGTTTTAGTCTGATAGAAACTATATTTTCCTCATATATAGGACATGTCTTGGTTCCCTTTAACATTGTATCCAAACAAGTTCCCATAAGCAGGAAAGTCAATAATAGTCCAAAATGGCATAGCATGCATTATAGGCGGATATGGCATCACCTTGGCAGGAGACTCGATTTTGGTTTTACCTGATGTCATCCTTTTATATATAGACGCCCCAAATTTCAAACGTTCTTTCAGATCGATATAGTCCTTTTAAAACATCACACAATCATTCAGGCATGCATTTATCTTCTTAGCTTCCATTTCCATTGGACATAGCATCTTTTTCATTTCGTATGTTGAGATTGGAAGCTCATTGCCTTCAGGGATAATTTCTTTCATCAATGACAACAAAGAGGTGAATCTTTTGTCACTCCATCTATTGTTGGCATTGAGAGTATACAATCTCAACACAACACTCAACTTCATAAACTTAGTACAATCTAAGTAGAACGATTTCTCAACATTTTGCACAACATTTCTAAATAAGGGAGGTGGGTCTATAACATATACTCAGTAACTATATAGCATTGCATCAACCATGTCTGTTGGAATTGGGGTGTTCTGATCAACATCATCAACTACTTCTTCTTTGACACAACTACCACTACCGACATATGTTAATCTCATACTAGGAATCTCATCATGCTAGTACCATTATGTATAGCCCTATACAATTCCATTGCACATGACATGATCTTTGATCGTGTCAATAGTGTCAACTTTCATGTTGTTACTACAATTCCTACAGGGGAAATAGAACCCATCTCTAGGTTCTTTTCTATGTTCCTCTACAAATCTTACAAACTCATCGAGATCATTAATAAACTCTCGAGTGTAGCAAGTTGGTTTACAAATCAATGGTCGATAAATTTCTATGATCACATGGGAGACGAGTAGCTCATCAAGTTCTAGATAGTAAGTTCATTTTAGAAAAAAATAGTAATGTTTGAATTGAGCCCTGATCATATAGTAGTATTCACAGTCATGAATGTGTACCACCTATCCCATTCTTGAGCACTTCATCTCACTAGTAAGTGTATAATGCATGTTTGATTTCAATAAATTTCAATAGAATTTCCTTATAGCTCTCCAAGTACACCAATGTAGATGGGCAAATACCTACCTACATATGTACCCAGAGAACAAAAGGGGAAATTCTATTGAAATTTATTGAAATCGGATACTCGTTATTCACTTACATCTTAAGTGAGATGAAGTGATCAAGATCACTCCCAAATCGGGGACTATCCAAGATTTATTCCTAATGAGTAAATCTCAGACGAGTTTTGAGGCCAACGACACTGTTTAGAAATTAGGGTTTAGAATCTTCTAATCATATATCTCATATATGTAATTTAGGATTTACAATTCATCACAATCTCATTACAATTCATCACAATCTAATTAATCTAGGGCAATAATGCTAGAACCAATTACATTAAATGAGATTACTTAAAACATAAAACACAATCAATCACCAATTAACAACATACCCAAAAATATGGGTAGATTAAAACTGATTTCAACGTCAGCACCCGCTCAGAAATATTTACATAAGAGCCCAACATCTTTCTTATATCCATACTATGCCAAGAATTTGATACAAATTGTTCTATTGCCTTAGCCACAACATATATACACAGGAGAACAATATTCATATATGTCACACAAACAAGCATTAACATGTTAACAAAATTCCGATTCGTTTGAAACATCATATACAAACTTTTCCAGCCCAGACCTGAGAGTACATAGATGACTCTAGGGCACACTAGACATCTAATCAACTTTCTCAAAGATTCATTACTATAGCTCCTCTTTGCTGCCACATGTTTGTTTTTGTCACTTCAGATTACCTAAAAAGATGTGGTGAACCATAAGGGTGAGACCCATGTCCCAGTAAGAGATAACCTCCAACAACGCTTATTGATTACATCATTTTAAATAGTAGATAACTAAGAAGTTGGAGTATTTAATAATCAATTGAACAGATTGAATAGTTCAAGTATGCTAAACAGATGAAGCACTTAATCTTAGCAACAAGTATGATCATCAATGCATATATAGATAACAAATAAATCCATTTCTTTGGATAGATATCTACTCAAATATCATCAAATTGCATCTAATAAAAATCATTATCATTAATCTAATTATCATCTTATTCCTTGCTAACAACACAAGCAATCTAGTAGCATAAGCATCACTGGCATCATGAATATGTCTAGTAACATAACATGGCTATCAATATTGGCATCTCAATTAAAGGGAACAGATCTATATCATAAGTAGAACTAACATCATAACACAATGAACTACATAGGCATTATTAGCAGTTTAAGCATTTCTAATTACATAGGAATAGCCAGAAATATTAAACATAGCTAGCAGCAGCATCTTAACCATCATTATCAGTATATTTGACAACATAAGCATGTTTGCAACATGAGTATAACTACAACATAAGCATATCTATTATATCTTATTGTACTATACATGATCTCAGTGAAAAGAAAGCAAACAAGGGTTATCATCCAATATGAAGCATTGTGTATAACCCTAATCAGATATGCTACACGGTTGTCTTACATCTTTTATTATGCCCTGGGGAATTTGAATTGTACCATCCAAAGTCCAACCGACCCCTGTGAAGAGCTATTCAGTATCGTACAAGATTAAGAGTGTCGGTATCCTAAGATCTCTTCCCCTTGGTCATTATGAGTAAAAGACAGTGACATATCAGTCAAAGTTGCCACCACAACGACATATAGTCCAGCTGCTAATCACTAGTCCGCCCTTGGTACAGGTCACGACACTAGAAACTAGGGTATACAAAACCCTCTAATGTGAGGTACAACAGCAGTTGTCCTCAATCACATCAGATGTATGAGGCATGACCATAGCCATCCTCCACATCCTGCATTGTGGGTGACAAGGATATATCCTCAACTTGCCACCCCCACATACTCAATAGTATGCGCTCTGAGTTTCCCTTAGGAATACTCGTTTCACCATCCAGCAAGTTTTGACACTGAAGATGGCTCTACGACATAGGGCACTACATGATTAGAGTTGCACTTGATTAGTTATGCCAATTGGGTGAATTAAGGCTGCATCAAACAAGTGGACATACAAACCCTAATTCACTTCTAGCAAGCATATAAATACCACAACTTTTTAAAGATATAAAATGTGTGAAACATAATTTCTCATCCCATCATCACATGGTACTATTCACTTGCCATTCATGAGACCACACTAGTCATCATACTATCACAAGATATAAATCCTTTTCACAATATCACAGGTTATCAACCCTTATCAACACAAGAGGATTACACTTCATTTAGGGCTCAACCATGCCCAAAGGTCATTAAGACCATCATACTATCCAAGGATATAAATCCTTTTCACAATATCACAGGGTATCAACCCTTATCAACACAAGAGGATTACACCTCATTCAGGGCTCAACCATGCCCAAAGGTCATTAAGACCATCATGCTATACTCTGAAAGATCATCATTATCTTTGCATGCCTTATGGCAAGGCTCAACGACATCGCTTACATATAATACACCAAATCAACACAATATTGCATTAATGAGCTAGGTGATATTCATAAACAATCATAGAAGGGTTATATTAACATTAATAACATTCCTTTATTACACCAACATGTAAGGAATCTAGATATGATTAACCTTGATCATATTCATAATGCACATGTTTAGCATTAGAAAGTATCAACCATGTGACTATGATAACCACCAATTAACATATTAAGGTTATGATCATATTAAGGAGGTTATTTCACCATCATTCCATCATATAAGAATATTAAACATGAATGCTCATCTTTATCTATTTGCATTAGAGTTGGGTTCAACAAGATAAATTATATTAATGTTACTAATTAACACTTATATCCAAACCCTAACTCACGGCATCCCCATTAGATCATGAATGCATAAGGTGAAGCATCACCATCACATTCCATACTATTCTCAAGTATGAACCCACACATAAATCAAGGTGTAACCATCGAGTTATAGCATACTAAGGTTTCAACAATAGTAACAGAGTACTCCATGATTGCATTAGTCATTCAAGGACTATTTATACCCAATTACCATCATTTAGTTTTATTAAAGCTAGGTATAACAAGCTATACCTCATTAGGGTTACCCATTAATTCATTATGGTGATTATAAATCATAGCATACAAGGGAAAGGGTAAAACTACAAGTTTAAGGCATTGAACTGTCAAATTATCATCATTTGAATCATAACATTACACTACATGCTTCACCCAAAACAATGGAAATATTGAGGCATCAACTTCTAACCATGAAATTTTGAGAAGGTAAAGCCATTGGTCGTTTACATAAGTAAACACCTTGAATGAATCATCTATGATGTTATTGAGTTGTGGTCTATTTAACCCTAGACATCTTTGATTAACAACAATAAGGGTTATGTTGAGAGTAGGGTAAAACCCACAATCGACTGCTCATTTAAAACAAGCCATCTATTGTCAACAAGTAAACTCCTTAAGTTGATCATTTAAAGGAAACCATATAAATCACATTATTAGGACCAACATATTCATTACATTAGCCATCATTCCACTTTATTGGAGGAATAAACATTGGGTCAATTTCATATGTTAAAACCATCAATTACAGTATAGGTCCGACCATTGCGTCAAGTGACCCAAGAAACCATTGGCCTGAGGCTTAATTGATGCTACAACTATATGATTAACTCACCATAGGTTGTGGAGACATGATCCACCATCATTAGTGACCATGAAGTCACCATAGGTTGTTAGATCAACAACTATTTTCATTAATCAACATCAAATATCAAACTAATATCACCATTGATTGATAGCATCATTAGGGTACTTAGTTGTTAATCACTAGGCTTCTAAATAGGCCAACACCTGACCTAAGGGGTAAATGTAAGTTAACACCCTTGTTCACCACCATCAATTGTCATGAAGGCAACACCATCGGTTGTTGCAATGGTACCACCATCGAGTCATGTGTTTATAGAAGAAATCAACTTTAAACCCTAAATTTGACCATTGGTTGATAGGTGTTTAGCACCATAGGTTGTCAAACCAACCTGATCCTAGTCGTGTTATACCTTAGGAATAATGTACACATGATCACAGGTTCACATAGAACTCAAATTAGAACAAGGAACATTATAAAAATTGAAACCCAAGTCAAGCATAGCTTTTTAGTGCATGGATCATCATTTAAAAGCAAGAACATGAGCTAGCAAGCTTATGGTAAGCAATAAATGTGGAGCAAGTTATAAAATTTGCCTATAATTACAAGAAAAACTCCCAAATAGAAGAAAACATGAGCAAGTAGGCTAGGAAATCTAAGCATAATCTGTGAACTCATCCATCTAGCACCTTTCTTCATCAAATGAGCAAACCCTAAGCATAAAGAGCAAGAAAGGTAGGGTTTTAGAGTTTTAGAGCAATTTCTACCATGGAACAACAAGGTTCCAACCTGGAGAAAGGTATGAGGAAGGATAAAACATAAATAAATAGAGGAAAGAAGGGGATTCTTACTCTTTTAGGTCAAGATCACTAGAAAGAAGCTTTTCAAACCCTAAAAGAAAAACAATTGCAACCCTAGATTCTTTTTCCAAGAAGATCCCCTCTTTCTTCTTCTTTGGATAGGAAATACATAGAAGCACAAAGGGAGAATGAAGTTCATATAAGGATGGAAGTGGTGGAGAGTAAATGACTCGTTTGGGTTCTTAGGGATAAGTATATGAAACTTTAAAATAAAGAGAAAGAAAAAGTTGAAGTTCTAGTATCTTTCCAAGTGTCCATGGCCTTAAACTATTAAGAATATAAAAGAACACACACAAGAAGCTCCCTCATAGTACATAGAGACATGATTATCCCTTGTTTCTTGAATTTCCAAGCAAAATAAAGAATTCATTAATTGATAGCTACTAAAGGTAGCTCATCCATGAAGGGGTAAACCCTAAAATACCCTTGAGGAAAACACCTTCAAACCAAGGTTTAAATAGGTGTCTCATGGCTCAACAAGATCAAGAATGATGAGATAATATCCAAGGAAAATAATTCAAGTGATAAATTGCAGAGAAAACCTCTCAACTAGATAAATTGTAGAAAAGACCAAAATGTGCATAAAATTGCATAACTTGCTCAGACAATGTCCAAATTGGACCAAATTTGAAATTTCAGCTTGTATTATGATTTCAAAGCATATCAAAAATTACATTAGGGTTATAAGAATTAAATTATGATAATTAAGCTTGTTCAACACTTTAAGCAAGGTTAGGGGTCTTACAAATAACATACTAGTGTTTACAAATAAATTTTAGTTCTAATTAAATACATAGTTACATGTATGAATTTTCATCAAAATCATACAATTCATCACAAAATAATTAAATCTAGTCCAATGACATATTACGATTTACAAATAGTTTTCAATTCTAATCAATACATGGTTACATATATGCATTTTCATCAGTCATACAATTCATCACTACTTTTAAAAATTCGTATGATTATTATTAACTTCATCATAATTCACTATTTATTTATTAATATCATCAAAATATGATATATAATTATATCCATCTCCCTTCCCCCTCACCTTCCTCCTCTCCTCTTCTTCCCCTTTCCTAGAATGATTTCTTCTCAAATTTTCTCCTCTCCTCTCCTTCCCCTGCCCTATTATGATTTCTTCTCAAATTTGAGAAGTAATTGTGTTGGGGCAGGGGAAGGAAAGGGGAGGAGGAAGGAGGAAAGGGGGAAGGGAGATGGAGACATTGCGCAAATAGAGGAGCAAGGAAGAGAAGGAGGAGAGGGAACATGCGGTTGTGGCTGGCGGTAGCGGAAGAGGAAGAACTGAGTAGGTGTTAGTGGAGGGGATGTGGCTGGCGGATGAAGCTTTGTAAAGGATGATCGACCAGTAGCAGCGACGTCTGAGCAGCGTCAACAGAGGAGACAGAAGCTTTGGCAGAGGAGAGAACAACATTAGTGGCTGCGGTAGAGAAGTTTTGGAGTAGCGTCAATAGCGGCTAGCCGATAAAAGAACCACCACCAACATCACTGATGGCAACAGTGGCCGAAGAACTGCCACCAGCAGGATCGCCATAAATCACCAAGGAACAATTGCCATAAATGCGGGTAGGGGAAAAACTAGAAAATGATTTCTCATGGGGTTAAGACCTACCCCGTAGATTATTTTGATGACCAACGAACTAGGGTGTAAGTTGTCAGTTCTAGACAAACAACCACTGACAAAAATACAACTTTGTCGTCGACTGTCTACAAAAAACCACCACCTAACTCCACAACCCAACAATACCTAAGCTGCCGGTTATGGTTAGGACAAGGATGAGAAACACCAAGTGGGGGTGGAAAAATTTCACGGGACACATGGAACATACATTTTTCTCGTCGGTCGCTGAAGATACAACCAACGAGAATGATCAATTGAGGGTGGGAAAATTTCTCATGTCACATGGCGCATACATAATTTTTATAGCATCGAATATTAATAAAAGAACTGACAATATAGATTTTGGAGGCAAATCAAATATCACACAAATTTTTTATGCGAAATTCCATTTTTGCGGATATATCTTGTCAGTTGCTTTGAGAAGCGATCAACGATAAAAAAAAATACAACATGTATTTTCTCAGTGGGTCAAACCGTGACAGTTGTCTTAATAAACCGACAACAAAAATAACATCGTTAATTTCTCTTGAAAATATATTGACGCAGTAGTAATGACTAATAATTAGGCACATCCTCTGCATTGCATGTGACTGAGAATATCATATTCTTTTGAAGACATGATACATCACAGTAAATCACTATATCTAACTAAAGGGAAAAGAAGATAATATTAGAATAAAAGCATAATCATGTTGAGAGTAAGTTGGGCAAGAGAAAAAAGATATCTCTTGAAACTTGTTTCAAGTGGTGACATATCGAACATAATGTTAAGAAGACAATCACTAAAAAGAAAAATAAGGAATGATGATTGCTTCTTAACTTTCACAATGCCACAGTGTAGATCATTCCCAATGTCATGTTAAAAGTTGATCAAGTCTCCACCTCCTTTTTGTTCCACACTGTCAACCCTAGAAACTATAAACATATCGTACAATGCAGTCCAAATAGATGGAAGTTAACTCCCAATGCGATAATATATAAAGATTTATATACAAAGCTCAATTAATCATTCATAAAATTAAAGTAGAGACTATATACGACTCTCCCTAAGACCTTACATATGTAATAAGGTGGACTTATTTCTATTTATGAAACTAAAAGAAAAGATTGCACTAAAATCTCTAGCTTTTATATAGCCTTGTTAGGATTGAAAAGGACTAATTTTTAAGAAGTAAAAAAAAAACATGGACCCTTCTATACTCTCGACTGCCTTATTGGAATAAAACACTAATATGTAACTAAAATATTATAAAAAGCATGGACCAAAAAAATGTTGTAATTTTTTTCATACTATAGACCAATTTGAAACTGAAATATTAGATTTTTTAGTGCAATACCTCTTGCTCTTTTCTCAAATAGAAGAAAAAATTGTATAGAAGACCCTCTGAGTTTTTGATAACTAGTTCAGCTGATTAAGCCTGCTGCTTGTGAGGTTACTGGGAATCACATCGCATCCTGTTGGAGCACAACTCTCTTGTATGGTATACATTTCTCCGTGACTGAGCCCCACCTTCACATATCAGATTCTCAATTGGGTCAAGACAGAAGGGTATGGATATGGAGAACTTGGATATAATAAATCTATGTTCCTCTCAAAACTTGAATCCATTATGTCAACTTTCGCCATGACTCCTTGGGTCATTGGCGGGGACTTCAACCTCATAACCCACAACTCAGATAGATTCAACCCAACTTGTTCATCACAACCCATGTCCTTTTCTGACGAACTCTTCAGCCAGCTTATCACTAGACACACTTTAATCGAACTAAAACCAACAAATGCATCTTTCACTTGGTCCAGAAATCAAACCTTTTCTAGGTTAGATCATTTCATATACTCCCCCTTGTGAGAAGACCAACACCCCCTCTCCTCTATCCACATATTGCATCGAGCCATATTAGATCATTTTCCTCTTATAATAGACACAACCTCTGAATCATGGGGAAAAACCTTTTCATTTTGACAACTTCTGGCTCTCTACAAACAACTTCACACTAGGCTATACTGAACACTGGAAGTTAGATGATCCCCAGACCTCAAACCTTGGACTACATATCCTCCAAAACACAAAAAACATCAAACCACATATTAAAAAATGGAAACTTCTTAACCCAAATAAGCTCGTAGATACTCTCAAAGACATTGAGCAGCAGTATCTTTTTGTGGACAAAGACCCTACTGCTGACCCAACCCTTGTGCTATCTATTAAAGTTGACCTCGACTTCACAAAAAACTACATTGATTTATAATGGAGACAACGAGCAAAAATCACCTGGGCCAAATAAGGTGACCAAAACACAAAGTTCTTCCACAAGACATGCAACAAAAATTTTCGAAAAAAAACTCCATCACTTACCTTCAGATAAATAACAGAATCACCACCCACAATACTGCCATTTCAAACCACATCACAAACCACTTCAAAAACATCTTCAACAATTACCACAAACCCTGCTGTTTAGATGAAATAAACTGGCCAACAATCTGTCCTACAAAAATTGAAAATCCTCTAGACCTCACAAAACCTTTCTCCCTAGAGAAATTGGACACATCCACAAAAACCTTAGGCTTGAACAAATCACCTGGACCCGATGGCCTAAATGTGAAATTCTACCTTACAAATTGGAAACATTACAAAGTAGACTTCCTGGCTCTACTCAAGGCTCTCCATGAAAGTAATAATGTTCACAATATCATCAAACATCTCAACCAAACTTTTATAGCTCTCATAAAGAAAAGTAACCAACCTGACCTTATTTCCTAGTTTAGACCTATCAGCTTCATCAACACTTCATACAAAATCATAGCCAAAATCCAGGCGAACAGAATAAAACCCAAAATCAACCACATCATTCCCCTCAATCAAAACGCCTTTGTCAAAGGTAGAAGCATTCAAGATGCTTTTCTAATGACCAATGAGACCATTCATCTTTGCCACAAAAATAGAACTCCCCTCCTTGCCATCAAATTGGATTTCGAGAAAACATTTGACAATGTAAATTGGTTATGTTTAATTAAAACACTCAAAGGCTTTCGTTTCCCAAACACATGGAATAACAGGATGCATGCCTGCATTTCCACAAACCACTTCTCCACAATCATCAATGGAGTCCCTTTTGGATATTTCAAAAACACAAATGGTCTTTGTCAAGGAGACCCTCTCTCCCCATATCTTTTTATCATTGTCAGCACTATATTATCCCAAATGATACATCTTGGCAAAATTAGTGGCCTAATTCACTCACCCGTGGAATGCAAAGAGAACATTATACAGTTTGCTGACGATACCATTATCCTAACCTCTCCGGAGGACTCCTCTATACTTAACATCATCAGGATTATATGTTTATTCTCCTACCTATCTGGACTTAAAATAAACCTCCAAAAGTCATCCATCTTCGGGGTTCACCTTGATCACCCAGTATTAACCAAATACAGAGACCTCCTTAGATGTAAAATTGAAAATTTTCCCATTCAATATCTTGGACTCCCCATCACCCCACATAACATCACAAATTCAACCTGGATCCCCATTCTTGACAAAATAAATAGAAAACTCTCAACCTGGACCAACAACTTCCTCAATCTTTCTAGACGACTTACTCTCCTAAACAGTGTTATCACCCCCATAACCACCCAGTACCTTAGCTGCATCCCCTTTCCTACCAAGACCAGAAAACTCATTGATATCACCCATAGGAAATTCCTTTGGAACAATCATCTCCCCAAAACAAACTCAGGGAACCACTACCACCTTGTAAATTGGGACACTATTGCGGCTCCAATTGATCAAGGGGGTTGGGGTATTCTCAACATTAACACTCATGCTTTCTGCCTTATCACAAAAATCATCAACAGTCTGGTAAAAAATAAGAGGAAAATATGGACCAGCCTCATAAACTTCAAATACTATCAAAAATCCCCTCCCTGGAACAAAATTCCCAAAAAATCTACTTCACCCCTATGGAGATACATAAACAAAAACATTCAAAATATAACCCAGATCATCAACACTCCACCACACTCGCATCAAACTATTTCGTTTTTGTCTGACCCATGGTATAAAAACAACACTATCCTAAATATGCAAACAAATTGGTCCATTCCAAACAGTCTCACCAAAATAAATATTGCCAGTGCTCTTAGTCTCTTGACAAGTAATAGATCAAATATACTCAAAAGATGCATTCTCATGCATCTAAACTCAGACAAGCTCGCATCTCTGGTCCAGACACTTGAACAAAACACCTCAAATAATATCACTTGAAAATGGGGAAGCACATACTCTGTAAAAAAAGCATACTCTTACCTCTCTTACAGAGGTGTAACACCCCCACCTCAAAAATCTGGAAACAAAAGTGGCAACAAAAAATTAAAATCTTTCTTTGGCTACTCCTTCAAAATAAACTTCTCACGGAACAAAACCTCTACAAGAGAGGTTTTAGTGGCCCATCAAGATGCTCACTATGCCAAAACAACTCGGAATCAGTAGATCACATCTTCTTCAAATGCAATTTTTCACTCAATATCTTTTCACACTTCACTAGATACTACCAACTTGATCTCTCATCAGCTACCTTTCCCATGAATATTTCACCAAACAGTCAATTCAACTCTTTCACTGGCGACGACATCTTCATTACCATAAGTTGGCACCTCTGGCTGGAAAAAAACAACATACATTTCAACAACAAAATGAAAATGAGACACATCATCATCTCACATATCTGTGCACACCTTCACATCCTCACCATGTGCAGGTAAACATGATTAGAATGGGAAAGAGAACTCAGACGAAGGAGAATCTGAAGCCCGCTTTCTTTGCGACCTAAAGGTTATGGTGGATGACGAAACGGGAGCTAGCTTACTACTCCAACACCATGGTTGATGGACTAAAGGCCATATTTTAAGTCATTTTGACGTTACGATGACTACCATGTCTTCCTAATTATTTTATTTACATCTCTATTTTCTCATTCAAGCAAAAACTAATTTTATATATTACTCCGTTTGCGTCTCGCAAAGCATGTGTTTGCTTGCTCTTGCCTTTATAATAGAGCTACGCTACACACAACCGGCCAGCCACCCGCTGGCATGCCCGGTCCTCGGGACTGACTTTTGCTGTGCCAACTAACTGCTGCAATAGCATTTAACATCAATTAAAGCAATAAAGGATGAGAGAAGTAGAAGAGAGAGAAACTGGTTTTGTCCATAACTTTCAATCCGAAATGTATTTTTCGACGAAACAAATTGCATTAGAATCCTTATAGAAAATACTTTCCAACGAGACTAGTGTTGAAATATTTTGAAATAAGGATATTACGCGAGAAACATAGTACCATATATTAGGATACCATACACATGTTCTGGGTATAGACATACAATACTCGTGAGTACTGTACTTTTGAATGAAGTAGGATCAACAATACTTGTGGGTTGTACTTATGGATCCATGAGTACTGCAACCACTTGTTAATACTCAAGCATAAGTATAGTACCTACCAAATTATAAAACCAAGCATAATCGTATAACTGACGTAGAAGTATAAGTACAGTACCTTCGGAATCGCATAGCAACATTAGTCATCTGGACAATTTCTTTTACAAAATGCAGACATAAGTTGAGTACCTACTTGTTAATGATCTCAAAAGTACAATGCACATCAGGTCAAAAATTACCTATAAAATGCAACCATAAGTATTATACCCACATGTTAATTTCAACTCAGTTACTGACGCATAAGTTCAGTACCTAACAAATTATAAATCAAGCATAATTGTATAATTGGTCTAGAAGTATAAGTATAGTACCTACGAATTATCATAACAACATTTGTCATCTGGACAATATTTTTTTACAAAATGCAGACATAAGTTGAGTACTCACTTGTTAATGACCTCAAAAGTACAATGCACATCAGACCAAGAATTAACTATAAAATGCAACCACAAGTACTCTACCCACTTGTTAATTTCAACTCATTTACTCAAACATAAGTACAATATTTAATAAATTACAAAATCAAGCATAATTGTATAACTAGTCTAGAAGCATAAGTACAGTACCTACAAAATCTCATAACAACATTGGTCATGTAGACAAATATTTATTTCAAAATGCAGACATAATTTGAACATCTACTTGTTAATGATCTCAAAAGTACAATGCACATCAGCTCAAGAGATCAGCTATAAGATGCATCCATAAGTACACTACTCACGATTATTGTTGATCATCCTTTATTCAAAAGTACAGTACTCACGAGTACTGTACGTCTGTACCCAGAACATGTATATGGTATCCTAATATATGATACTATATTTCTCGCGTAATATCATTATTTCAAAATATGTCAACACTAGTCTCGTTGGAAAATATTTTTTACAAGGATTCTAATGCAATTTATTTGTCGAAAAATACGTTTTGGATTGAAAGTTATGGACAAAACTATTTTCTCTCTCTTCTACTTCCCTAATCTTTTATTGCTTTAATTGATGTTAACTGCTACTGCAGTAGGTAGTTGGCGCAGCAGAGGGCACTCCCGAGGACCGCGTAGGCTCCCGGGGATGTGACCGGTTATACATAGAATTTTTCTTATAATATAAGCTACGATCATTATTGAAAAATAAAAATGGATGCCGGGTGTCGGGAACCTTCCCCCCCTCCCTCCCAAGTCTTATGGCCACTCTCTCGTCTCCCTATCTCGGCGGAGGACGTTTGATAATAATGGCTCGCAGTGAAGAACGCGCCTCTGCGGCGCCTCGGCCCGGCTGCTGCTATTACTGCACCTGCATCCATTCTGAAGGCAATAGTATATTTCCCCCCTCTTGCCCTGTTCCTTCGGTGCCGGCATTCAGCAGCAGAACTGCTGGCCCGGGCACCAGATGCCCCGTCCCGCCGGAAACCAACTGAACCTATGACTTTCAGGTCAATGACCAAATTAGGTCTTATACTACTTCCCTTCCCTTGGCTTGCACACCGCTGGAGTGTACAGCCGTGGGTTCATGGTCAACAGCCAAAATTCCTATTGCTTCAGATCAATATGAACGGCAGTGTAAGTATGTGACCATGCAAGTCACCCCAAGGCAGCATCAGATAGGTACGGCAGGCTACCTACTATCATCATCTGAACGGCGGCGACACTGGGGATGAATTTCAACTCACGCTCAAAGACCCAACCTGCAGGCAAACATTTAATCTCTGGATGTGGACCAGGACGTAAGCGTTCCGCTTTTGGAGCCTGTGCTGATAAGTACAGCTTACCATGTCGTGGTTCAGCCTTACTCCATGGAGTTTTTTGGGTATCCCCAATTCGATGCCCCAGCTTGTAGGTAGATAGATATACAGAACTCTGGTGATTTTGGTTCAGCAAGGCAACGTCTCAGTGATTGTCTGAACATGTGTAGGAAGAGACAGCAAAATGCATTAACAATGAAGATAATAATGCAATCACAATCAAAAGTTGATAATTGCAAAAGTTGGTAGTGGTGTTTGTTCTTGATGGGTTGCGGAGGTTTGATTTTATATAATTAGACTATGTCAGTGTGCTCAGTTTTACTGTTGTAAACTTGTAGCATTGTCTTTATTGTGGGTCAATAGTTTAAGGTCTGAATATGTAAAAGTGGATTTAGATTCCATCATTTGGTATTTTGTAGTTGATATGAGAAGCAATGCTCACGCTTCTACTTTGTATAAATGAAAACCTTAGATATAGACTTTACAAATTGGTAACACCTGCTTCGGTGTACTCAAAAGTTTTTCTGTTCTTCTTTGCATCAAATGGAGTCCACATGACTGGCTAGTCTCTTTTGTTTCTGTACCTTAGAAGCATTTCCATTTGCTTGCCTGTAGGTTCTATGCAAAGTCTGAATATTCAAGTGGCTGGCATAATTATTGAAGTGTTATATATTTAAGTTTTTATGTGGTAAAATACAATATTTGTTTGTTTTGAATGGGTTTTGTTTTGATGCTTGGAGAGTGTTACAAATAACTGTAGCAAGGTCACAACTGTCTGATGCTCTTTCTTGAGTTTTGTCCCTTTTATTTGCACAAAAGGCAAGACAAAATTCCTTCCTATGTAGATCTAATTGCTACCTGTAGAAGAACATAATTGCTCAATTAATTACATGTGAAGTTGACATGTGATCAAAATATTCTTGTGCAACTATTTTGAATGTAGGTTTCTTTTCACAGATTTCCATGTCTAATACCCTAGGAATCACTGACACGGGACATGGCGATTTTGAAAAATATAGGACATTGACTCACATGAACGCTGAGAAAGACTTTTCAGTATGTCACCTATCCGAATATTACTCACTATCCAACATGATTAACTGTAGAGTTTCCAAGGATGCACTTGTAGAAAGCATGTTTACCTTGTTGCTGCATGTAGTTTCTATCATTTCTTGTAAGATTATCTTATCTAAGGCGTAAAAATTTGGAATGTTACACTTAGCTCCTTGGTATTCTCACCAGCTCAAGCGTGTAGACCATTCAATGACGACTGATCCATGTAAACCAAGTTTTCACACAATTTTATAGTATTAAGGGCAACTTCATTTTGCTTATGCCAAGGCAGCTCTTTCTTTATGCTTGGAATGATGTAAGGGAAGGTCAATCTCACGTTAGCTCAATCGCTGACCTTCCACATGTTTGGATTCAAACTACACAACTCACAACTAGGCCGCCACATGCTCTTCTAGACCGCACCTACTATAGGGCATAGTCACACATCTGACAACTTTTTGAAAAAGTTGCTTTTGAAGCACACATTTACCTTAGCTGTACATGCTAGACAAAGAACTCCTTCCCAAATAAATGGAATAATTCTTAAATTTTACCTAAATGAAATGAATAAATTAATCACGCCAAATTACTTTCTTTTGTCTTTTCCCCTCGTTTTGATCTATCGATTGCCTTACATATACCATAATTTAGCAACATTTCACACTTTTGGGACTGAAATTATCTCATTTTCTCATTAGTGGTACTTTTCATTATCAAGCAGTGATTCATAATAAATTCACTTTGAAACATGTATGCATATGAATTTTGTCCATATTCGTTATTTTTCTCCCCGAATAATTGAGAACATGATGTAGGACGTATTATGCTTTATTTTAATTGTTTTTGCTTTACTTTTATATTTAGGGACCTAAGTGCAAATTATCTAGTTAATGTACTTAGTCACAATTCTTTAACGTGTTTCTTTATTTTAGGCTTTATTTAATTACGAATATTATTAATTAGGATTTTATTTTTTCATTTGTGGATCAAGTAATGCAGTGTTATAAAAGCCAGCCTTGGGGCCGTTGTCCAGGCAGTTGAATATGAATTGAATTTTGGGAATTGTGGTTTGTCTTCTTCGTATCTTCTTCTTTACCTTCACGATGTGTCCCACATCAGCACACTTCTACCAAACTTCTACCGTGGTCAAAATTCAGTTCTCAAATTCTGCCTGTTTCTGCTCTGGGAAATGGATCCTAAATTCCATATTTGTGACTATTCTAGAGGGAAATGAATGCAGACTGTGCTGTAATGTTCGAACCCTGAGCCTTAGGTAATGCACATCTGGAAGTTATGAGTTATGATGCCAAAAACAAGACTAACCTCCTATGCATCCAATCGCATGCAACCTGAGAAAGACTTACTGATATGTCATCCATCGGAGTACTACTACAAGCAAAACTCAGTTAACTACAGAGCTCTTGCTGATGGGCTCCTAAAAAGAGGTGCACCTAGTTGGTGTGAGTAGTTCCAATCATTTCCATTAAGAACATCGAAGCCACGGTCTCAATTTCTGAGCTATTACACTTTCCTAAGAGAAATAAATTGTGATATTAGATAACTTAATAATCAAGGATTTAACATGTTCATTTCGACACCCATGGAAATGAAAATTAAAATTTTGACCGAATTTTTTGGGAAAGCTCAAAAGTTCCGATGGAAATTGTAAAAAACCAAAAAATTGTGGGAATTCAATGCGAAAAGGTGGAGATTGCACTTAAAATTTATGCCAATGCATTCACATATAAACACACATTGGCAATCAGTGATACTAATAAAATGACCATATAAAACAATATCGGAACAATGCAAGTGGTTTCTTGTAGCTTGTAGCTGGAAACAATTAGTAAGTTGTAGCCTGCAGCTTATAGGTGGTGGTTATAGACTGTGACATTTTTTTCTAGTAGCAGAAATTAATTGCATCATTAAAAATTGGTACAACTTTAAGGAAATTCCGTTTTGGTCGTAACTGAGCTATCGTAAAACATATAAGTAGGTTTAGATTTAGGCATTTCTAAGTAGATTTAGTTGTGACTATACATTGTACATGGTCGAAGCAATATTTATTTATAATTATATTAAAACTAATTATATTACTGTAACCAGCAAAAGGCTAGGGAAAATTCGTCTTGGTCAATGAGCTGATTAGCATAGATATATGTAGAATCTGTGGATACTTCTAAAAACCCTGGTTGGATTTAGGTGTTATTATACATGTAGCATGGTTGGTTATTTAATGTAATACATCCAAATACGTATATAATATATTATCTTATGCCACATGGAATATTATTGATGCAGTAGTTTGTACTTTGTAGAGTTTGGATATGGGGATAAATGATCTGCAAAATTAATAATTTGAAAAATGAATGATGAAGTTGCTAATGTAATATGTAATTACTCTTAGAAAATAAATGGGCCTGTATGATATAACTTACTTTCCCATGTGAGATGGTAAGATATGTGACTACTCTTCATACCGTCCATATCGGTTATGTAAATGTATTATGCAGCGCCGACAGTGGACACGGTTAGGGTAAGTATCTGAAATAGAAATGTAAAGGTTTTTGAAATATTCATGTGACTATTAGTGGATTGTTTTTATTAACATCTAAGCACTGTTTTTACCATGCTTCAGAATGACACTACTTTTAGGGCCTCCTGGCTCAGGAAAGTCAACTCTACTACAAGTCTTATCTGGTAAACTTGACTCATCATTGAAGGTGAGATTGATTTTCTAAATACAGTCAGAAAATGCTAGAAACTGGATAATTTATGTCATAGACTGTTGTCTAATGCAAACACAGATGAGAGGAGGTGTCACCTACAATGGAAGAAAGCTCAATTGCTTTAGTCCCCAACGTACATGTGCATATGTCAGCCAACATGATCATCATCACGCAGAGATGACAGTGAGGGAAACCTTGAACTTCTCAGAGCAAATGTTAGGAACCATTAGTATTAAAGGTGAAACTGCAAAGGTTTAACCTTTTTCTGTAGGCATAATAAGTTCTGCCACACACTGGTATCCAGCATTTATTAATGATAAGATGCATTAGAGAAAATTCTAGTTAGCTGCTTATGTATTGCCTATCAATTATAAGTATAGAAATACTGTGTTATTTTCTATTTCTACTGTGTTATGTTCTTTTGTATTAATCCCATATTGCCTGCTTGTATGTATGTCTTAAGTCTTAACTCTCTATAGCTATATAAGAGAGTGCCATGTACACCGTTTTATTCACTGAATAAACAATTCTTTTCCTATCTATATGGTATCAAGTGCAGGTTACCCTTTTCCCCACCCATAAGCCCACCCATGACGTAAATCCGTCGCCCCCCCTCCACCTGCCCGCCGCCAACCCCCCCTCTTCCACCGCTGCCCACCGCCACCTTCCCTAGGCGCCGCCCTCCCCTACCGCCACCCTCCTCCTCCCCTCCTCCACCTGCCGCTCCCCCCCAAGCGCCGCCGCCCCCCCTCCTGCTCCCCGCCGCCAGCCCTTCCCCCTCCTATCCTTTCACGCCGCCGCCTCCTCTCCTCCACAAACCACCACCCCACAACCTTCTCCCGTCTTTGGGTCCCTACGTTTCCGGTCGGCTGTCACTGGTTTTTACCTCTCCTTTCGATCTACGTTCGGGTGCTCGTCGGATCTACATTCGGACACCCAATGGCTGGTTAAGTTGAGAGTCTCTCCGTCTCACCGTTCTCTCTGCCTGCGCCTCATGTTGGAACGTTGAGTTTTCCTCATGACGGCGTAGGTTTCTCTATGCATATTCTGCCCGATACGGGTCTTCTGATCTGACATGTCAGATCTCTACTGCTGCTATCTGCCCTTTGTGGGTTTCTTCTCTGATCTGCTTCTGCGCCGGCCGCTTCTGCCATGGCTTTCCCTGAGCCTCCCCGGTCTCTTTGCGTCACCACAGTGAAGCTCGACGGTGGCTCCAACTACCATTTCTGGTCGGCATCCTTTGTGCTATATGTCAAAGCACAAGGCCGGTATCACCATCTTACGGCTGAGCCTCCTGCTGCTCCTACTGCTGATTCGGATGACAAAATCAGACAAAGTTATGCACAGTGGTCCAAAGATGATTCCGGCGTCATGTCTTGGATCCTCAACAGTACCGAGCCTCGTATTAGCCAATCTCTTCTCTGCCTTCATGATGCGAAGGCTATGTGGGATCAACTGTCCCATGTTTATTCCCATCAGGAGAATCCAAAGCTGGGGATGCCTCTTAGCCTTTGGGAACACTTGTGAATGAAAACTAGCCGTTTTGTGGCTTGCAACGGATCTATTCTCACTTGTTGCAACTCCACAACGGCTAGTAGCACTTTTCTGCACTTTTCCGTACAGTGCAATCGGTCGAGTTCTGATGGGTGTAACTCGACCGATCAAGTAGGAGGCAAACCGATGTTCAAAGGATCGGTCGAATTTGTCCTGAGGAAACTCGACCGACCATTTCAACTGAAAATGGGCTACTACCCAATCGGTCGAGTTCTGTGAGTGCACAACTCGACCGATGCAATCTTCAGAAAATCGACCAAGGTTGATCGGTCGAGTTTCAGGCTGGGGAAACTCGACCGACCAAGTGCCTGTAATTGATTTTCAAAGATGCACCTAAAGTGCTCTAAAATTCGATCTAAGTGCTCCTGATATTTTTCTAAGCTTAATTACAAGTCATACAATCATTACAAGTGATTTACAACATGATTCTAATGGATATACATCATATTACAAAAATGCGCACTTGTATGACTTTGACTTGTCTTTTCTCCAATTTGATATGCGCAAGTTAGGGCAATTGGAGTGTGTCTATACCTAATCTGAAAACACTCAAGTAGAGGCATTAGACACTAATATGTGGAATGGTTAGTCATCATCAAAACACGGGTTTAGTCAATTTAGACGTGAGTCAACATTAACCTAATTGACCTTGAGTCAACAATACTGTGTTATTTTCTGTTTCTACTGTGTTATGTTCTTTTGTATTAGTCCCATATTGCCTGCTTGTATGTATGTCTTAACTCTCTATAGCTATATAAGAGAGTACCATGTACACCGTTTTACTCACTGAATAAACAACTCTTTTCCTATCTATAATAAGAAGATAGCAAAGATTGACAGTAAAAGTAAAACCGACTCCTGTAGTAACTAGAGGTGATTCTCTTTAGTAATCATAACACTTGTAGAAACTGCAAATTTATCCTGTTACAATAGATGCCATGCCCAGGTCGTCTGTTTGATATCCCACTGCCAGTTGATACCTAACAGAAAAATAAACCAAGAAGCTTTCTTACTTCAAAATGAATTAGAAGGCAGTTCAATATTGAGGACATTGAATTAAATTTAGCCTTGTAAAGATTTGAAAAAAAATGTATTAACATTGTAGTACAAATTGTCTTGCAAGTAGCAACATAACTGCATTTTTCTTTCATGTAGATTTACTCGAGATGGATGCCATAGAATTTAATGCTACAGGGGAAAGTCAGGAAAATCAGGAGTCTAATGGGGTAAGTACTTGTCTATGAGTATGAGTTTCTTAAGGCAACACTTAATTGATAGCCTGAGATAATTTGGGAATAAAGACGTTATGTATAATTTTACTAAGCTAAGAGCCTAAAGTCTACTGGTCTTTAAAAATAAGCATATCTTTCCCAGTTTTCCAGACATATATACATTTCCTGAAGGGAATGAAACATTATGTATAAGTTATACAGACATATACGATTAGCCCAAAATATGCTGTTTTCCTCACTAGATGCCTATCTGACCTTTGATTCAATTGATAAATGCAGTTCATAACTTGATTATGGCTTGTATATTTTGTTTAATAAGAATTAGTATAGCGGACTCAATGTTAGAATTAAGCAAAAAAATTCTCGTTCAGAGTTGTTAAAAAATTGTGAAATAGAAGTACACTCTTTTATGGACTTAAAATGCCCAGGCCATCTAGGAGGCAAAGGAGTAGCCGTTTTTTATTTTTGAAAAGTTAATTTTTTCGTTTTGCTATTGTTCTTGAACGTAAAATGGTTGTTCATGCATTGCTAGGTTTGAACTCCAATCCTTGATATTTTTTGCTGTAAGGCAATAAAATTAATGCTTGAAGTACATTTAGATATATCAAACATATATTGTATGGTGTCTAACTTAAAAGCTAAAACTGGAAAAAATAGGGTGGGTCCCTAATCGCCACTCACTCAACCAAAACCACTGGGTTTTTAGATGCTTTGACAGCAATGCTTATAACATCCCTTCTGCTTCATCATTTTTGTAATTACTATTGCATGTGATGATTGTAGGGCACCTTAGGCAAATATAATAAAGAAAAGAAGAGCGAATCAATTACAGATTTCGTGTTGAAGGTATGGTTTTATAATACACCAATAAAATCATTTCTTCCATTACTTGAATACGGGCTTATATTATGTAGAAACTAAGCCTGCAAGAGTGTGCTGATGTGATCATTGGAGATCAAATGCGAAGAGGGATATCTGGAGGACAGAAGAAGCGAGTAACAATCGGTAAAACTGAAAGTTTTCACAACCTTTTTATATAATGCACATCGATGTATTTTTTTATCAAACAAATGTTTAGGAGTAATATATTTGCTGACTTTCTAGTTAGATCCACAATTCGAACTTCGCGTTCTGCAATTCCTCTTATTGGTAGTCTATAACAATAATTTTCAATAGATCCAGGCTGGGTAAGATTTGTTAAAGTCATAGGACCTGTGCAATATGTCGACAGGTTAACTTCTTAAAAATTTATCGAATTCCTTATAATTTAGCATTCGAAATACTTTTACCTATGTTTATTACTGAAAGCTAATATTCCCAACTCTTTTTAACTTCAATACAATCTTGTGCTCGTTGCTAAATGCGTGCAATACATGATTTTGTTTTGTCCATCCTTATCAGTTGTTTTTGTTATAATTTTGGCATATTGCCTTGAATTGATGTGGAAATCACAAAATCTTCATACATTTTGGTTCATATGCAGCCAAAACAGGTTACTTAACAGCATATCAAAAGTTTTTCTTTTGTGTAAATGGCCACTGAAATTTGAAATAATTTCAGCAGTATTCCATTATTCTGATATAATGAAATATGAGCTCAACTAAAATATGGTGTAAAAAATGTTAATGAAAACAAGCATGATTCATAACTTAGCTGTAAGATATATTGTTTTTCTTTATCCTGGTGCAGTGAACGCTCTCCCCCTGCTTGTCATATGCTGTTAGAATTTAGAAACCTGGGTTTCATTGGTGTCTAATTTTCAATTGTTGTTTGAAACCATTTATTCACTTTATTCTCTATCATCATCTTACTGAGTTATCGAATTGATTGTTTAGTGCTGGCTGCTGGGTTGGATTTCGTCTCCTTTTCCCCTGCAACAACACAAACAAACTTAAAAAAAAAAATCCAACCCCACCACCTGTGAGTTATATTTACCTCTGTGGTACCTCTTTTCTTATGTGCCTCTCATGCCTAACAATTACTATCCTGGTTGGCTGCCAATAAATTTATGTGTGAATTTTGGTTTAATGAATCACAAATTATAGCAGCAGTTTACTCTTTACACTTTTAGATCCATTTGATGATAAGATTTGAGTGTGTGAGAATTCCTACCATACTTGTTGATCATTACATAGTATTGGCCTTTTTGTTTTGCATCTATGTTTTTAAGAGTACATATGTGAAATTCTTACATTGAAGATTTCCATTATGTGCACCTCAGTGGTCTCTTTGGTTTTTCTTTTTCCGTTTCTCTCACATATGGTGACCAATAGCTTGTATCCTCCTCTTTTTTTTTGAGTTTTTCCATTTGAGTAGAAGACCAAAATATGGTTTCCAGTCAGGCTTATACATAATATAGTGAGCTTTTTGCTCATCTAATATTATAAAGAATGTGAATATTTTAAGGAGAGGTACACATGTTTGATTGGATTCCCTTAGACTGGTTGACAATGAACAAAAATAGAATGAAGAAAATGTAACAACAATAATGCTACACTTATCAAGATGCCCTTCGAAGGAGAGCTAGGTGTTGGAGTTTGGGTCCAGTTTTGGGTGCTGAATGTTTTTAGGCTCACTTTAGGTCATTTTAGGGCGGACAATGTTAGTCTTCTTCTGGTTTAGGTCAAATCGGGTCAGTTTTATGTTTCATTTTTTGTCTATTATGTATATATGAGGTTGAATTTGTGTTTTAGATTTATTTTTAGGTCATTTACATTTTATTTGGGTGAGTTTAGGTTAATATAAAATTGAAAGTAAACTATCTGTTACCTGCAATAAATTCTAATAAAATAAGTAAAAATGAAAAAAAAAAATAACAAAACGCCTGGGTTGTCTAGGTACTAGTACTCAGACAGCTGGGTGCCACAATCCTAGAGACTTCTGCCTAGCCGCCTAAGACTACCGTGGGAGAAATGGAATCTAACGTAATATGGCATTCAGCACTGTACGAGTCTGCCAATTTAATGACTTCTATTGCCTTTTTCCTTCAGCATTGTATATATCTGCTTTTATCTTTGTTTCAAGTAAACTAGACTGTTTTTCATCTAGGTTCCTTTGTAAATGTAAATGAAGAATTGTTTACTTGATTTGGATGATTTACATTAGATCATTGTACATTTCATATAGTGATTACAGAGGCGTATCTATCACTGATTACATGATGTGGGACTAAACTAAACACTCGGGCACAATAGGCCAACTAGTAAAAATGAACTCTAATAGTGCCCTCAAGCTGAACCATATATGTTAATTACGCCCAGCTTGTCTGCTAGTGTAGAGATTGTCTTCTTTTCCAAAGATGAACACTGTGCATATAGTGTTTGTTTGGACTTTGGACTGCTTCCCAAAGTCAACTTAAAAATGTTTTGTCCTTTCAATGGCTCCAACTTCCTGTGAAATGATGTGACTCTAGACTTTGCTTAGTGAACTTGGGCTCTTTCTATCTATGCCTATGCTGATGACCACGACACTGACAATGCAACTGCCATCTTTATTGACAACACCCGGTCCTCCATGAAAGGAAAAAAAAAACATATTTACAGTTGACTGCCACTTTGTTCGGGAAGCAGTTCAAACAAAGACTATATGCACAACGTTCACCAGATCTGAAGAACAAGTTGCTGACACCAAACCTCTGGGAAAGAAGACCTTCTTTACTTAGCGGACAAGCTGGGCATCACTAATCTATATGCTCTAGCTTCAAGGGGAGTGTTAGAGTTAATTTGTATAAGTTGACCTATTGGGCCTAACATTAGTGCTTCGCTTAGTCAAAGATTGTGTAATCCGTGAGAGATACTTTTCTCTAATTCCTATATAACTATGTATAATGATTTCTTGTAAATCATTGAGTTGAGTAAACAATTCTTCATTTGCAGTAAATACTGGTGGATGTATCCTCCTGTCCTCGGTGAATATAAAGCACATAAATATAGTTTGTGCAGTTTTTTTATTCTACTTCCAAGACCAAAAGTCATGGAACCTGTGCAATATGTCGCCATACAACTGACTAGAAAACTACTAGTGCTTTGTGGCTCTTATTCAGACATAAGCTACCTGATGAAAATATAAAATAACCTACTTAATAAAACTTGTGAATGCTTGCCTATATGCATTAAACTACAAGACAAGCATTTCTAAACTCAATGATACTGGCGCTCAATGCTGTAGGAGAGATGCTGGTCGGGTTTTCTAGATGTTTCTTCATGGATGACATATCAACAGGGCTTGACAGCTCCACCACATTTGAAATTATCAAGTTTCTTCGTCATGTCACCAATCTGCTAAATCTCACTATGGCAATTTCGTTACTCCAGCCAGCACAGGAGACCATTGACTTATTTGATGATATCATCCTTTTATGTGATGGCAAGATTGTATATCAAGGTCCCCGGGAAGATTCTCTCACATTTTTTGAATCGGTAGGCTTCAAATGCCCTGAAAGAAAGAACACTGCAGATTTCCTCCAAGAGGTAAACAAAATTTCTGTCTGTTGAAACCATCAAGGGAAAGCCGTCCGAATTGATAGAACATTCCAGTTGGGTTAAAAATTTTTCAGAGTATATTTTTTTCTCTGTCTTGTCTCACAAATTTTTTGAATGATATTATCCTAATCATACATTTTAACTGTGAGTAGATATATACTGATGGCTGTAGTACATCCTTCTCAAATCGATCTTTATTACCTAATTCAACTTGTTTAACTCAGAATTGGAGCCAAATGTATGAAGATTAATGATAAGCATCTTGCATGTGCATGAGCATGAGGGTGAGCATGTATCATCTTAGAATGCCAAGCCTACAAACAAATTTTACATAATTCATATCTATACATTCAAGTCATTTTTTTATTGCATTTCAGATTTTTGGAATTAAGACCAAAAATCTGGTGGAATGACATTTTGGTACCTTACAGACTGAACTCTGCTTGCTCTGATTTTTTTGTTCACGCATTTAAGGATGAAAAACATGACCTATTACATATATTTCTCGGATGCCCTTTTTGATTGCTCATGCATTACCTAAAATTTTGTGAATGAGCTAACACTTGGTCACTAAGATACCAAAGTTATATTTAAAAAAAAATGAATGACTTGGATTTTCAAAACATGACCATTTTAAGTTAAATGGAATTTTGTATAATTATAGCCTACTAAAAAAAAATCTAAAATTGCCTATAGCAAAGAAGCCTACAAAGCCTCATATGAAAATGATACCGGCTTAAAGGAATCAAGCTTAGTTTGTTAAGGTTTGACAACTCTCTGTGCTACATGTATAGAGTAAAGATATATAACAAAAGTGTCTATATATGTATATGTGTGTGTATGTGTATGTGTCGACTGGAATTAGGAAGAATACAGAGACATGGAACAAAATTTTGATTGAAATGGTGAATTTTTGGCCGAAATGGCAAAGTTTTGGTCGAAATGGCAAAATTTTGGTCAAGACTTCTGATTTGTTCCCCAGTTGGACATCGAAACATAGAATCAGACATCAAAATGCACACAGGGAATGGGAGTCATGGGACACGACATCGCAGAAATTTCGCTCCTAGGTGCAAAATTTGCTAAACATGGGCGAATTTTGATGCAAAAAGTTTCACAAAATGGTATAAAAAATTAGAAACACAACTTGCATTGTGCTCCTAGGGCTGCTGCTATTACAACTTGGGTATTTTGTCGATTTTTATTTGAATTTCTTGTTTCCGAAGGCTATTTCTCTTGATTCTAAGGTATGTTTCCCCTATTCCTAAGCCCATTTACACCTTCTTCCATTCCTGCACTCTTCTATAGAATCTAAAGAAATAATTCAAGCATAACAAAGTTGTAATTTGTAAGTGCTAGATCTTTTGAAAATCACATGATCTACAAAAAAAACTGTTAGATCTATGAAATAATGGTATAAAGTATGTAGATCTACAATGAACTTAAAATTATTACACATATATTTTGTGTTTATACATATACTGGCTTAAAAAGCTGTTTTGGGAATGTATATTCTTAGATCTATGTGAAAATGACCCATGTAACCTAATGAAATGCTATCACTAGACTTACAGAAGTTGTAATATGCAAGTTTCTAACTTACAAGTTGCAACTGTAAGTTTTAAGTTCGAAGTTGTAACTTGTGGGTTTGTAAGTTAGTAACAGCCTAATAGACTTGAGTTCTGTTCATTTGTGCACTCACTTATCAAGATATGGCTCTAAACATATAAATTTATTATATAATCAGTGTGTCTATGTCTAAAGTCTAAACATTGTGTTTGAAATTTTTTGATAACTGAATTCCTTCATTTTACCATTGAAATTGTCATTAAAATTCTGTCTGAGACAGTTCATCTTCCTTAACGTACAAATTTGGGAGACCCCTCCTATTTCCAATATGAAATATTATTGCATATTTGAGTAAATCTTGGTGTTTAGATCAACCTGGTAAATTTTCATGATTTAATTCACTCATTTTGGCATCAAAATTGTTGGGGGTCGTAAATATAAAAAATTTTCAAAGAAATTTCTGTACATTTCTGTTTCTGGGCCATGGATACGGCGTCGGAATTGGACATTTATTTCAAAGTAGACATGGCAGTTTTGGGCCTTCTCTTGCTCAATGTATCTATGCATGTTTGTGCATGCACACACGCGAAACTGCTGGATTGGCAGTTGATTTGTTTTAAGGGGACTGCTGGATTAGTTGTTGATTGGTTTTGACGCGAATCTGGGAAAAGAAACATTAAGCTGCTGCATTTTGATATAATAAATGCTATAGTGCCTTAATTAGCATTAAATACCACAAAACACAACACTATATTTTGTTATTTACATTAGACATTCCTAATATAAGTACTTGTGGTTCTCTACTCAACAACACAAATAAACTTATAAAGTCAATATGATTGCTGTGGTTGAATATGAAACATGTACAAGCAACACATTACGTGCTTGTTCACATAAATAACATTATGGAACATCAATGTGTTGTTTATATTAATGTAAATCTAAAAATCAATACCAATTATGGCCCCTATTAACACAAACACACAACCGCAATGAATACAATTGCACTATAGAAATCTGACCAGATAGAACCGCCTCACGAACAAAGTGACAGTCCACTTCAATATGCTTCGTGCGCTCATGGAAGGTAGGGTTGCTAGCAATGAAAGTGGCTGCTTTGTTGTCACAATACATAGGAATAGCAGATGAATCAGAAAATCCAAAGTCCTTCAGCAGGCTCCGAATCCAGAATAGCTCACAAGTAGTATGTGCCATGGCACGATACTCAACTTCAGCACTAGAGCGAGCAACGACAGACTGTTTCTTGCTTCGCCAAGTGACGAGGTTACCTCCCACAAAGGTACAGTAGCCAGAAGTAGACCGTCGGTCAATCTTGCTGCCAGCATAATCAGAATCAGAATAGCCAAGGAATTTGCAATGCCCATTTTTTTTGTAAAGTAGACCTTTTCCAGGAGAATTTTTCAAATATTTCAGAATATGACAGACAACATCCCAATGGCATTGTCGAGGCTTATCCAGGTAGCGACTAACCAATCCAACTGCAGCAGTGATGTCAGCCCGAGTAACAGTAAGATATATGAGTTTCCCAACCATACGTCGATACTGCTGATTGTCAGGGTAAGCAGGAGACTCCTCATCATCCCAGTTGATGTTGGGATCCATAGGTGTGCTAGCAGGTTTGGCACCCAAAAAACCAGATTCAGATAAGAGATCCAGGACATACTTCCGTTGAGATAAGCAGAGGTCAGAAGAAGACCGGGATACTTCTATCCCAAGAAAATACCGAAGTGAGCCAAGATCCTTGGTAACAAAGTGTTTCTCCAGATAGCGCTTTGTAGAATGAATACCAACAGAATCGCTTCCAGAGAGAATAATATCATCAACATAGACAATAAGAATAACAATACCCGCAGAAGTATTTTTCACAAAAACAGAGTGATCAGATTGAGAACGTCTGAAGGAAAACTGCTGAAGAATATTGCTGAGCTTGTCAAACCACGCTCTAGGGCTCTGTTTCAAGCCATAGATAGCCTTTTTTAGCCTGCAGACTTTGGAAGCCTCCCCCTGACACACAAAACCGGGAGGTTGTGACATGTATACCTCTTCATGAAGATCTCCATACAGGAAAGCATTCTTGACATCAAGTTGATACAGAGGCCAGTCAGAATTAATAGCAACAGAAATCAGAATCCGGACAGAGTTCAGGCGCGCTACTGGAGAGAAAGTTTCAAAGTAGTCAACTCCATAGGTCTGGGTATACCCCTTTGCCACAAGTCGCGCCTTAAGTCGTTCGACAGTACCGTCGGGATGGTATTTGACAGTGAACACCCATCGACATCCAACTGGAGAGCAATCAACAGGTGGCTCAACTAGGGTCCAGGTATGACGATCAGTAAGAGCCTTCATCTCTTCTTCCATAGCCTGACGCCACGCAGGATGACTAAGAGCCTGAGCAGCAGTCTTAGGTACAGATATCGCAGACAGAGCCGCAGTGAAGTTAGCAAAATTAGCACTCAAATTATTAGTAGAGCAGAAATTTCCAATCGGATGCATAGTGCAGGTACGGGTCCCTTTCCTCAGACTAATAGGAATATCAAGATCAAAAAATACCTGCGAGGATGGTTGATCTGGCACCGAGGAAGAGGACGATGGAGGGGCCATGGAGGGAGCTGTCGGCTTCGGTCTTCTTTGATAAACTTTCAGAGGTGGCTTTTCAATCAGATCCTCAGAAATAGCAGGTACATCGTCCATCACAGGCAAAGGTGTATCAGCAAGTAAATCGGAAGTGAGTGCAGAACCACCCGTGGAGTAGAAAGGCATATGCTCAAAAAACACCACATCCGCAGAGACAAACCATTTTTTAGAAACAGGATCATAGCACCTATATCCTTTCTGAGTGCGAGAGTATCCCAGAAAAATACACTTAGTTGCTCTAGGATCCAACTTAGTAAGGCCAGGCCGAAGATTTTTAACAAAACAGGTGCTCCCAAAAATGCGAGGCGGGACAGAAAAAAGAGATGCATCGGGAAACAGAATCTGAAAAGGAATCTGATTGCCGAGCACAGATGAAGGCATGTGGTTAATTAGGTAGCAGGCAGTGGCTATCGCCTCGGGCCAAAAAGCTTGGGGAACATGATAGTGAAAGAGAAGGGTACGAGCAACCTCAAGAAGATGACGATTTTTGCGCTCAGCAACACCGTTTTGTTGTGGGGTGTAAGCACAAGAGGTTTGATGGATTGTGCCCTGGCGACGACAGAAAGAGCTAACAGATGTTTGCATGAATTCCAAAGCATTATCAGTACGAAGAATTTTGACAGGCTTAGCAAATTGAGTGCGTATCTCAGTAAAAAAGTCAGTAATTTTTTCAAGGATAGTGGATCTATCTTTAAGTCAAAACAGCCAGGTAGTTCTAGAAAAATCATCAATGAAGCTCAGAAAATATCTAAAACCGGAAGTACTAGTGGCAGAGCAAGGACCCCAAACATCAGCATGTATAATATCAAAAGGTGCTTTAGAGCTGATACAAATTTTTTTTGAAAAAGTAGCACGAGTTTGCTTGCCAAGCTGACAAGTTTCGCAATGAAAATCAGAACTAACTATATCTGGTAACACGACTTTTAATTTGCCAATAGAAGGGTGTCCCAATCTATAGTGCCACTGGATGTCGGTCACCGATGATGTCAGATACGCAGCAGTCTTTGGCTCATCCAGGTAGTAGAGTCCATCCGGTCCCTCATGGCCCGAACCAATCGTCATCCTCGTGCGCAGATCCTGAAATAAAACACCATCCGGATCAAATGTAATTGAGCAACGAAGGCTCTTCACAGTTTTACTCACAGACAGAAGATTAATAGGAAACTTCGGGACATAAAGTGTAGAGCGCAGAGGTAGACGACCAGTAGGACAAATATCACCAATGCCAGTAACAGGGGTTTTAGAACCATCGGCTAAGGTAACAGGAGGTATAAAAGAAGTCTGCTGCAGTTTAGAAAATAAAGCAGGGTTGCCAGATATATGAGAAGTCGCACCAGAGTCAATAACCCAGGAATTTTTACCAGCCGTAGTCAGAAGAGCAGTACTGCCAGTATTTGAAGCCTCAGTAGAAGACGCCAGACGAGCCTGTAGGAGTTTTTCAAACTCGGAGCGGATCCAGTCAGCCGTCGGCGGAGCAGGTTCATCAGTTGTCACTTTGTTGGCCCACTCAGGTTTGCCATATTTGATCCAGCACTTGTCTTCATTATGGTTGGTACGTTTGCAGTGAGTGCAATAGCGGGACTCAGCTTGATCGGATCCAGTTCCACGACCAGGAGCAGAGAACCGTCCTCCGCGACCACGACCTCTACCACGGCCACGACCACGGAAGGAATCACCAGAGCGGACAGCAAGAGCAGCACCGTCAGAGGTGTCAGGCACAGGTTGAGACACAGAGGGTAGACGCTGAACCCGTTTGAGAACATCACGGAGAGTAGGCAAAGGGTCGCTGGAGAGAATCTGGTCTACAACACCAGCGAAGGACGCAGGTAGGCCAGCGAGGAATTGAACTAACATAAGTTCATTCCGTTGTCGGTGCACTTCTTCAATATCAGCAGTCAGAGGGTGATAGACCCGGAACTCATCCCAGAGAGCACAACAGGAGTTGTAGTAGTCCTCAACGGAGTCGGTGGCCGAATACTCCTGATTGGCAAGCTGTTTGAATATCTCGAAGACCTTCTTCGGATTCTGCTGATGAGAGTAAACATGGGAAAGCTGATCCCACATGTCTTTGGCAGTCTGAAGTCTAAGCAAGGACTGGCTGATTTTTGCTTCAACACTATTCACCATCCAGGTCATGACCCCATAGTCCTCTTTGGACCATAGATCATAGGCTTGCTTGGTTTTCTCATCAGCGTCTGCAGCAGGAAGATCAGGGCCCTTGGTAGTCAGGTGAGAGTAGCGTCCTTGGGATTTGACATATAACTCGAAGGAGGCAGCCCATAGATGATAGTTGGAGTGATCCAACTTCACCGTAGTAACACAGAGAGTGCGCGGCGGGAGATCGGAAGTCGCCATCGCAGCAGTAGCAGAAGAAGAGAAGCAGCACGGGCACAGATCCAGACAGTAGTCAGCAGCAGTAGACAGCAGTAGAAGTCCAACACATGGACTAGGAGCAGTAGATAGGAGATCCGAGCATGGACCTCAGAAAACCCTTATAGGGCAGGAAGAAGGAAACAAAACCTACGCCAACATGGAGAAGAGATCACTCCACCATGAGGCGTAGGCAATCAGAGCCGGAAACTGGTTTTTAAGCCTTCAACGTGCCAGACTGGAAAGTGACCGGGCTGTACGTAAGCTTGTCGGAAAGTAAACGGAGACCGAAGAGAGAACCTGTGGTTGTCTAAGCCACAAGGATAAAGGTCTTGAGGGTACGGAGGTTAGAGAAGAGGGAAAGGGTGGTGGTTTGTGGCGGTGGTGGCTGTTGGCAGCAGTGCCGGCCGGCGGCAGGCGGGGGGGGGGGTGGGCGGCGGGTGGAGAAGGAGGGGAGGGGGGGTGGAGAAGGAGGGAGAGGGGCTGGCGGCGGGTGGAGAAGGGAGAGGAGTTGGCGGGTTGGGCGGAGAAGGAGGAGGGGGTGGCGGCAGCAGCAGGTGGTGGAGGAGGTGGGCGGCAGCAGCAGCAGGGGGGGGGGAGGTGGGCGGCGGCAGTAGCAGGGGGGTGACGGCTAGGCTAGGGGTGGCGGCTAGGGTAGGGTTAGGGAGAAAGGGCTAGGGTGGATCGGGTGGCTCTGATACCATCTAGAATATGAGACTAATTGTCTTACTATTGAGATGATTAAAACAGAGTACAATGGTTCTCTTTTATAAGACAAGAGAAAGACACATGGTTAAGATATAACCAATATGGGATAAAACAAGACAAGGAAAAGAGAGAAATAGACTAAGTAAAAACACAGGAAAGTCTATATACTAATAGGTATCAAGCAAAAAACATGTTATTTGTGAATTACAAGCGTAGAACATCACAATCAAATGCATGTGAGTGGAAAAATTAATGCAAAATCAATTTACTTTCCAACAACAAAGGTTATGCAACCACAACCACATGCTCAAATTCTTTACAAGCACACGAGCAATCCAAATATTTTACAAGAATACCGCCACATGATAAGCATATTCCGTTTTTGATCGTCACGTATATATTATAGTTATATAATATTTGTATCTAAGTTAACTAGGTT
This sequence comes from Alisma plantago-aquatica, assembly GCA_963693085.1. NCBI lineage: Eukaryota > Viridiplantae > Streptophyta > Magnoliopsida > Alismatales > Alismataceae > Alisma > Alisma plantago-aquatica. The sequence goes on along the minus strand of OY856410.1, from coordinate 503,007,452 downwards.
ACCTGTACGACCTGCTTACTAATAAGGTGGATACATATCTGGATGGTTTTAAATGGGTGGCAAGTTTGATCACCCAAACCCGATTTAAAAGGGTCGATCCGTGGGCAATCACAGACCCAATTTGACAGGTCTAGCAGGATGATTCCGCATCTCTCAGTTACAAAATAATGTGTCTGTCTGAAGTACTTAGTGTAGTAGCAACACAATTGTCAAAGGACGTAGTCGTGGTAGAGGTCTCACCAAAGGAGGATCTGGTATTGGTTGTGGAACATCTCATTAGCGCTTGAAATGCACCCACTTTAGTATAAAAGGGCATACGAAAAATACTTGTTATGAGATGCATGGATTTCGTAATAAGATTGCCAACACGACCACTATCAAAATCTCCTAGGAGGAGGTGACCGTTAGGTGTCTATGTCTAAAGACTACATTCAGCTAATGTGTCTTGGAGATTCTCAACTACGCCACATCCTCCGTTGCTTCTCTTGCACATATGTATGTTATGCCAACTTACATCTTTAAACATCCAGGGCATCATCGTCCAGTTCCTTCTGGCTTCTTGATTCAGGGGCAACTGATTACATCATGGGAGTACCTGAGATTTTACTACCTACACTAATAAACCCAATCTACCCAGTGCCACTCCTACATATGGTTTAGTTGCCTCTATTAAGGAAACTGGGACACGTACTCGACTCTTTCATCCACCTTGTTCATTCCTCAATTTTATTTTAATTTCTTTTTATTGTTATACAAGATTTGAAGAGAAAGAGGATGATTGACGAAGGATGCAAAATGACTGAACTCTGCTATTTGCAACAACCTTCCACATCATGAGTCGTTACATCTCCTTTGATGATGCATAGTTGTCTGTGTCAACGTCTTTAGAAAAGCTCAATGTCCCGATTCTAGGATTGTCCAACCGAGGTATTTACAATGTGAATCATGTTAGTTAGGTAAATATACTAGGATTGTCTTTAGGTCAAAAGAAGGTCTAAGAACATAGTCTGTTTTTGGGTTAGACCATTTTGATGTATGGGGGTCCGAGTTGTATTCCATCTAAACATGGTTTTAGATATTTGTTATTTTTTCAATGACTATTCTAGTGCTATGTGGCTCTATTCGGTGAGGGAGATCTAAACTTTTGTCCAATTATAAATCCTTTTATGTAGAAGGAAAAAATCAATCTTTTTTATGTATATGCATTCTTCTTTCTGATAATGTGGTTTCTTAGGATACCCCAGGGTTCAAAAGGGTACAAGTGTTGCCGTTCTACCTTATATTACTTCTTTGTATTGGTACATGTCACATTCTTCAAAATGTCACATTCTTCAAAGAAACTACCTTTCTTTGATGAAAATTCTAGTCTGACACCTGTAGTCATTTGGGAGTTCTTGCCCCTTTTATCCATTTTGGGTTTTCGGCTCCGAGATACCATCGGCGATGATTCTCATGCATTTGTTTCTTCCACTTCTGCTAGGCCATTGACCACTTAGTTCTGTACTCCTACTACATTTACATGTAGATAGTCTTGTTCTGGCACCAGTGCAAGTGGTGCGGAGCTCCCTGCCAATTTAGCTACTTCTCCAGATGCTTCCTTGTTAGAGAGTCAGGTAGAGACAATTACCTCTCCACCTCTTCAACAACATCTTCCTTTTGCCTTGGGTAAAAGTGTTAGGTCCTCCGCACTTAGAACAAATAGCATTCCATTTTCAACTATGTTTCTTATTGCCATCTATTACCATCATAAATGCCTTTATTTCTTATAGAATGGGAAAACCCTTATTTGATGTGTCTAAAACAAACACAAGGCACTCTCTTTTATAGGAATAGAGAATAGGTGAGAAATAGAATTAGACAATATGGAATAAAAGAAAATCTAAAGGCAAGACAAGCCTAAAGTACACAGTAAAACATAAAGCATAAATCTTATATGCTAATACTCCCTAAAGTACACAGTAAAACATAAAGCATAAATTTTATATACTAATACTCCCTCTCAAGCTGGAGCATAGATGTCAAACATGCCTAGCTTGTCCACTAGTGTAGCAAAGTGAGTCTTGAGAAGTATCTTGGTAAAGATGTCTGCAACTTGATCTTTTATTTGGAGATAAGGAGTGCAAATGTGACTAGAGAGAAGAAATTCTCGAATGAAGTTGCAATCCACCTCCCTATGCATGGTAGGCTCATGAAAAGTGGGATTGCTGGAAATAAAAATGGAGCCTTTATTGTCGTAGTGCATGGGAATAGGATCACGCTCAGAGATATGAAATTCCTTGAGGAGTCCTTGGACCCACATTAATTTACAAGCAGTATGAGACATAACTCTGTATTCCAACTTAGTATTAGACTGAGCAACCACGACCTGCTTCTTACTACGTCATGTGACCATAGTTGTTGATTTGGTCGACTTGGAGGGGGGTCCGACTAGCCAACCGCCCATATCATGACTCGGCATCTGCCCAGACCGACTGGTCGGCCTAAGCCAAGCCTGGGCGGCCGCTTAGTCAGGTCTGGCCCCAAGAACAATAAGTTTTTTTTTAATTTTAATTTTTTGCAATTCTAACCCCCCATTCGTTGTCCCCAATATTTGTGTTTGTCTTTTACCATGATTTGATATGAATATAAATTTCATTCACACTACAATCGTTTAGTATATAACTTTATTTTACTTGCGGCAATTCAATAAGCACTGAAAGAATGAATTTAACAATGGTATATCACTCTTCTATATTTACACATGTTGAATATGAATACATTAAATAGTCTTCATGGAAAATTGTTTGAGGTGTTTTATGACATTATTTACCAAATCTAGATCAATATATTCTTGGATACATGCTTAAATTACTGGATTTATGTAATTATTGTATATAACTATATGTAAATAATTAATATTATATAAATATACAACTAGGCAACTGACTAGTCGACAAGTCGATGACTAGTCGACAAGTCGATGACTAGTCGGCTGGTCGCCCACGCAGGATATGTGACCGACTAGCCGCCTTGACAATTTTTCATGTAATTAGATTCCCTTCAACAAAATTGTAGTAGCTAGACGTTGATTTCCTGCTACATCTACTACCGACATAATCAGAATCAGAATATCCAGTGAGTTTGCGGTGCCCATGCCTACAATACAGTAATCCTTGTCCTGGAGAATTTTTCAAATATTTAAGGATATGACAAACATCCCAATGACATTGTAAAGGTTTATCCAAATACCTACTAACAAGTCCAACAACAACAATATTATGAACTCTAGTCACAGTACGATAAATAAACTTACCAACCAATCTTCTGTATTGGTGTTTATCTTGATAGGGTAGTGAAGATTCATCATCCCAATTGGTATTGGGATCTAGGGGAGTGCTAGCAGGTTTAGTACCAAGCATGTCTGTTACTGTTAGAAGATCTAGAACATATTTGCATTGTGAAAGACATACGCCAATAGAAGATCTGGAGACTTCAATTCCAAAGAAGTACCTAAGTTTGCCAAGATCTTTTGTAACAATGCGTTGTTCAAGATACTTTTTAGTAGCTGAAATACCATCAGTATCACAGCTAGACAAAATTATATCATCCACACAGACAATAAGAATAACAAGCCCGAAACTGGTTTTTCAAATGAAAATAAAGTGGTTCGAATGTGAGTGCCGAAATTGAAACTTTAGAAGAATCTAGCTCAATTTATCAATTCATGCTCGTGGACTTTGTCATAAAGCATTTTCTTAAGTTTGTAGACTTTAGAACTCTCCCCCTGCGTAATGAACCTGGGCGGTTGCTCCATGTAGACTTCCTCATGCAACTCACCATGTAGGAAGGCGCTTTGACATCAAATTGAAAAAGAGGCCAATCATTGTTCACAACAACATATATAAATACCCATACAAAATTCAATTTGGCAACATGAAAAAAGAATTCAAAATAGTCAACACCATAGGTTTGAGTATAGCCTTTTGCTACTAGGCGAGCCTTTAGCCGTTCAATCAGTCCATCTGGTTGATATTTAATAGTGAAAATCCAACAACAGCCAACAATAGTGCAATTTTCAAGGCGATCAACTAAATCCCAAGTAAGGAACCATGTGACTGATACTGACACCATTTTGACAACTTAGAAATAGGTATTTAGCGCTATATTGACAGAAATATCGACAGGTTCAATCCTGGCCATTTCAACGCCAAAATGAATAGATTAATTCATCAAATTTACAGGTGTAATCTCTAGACCTAAATGGATCATTTTATGCAATAAAATTCTATATTGGGTATGTGTGTGGGGGGGGTCCATCATGTTGGAGGTAAGGAATCTATCTTGTTTCGTTGGGATTCGATGAAGGATACCGATGACAAAATGTAGGAATTAAGATCTAAAATTTTACTAGGACAATCTAGAAACTTAAATACACACAATTATGCAATAATATACAATTTATAACATAGGAATAACATATTTACTTACCAACTTATATCAACTATATGTTGAGTGTGGCATTGGTTCTCCATACAGTAATGAGTTGACATGGGTGAGATATCGCAACCATGACATGTACATCCTATAAGCGTGGTTGTATGTAGTCACGTGCTTATAAACATCATCATTGGCAAATTGTATCATCCCAATCTTTGGAAAATGCTCTTCAAAATTTTTGAGATATTTTTTCTTGCTTTAAGATAGAGGTGGAGGAACTCGAGAAGGTTGACGAGCTTGAGGAATAGGCTGGATAGCTACAGTCACAACCACCAGAAGTATTGGAACTGGAGAAATAGAACAACCGAACCACCACTACTCCATGTTTGTCTACCATCCTTAGAGAATGCAAGGGAGTTGTACTGATAACTTCCATGTGGGCCCAAAACACTTGCAGTATATGTCCAACATGATGTTCTACTTTTGCTTCCGGTTGTGGTGGTGGCTGATTTTGGTATCTAGAATTCCCGTACCCACATTGAGAATGAGATGGGTAGTGTTGTGCATGTGTTTGCCCAAATAGCATACCGTTAAAGCCTAATGTTGAATCATGTTGAGATTGAGAATCAGAAATACTCATGCTCCCAAATGAATCAACAATATCAGAATAGTGATCACTACTGTAGCCGTAGGGGCCTATAGTTGTTGTAGCCTCAGGTGGTAATGCACCGCTGTAGTCTTTTCTGGTTTGAGTTTTCCTCTTTTTAAAAGTTTTTTCAGCCTTGGAATATTCTTTCTCTGCTCGAGGAGGAGGTGCAACCTTGGTAACATAAGGACGGTCATCATTCTCAGGATCAACAGTAGGAGGATATTTTAGAGAGCGCTCACCACCACCTCCATCATTGCCACCACCATCATTAGACTTGGATTTGGAATTGGACCCAGATGTAGTTTTTGAAGAAGAGTAATTTGTGCTACTCAACTTTTCCACAACTCTATTGATTTTCATATCAAAATTTTGATGCTCAGGCTCAGGCTCAGGCTCAGGCTCAAGTCTTTTAGGTGGGGTTTGATCAATATTAATATCATCATCTGCTTCCAATTTCTCTCCTATGTATGGATCTATACGGCCATCTAGAATATCAAGAATGGGATGACCTATCTTATTTATCCATTCCCCTAAAGGATCTTCTGAATCATCAACTTCTTCTATGCCTCTACGTCTGGATGGGTTGGATGTGTATGTGGTGTCAATGTAATTGTGGAAAACAACAAAATCCACTTCTTTGCAGGTGGAATCTCGTATTGCTCTCAACCGCATGTTGTAGTGAATATAGACAAGTTCTCTCAGCCTATATGCCCCCAACACGTTCCTTCTCTTTGAGTGTATTAGATTAAATGTGCACCAATTTCTTTCACAACCCCCTGCAGATGTTGTTTGAGAAAGGATGCGAACAACCACTTTTCTTAGATGGGGGCACCCGTTTCATTCTAAACCCACCACTCACAAGGATCACCCTCACGATCAACAACTTCATTTGGATGACAAAAGCATCCGGTGCCTTCACAAAACTGTTACAACTGCAAAAATGTTTAAGATATTTAGATGATGAAACATCAAACGAGAATGAAGACGTTCATGACTTCATGTAAGTTATGTAATCAATTTATTATTTAAATATATACCTCATCCAACACTATCATGCGCTCTTACGTAGAGGTAATGAATTTGTTGGTCATATCTCTCACATCGTTCATTAGAGTCTCATCTAAGCTCAGATTTTGCAAGTTTTGGAACCTCAGATTCATATAGTAAGCTATTACCAATTCCAATTAAAGAAATAAGATTTAGATTTTAGACTAGTACAGAGTTAGAAAATAATTTAGTTATGTACCTGCTTTATGCAATGGATGCAAAAGCATATCTGTCCAACGCTTGTCTACAATTGACAAGTATTGTGAATTGGACCTAGGAGCTGTTTTTCAATATTGTCCACCATTAGTTGCATTGCATCATACAAGTAAGACATCGTTGTAACTTTGTCACCATCTACATGTTTGAATACTTCGACAATAGGTTCCATTATTCACAACTCCTTTGTAACCTTATTCGACAAATCCCCGCTGGCAATTAGTTCTTCAATCCTTCTGCAAACTGTGCTCCTTCATGGAGGTCCACTCCACGCCATTGAAGAGCCTCCTAAGTCCATCCCTTTTGGACTTTAAAGAATTTCTGGCCAAGTAATTTTGTTGCAAATCTAGTTACCCCTACTCTAACTAGATCACCTCCGCAGTACTTAGGTCACCTCATTGCATCTAACAAAAGGAATGGTTGTAGATGAAACTCGTGATCAAGCTACCATCAGTTGTCACGAATTTGATGTAATCAATTGTGCCCATGTCCTTAAGAATCAGATCTGTGCAGTGGGCAACAAATGGTGTCGAGTAGACCAAATATCTCTTCATTATACTGCACCGACCTTCATGAAGTTAGAGCCATTATCAGTCACTATCTGCACCACATTCTCAATCCCAACCTGCCTGATGTATGTTTTCATTAGCTTCTTGACATACTTGTAATTCCTTATTTCACCAGAAGCATCAACAAAGTCTAGGAAAATAGTCGATCCACGGAAATGGGCAAGAAAGTTGATAATATGCTTTCTATTTTCACTAGTCCACACATCACACATGAGTGCGATGCCATATTTAGACCAAAATTGTTTCTGATCTGAAGTTCATACCTGTAGATCTTTCTTCTCTTGCGGAAGATACTTGTTCATCAATTCGTATGCAGTGGGGGTCTTGATGCCCCTACCAATCCCCCCTATCACATCTACCATGTGTTGGAGATAGGCTTCAGTTGCAACATGTGCGGGTATACCATGAGCAAAGAACTTACCCCACTCCTCGCCAACATTCTCTTTCTCACCAGTAACATTGCTTTTAGGGTTTTTTGCCTAGAATGAGGCTTTCTAGCCCTGGCTCATCAAAATGCTTCTATCTCGCATTGCAGAATGAAAAAGTGTATCAATGGTGCCTTTTTTATGTTGAGCATGTTGATCTTCATTATCATCTAGGTCACAATAGGAACACATGCAACCCCACTGCCTCCACCTACATCAGATGGTTCACATCTCCTCATAAGTTGAGCTGCCTCCTCCTCATCCCACTCATTTTTGCAAGTGTCTTTGAAAGCACGCCTCTACATGCGACATGTATAAATTGTGTCACACCCTAGAGAATATACCATATCATCATCTGATCAGCAGAAGAACCTATTGGCTTAACATCAAAGAGTGTATTTATGTAAGCCTTTTCAACCTTCTTCAACTTTTGTTGTTTTTGTCTCTTTGCAACTATCAACTTCTTGAACTCATCCTCAACACTTGGGGGACGGTTTTGACACATTGCCACATTTTGTTACCACCAGTAGTGTGACGCTTGAATCTAGTAAATCCCCCCACCAATTGTTTTCTTAAGGTAGTTGCAGATAATCTTTTCCCTATTCCTAGGAACAGATATGCAGTGACTCCATGCGAAATCCATATCATGTTGCAGCATGACCGGCCCCAACACCCTCAACGTCACTTGAAGTCGAAGACGTCTTCTCTAAAGTCAAAAGTCAACACTAAAGAAAGACAGACAAACAAGCAAAGCAAATGATGTATTAGTAAGTTAGCATTTAACCAAAAGTACTACAAATGTACACACAATTATAAAGAAAAAATAGAAAGAAATGCTTTTTTTATTTCTAGATATATAAAATATTGAGTATATTTTTGTTTATATATGTTCATGTTAGTCTTTAATAGAACTTCTACTAAACCTAAATTAAATACCTATTACTAATAGCATTAATTGTATTATTACTATTAATTAGTAAAATTACACGGTAATGGTTATTACTAGTGTGCTAATTAGGTAGATCTAGTGATAAATTAGTAGATCTTATATAATATAATCATAGATCTAGTGATAAATAGCATTAATCGTTTGTATTTTGGGGTAGATCTAGGATTTGGGGGTATATAGTGATTTGTTTGGGTGACAATAGAAGGAAATAGAGAGAGGGGTTGGAAATGGTCGAAAATGCAAGAAAATAAGTATACATACCTTGATTAGGGCTGATTTGAGCTCCAGTCTTGAAATCACCCAAAATCCCCAAATTTTTTCAACATCAATAGCACACACTTGCAATGAAGGCATATCTGGCGGTATACCGCCCTGTATCGGTGGGCAAGTGGTGCATTTTGCACCGGTATCCCAATATTTAGTGATATTGGCGGTAAGCCCACCGAGACATTGGTATTTGCAATCCTAATGGCAAGGTTGCCTGATTCTGTGCCCGGGCCCGTATTGGTATTTCGGGCGAAAATACCGCCACAATACCGACGATATCTCATTCCTTTATTCGAAGTCTTGCGGCTCGCGAAGAGCATCCATTTCAGTGTCCATAGCTTGACGCCATGAAGGATGCTGAAGAGCTTGTGTGGTAGTCTTTGGTATAGAAACATCAGAGATAGCAGTAGTAAAACATGCAAAGTTAGCACCAAGATTAGTGGTAGAGTAGAAATAATAATCGTATGCTGAGTGCAGGAATGAACACCTTTCCTTTGAGTGATGGGAAGATGTACGCCAGAAGTTACCTGGGAGGCGTTGTGATATGTTGAAAGAGGAGTTGGTTGTTGAGGGGCCATGGATGGGACTGCAACCTTAGGTCTTCTCGTGTACACCTTTCGAGGAGGAGGAAGAACTTCAGTTGCATCAGTGGGATCATGTTCTACCACTTGAAGTAGGGGGTACCAACAAACCATTGTCTTTTGGCAGGATCATGACACCGATATCCTTTTTGATTTCTTGAGTATCCCAGAAAAACACACTTAGTGGAGTTGGGGTCAAGTTTGGATATCCTGGGGCAGAGATTCTTAACAAAACAAGTGTTGCCAAAGATGCGCGACGGAACAAAAGCAAAGGCACATCAAGATACAAAATAGAGAAAAGGATTGATTGTGCAAACCAGAAGAAGGCATGCCGTTAATTAAGTAGCACACTGTAAAAACAACTTCAAGCCAAAAGTTTGTAGGAATATGATAGTGAAGAAGAATAGTACTTGCTACTTCAAGAAGATGGCGATTCTTCCTCTCTGCCACACCATTTTGTTGTGGTGTGTCAGAGTAGGATGTTTGATGAATGGTACCTCGAGCAGTACAAAACAGTTCTACAAATTTTTGCATAAATTCTAAGGCATTATCAGTTCTAAAGATTTTGACAGTTGTATTGAATTGGATTTGGATCTCAGTGAAAAAGGTGGTGATAGTGTTCAAAATGTTATTGCGATCCTTTAAGAGAAACAATCAAGTTGCTATAGAATAGTTCTTAGAAAGTCAAAGACGACTATGCATTGTATTGAATAGAAGAAACCCTGCTCCTATAAATAGGAGAACAGGGTAGCGTACAGACATAAGACTAACCCTAATGGGCCAAGACACTTGGGCCCACATAACAAAAAATAATAACAATAATAAACAAACTCTCTAACACTCCCCCTCAAGTTGAAGTTGGGAGAATCCCAAATCAGCTTGCAAACCGAGAGTTAGACTAGAAAACAAAGAAACAAAAAAAAGGATAAACCAAGCCCATACAAGAAGTTTCTCCCCCTCAATTTTACAATTAAAGCACTCAAACACTCAGACACTCATACACTCCCCCTCAAGTAGATTCCCAGCACAGAAGCTTCTCGATCATATGGAGCAGAAATAAGCAGCAACACAGTCATCTGGAGCAAAAGATAAAATAGCTGATAGACACCAAGGTCTTCATCAAAGTTGTCGTCGTAGTAGCCAGAGAGTGCTGGGTCACAGTGGCAGAGTAGCAGAGCCCAGAGAGTGCTGGATCATAGTAGCAGTAGTAATCAATGTACAAATAAAGTACAAACTGGTCAACGTGCGAAACAGGGCACAGACGAGCCAGAGAATGCTGACACACAGAAGTAGAGAGTCGACGTGCAAACAAGGCACAGACATGCCAGAGAGTGCTGGCGCGCATCAGCAAAAGTCGACGACATAGGCAGATAGAAGACCAGTAGGCAGAGTAGCAACCAAATAAATAACTCCAGTAGACGAAGCTCCATGTAAAGTCATCAACAAATGTCTTCATCATCTTCCCTCTTCATAAAGTATCCATCACAGTAGCAGGCGTCAAAGTCTAGATAGTGTTGGTCCACAAAGTCTAGAGAGTGCTGGTCCACAGAAGAAAGTCAACATGAAAATAAAGCACAGACAGCAGAAAGTGCAAAAGCACAAAGCAACAAACAGAATGTGCTAATCATAGCACAAGTAGTAAGAATGATGTCCGAATATGTAACTTCATAATAGTAGTCGAGGTAGATGATGAATAAGCAAAAATAGCAGCAACAAGCATCACATAACAGCAGAAGAAACCATATATCAACAGTAAATGTGGCATGAAGTCCAATAGAACAACAGAATAAAATTCTTCTTCTCCATCTCTCCTCCATCTCATCTCTTCCCTCTACTCTTCATCCTCTATTCTCCCCCTCACGCCAAGCACGGAAGGAGTCAAAGAGTGGTTGGCGTGGAGAGTCAAAACAATGGTAGAGGCAAGGTTTGTGTAGGCAAATATGTGGAGGAGGTAACCGATAACACGAGTCAAGGTAGAAAACGACCCGAATAGGCATGAAAGAAAAAAATCTTTTTCATTTTGTAGAGTCCGAAAACATATTTATAGATCTGGATAGAAAAAAATAAATGGATCTTTTGTCGACCCGAAAAGGTGCTGGGGCGGACCCCCCCATGAAGATTCGATTAGGCAAAAATTTGGATTTAATTAGCACAAAATGTAGAGTGTACACGAGGGGCAGCAAAAATATTGAGGGGAACATAACGAAATTAGGCTGCGGTTACTAGCGGTGGGTAGCGACAGTTGGGTGGGTAACAGAAAGTAGCGGGTTATGGGCGCGGGCTAGTAGGAGCGACAAGGCGCAACAACAAAAGGGTGATGGCGGCGGCAGACGGGTAAGTAGCAGCAGGTAGAGTAGGCACAGGCAACGGCATGACGAGTCCTGCAACGACTGGTAGAGGCGACAACATCACAGAGGACCATCGGTGGCGGCAAGGCAGTGAGCAATGATCATGACAACCTTTGTAAGGCAAGCAGAAGGCAGCAACAACTGCAGCGACCAAGGGCAGCAAAGGCCGTCAGACAACAGTAGATGGCAGTGTGGGTTGGCGGAAGGAAGTGGAGCGGCGCATTGACAGGGCCGGTGGGGTGCACGTCAGTGGGGCGCACAGAGCAGCAACGACGCATGCAGGCAGTAGGCGGGGGTGCAAACAGGTATTAGCGACAACCACAACAACGTAATCCAGTTAGAGGTGGCGGCAGCAAGAGCGGCGCAAGCAGCAGGGGCTGGGGTGGTGGCGGCAGGTAGAGTAGTAGTAGGCGAGATAGAGGTAGGAGAAGCAAAAAAAATGGAGAAGAAATAGCCTCGGAGGCCATGGAACAGCCTGCGGGCAGCCGACCCACAAGGAAGAAGGGTGGCCGCTTGCCGGCTACATATCCCTCTTATTTCTCTCTCTCACGTACGACGGTGGCTCAAGATCGCTGCTCTGATACCATCTTAGAAAGTAAAAGACAACTATGCGTTGTATTGAATAGAAGAAACCCTACTCCTATAAATAGGAGGACAGGAAAGCGTACAGAAATAAGACTAACCCTAATGGGCCAAGAAACTTGGGCCCATATAACAAAGACACTAATAACAATAATAAACATACTCTCTAACAATAGTCATCAATAAAAGTCATAAAATAACGAAATCCGGACATGCTAGTAACTGAACAAGGTCCCTAAATATCAACTTCAACAATATCAAACATATTTTAGAACTGATCTCTTTTTTTTATGAAACTCAACTCGACTCTGTTTGCCAAATTGGTACGATTCACACAATTTTTTATTAGAAATTTCAGGATGAGTCAAGCACAATTAATAGAAGAAGAGGAAGGCCTAAATTAAGATGGGAAGAGCATATAAAGAGATTTTGAATCTCTACATCTCGACCATAATATGACCCATGATAGAGCTGAATGGAAATGAAGGATCCATGTAGACGACTCTGACATAGTTGGGACTGAGGCTTAGATGATGATGATGATGATGCTGAGGCATCACAGTTTAACAACAGAAGGATGTCCCAGACGGTAGTGCCACTGCAGACCAGTCATAGAAGATGATAATAGGGCAACCAACAGATTGCATCACATCTAGGAGTATAGTCTGCTAGGTCCCTCATGGCTAGAACCAATCCTCGTCTTCATGCGGAGATCTTGAAACACAACCTTGGAGATCAAAAGTGATTGAGCATTGAAGGCTCTTAACAGTTCATATTGAAAAGTAACATATTAAATGGAACTCTTGGAACATGTAAGGCGGATTTTAATGGCAAATTTTTAAACAGAGATATAGTTCCAATTTCATGTACTGCAGACTGAGTCTCATCAGCCTCTGTCGCAAAAGGGACTTGAGTTGTTTTAGATAAGACAGTAAACATATCTAAACAACCAGAGATTTTGAGCTAATGTTCCTTAGTCGATGACCCATTTATTTTTATCTTAAGTAGCAGGAGATGCAAGTAAAGCAGAAGAACTCCCGTCTAGAGTAGGAGTTTGTGTGGATAGATGAGCTCGAAGATTCAAACTCCTAGTGAATCCACTCAACTGTGGGCTGAGTAGAACTGAGGACAACAACAATGGAATTTTTGGAAGCATCAGAGCTGACTTGGTTTCCCCATGCAGGTGCACCATATTTTTCCCAATAGCGGTCCTCATTGTGGTTTGCGCAACCACATAAGTTGAAGAAGCAGTTGGCAATAAGAGGTTGTCCTCTACCATATCTAGGAGGACCACATCTAAGAGTACCAAAAGCATGACCACCGCTACTACGAACTCGATCACATCCACGTCCTTGACTAGAGTCATTGGAGCGGACCGCAAGGACCGAGCGATCAGAAGAAGTAGTGGGTAGGGAAGACATAGAAGGAAGTTGTTGAATGCGCTTTAGAACGTCCCTCAGTGTCGGTAAGGGGTCACTGGATAAGATCCGGTCGACAACATCGGAGAAAGAATGAGGAAGTCCAGCTAAGTCTTCGACAAAGCCATCAATCGAATACTCCTTTGCCAGATTCTTGAAGATCTCGAAGACCTTCAGATTCTTTTGGTTATAGTACACTTGTGATAGTTGATCCCACATGGCTTTGGCATTCTGAAGGCGGAGGAGAGATTCTTGGGTTCGACACTGTTCACTATCCAAGTCATTACTCTGGAATCATCTTTGGACCATTGAGCGTAGGCTTGCTTGGCTTTGTCATCAACCAAGTCATCATGAGGGATTTTAACATCAGTAAAGATATGTGAATAGAGCCCTTGGGCTTTGACATAGAGGTCAAACGACGCCGACCAAAGATGATAGTTTGATCCGCCAAGCTTCATAGTCGTAACACAAAAAGACCGAGGAGGATCTGTAGTCGCCATAGGAAGCAGAGAGATGGTGTACAGAGAAGAAGTAGCAACAACAATAGTAGTAGATCTAGATCATTAGATCTGAGAAATCCGCATAGGGGCAGTATAGAGAAGTAGGAGATCTGGATCAACACATCTGAGAACTCCGCATAGGGGCGGTAAAGAGAATAAAGAAAGACCTATGCCATCATGGTGTGAGATTTACTCCACCATGCGACTTAGGCAAACCAAAGGTGGTACCTAAGGTCGTCAACGTGCTATATTTGGAAGGGGGTGGGAGGAATCTCATAGTGACGGGAAGCGGGTCGATTGATTGGGGGTGGTCGATTGGGCGGGGGTGTTGGTTGATTGGGAAGGCGAGTCGGGCGGTCTTTGGGGGGGGTGGCCGGTGTATCGGGAGTGGTCGATCGATTGGGGAGGGTGAATCGGTTATTTAGGATGGTCGGTTGGGCAGGTCGGGGAGGGGGAATAGGGAGTGGCGACGGGTGTGGAGGTGAGGGTGGTATACAACAACGGAGAGGTGGTTGGCAGCTTGGGAGGGGAGGCGGGCAGTAATGGGGATTAGAGGATGGGGGGACGATGATATGGGTAGGGAAGGGGGCAGGCTGGAGAGGCAGGCTGAGGGGTGGTGGCGGGCTGGAGAGGCTGGGGAGTGGGGGGGGGGCTCAAAGGAGGAAGTTGGGAAGCATTAGGTTAAGGGGGATCGAACACGTATGATACCATATAGAATGGGAAAAAACCTTTATTTGATGTGTCTAAAACAAATACAAGACACTCTCTTTTATAGGATAAGAGAGTAAGTGAGAAATATAATTAGACAATATGAGATAAAAGAAAAGCTAAAGACAAGGCAAGTCTAAAACACCCAATAAAACATAAAGCATAAAGCATATATACTAATATTTCTTATATGTTAGCCGACTCTGTACCTATGTCTATTTTAGTCGCACTTGACCACCTAGGTTGGTGTGACATTATGGATGAGATGTCAGGTCTTGACCAAAATAAGACATGGTTCCTTTTTTCACGCCCGCATGGCAAGTCCGTAGTTGAACCAAGGAATAAGGTATCCGATATTGTTGTCGTTTCAACAAGTAGAAACAGATATTTATTGGAATACGGTGAAAATTTTGATAGATGCAATCTTGGCATTTCGACGCCAAAATTGACAGATTAACTCATAATATTTTACATGTGTAATCTCTACATCTAAATGTATGGTTTTATATAATAAATTATACGTTGAATATGTTGCGCAAGTCCTCCAAGTGAGAAGGTAGGACCCTGGCATGTTTGCTAGGGATTTTGATGAAGGATTTCAATGAAAAATGTAGGAATTTTGTTGTGAAATTTACCAGAACCATAAACTTAAATACACATACTTACACGATATCATCATATATTGAATATACAAGGATCATATATTGAATGTACAAGGGGGGGTCCTTCAGGTATTATCTTTGAGTAAAGAAAATGTCAAGTCTATATTACATAGATATTTAGAGTCTATTAGATACAAGTAAATTACATATGTCAGTAAATAGATGCTAGTTGATTTTGGTGAAAGAAGTCCAAATTGCATCTGCATAGTGGATGTGATGATTGATCTCCCCTTCTTGGTGGTTTTTGCCCAACATGAGCTGCTTGATGTGGTAAACATATTGTCCTAGCCTCATGTAATTTCTCTAAACCCAGGCCTCTGTCTCTATTTGTATCATATTAGATTATGAAAGAAACTACTTCTCTTGCTCTTCATCAAAAGTCGATCTGTGACTTTGGTAATTGACTTCATGACTGTGAAGGAAGTTAGGCAACATCACTAACATGACGCCTAGTTTATTACCACAAGATCTAGCTGTGGTAGCGTATTCTCCCATGGATCATTCACAATAGTGGAATAACTATTAAGAGGCATTATTACCATGTCCACCGTATGCTTGCGTTGGGATAATTTAAGAAGCATAGTTACCATTTCGACCATGTCCATGTTGATGGATGTGTAGCAAGTGCTATATACCTATACTTTTTAACAATTAATTTTTTGTGTCTGTCTTGCTAAGTAGTAAATTTTGTTCCTTTGTATGCTAAATAATACTAGTAATTAGAATATATGTATAGTAATTAGCTTTACTACTGAAAGTGATTGCAAATTATGCTTGTATATAGTGGAGCATTTAGGTATATTATCATGATTATAATGTATATTATGAGATTGTGTTGTAGATCTATAATCACATACAATTAGAAGATAAATTAAGAAGCAAATTGGGGGTTCTTTGCAAATATAAGGCTTTTTTGGATGAATTTATATTTTAATTAAGATAGATGAGGTGTAAATGACAAAACGGTAGAAAATAGAAAGCATACCTTGGATTAGGCTTATTAGAGCCCTAGTTGTCAAAGTCGTCCTTGCGCCCTCATTTTATCCTCTCAAACAACAAATGTAGGCTCAAACGTGCAAAAATTGATTGTTGGGTATACCAATAAATTTCATTGAAATTTGTCGATATTTGGTGAAATTGGCAGTTTTGGCGAAATGTAGTGGTATTTTTGGAAGTATACCCACAGGCATATCAATATTAATGATTCTGTCAATACGCTAGCAGAATATAGTATATGATGATGTCAAAATTGAAAATTTGGAGCTAAATTTCTCTAATTTTGACAGAATTTCGTTCCTTGAATTGGACTCCACTGTGTTTACACTTCCAAAGTGGGTGTAGATGGATATGTTGATTGGCTCAAGGTGCATTTGGTAGCCAAGGGCTACACTCATGTCTTTGGTTGAGGATTTCTCAATGACCTTCTCTCCTGTGGCAAATGCACTCTTCACATTATCTTGTCTGCGTTTTCTATTCACTTGTGGCCTATGCACTATCTTGATATTAAAAATGCATTCTTGCTTGGTGATCTAGATGACTAAGATGAGGACGTCTGTATGGAGCAACATCCTGATTTGTTGTTCATATGGATTCAGATTTAGTATGCCATCTTCACAAGTCCCTCTATGGTTCGAAGCAGTCACCTTGTGCCTAGTTGGGCAATTCAACAATGCTCTTCGAGTTTGGACTCTAGAGGCGTACCATGAATCATTCAGTCCTCACATGCAACAAAGTTCCAAGAGCATATTCTTGTTGGTATATTATGATGGAATTGTGTTGACTAGGGACGCAAATAGTTAAAGACCTTTATGCCAGGCCAATTTCAGGCAAATGACTTGAGCAATCTTAAATATTTTCTGGGATCGAAGTTGCCAAGTCCAAGTTTGGGACAGTGATCTCTCAAAGGAAGTATATCCTAAACCTTCTAGCTGAGGCATGGATGCTCGTGACTAAACCTGCTGATACTCTAATGGAGTAATGGGTCTTAAAGTCAAATTGTCCATGGAGCAAGGGGAGTTACTTGTTGATCCATGAGATATAGACAGCTTGTGAGGAAGCTGATTTATTTGACTGCCACTCGGCCCGACATTGCCTTTGATACTGGTGTTGTTAGTTAGTTCATGGATAAGCCATGCACATGTCATATGGAGGTTGTGGCACACATTATGAGGTATCTCAAAAGTCTCATGGCAAGGGGCTTCTATAGACATGCACATGCACGGATGCAAGCATGTAAAAGGATTTCACTCACAAAGGAAGCTAAAATCTGTCCTAAGCACAAAAGGACAAGGTGTGCACCGATTCATGTATGTAAGCACATTAACATATATCAAAAATTACACATGAATCTGTAGACCCTCAAGATATGAAGTAAGAAAGAACTCCCCCTAAGCCCTTTGAAGTGATGGCCCTAACAGAACAATTCAAAGAAAAAGGAAATACTAGTCAACTTGCAGATTGTGGCTAGAAGTCAAGCCATGATTCACAAAGGTCAGTCACAGAAGAGCCCAGTTAAGGCTGCCTCAAGAGCTGCAAGCAGCAACAGGGGTACGAAGCCCGAAATACAAGAGCTGCTTGGGCATGAAGCCCTATATACAACAGCGACTTGGCTGTGAATAGCTCATGGTGATGGCAACTGATACCTCATGCCTGAAAGTCAATACCAGAGGAGGCCACATGGCCTGAGGATGTAGGCGGAGGGTCCTAGGCCCTAAGGTGTGTGCAAGGGACAATAGCCAGGCCTCATCCAAGTATACACATTGGAAAGAAAGAGAATAGAAGATGAGAGGAGTTTTTACAATGTATGAATTCCGATTTTCTGTACCCCTTTCTCTTTTAATCAGGATACCCTTGCTCGGTAGCATGCAATTAGGGAAAAGGGACACCTCACTTTTTGGGGTGGGAAACCTCACTCCCAGAGAAATACTGCAGCATAACCAAGCTTTAAGTAAAAAAAGTTGAAGGAGATATCTGTTTGTTTCAGGCTCTCAGCCGTACCGCAATTATCACGCTAGAAAGAACAATATCATCTACATACACAATCAGGATCATGTACCTGGAACATTCTTCTTAACAAAGTGATCTCAGTGAGATCTATAAAAACCAAAGGTGAAAGAACCCGTGACAGATTATCAAATAAGGATTGGGACCCTACTTAAGTGCAAATAATGACCTTTATCAAACAATAATTGGGACCCTACTTTAAGTGCAAAGATGGCCTTTTCCAGCCTACACACCATGCCTGAACAAAGTTTCTAGAGATTGAAATTGTAGAAACACAAAAAAACTCTGTTTTCTAAAATAGGAGGCACCAGTTGTATCAGTTTTCAAATGGCAGCTTAGAATTAAGAATTGTAGTCTTTAACTATATTAGAAGCCATGCTTCAACTTCAACGTATTAAATCTGCAATTGATTATATTTCCAGATTAGAAGAGAACCACAGGAAGCAGACGTTCGGACTTCTATTAGCAGCTGCACCATGTAAACTATATGAAATGTATGTAAACTGTTAGAGAGTCTTATTATTTATTAATCAAGCTATTAGGTTTATCTGTAATATGGACCCAATTGTGTGTTGGCCCATTAGGGTTTTGCGTCGTTTGATGCTTCCCTCTTATCCTAAATATGGGAGAGTGGGGCTGCCCATCTATTAACACAAGAAATACACAACAGGGAATTTCCCTATTATCTTGGTTTCTTACATAAACTACAGAAAAGCATGCTAGATAAGCCCAAAGCCTAATATCCAAATGTTATATCGAGCAACTAAAAAAAGGCACATCGACAAAAGTTTGGTGGGGATTTAGATATTAAAGTCAAAACATTCTATGTTATTTTACTCGGATTACATACCTGTACTCTTTCTCACAAGAAGTTTTTTTTGTCAATTTGATAAGTATACTAACTAGACAACAATATTTTAAAAGAGCTCTGAATCTGTTGAAATGTCATAATAGGGGTGCTATGTTGTGAACTTGTGATTGAAGGTAGGGTCTCGGGTGGAAACTCTCGCTAATCGTAGATGCATTTTTTCAACAGGTGACTTCAGAGATGGATCAAGGACAATATTGGTTACATAGCAGCTATTCTTATAGATATGTGACTGTTGAACAATTTGAAGAATCCTTCAAAAGTTCTACTTTGGGTCAACTTCTCAAGCAGGAGCTCCAGGTTATGCCTAGTAAAAGTAACCATGCTGAACATGATCTAGACACATTATGTAAGCACAAAGGTAGGATCTCCCGATCTAAGGTGCTGAGGGCATGCTTCTCCAGAGAAGTGCTGTTGATTAAACGGAATTTGGTAGTCCAAATGTTCAAGAACGTACAAATATCAATTCTAGCTATTGTTCTCATGACAACTTTCATCAGGACAAAAATGCATCATCATTCGGTGACTGATGGTAACCAATTCATGGGTGCTATATTTTCAGCAGTAGTCATAGTAAAATTTAATGGCATGACAGAACTAGCCATGACAATGAAGCGGTTGCCTATATTCTATAAACAGAAAAAACTTCTACTTTTACCGAGTTGGGCTCTTTCCTCTTGTGTTCTCATATTAAGTCTTCCCATGTCATTGATAGAAACTGGAATATGGGTATTATTGACGTACTTTACAATTGGATTTGCAAATTCTGCTATAAGGTAAGGAAAAGGAAATATATACACTTATTATTAACTAGAAAGTCTAGTATACATTACTATTATTGATGCTATTCTATTATAGGTTTCTCCGGCAATTTTTAGCATTATTTTGTGTTCATCAAATGTCAATGGGGCTTTTCCGTTTTATTGCGACTGTTGGGAGGACCCAAGTGATGTCAAACACATTGGGTAGTGCTACTCTAATGGCAGTTTACATCCTTGGAGGTTTCGTCATATCAAAAGGTCAGATCTCTTATGACTGAGAATCTCACCTTATGCTTTCCTGAATAAGAAATCAAATCCGAAAGGAAATGAGGTGCAAGGCTGATTTTTTGACTCTATTTTTTGTTCAGATGATATCAAACCGTGGTTGGTTTGGGGATCTTGGATATCCCCACTGACATATGGTCAAAATGCTGTAGCTCTCAATGAGTTTCTTGATAATCGTTGGAATATAGTAAGTTGTTACATCTGCCATAAGATTGTTCTCCAGTTTGTTCCATTCCGCCCTCTGATAGACACTAACACAGATATATTTGGATCCCTGAGTGTTAATATCCTCTTGAAAGTTATTTTCTTGAACGACCATTAGACAAGATATTTGTCAAACTAGACATATAGTTTGTGGTGAGAAAGTAATTCTTCTTCTGAATTTAAACAGGATTTTCAGAATGGAAACGTGACAGAGACGGTTGGTAAAGCTGTCCTGGTATCAAGGGGATTTTTCTCAGAAGAGCATTGGTATTGGATTTGTGTGGGAGCTTTAGTTGGATTTTCAGTTATCTTCAACATTTTCAGCCTTTTTGCATTAGAATACCTCAATGGTTTGTCACACTAGTAAATATTCTGATTTCATTTTGATGCATAAGAGCTGCAAATATATGTTGCCCACCTAAGAATAAGGTTTTTTCTTTCTTTTCAGCTCCACATAAACATCATGTAGCTATATCAAAAGGACCTACGAAGACTATGGAAACGCATATAAAAACAATTCAAGATCCCAAGTTCAGAACAACAATGTCATTTCAACCCCTAACAATTGCGTTCAAGAACATTAATTATTATGTTGATATGCCGACGGTAAATTGCCACCAATTCCATTTGATTTCTGACGTGTATCCTAATTGTGTTTGCATGTAAAGTGACTATCATATGAATTATATCCAAAATGATGTTTTGGCTTAATCTTTCAAATTGAACATCAGCCACTCCAAACATAGCCACAATATTTGGAATTTTTTTTATTGTATTGGATATCATGAAGATAGTGGTGTGAGAACTTTGTTATCCTCATTTTCTATATAACAATAATTTCCCACTTTAGGTTTTTGCATTTAGATTTCTTATTTTGTTGCTTCCTTGTAACTCCTTTTTCCTGTTTATAAATAAGGGTATATGATTTCTGACATATATATCCTAATTGACTTTGCATGTAAAGTGAATAGTATATGAAATATATCCAAAATTGATGTTTCGGCTTAGTCTTTCGTAATTGTATATGGGCGCAGCAAACATAGCCTAAATATTTGGAAAATAACAATATGAATTGTATTGAATATTCATGAAGATAATGGCGTTAGAGCATTGTTATCCTCATTTTCTATATCGGATATTTTCCCACTTTAGGTATTTTGCATTCAGATTTCTTAATTTATTGTTTCCTTGTAACTCTCTTTCCTGTTTATAAATAAGGGTGTAGTAAATTTATTTTATGACAACTATACTGATTTCTTTTCCTTTTCATGATTTGCAACAAAGTATGAAGCATATTCCCAAGTTATATCCCCAGAGATTACAACCTGTAGAAGCATGAAGGGGGTGAACTCCTAGGACCTTGTAATCCATGGAGGCTCGATGCCGGGTGGTAGGTAAATCATGAGCTTTTGCAATGCACCTGTGGTGCAAGGCTGCAAGTCACGAAACTATTGAATAAATCTCATAACAATTGAAACTGAATGGGAATCAAGCCTGAGACCTCCTAGATGGAATCAGTGTTTTTTTTACTACTGCGTACTCTTGTGGGCTGAAGAGAGCCTATGATCACTAACAATTAGCGAACAGCTGGGTATCAAATTGGCTGTTTTAGGCCGTCTCTTTTGTCCTCTTGAATATTCAAGGACAATCACTTGCTTGCACCACCTCTTACTCATGTCCTACCAATTAGTAATCCCTTAACATGTGAGTTTTTTTTGAAAGGTCACTTGCTCTAGGAGGCTAGTGGGTCAGTGACCCATGCCCTCTAGCTGTTATTGCTTAAAACCCTGATATGTCTATAAGCCCATTCTCTATTATAGGGACATGTGTATATTTTTCCTTATATGGCTTTAGAGGCTAATTTTCCTCACATGCCTCTCTTGATGCTTTATCAACTTGCTAAGCATTTGGCCTGCCTAGTTGCCATTCTTTCAGTTGAGAGTATCATATCATCATTATCATCTAAGCGTCAATCTCAACTATGCTCGGGTCGGCTACATGGATCCGTCGTTTCCAATCAACTATGTTATGGGTCATGTTCTGATCAAGATGCAAGCATTCAAAATCTCTATTTATAAGCTCTTTCCAAGTTTATTTAATACCTCTTCTTCTTTAATTGTGCTCGACTCAATAGTATTGCTTCAAATAGGCGCGTTAGTCGGTCTGCGTTGCACATGTCCATACCATCTCAGACGCCCCCTCATGCAATTTGTCTTGAATGTTTGCCATCCACACTTTGTTCCTGATATAATATTCTCAAGCAATCTTTCCTTGTATTCCCACACATCCATCTTAGCATACACATTTCAGTCATTTATTTTGTTGAGGCCTTGTTTCTTCACTGCCAACATTCACCCACATCACTCTACATTATGATTTTTTTGTTCCGAGAGGGATCTTTGATCACATACTACTCCAGTTCAGTCCTCCATTTCCATCCAATAGTGAAATTGGTCATACATCATCTTGGACATCACCATCCATTTGAAATACGGAACCCAAGTAACGCAACTTGTCACAGCTACATCCACTCCATCCAACTTCGGCCCACTGTTTACAACTCTAGATTGGTTGAAAGTGCAATGCATATACTCAGTTTTGCTTCTATGGATCAGTAATCCATTTTATCCCCATGCATGTCTCCAAAGTTCAAACTGTTTCATTCAGACTTTCTTTGGTTTCATCAATCAACACAATATCATCAATAAATAACACGCACCAAGGAATATCATCATGAACCTACTTTGTCAACTCATCCATAATAAAAACGAATAGATATGGGTTTAGTGTCGATCCTTGATGTGCCCCAACTGTGTAGGAAAAGTTGGTGTCTCTCCTCTAGGAGTCCTAATTCTTGCAGTTGAGTTATCATACATGTCTTTGATAAAGTCAATGTATTGGATTGGCACACCTTTTTTCTCTAAAACCCTTCGCAACACTTGCCTGGGTACTAGATCACAAGCCTTTTCCAAATTGATAAAAACTATATGAAGATCTCTTTTGTTTTCTCTGTACTTCTCTATAAGCCTCCTTACTAGAAAAATCACATATGTTATTGATCTTAGTGGCATGAAGCCAAACTGGTTGTCTTGCATTTGTGTTATCAATCTAAGCCAATAACCCTCTTCCACAACTTCACAATGTGACTTATCAACTTGATACCTTTATAGTTTGTGCAGCTTTGAACATCTCCTTTGTTCGTGTAGATAGGGACTACACTCATCTGGCATTTTCTTGGTCTTCATAATCTTTATAAAATAATTCATTAACAATATAACTCCTTCATTGCCCATACTCTTACATGCATCAATAGGAATACCATCTGGTCTGCATGCCTTTCTCATTTTCATTTTTTAGGCATTCTTGACCTCAGATATTGAAACTTGTTGTCTGTAATTGATATATCTTGTATTCATGTCACACAAATCTTTGACATTATTCAGAGTATCTCCATTGAAATGTTTGTGAAAGTAGTTTCTCCATTGGTTTTTGATATCATCATCCTTTATCAACACCTTAGCATTTTCATCTTTGAAGTATATTACTTGACTCAAGTCTCTTCTTTTTCTTTCTCTTATACGAGCCATTTTATATATATTTTTTTTCCGTTCTCTTGTGTCCAACTTATTATATATTCCTCAAAGTACTTGAATCTTGCCTCTTTATATACTTTTTAAGCTTCTTTTTTCCTTGTATCTCTAAAAAGTTGCATCATCTCTAGATTTGGGCAAATTCCTATAAAACTCTATTTTGAGTTTAATAGCCTTCTATACTTAATTATTCAACCACCAAGTCTCTTTTTTCTGGAGGCACACACCCTTTAGACTCCCCCAAAACCTCTTTGCAATTAATGTTATGTAAGAGTTCATATTATGCTACATGGTGTTAACATCAGACTCCAAATCCCAAATGCCCTCATTGATAAGTTTATCATAAAAAGTTGATTTCTTTTTTTCTTTGAGATTCCACCACTTGATCCTTCTATCTTGGTTTCTGTTAGGCTTACCTTTGTTGATATTCATGTTAATATCCAAAACCACCAACTTATGTTGGCGGTGAGTTCTTCGCTAGAGATCACCTTACAATCCTTGCATACTATACTATCCACTTACTTTGTAAGGAAGTAATCAATTTGGCTACAATTGCGACTACTTTTGAAAGTTATAATATGAGAATGAGAGGCTCTTTTCTTGAAATGGGTGTTTGTCATTATCATATCATGGGCGACCGCAAAATCTATTATCTCTCTCCTTCACCATTCCTGTGGCCATATCCAAAAACACCACAAACTCTCTCATATCCAACATTGCTACTCCCTACATGGGAGTATGTGCTAATTAATTGATTGTGCTTTATGGGCCTAGGTCTATGACCTATTAGTGGTTTGAGTCCAGCTATGTACTATCCCCTCCTATCCCTAGGGGAATTGAGGTTTCTTTAGGCCTGTAAATGGATATCCAGAATCTAGACATTCGATCCGGATTCGAGTACGAAATTTGAAAAAAATTTGAGATCCGCATAGTCTGGATTGGGATTAGGATATCAAATTTCATATCTGAAAATTTTGGATAGGATATTAGATATGGCTGTTTCCGATCCGAAAAAATCCAAATCTGATAAATATATACATATATTATTAAATATATATTATCTATACATAAAAATATGAAAATATAGATATTTTATCATATATATTCATGGTAGTATCAACGTTTTCTACATATAATATATTTATTAATAATAAATTAATGATTTTAGGTTCATATCGTATATTTATCCAAATTCAGATATTACTCATTCGGATCGGATTCAAATATTTATTACATGATATCCGTCGGATATGGGATCGTATATCGGATGGAATTTTTTTTCAAATTCAAATATCGATAGCAGTATCCGCTCCGTATTGGATCCGTTTATAGGTCTAGGGGTCTAGGTTTCTTATATATACAAATCTTACAATTATTATTTTTGACATGTATACAGTTGACAAATCCTAACACTAAACCTATACAGAATAAAGGGGATAACAACCTGTAGTGGGTGGCCACTACTTCTATTTGGATACATCCGTAGAAATTCCTACTGCAATTCCTTTTTCCTTTAGTCTCCTCTAGTATTTAGTAGCGACACCCCATCATCTTCTTATTAAGAGTGCTCTAGTTTAGCGCATTAAGGGTGGGGGAGGTATTAACTATGCCATTAGTCCTTCTAAATAGGGTTTCCCGGAAAGGTTTGGGTTGCACAGTGTGTGTGCCCCATATATCTATAAAAAGAACAATTACATATAGGTTCACATAGAAGAGGAAAATAACAAGAGAATATAAAGAACTGAATAAGACACTATTTAACACTCCCCCTCAAGTTGGAGCATAGATATCAATCATGCCCAACTTGTGCACAAGAGAGCTGAAATGTTTCTTGACCAACAACTTTGTAAAGATATCCACAACTTGATCCTTTGAGCGAGTAAAAGGAGTGCATATACGACCAGTCAGGATAGCTTCTCTGATGAAGTGGCAATCAACTTCAATGTGCTTGGTCCGCTCATGATAAATAGGATTATTGGCAATAAAGATAGCTACTTTATTATCACAATGCATGGGAATAGGAACATATGACCCCACACCAAAGTCTTTTAGAAGAGACTGTACCCACAAGAGTTCACAAGCTGTGTGAGCCATGGTCCGGTACTCGATCTCAACACTAGCAACAACATTCTGCTTTTTGCTCCTCCAGATGACAAGATTCCCACCAACAAATGTGCAGTAACCAGAAGTAGATTTTCTGTCTATCTTATTTCTAGCATAGTCAGAATCAGAGTAGCCTTGAAGAGAGCAATGACCATGTTTTCTAAAGAAAAGGCCTTTACCAGGGGATTTCTTCAGATACCTCAGGATATGACACAATGCTTCCCAGTGACACTATCTAGGCTTGCCAAGATACCTGCTAACAAGACCAACAACAGTAGAAATATCAGCTCTAGTAACAGTCAAATAGATTAGTTTGCCAACCAATATTCTATATCTTTTACTGTCAGGATACATGGGAGATTCATCATCATCCCAATTTACATTAGGATCTAAGGGAGTATCAGTAGCCCAAGATCCACGCATCCCAGTCTTCTGTAGAAGATCTAGAACATACTTCCCTTGAGATAAAACAAGATCATTAGCAATCTTGGAAACTTCAATTCCCAAAAAGTATCTCAGCTTTCCCAAATCTTTAGTGACAAAGTGATGTAGGAGGCATTAGGCTATATTCTAATTGTCTTTCCTTTCTTTTTATATTTAGGGACCTAAGTGCAAATTATCTAGTTTGTGTGCTTAGTCGTAAATGTTTTATGTTTCCTTTATTTTTAGGTGTTCTTTAATTCCGAATCTTGTTAAATAGGATTTTATTTCCATTACTTCCAGGTCAAGTCATGTAGTGTTATAAAAAGCCTTGGGGCCTATGTCGGGGCAGTTAAATATGATTTGAGATTTATCTTCTTTGTTCTCCTTCTCCACGATGTGTTCGACATCACAAAGTGCTTGCATAAGTAGGCTTTAGTAGCATGAATTTCAGAAAGATCACTGCCAGATAAAATAATATCATCAACATACACAATCAAAACAACAATACCAGAGGAAGTCTTCTTAGTAAAGATAGTGATAAACTTGAGATCTCAGGAAGCCATAAGTAGCCAAAATCTTGCTCAGTTTATCAAACCAGGCATGTGGACTCTGCTTGAGTCCATAAATAGACTTTTTGAGGCGACAAATCTTGTGTGACTCCCCCTGAGCAACAAGCAACAAACCCAGGTGGTTGCTCCATATTGACTTCCTCTTGGAGATCACCATAAAGAAAGGCATTCTTGACATCTAGCTGTATAAGAGGCCAATACAGATTGATTGCAACAGAGAGAAGAACCCGTACAGAATTGAACCTGGCAACATGAGAAAAAGTTTCAAAGTAATCAATTGAGTGTACCCTTTGGCCACTAGGCGGGCCTTCAGTCTTTCAACAGTCCCATCAGGATGATACTTCACAGTATACACCCAACGTCATCCAACAGACTTGCAATCAGATGGAGGATCCACCAAATCCCAAGTACCTCTGTCAGTAAGAGCAGTCATCTCCTCAGTCATGGCATGCGTCTAGGCAGTACTTTGTAAAGCATCATGAACATTTTTGAGAACGGAAACAACAGACAGGGCAACAACAAAGTTACTAACATGGACACTAAGATGTGCAGTAGAAACATAGTCAGCAATACTATGAGAGGTACATGAGCGAGTGCCTTTCTTGAGAGCAATAGGTAAATCCAGATCTGAAGTTACCTCGGCAGGTGCAGAACCTTCTGGAGGAGAAGATTGGTTTTCTGTTTGGGGGGGGTCTTGGGCAGGAGTAGACTGCGACGACCGATTCCTGTTTTGGTAAACAATAATAGGAGACGTAGTCTCAGTAGGTTGCAAAGAAGAAGGAGAATCACTGATAACAGGCAGAGGTGTTGAAATAATATCTAAACTCAATGTGTTCATTTTAGTAGAGTAGAAAGGAGTGTCCTCAAAGAAAACAACATCACTGCTCGTGAACCACTTCTTCGTAATAGGACTATAGCAACGATATCCTTTCTGAGTACGTGAATATCCCAGAAGGATACATTTTTCAACTCTTGGAGACACGTTGTCTTGAGTCAGTCCAAGCAAACGAACAAAACAAGTTGACCCAAAAATCCTTGGAGGAACAGAAAAAAGAGAGGAATGTGGGGTTGTAGGATTTGGACATGAATTTTGTTTCCAATAACAGACAAGGGCATGCGATTAGTCAGAAAACAGGCAGTGAGAACAGTTTCCGGCCAAAAATGTTTTGGAACATTAGAGTGCAGCATGATAGTTCTAGTAACTTCAAGTAAATGCCTATTTTTCCTTTCAGCAACTCTGTTATGTTGAGGTGTGTAGGCACAAGATGTCTAATGAATGGTACCAACAAAACGACAAAATAATTCAACATTTTTTTGAACAAATTCCAAGGCATTATCAGTGCACAAAATTTTAATGGGCATAGAGAATTGAGTTTTAATTTCAGCAAAAAAGAACTTACTAGTAGGCAAGACTTATGACCTGTCTTTCATAAAAACAACCAAGTAGCACATGAGAAATCATCAATGAACAAACTTGGAACATGACAAGGACCTCATACATCAACATGAACTAAATAAAAAATGTTTTTACTACCAATCTGAGATTTTTTAGGAAAGACAGTTCTGGACATTTGCCTAACTGACATAACTCGCATCGGAAACTATGCGTTCCTACACCAGAAATAACATGTTTTATTTTATCAGCAGATGGATGCCCAAGTCTATAGTGCCACTGTAATGCAGAAACAGAAGAAGATGATGCTGAAGCTAGAGCTGTAGTGCCGATCCTTTTCAAATCATCTGGATAGTAGAGTCCATTAGGTCCTTCATGCCCCCCACCAATCTTCATCCTCGTGCAAAGGTCCTGAAAAACACAAATACCCGATACAAAGGTTAGACTGCAGTTCAAGCTACGTACAATTTTACTGACAAATAACAGATTTAGCGAAAAATTGGGCACATATAGAGAAAATCTGAGAAGAAATTGAGCATAAATATCACCAATCCCAGACACAACAGATTTGGATCCGTCAACAAGAATAACAGTAGATTTAGGATAGGGTTTAGATAATTTAGAAAAAAAGAACGATTTCCAGAAATGTGTGAAGAAGCTCCAGAGTCAATCACCCTGTAACATCCCAGGATTTGAGGCCTCAGATAATTTGATCTTAAAAGGAATGATTGGACTACCCATATCACCAAGGTGCACCTCCTTTTCCGGGAGCCCATCACTAAAGAACTCCATAGTTAAGCGTGCTCAACTTGGAGTAGTACTAGGATGGGTGACCAGTCGGGAAGTTGATCCTGGCTTGCGCGTCAGTGTGGACAAAGTGCGCAGTTAAGGCTAGTGGTGGTTTGTGGGGCCAGTCGTCATTCCTGAAACTCTACTAGAACCATGGGCAGTAAGCCCAGGCGTTACACACCCATTTTGTATTACCAATACTAGAAGAGGAGGCACTCAGAAAGGCAGAACATAACCAATGTAAGTTGCAGCATGAGCTCCAGGCTCAGCAACAGTAGAAGAGGAAGCGCCAGTTTTCTCTAGAAGGAGTCGTTCCACTTCCGAGCAAATGAACTCAACAGTGGAGAAGCTCGAAGTATCAACAACATGAGTCTGAGAAGCACCCTCAAATGTAGCATTGGCCCACGCAGGTGTGCCATGTTTCTTCCAGCACCTGCCCTCAGTGTGGTTGGAGCGACCACAAAAGTCACAGTACCGCTGAGCAACGATACTTCCAAAAACATTAGCAGATGAGCCACAGCCAAGGGAGCCACGACCAAGGGACCCACGTCCTCTACCAGAACCAGGAAGACAGTTGTCCTAAAACCGACCTCGGCC
Organism: Alisma plantago-aquatica; assembly: GCA_963693085.1. Lineage (NCBI taxonomy): Eukaryota > Viridiplantae > Streptophyta > Magnoliopsida > Alismatales > Alismataceae > Alisma > Alisma plantago-aquatica. Next base: position 502,977,530 of record OY856410.1, on the reverse strand, counting down.
CCGTCCACGGCCTCGGCCGACCATGGCAGTAAGAGCAGTAGTGTCACCAATGTCAGAAGTCGGGGCAGATGAAGAAGCCTGCAGGCGTTCAAGAAGCTGATACACACTCTCTAACGTTGGCAGTAGATCACTTGCAAGAATTTGATCAACTACTCCATCATACGACTTAGGGAGGCCACACAAGAACTGAACCACCTGAAGTTCCTGGTGTTGGCGTTGCATGGTGGCTAAATTAGTAGACAGAGGATGATAACTCTCAAGTTCAACCCAGATTCCTTTGAAGGAGGAAAAATAATCAACAATGTCTGGCCCAGAAAATTGCAGTCTCACACAGTGATAAATCATCGAGTGTAACAATGTATATAATAAAGAAAAGACGGGAAGTAGAGAAACAGAACATTAGATGAATAAAGGTTAGGGTCGTCAATCGTTGTTGGTTCCTCAAGCATTCATTGAATTTGTTCCCTCCATAATTGGAACTTCCTTGTTCAATGTCTTCGTCATAGGACCAATCTTCCTAACTAGGGTTTGGTCCTCTCGTAATGCTTCAACAGAAGATGGCATGGAAGATGTATGTTCCAGAGTTTTGGTGGATCACAATATATAACCTTCAATGGCTAGCTTGAATCTCTCTATTTGATAATGTTTTTGTGCAACTTGAGAGAGAATGCTAGAAAGTATGCATTAATTTCGTTTTTGAACGTTTATGGGCTAATTAGTTATGAATTATGTGAAATGTACTATGTGCCTCAATATATGGCCCATCAGTGTTTTGAGTCCAAGTTTGTATCATCCATTCTAAATATAAGAGATTAGGATTTTCATATCAATACAACGACTTCTTCCGATTATTGTTTCTGTTACATTATATATTTCCTGTTTTTACTTAGCATGTTATTTGTTTTGTTATTTTCCTTTATATATGGACCTCTCTGTAATTCTCTCAGTAATATATATATATATATATATATATATATATATATATATATATATATATATATATATATATATATATGAGGGTGCACACGTTGTGCAACCCTGAGCTTTCCGAAATTCCTGACTCTGTCACATGGTATCAGAGCAGGTCGAAGCCTAGCTGCCTCCCTCCCTTCCCGGTCTCTCTCTCAGCCCCCCCCCCCCCCCCCCCCCCCCCCGCGCGCGCCAGCCGCCGCCTGCGGTCTGCCCGCCGGCCGGTTGCAGCCTGCCGCCGCTGGCTTAGCCAGGGAAGCCGCCTCCAGCGGGCCGTAGGTCCCTCCGCGGGGTTCTCCGTGGTTCCGTCTTGCTTCCTGGCTTGGTGCACCGCTAGTGCTTGAGCAACCTTGGTTGTTGTTCGCACAACATGTGTGCTGCCGGGTGGTCATTTTCTACGGGACCACTGAGCCACTGGTAGATCTGGACTAGATCCGCATTCCGGGGGAGATCGGCGAGTTGTTCGGCTAAAGGACAACCTTCGGTTCGTGTTCATTTGTACCTGCCCCGTGTAGGCTTCGGCCTCCGGGTTTTCTGCTATGCTTTGGCGTAGTGTGTATGTGAGAGGTCCACGGTGATTTGCTTCTGCTTGCCTGACGACGTAGTCTGTCTTCTGTCTGTGCCTACCTGTGCCTGTACCTGCCTTCCTGTCTATCCTCATGGCGTCTTTTGGGGATGACATCTGGAGAGACTCGCGCCGTCAAGTCACTACTGTTAAGCTTGACGGGCGCAACTACCAGCTTTGGGTATGCTCCTTTGTGATCTTTGCAAAATCACAAGGGAAGTACTCTCACTTGATTCGGACGGGTCCGCCTCAGCCTGCAGAGGAGGTAGATGCAAAGGACATCAAAGCCTTTGATGACTGGGTTCGTGATGACTCGACAGTTATGACATGGATTCTCAACAGCTCCGTTGAGAAGATCAGTGTCACTCTTCTTCAGCTGCCTACGGCGAAGCAGATGTGGGATCAGCTCGCCAGTACCTACTCTCATAGTGAAAATCCCAAGATTTTTGATATCACAAAGCAACTGGGGCGTCTACAGTTTACGGGATCTGACATCTCAGACTACTTCTCCACCTTCACTGGTCTGTGGGGTGAGTTGGAGATGTATCACCCGCTGTCCACTGATTTAGCTACTATGAAAAAACAGCGGGCGGAGCTTCAGCTGATTCAGTTTCTCAGTGGTTTACCTGAGTCCTATACTGGAGTGGTCGATCAGATCTTGGCGAGTGATCCACTTCCTACCTTGCAGACTGCCTACAAGCGTCTCCAGCGCCTTCCGTCATCTACACCGTCTCCGCCGCCTGAGACTGGAGACTCTACTGCTTTGGCTGCTTGGGGCGGGCGTGGTCGTGGTCGTGGCCGTGGCCGCTCCAATGATGGCCGTCCTCCCCTAGGTGCAGGCCGGGGACGTGGACCTGGTGTCGGACGTGGAGCTCCACCTACAGCTCCGTCTTCTGCTGCTGTGCGTCCTCAGCAAGGACAGCGCATATGTACCTTCTGTGGCCGGTCTAACCATATTGAAGAAAAATGCTGGGAAAAATATGGTAAGCCGGCGTGGGCCAATGCTGCTGCTGATTTCCTCATATACTGCGTCTGAGGGTGGTACTCAAACACCTGCACCAGATTCTGCGGGGGCTACCACAGACTACATTCGTGCTGAGGTGGAGCGTCTTCTTCTGGAGCGTGCTGGATCTTCTCCTACAACATCTACTAGCGGAGCACATGCTGCCTTTTCTGGTTATGATACTGCATTCCTGAGCTCCTCCTCATCTTCTACTTCTGGTAATACCAAATGGGTGATAGATTCTGGTGCATCTGCACATATTTTTGGAAATAGGTCTTTGTTTAAACATATATCTGCACCTGCTCGACATTCTTCGGTTATGCTTGCTGATGGCTCCAAGTCTTCGGTTCTTGGAGTTGGTGATATTGTTTCTTACTCTGGCCTAAAATCTGCCTTATATGTGCCCAAATTTCCTCTTAACTTATTATCTGTCAACAAAATTTTACGGAATTTAAAATGTAGCCTGACTTTTGTTCCTGGCTCATGCGTCTTGCAGGATCTTCGCACGAGGACGAAGATTGGTGGGGGGTATGAAGGTGCTGATGGGCTCTTTTACTTGGACCAGTTACCTCGATCAGAGAAAGCTGCTGTGATATCTGCATTATCTGCTTCTGTTTCTGCTCTACAGTGGCACTACAGGCTGGGACATCCCTCATCAGAGAAGCTGCGTAGTTTAGTTCCTGATATTGGCAGTGGTCATTTTCAGTGTGAATCGTGTCAGCTAGGGAAACAAACTCGTACTGTGTACCCTAGACGTAGTACTGTTAGCAGTAAAAACATTTTTGATTTAGTCCACTTTGATGTATGGGGTCCATGTCATGTACCAAGCTTGTCTGGTTACAAGTATTTCATTCTATTTATTGATGATTTTTCGAGGACTACTTGGTTGTTTCTGTTAAAGAGTAGGTCCGAAGTTCTGTCTACTATCAAATACTTCTTTGCTGAAATAAAAACGCAGTTTGGCTTGCCTATTAATGTTTTTCGCACTGATAATGCTTTAGAGTTTGTTAAGCAAGATGTGGCTGTTTTTTGTAAATCTGTGGGGACTATTCACCAGACTTCATGTGCTTATACGCCACAACAAAATGGTGTTGCTGAGCGGAAGAATAGACACTTATTAGAAGTTACCAGGACGATAATGATGCATTCTCATGTGCCCCGCTCTTATTGGCCTGAGGCTATCTTGACTGCTTGTTTTCTGATTAATAGGATGCCATCGTCTGTTATTGGAAATAAGATTCCCATCCAGGTTTTACACCCTGACATCTCCTTGTTTACTGTGCCTCCTAGAATTTTTGGGTGTACTTGCTTTGTTCGATTGCTTGGACCTACTTCTGATAAGCTATCTCCTCGAGCTGCTAAATGTATTTTTTTGGGCTATTCTCGAACTCAGAAGGGTTACAGATGTTATAATCCCAGCACTCGGAAGTGGTTTACCAGTAGTGATGTTGTCTTTTTTGAAGATACACCTTATTATTCTTCAGCAGGAGATAGTTTGCAGACAGACATTCTGACTCCTCCTTTACCTGTTATTTCTGACTGTGTGCCTGACCGCACTGATACTGAGATTACTGAAAAGCAAGATCCTCCTCTTATTGTTTATCAACGCAGGAATAAAGCACCTTCCACACAAGCCCCCCCCCCCCCCCCAAGACCACCAATCTTCTCCTCCAGAAAGTTCTGCTGCACCTGAGGTACATTCTGATCTTGACATACCTATTGCACTCCATAAGGGTACTCGTTCTTGCACTTCTCATAGCATTGCTCAGTGTGTGTCTACTGCTCATCTGCATACTCATTCCAGCAATTTTGTATCTGCTTTATCTGCTGTGGCTGTACCTAAGAATGTTCAGGATGCCTTGAAAAGTACAACTTGGACGTCTGCTATGCATGAAGAGATGGTTGCTCTCACTGACAGAGACACTTGGGAGCTGGTGGATCCACCACCTAAGTGTAAGCCTGTAGGCTGTAGGTGGGTATATGCTGTCAAATATCAACCTGATGGTACAGTTGAAAGGTTGAAGGCGAGGCTGGTTGCCAAGGGCTATACTCAGACATATGGCATTGATTATTTTGAGACTTTTTCTCCTGTTGCTCGTCTTAACTCTGTCAGAATTCTTTTATCTATTGCTGTGAATCTAAACTGGCCTCTTCTGCAGCTTGATGTGAAAAATGCTTTTCTGTATGGTGATTTACAGGAAGAGGTGTATATGGAGCAACCTCCTGGGTTTGTTGCTCAGGGGGAGTCTCATAAAGTCTGCACACTTAAGAAGTCTATCTATGGACTCAAACAGAGTCCTCGTGCCTGGTTTGATAAGTTGAGCAGGATCATGATTGATTTTGGCTTTCTGAGGTCACAAGTTGACCATTCTGTCTTCACAAAGAAAACTTCAGTAGGGATTACTGTTCTGATTGTGTATGTTGATGACATTATTATTTCTGGCAGCGACACTCTTGGTATTCAGGCTACCAAAGATCATTTGGGCAAGCACTTCGCTACCAAAGATCTAGGCAGACTTCGATACTTTCTTGGCATAGAGGTATCTAGAAATTCTAATGCCTTGGTTCTTTCATAGAGAAAATATGTTCTTGATATTCTGCAGGAGACTGGTATGCTTGGAGCAAGACCTGCAGATACTCCTCTTGATCCCAATGTCAATTGGGATGATGATTCCTCTGCTATGTTTGCTGATCATAAAAAATTCAGGAGGTTGATTGGTAAATTGATCTATTTGACTGTTACTCGTCCTGATATTGCTACTACAGTGGGTCTTCTCAGCAGGTACCTAGACAAACCCAAACAGTGCCACTGGGATGCTGCATGTCAAGTCTTGAGATACTTAAAAAAGTCGCCTGGCAAGGGACTTCATTATAAAAAGAATGGGCACTGTGTTCTTGAGGGGTATTCAGATTTTGATTATGCAGGAAGCAAAGTTGATAGAAAATCTACTTCTGGTTATTGTACCTTTGTAGGAGGCAATCTTGTCACCTGGAGAAGCAAGAAACAGAATGTAGTGGCCAGATCTAGTGCTGAGGCTGAGTACAGGGCCATGGCCCATACTGCTTGTGAGTTGCTGTGGGTGTGTTCTCTTCTGAAAGAGTTTGGGATTGAGTCTTTATCGGCCATTCCTATGCATTGTGATAACAGAGCTGCCATCTTCATTGCAAATAATCCTGTCCATCATGAGCGCACCAAACACATTGAAGTTGACTGCCACTTCATCAGAGAGTCTATTCTTGCTGGCAAGATATGCACTCCATTCACAAGATCTGAAGACCAAGTTGCTGATATCTTCACCAAGCTCTTGGCGAAGAAACAGTTCTGCATGCTGTTGGACCAGTTGGGCATGATTGACATCTATGCTCCAACTTGAGGGGGAGTGTTACATTATATATTTCCTGTTTTTACTTAGCATGTTATTTGCTTTGTTATTTTCCTTTATATATGGACCTCTCTGTAATTCTCTCTGTAATATATATATGAGGGTGCACACGTTGTGCAACCCTGAGCTTTCCGAAATTCCTGACTCTGTCACAGTTTCGATAGTATCTCCATTATTAAAACCCAACAATGACCATTTTTGTTTTGATTCCTCCATTGTGGTCAATCCCAACATCTACTAACCTTGAAGTATATTTATTAGGTACACTAACACATTGCTTCTCCCATTTCTTCCTACCATTTGTTAAATTTTCAATTTTTATTTTTTAGCGCGGCAGAGTTTTTGTTGTCTAATCCGGTCCTTTTTGTACTAAAGACGTTGAAAAATGGAAGGAGAAATAGGTCCCACTCTTTATCTGATTTAATGGGTGGCTGCAGCATCAAATATTATTTCATAGCTTTTTCACGCAGTAGTGATACAAAGATTCTCGAATAATGAAAAGGGTTCATACAAGTTAAATTTTTTCTAAAATTCTCTTCTGATTTGACTACAACAAATTATATTAAGATTACCTAGGTATGACAGATTGTGATTCAAGTTTTTCTATAATCACAATATCAAGTGAAGGGCTATTTTTTGATTAATATGCTGATTCTCTACGCTTCAGGAAATGAGGAAGCATGGATATACAGAAAGGAGGCTTCAATTGTTGGATAATGTTAGTGGTGCATTTCAGCCAGGTATCCTAACTGCACTGATGGGGATAACAGGCGCTGGAAAAACAACACTGTTGGATGTATTGGCAGGAAGAAAGACTGGGGGTTACGTAGAAGGAAACATAACTATATCAGGATACCCAAAGAAGCAAGAAACCTTTTCTAGAGTTTCAGCTTACTGCGAACAAACAGATAACCACTCTCCTTATTTAACTGTGTTAGAATCTTTACAGTTCTCAGCATGGCTCCGTTTACCATCCCATGTTGAAGCAAATGAAAAGAATGTAAGTTTCAAATCTACGCATTTTATTGGGGTCTCAACTGTTCAGTATACCCATATTACAAATTTATATTTGTTTCAGTTAGAAAATCAGAAAAGATGTTTTCTAAGCGCTGATGTTTTTTTTGTTCGCAGATATTTGTTGAGGAAGTTGCAGATCTTGTAGAACTCAAACCACTATTCAATGCAATGGTTGGTATTTCTGGAGTCCATGGTCTATCAGCAGAACAACGAAAACGACTAACAGTTGCAGTGGAATTGGTATCCAGCCCTTCAATAATATTTTTAGATGAACCTACAACAGGGTTAGATGCCCGTGCTGCAGCTATTGTTATGAGAACGGTGAGAAAAACAGTGGATACTGGACGCACAGTTGTTTGCACTATCCATCAGCCAAGTGTTGAAATATTTGAAGCTTTTGATGAGGTATAGCACCTGCCAAGTGTTTCACTATGAGAATTATATGTAGTTATAGCATAGTAATAGTATCTTCAATCTTGTATTGATTCCAATCATCTCCAGACAGAAAACTATAGTTAAAATTTCTCCATGAAGTAAAAAGTACCTTGCTATATTGCGATTTGCAATTTTATGTCCTGGAAATGATTGTGGCAGTAAAAAATTTCCAATGGTGTGGAGGCAGCGGAGATGGTAACCAATCCAAGTCATTCCGGGGCACTGCCACATCCAAAGGAGTGACAGGGCTATAAAAACTATCTAGCCATAATTGACACACTGTATTATGTCGGCCTGTCTTAACAGGTTAACATGTAGAAGGGCCATGAAATTCGTACACTTCAGTTCTAATATTACAAATTGACTTTCTTGCTTGTCAAATTAAAAGGAATCGAGCAATTGCCTTTTTGCGGTAATTGACGATATTACATAATTTTTGTCACTCAAATTATTTGTAATGCTATTGTCTATTTGGCTAAAAAAAAGTAACTTTAGTTTCTAAAATACTGTTTCTTCTCAGATCTTCATTACACCATACTTTAATGAGATTGTTTTGGGTACAATTATTGCACGACATATGATGAAAAAGTATGATTCTAAGCAAGGTTGCCAAAACTGAACCGGTGAGCGAACCAGTGAGGCTTCCGGTGGTTCAGTGGTTCAACTAGTGGTTCGGCCGGTTCAACGGGTGACATCAACATGACGTTATATATCATTTTCAATTTTTTTTATAATATATGAAAAAAGAACGAAAGGTAAGCGTATCAAGGAGAATATTAAAAAACAACACATAAACGACTATAGTTTAATTGAACCTATGTCATATCATAGTGTAAGAGCAAAGGGGGGTGAGAACATGGAAGGAGGGAGTGGGAATAAACATAAAATTAGGCCTGGGGGTCAAGGTGTACACATGGCCAAAAACAAGCAGGTTGGAGAAAACTGGAACATGTTTGTTGGTTCAACCGGTCCATTGATTGGTTTTGGCTGGTTTATGGTCGTTTTTGGGTTTGTGAGAGGGACGAACTGTCCCTGCCACCGGTTCTCAGTTCAACCAGCCGATCGAACAACCATGATTCTAAGTCCGTAGCAGTCCTCTAAATCTTATTGTTAATATATTTCATATTTATTCTATTTTGTAATTTCTATATCCTGCTGGACCTCTATGTAAATTATCCAATTTCTCTTATTAATAAAAAAGGGAGAAGGCCTATGGCCTCTCTCAACGCTGCATTGCATGTTAATATATTTCATATTTATTCTATTTTGTAATTTCTATATCATGCTGGACCTCTATGTAAATTATCCAGTTTCTCTTATTAATAAAAAAGGGAGAAGGCCTATGGCCTCTCTCAACGCTGCATTGCACGTTGCATTGCGGCACCACATTTCACATGGTATCAGAGCAAGGTTCCTAACCCTACCTAGCCGTCACAACCCAGCGCCGCCGTCGGTCGACTGACGCCAGCCTTCCCCGGCCGTCAGCGTGAACAGTAACTCCGTCGGTGAATAGTACACGACGTGAACAATAACTTCGGCGTGAACAATATGGCGGAGTAAACAGTAATTCCTGCGTGAACAGAGCACGTTGCCAACCTTCCTCGGCCGCCGCGCCGCCGGCCTAAAGCGGGCAAAGCAGCCGTCTCCCGGGCCAGGCGCCGTAGCCGCTGTCCCCCCTTCTCTTCTATCTCCGGATCGTCGGGTCCTTCGGTGGATCCAACAGATTTCTAAATCCCAAACCAGAGGGTCCGTCGGTACGTAAGAAATTCCTAATCACATCTCTTCCATGTGTGATTAGGGAATTTCAGTTGGGGGCTGTGGATGTGTCAGATACACATCTGATCTTGTGACGTGACGTGCATCTCCTCGTCACCCATATCTTCTTGTGACGTGTATCTATCCGTCACTCTTCTTCTCGTCAAATCATGGAGGACACCAAGGCATCTACCATCTACGATGAGATGTCTCCTATCCCCTCCATCAAGCTGAATGAGAAGAATCATCTCTTATGGATGATTGCTGTCCATACTATATTGGAGTCACGCGACAAGGCGAGACACGTTGATTCTGATCCTCCTGCACTTATTGATAAAGGCTATGCTGAATGGAAGCGTCATAACAGTCTGGTGAAGACCTAGTTGTGGGGGAGCATGGAACCTAGGATTGCCTCGAGGTTCATGTTCTACACTATCGCCAAAGAAACATTATTCTCAAGAGAAGAATGCGCTTCGTCAGTTCATGATATATGATCGCCTGTTTGCAGAACGACAGGGAGACAAACCTTTAGAAGAATACTTTGGAGTGATTCAAGGTATTGCACAAGAGCTGAGTTTCTACCATCCAGTAACTGTCCAGGAGCAAGTCAAAGACAGAGATGACTTGATTACAACAAAATTCTTGTCTGATCTGAGTTCTTCATGCTGTTCAACCCGCAGTGTTATCTTAGCTTCTAATAAACTTCCCAGCTTGGAAAAGGCCTATTCAAGATTTTACAAGCAAATTTTGAACCTGTTGATCCTACCATAGTCTCATCTCAGGGAGATTCTCATGCTTCTGTAGCTGCTGTAGTGGAGGAGGACAAACATGTATGGGTTGAGGACGTGGAACTCACCCTAAGTGCACTTTCTGTGACAAATCTTGACACATAGTTGAGAAATGCTGGAAGAAGCATGGTCGACCTGCTGCACCACCTGTGGGAGCAGCAAACTATGCTACCACTACTGAGTCTACTGAGCCTCCTGCTTTGAGTTCTGGTCCTTCTAGCATTACACTCACCAAGGAGGAATATGATAGATTTATTCTGGCTACTCAGCATCTAAGCTTGGGATCATCATCTTCAGTCGACTTGGCGTCCACCATTGGTAATCACGCTACCTCTTTATTGGCTTCTGGTTCTACTTCATCATGGGTCGTTGACTCTGGAGCGTTTCAACATATGACTGGTATGAGGAGACTTCTTCATTCCATTGACTCACATATTCCTCACAAATCTGTAACAATAGCAGATGGTTCAGTGAGGAGAGTGTTAGCCAGTGGATCTGTTTCTCTGACTCCTGGAATTGATCTTAAATCCGTACATTATGTGCCTGCTTTTCCTTTTAATCTTCTTTCTGTTGCTAATGTTACATTATATATATTTCCTGTTTTACATAGCATGTTATTTGTTTTGTTATTTTCCTTTATATATGGACCTCTCTGTAATTGTCTCAGTAATATATATATGAGGGTGCACTCGTTGTGCAACCCTAAGCCTTTGGTAATTCCTGACTCTGTCACAGCTAAGTTGATTGATAATGTGAAATGTACGATAACTTTTGGACCTTCTTGTTTTGTATTACATGATCTCAAGAGTATGAGGACGATTGGTGGGGGGCATAGGGAAGGTGATCTCTACCTCTTCCACAACGACAGTCTGCCTTGCCAAGTGTCTGATCCTACTCCAGCTGTCTTGTTGAGTGGCTCTCCCTTACTGTGGCACTACAAATATGGACATCCTTCATTACAGAGCCTGAGAAAGTTAGAATCAGAATTGTCTCAAGTATTTTCTCTAGAGTGTCAGTCCTGTCAACTGGGGAAACATCATAGAATGTCTTATCCCGGTCGTGTCAATAAACGAACGTCATGTCCTTTTGAGTTGATCCATAGTGATGTTTGGGGTCCTGTAAAAGACCATAGTTATAATGGTTTTCGTTATTTTATCTCTTTTGTGGATGACTTCTCGCATATGACTTGGATTTATTTGTTGAAAAGTTGAGAGTCTGTGCTATCTATTGTCAAACATTTTCATCAAGAAATAAATGTTCAATTTGATTGCAATATTAAAGTTATTCAATCTGATAATGCCTTGGAGTATGTTCAAAATGCTATGGTTGATTTTTGTAGTTCAGTTGGGATGATACATAGTACATCCTATCCTCACACCCCTTAGCAGAATGGGGTCCAGAGAGGAAAAATCGTCATCTCCTTGATATTAGCAGGACAATCATGTTTCAATCTAATGTTCCTAAGTGTTTTTGGTCTGACGCCCTTCTTACTACTTGCTTTCTTATCAACAGACAACCTTCTTCTGTGCTTCAAGGACGTACTCCTTTCTCTGTCCTACGTTCCAAGGATCAACCTTTCCTTGTTCCTCTTAGAGTGTTTGGTTGTACTTCTTTTATCCATAATTTTGATCCTAAGGCTGATAAGTTATCTCCTAGGTCAATTAGGACTTTCTTTCTTGGGTACTCCAACACTAGCAAAGGGTACAAGTGTTATTGTCCAAGTCTTCGTCGCATGTTTGTGTCTAGAGATGTGACTTTTCAAGAATCCTTGGGAAGAACCTTTGTGAAGATATTTTGCTACTTGATCAGAAGTATGAGTATATGGAGTATACATGTTGCCAGATAAGACAATTTCTCAGACAAAATGGCAATCTACCTCAATATGCTTGGTGCGCTCATGAAACGTTGGATTTTTGGCAATGAATATAGCAGCTTTATTGTCACATTACATAGGAATATGATCAGGATCAGAAATGTCAAACTCCTTCAGAAGACCACATACCCACAACAGTTCACAAGTACTATGAGCCATAGCTCTATACTCAACTTCAGCACCAGAACGGGCATCCATAGCATGTTTCTTGCTGCGCCAGGTAACAAGAATACCTCCCACAAAGGTACAGTAACCGGATGTAGATTTACTATCTATTGTGCTGCCTGCATAATCAGAATCAGAATATCATGTGATTTTACAGTGCCCATGTCTTCTGTAGAATAAGTCTTTTCCAGGAGAATTTTTCAGATATTTCAGGATATGACACATCATCCCAGTGGCATTGTCTAGATTTATCTAAATATCTACTGACTAATCCAACTTCAGAAGATATCTCAACCTTTGTAACAATCAGATATATAAGTTTACCAACTAATCTACGATATTGTTGGTTATCTGGGTATGGAGGAGAAGTGTCATCATCCCAGTTGTATTAGGATCTAAGGGAGTACTAGTAGATTTTGCTCCAAGCATGCTTGTTTCCGCCAAAAGATCCGAACATATTTCCTCTGTGATAAACAAATACTTGAAGAAGAGTGGGAAACTTCAATACCCAGAAAATATCTCAATTTTCACAGGTCTTTAGTGATAGTGTTTTTCCTGGTATTCTTTAGTAGCATGGATGCCTGCTTGATCACTCCCAGATAAGATGATATCATCAACATAGACAATCAAAATTACAAGACCAGAGGAAGTTTTTTTAATAAAAAATCGAGTGATCAGACTGAGAGCGGCGAAAGCTAAATTTCTGAAGAATATGACTCACTTTGTCAAACCAGGCACATGTACTCTGTTTTAGTCCATATATAGCTTTGCGTAACCTGCATACTTTAGAACATTTCCCTTGAGCAACAAACCCAGGTGGTTGCTCCGTATGTACCTCGTGCAAGTCACCATATAAGAAGGCATTTTTGACATCCTCTTGAAACATGGGCCAATGACAGTTCACAACCATAGAGATAAGGACACAAATAGAATTTAGATGCGTAACAAGAGAGAGAGAGTCTCAAAATAATCAACTTCATATGTTTGGGTATAGTCTTTGGCGACGAGACATGCCTTTAATCTTTCAATTGTGCCATTTGGCTGATACTTTATGGTAAAGATCCAACGACCTCCTACAAGAGAGCAATCGACAGGAGCATCAACTAAGTGAGTCCCACATATGCCAATCAGAAAGGGCCTGCATTTCAATCTCCATAGCTTGGCGCCATGCAAGATGCTGTAAAACCTGAGCAACATTCTTAGGAATAGAGATAGATGATAAGGCAGAGGTAAAATTGGCGAAGCTAGTGCCCAAATGAGCATTTGAACAAAATTTTTCAGAGTGCATGACTTGGTTCCTTTACGTAGGCCAATCTAAACATCTAAATCAGATAATACCTGAGCTTGAGGAGAATCTGCCGACGAGGATGTAGGAATTGGTATTTGGTGGAGGGGGCCATGGAGGGAGTAGCTTTCGGTCTTCGTTGATACACTTTCAGAGGCGGAGTTGGTGCAACATCAGTAGGAGGCAAGTTAGTTTCAACGGATACATGCAGTGGTGTATAAACCAACATCAGATGACAGAGTAGATCCTGCTGCAGAGTAGAATGACATATTCTCAAAGAAGATCACATCGGCACTAACAAACCATTTCTTTGTAAACGGATCATAGCATTTGTACCCTTTCTGAGTCTGAGAGTAGCCCAAGAAAACACATTTTGTAGACCGTGGGTCAAGCCTAGTTAAACCAGGACATAAGTTCTTGACAAAGCAAGTGCTTCCAAAAATCCGAGGTACAACAAAAAGCGGGCATCAAGGTACAAGATTGATAAGGCACCTGATTGCCAAGAATAGGGGAGGACATGTGACTAATGAGATAACAAGCAATAAAGATAGCTTAAGGCCAGAAAGTTTTAGGTACATTATAGTGAAAAAGAAGGGTGCAGACGACTTCTACAAGGTGACGATTCTTGCGCTCAACAAACCCATTTTTGGGGGGGGGGTGTACGAACATGAAGTTTGATAAATAGTACCCAACTTGTGACAAAATTGGCTGACAAAGGATTGCACAAACTCTTAAGGCATTATCAGTGTAAAAACCTTAATTGGTGTCTCAAACCAAGTACGAATTTCAGCAAAGAAGGTGGTTATAGTATCTAGCATGTGAGATCGGTTTTTCAATAAAAATAACCATGTAGTTCCAGAAAAGTCGTCAATAAAGCTCATAAAGTATCGAAATCCGGATGTGCTTGGTACATAACATGGACCCCAAACATTAACATCCACAACATCAAAAGATTTTTTTGAACCAATACAAGGTTTATTTGAAGAGCTGCCACGAGTTTGTTTGCCCAGCTGGCAAGTTTCACCATGAAAAAAAGACTCCGAAATAGCAGGAATTAAATGCTTCAATTTTGCAATAGATGGATGGCTCAGAACATAACATGGACCCCAAACACCAGCCTACACAATATTAAAATGTTTTTTTGAACCAATACATGGTTTATTTGAAAAATTGACACGATTTTGTTTGCCCAGGTGGCAAGTTTCACAATGAAAAACATACTCTGAAATAGCAGGAATCAAATGATTCAATTTTGCAATAGATGGATTGCCCAGTTGATAATGCCATTGTAAGCCTGTCACAAACGCGGTCAACAAAGCAAATAGTCTTCGGTGTATCCAAGTAGTACAATTCATCTGGTCCCTCATGGCCCGAACCAATCCTCATCCTCGTGCAGAGATCCGGAAATACACAACCGTCCGGGTAAGTAATAAAGCACTGAAGGCTCTTTAGAGTTCGACTAACAGATAACAAGTTTAACGGAAATTTGGGAACATAAAGAGTTGAGTGCAATAAGAGATTGTCAGGAGTATAAATATTTCCTATACCAGAGACGAGTCTGAGAACCATAAAAAAGAGTAATAGGTGGAACTGTAGAAATTTTATGGAGTTAAAAAAAAGTGCAGAATTGCCAAAAATATGGGAGGTGGCGCCAAAATCAATCACTCATTTATTTTTACAATAAGATGCAGATGAGGCAAGTAGAGTAGAACCTCCATCAGCAGAGGCATCGGTATTGGAGGAAGTGAGACGGGACTGAAGCAACTTTTCGAACTCAGAGCAAACCCAATCCGCAGATTGTTGGGACAATGGGGATAGTCCTGACTGCTGAATTTGGTTGATTTGTAGTGACGTGATTGGCCCATCAAGCTTACCATGCTTAATCCAACAACGATCCTCAGTATAGTTCGTGCGCTTACTGAAATGACAATATCATTGTTCAGAAGAGGGTAGGTATTGACCAGATGATGAAGAACCACGACTAGGACCAATAGTAGAGAGGCCACGACCACGACCTTGGCCTCGGCCGCGGCCACGAGAAGAGTATCTAGAGCAACAACATCAGAGTGGTCAAGTGACAAAGGGGAGATAGATGGGAGTCATTGGAATCGTTTTAGGACATCACGTAGTGTAGGCAATGGGTCGCTGGACATGATCTGATCTACCACTCCAGAGAATAGTGTGGCAGGCCCGCAAGAAATAGCGCTAGTTGAAGTTCATCGCGCTAACGTTGTATTTCAGTGATGTTAGCAGAGAGGGGGTGATATACTTCAAACTCATCCTAGAGAGCACGACATTGATTGTAGTAATCCTCCACATATTCAATAGGAAAGTACTCCTTTTTGGCCAAGTGTTTGAAAAATTCAAACACTTTCTTCAGATTTTGCTGATGAGAGTAAAGTAAACATGTGAGAGCTGGTCCCACATGGCTTTAGCAGTCCGGAGACGAAGAAGCGACTGGCTGATCTTGGGTTCAACACTATTGACCATCCAGGTCTGACGCCGGAGTCCTCCTTAGTCCACAGGTCGTAGGCTTGTTTAGGTTTATCATCGACATTATGAGCAGGTACGGCCGAAGCATCACAAGTGAGATGCGAGTAACGACCATGAGCTGACATAGAGCTCGAAGGCCACAAACCAAGTGTGATAGTTGGAGCCATCCAACTTCACAATAGTGACGTATAGCGTCCGAAGTGGCTCTACAGATGCCATCGAAAGATATGTAGGATAACAGATACGTCAGAAATAAGCAATAGTAGGGAAAAGGAGCCAACTCAGGGGCAACATCAATAGTCAACAAGAAACAACATAAGAAGTAACCCAACACATGGGCAATTGCTGATCTGGATCGATAGATCCGAAGAAACCCGCAACGGGGCAATAGTTGCAGATCTGGATCATCAAATTTGAGAAACCCACATAGGGGCCTAGGAAGCACGGATACGTTTCGGATACGGGTATGAGTATGGGTACGAGGATACGACAATTTTTGAAAATATAGGATACGGGTATGACAATTTTTTAAATATTTATTTAAATATTTAAAAAAATAAATAGTATATTTATTTAAAAATAGATGAAGGAAGTCAAATTTCATTTATAAATCACAATATATCTAAAGAAAATGGAAACCAATTCCATAGTATCGAACAATGATATAAAAGAGGTCTTTCATTCATATTAATGTCAAATAGAAGTTACAAAAAGACGTCATAAAAACATATTCTAAACCATTCACATTTCATGTATCATTTAATTTTGTGTTGTAAAGTGTGTCATGTCATCTGTGACACCAAACCATCTTCTTTCGTCTATAAGAAGTGATTAGATATTTATGTATACAAGAAGTACATCCAAATTCCAAAATAAGCCGGGGAGGAGTGGTTCAGGTGGTTCGGCATGGTGTCCCCTCATGAAGAGACCCGGGTTCGATACCCAGCGGCCGCCTCCGACATGGTACCCGTCGTGCAAGCCGGCCAACTGTGCGCTTTAACCGATTCCCGGGTGTGCGGGGCGCTCGGGGTCCGAGAGTTTTACGCTGTTTGGTGGGGTCACAAAGTGGCGCTTCTACGGGGGCGGTTCTCTTGATAAAAAAAAATTCCAAAATAAAAAAAATGAATTGAAATATGAAACAACAGAGGCAATTATAGACAATCAGAAGTATATTAACATAGCATAACGCATAATACACCATCTAACTAAAGAGACAATAACCAAAATAAGGAATATATATCAACATATTTTTTCTTATGTAAAGTTTTTATATATGTTTCTTGGTTCAATATCTCAAAAAATCATGACTTGTTCACTCTACTTATTAAGTTATCATTTTAGTAATTAAATTCTCTATAAAGAACTTTGCCTAAAGCTTTAGGCTAGACTAAATGGATTACGTCATCAAGTTATTTTTCACGTGTGTAATTAAATTAGGATTATACTATTCTAAAGTAACCTCCCACCCTACAAGTTGTCTTAAATTGTGAAGAATTTGTGGGTTTCATGTTTACACATTCACTACTAAAGATCCATGATTAACTAATTAAGAGTTAACTATTATAAATTGTTTAGTGCTAACAAAATCTACAAACAAAAATATCCATGCATGCACACAAAAACACCATGTTCGGAGTTGAAAAAGAAGTTTGGAAAATCATTTTCTTTAGAAAAACTCAAATGCCAGTTGAGTGCATAGCTTTAGAACAAGGAATTAAATGCCGATACCGACGCCTTATCGACGGCGTGGAAATAGATATTTATAGGTATACCGACAGAAATATCGACAGATGCAATCCTGGACTTATCGAAGCCTAAATGAACGAATTAAATCATGGAATTTTACAGGCGTGGTCTCAAGTCTCAACACCTAGATGCAACGTTTTATGCAATAAAAATCTATATTGGGTATGTTGGGGGGGGGTCAATCATGTGGGAGGTAAGGAATCTGTCCTGTTTTTTGGAGATTTCGATGAAGGATTTCGATGACAAAATATAAGAATTAAGATCTGAAATTTTAGTAGCACAATCCATAAAGACATGTTTACACACTTATGCAATAATATTTAACTTACAACAAACATATAACAACATAGTAAATTACTAAGTACTAACTCACATCAGTTATATGTTGAGTGGCGTGCCGGCTGCTGATAAGGATATTGTTGTTCTACATATTGCTCCCATGTCATCAAAGCTCTATACGATTTGTTGTATGTGACAACATGCTCCTCATATACTTCAGGATTCACATACTGCATCATCCCAATCTTTGAAAAATGTTCTTGTAAATCTTTGAGATATTGAGCCTTGTTTGCTGAATTCCTGGGAGGCTGAGAAGAAGCGGGAGGAGGTGCAGGTGCCCTTGCTCGAGGAGCTGGAGGTTGTAATGGAACTCCGGCAATAGGATAAATTGTAGTATGCCCACCACTCCATGTTTGCCCGAAATCACCAGAGTATGCTTCGGTGTTCACCCGAAAGCATCCATAAGGGCTACAGACAGAGTATGCTTCATGATATCCCATACCAGGTCCAAGTTCTAATTGTAACCCTGGTTGTGGACCTTGTGGTTCAACTTGATATCCAGAATACCCATGTTGAGAAGTCTGAGATGGGTATGGAAGTGTTTGCCCAAATAACATATCTCCAAATGAATGATGAGATTGAGAGTCTGATATGCTCATATTATCCATTGAATCAGCAAGATCATTATGATAATCACTTTGGCTATGATATTGTGGTTGTGGATTGGATGGGTAGGAGTAGGGGTAGGGGCTTGGAGTTGTGGGCATTGCGGCATTTGGTGGAGGTGCACCGCTGTAATCTTTCCCAGTTCGAGTTTTTCTTCTTTGAAAAGTTTTTTTAGGCATGGGATCTTCTTGTTGTTGTGGAGGTGCACCCCTAGTAACATAAGGCCGATCATCATGTTGAGGATCCACAACTTGAGGATATTCTGGAGAGCGTTCACTTTGATGACCACCGTCATTGTCACTATCATCAGACTTAGATTTGGAGCCAGAACCAGCTGAAGAAGAAGAATTTGAGCTACCTAACTGCTCTTGTACTCTTCTATCTATTTCCATATCAACATTTACATGTGCATCTTCAGGCTCAAGTCTTTCAGGCGGATTATCAAGAATAATATCATCACCATTGTTTGGCTCAAATTGATCTTCTATGTATGGATCTGGACGTCCATCTAAATTATCAAGAACAGGACGACCTATCTCATTCATCCATTCCTCTAAAGGATTTTCTGAATCTTCCTCTAGCCCTCTACGTCTGTCAGTGCTGAAAGTGTATGCGGTGTCAATGGGATCATGGACAACAGCAAAATCGACTTCCCTATAGTTGGCATCTCGTATTGCTCTAGCCCTCAACCGCATGTTGTAGTGAACGTAGACAAGGTCCCTCAACCGGTTTGCCCCAAGCTTGTTCCTTCTCTTTGAGTGTATCAGATTGAATGTGCTCCAATTTCTTTCACAACCCCCTGCAGATGTTTGAGCAAGGAGGCGAACAACCACTTTTCTTAAATTGGGAGCACCTGTTCCATTCCAAATCCACCACTCACAAGGATCACCTGCCTCACGATCAGAAACCGCATTTGGATGTCCAAAACATCCAGTGCCTTCACAGGAAAATGGCGCAACTGCAAAAAAAAACATCATTTACGATATTTAGATGATGAAATCAAAGTGATGACTAATGACTAAGAATGTAAGTTATACTGCCAACTGGGGTATTGTGCTCCTTCATGGAGGTCCACTCCACTCCATTGAAGAGCCTCCTAAGTCCATCCTTTTTGGACTTTAATGATTGTAAGGCAAGAAAGTTTGTTGCAAATCTAGTTGCACCTGTTCTAATCAGATCACCTCCACAATACTCACGTCGCCTCATTGCATTCAACAGAATAGAATGGTTGTAGATGAATCCTGTGATCAACCTACCATCAATGATAACAGATTTAATGAATTCAATTGAGCCAATGTCCTTGAGAATGAGATCTATGCAGTGGGCAGCACATGGTGTCCAGTATATCGGATATTTCTTCATTAAACTGTCCCCGACCTTCTTGAAGGCAGAGCCATTATCAGTAACTATCTGCACCACATTTTCCACACCAACCTGCTTCATGTATGTCTTCATTAGTTTCTTTATGAACCTGTGGTTCCTGACCTCACCTGAAGCATCAACAGAGTCCAGAAAAATTGTGGATCCACGGCAATGTGCAAGAAAGTTGATAATTTGTCTCTGTTGCCACTAGTCCACCCATCACACATAAGTGTGACACCATATTCAGCCCACATATTTTTTTGGCCTGAAATCCAGACTTGTAGATCCTTCTTCTCTAGGGGAAGATACTTATTCATTAATTCATATGAAGTGGGGGCCTTGACGCCCCTCCCAGAATCCCCTATCACATCTACCATATGTTGTAGATACGACTCAGTTGCAACATGTGCAGGTATACCCACTGCCTTGCTGACCTTATCTTTTGCACCAGTGAACATTGCTTTAATGCCTTTTTGCCTAGCTTCAGGCCTCCTAACCCCTGGCTCATCAACATGCCTCAATCTCATACTAGCAGAACGGAAAAGTGTATCAATGCCGCCTTTCTTCCTTTTGCCATGATCAACTCTGTCTTCATCGTCATCTACGTCAACAACAGGAATACGTGCAGTACCACTGCCTCCACCTGCACCAGATGGCCCATACCTCCTTGTAATTCGAGCTGCCTCCTCTCTTTCCCACTCATCTCTGCAGGAATCTCTGAGGGCACGCCTATACGCACGACGTGAATAAGTTGTGTCACAATCAGGAGGATATGCAATGTCATCATCTGATTCTGCAGAAGAACCTGCGCCCCTAACATTGAATAATGTATCTGTGTAACCCCTGTCAGCCTCCTTCATCTTTTGTTGTTTGTGTTTCTTTGCACCCATAATATTCCTAAAATCATCCCTAACACTTTGGGGACACCTTGTGCACATTGCCACATTTTTGTCACCGCCAGTAATGTGACGTTTGAATCTAGTAATCCCCCCTCCACCAATTGTCTTGTTGCAGTAATTGCAAACTATCTTTGCCCTATTGCCTTCAAGAGGCGTGCAGTGATTCCATGCAAAATCCATCACATTCTTAGCTCCACCAACATTACCGGCCCCAGAACCCTCACCATCGCTTGAAGACATCTTCTCAAAAGTTAAAAGTGGACACTGTCACACTGCAAAAAGACAAAGACAAATAAAAATTAGGTGTATGAAATCTATAACCCATTAAGTTGCGAGAAATTAATCTATTTTATGTATTATAGAATCAAACACAACACTTTTAGGTGTATAAATGTTAAATGTATTTATAGAATCAAACACAATATTTTTAAAGATTTTATTAACAAGAAAAAAGGCTTAAATAAAAAAATTAAAGTCTGAAATTAAATTTAAAAATTATAAAATCTGATAATTATCTAGTATTAAGTCAAGTGATGTATTACAACTTTACTCATTCCATCTTACATAACACTAAGGCATACATTTCTGTAGAAAAAAATAAAAAAAATGATTTTTTTATTATTTTCAGCATTTTAAATAAATAAAAAACAAAAATATAAATATTTTTACTATATTTTTGTTTGTATTTATTCACATTTCTATTCGGTACAACTTCTTCTACTAAACCTAAGTTAGATACCTATTATTTCTAGTACTTATTGTATTATTACGAATTTAATATTAATTAGTGAAATTATATGATAATACTAAATAAAAGTAGTAGATCTAGTTATACATTAGTAGATCTACATATAATATTCATAGATCTATGGTTAAATAGCATTAATCGTAAGTTTTTTGAAGTAGATCTAAGATTTGGGTGTATTTAGAGATTTTTGGAGAGATTTTATGGTGAAAATAGAAGGAAATAGATAGGAGATGGGTTGGAAATGATGAAGAATGCAAGAAATCAAGAAAACATACCTTGATTACAACTGATTTGAGCTCCAACGAAGAAAATCGCCCCAAATGTGTTTGTTCTTTCACTCCAACAGCAACAACAGGCTCACGCTCACAAATGCCGACCGGGGCGGTATACCGCCCATATCGCCCATAAGTGGGGCATTTTACACTGAACCCCCCCCCCCTACCGCCGAAAACCGGTCGGTTTTACCGGTAAACCCACCGGTTTACCGAAATTTGCGGGAGCAACGATAGAAATGCGTAAACCGATGCCAGGTTGGCTCGGTATCGGTAAACCGATCGATATACCGACGATATCGTCGGTATCTTCTTCCTTGCTTTAGAAGTCCTACCTCTAGGTGCTTGAGCCTTATGACTTCACACTAGGGAGTTGGATCTGTCAAGATGTGTAGTTAATGTGGGTAATATGTGCAAAAAAATACGAGTAAGGGGTTTAAAAACATATGGAAATATCTCTAAATGGCACAACCGCTTTTGCTTGTGGATCGAGCAGTGGCAACTTTGGGTGACCCACCATAAAATATGAATCACAATAAGTTTGTTTTCTTCTAGAGAAGATATTCTTGTTCATAGATAAATCTTGTTAGAATACTAGATAAATTATTTATCGAGTCTATTTGTAATAAGGGCCTAAGTTTCTTTGGTCCATTCGGTTTGAGTCCATGATATATTAGTCCCCGTCCTATGTACATGAGTAGTAGTGAAAAATATCTCCTTGCCTCCTAGTTACCATCTAACATGGTATTAGAGGAGAGAGATCTCCAAACCTAGCCATAGCCTAGATCAATCATAAGAGGGAGAGAAGAAGTGAGAAGGTAAACTGGTCAGCAACCACCACTCCTCCCTTGGCAAAACCAAATGCACTAACAATTTTTTTTCTAAGGCTATGCTCATTCACTGGCAATTTAAACTCCATCCACAATATTTCCAACCGCACAAACAATGTTTCAAAATCCGATAGTTTGGAAAGAGAGAAAAAGATCCAATATTTTTATATAATGGGAAAGACATTGTTGTTCGCTTAAAGAACATTTAATTCTCAACAAAACAAGGAAAGTTTGTGATGATTTGTCTTGCAAGCTTTTCTTTAGATGTTATAAGCCAACTATTTTGTTTAATCACATTATGAAAGAGTTTATACATCCAATGAGGTAAGTATAATCATAAGCCTACTTGTCAAACGGGTGGGTGGGTTTAGTTGTTGCTGGTGCTGGTAAACAAAACCCAATTTTAAATAGGTGGAACAAAAGTACACCCAAACCTGTCCTTTAGGGTTATGGGTTGACTCATGGGTGCCCACATAAAATGTGTTAAATCAAAAACAAGTTGCTTGACTCACGGGTGCCCACATAAAATGTGTTCAATAAAAAACAAGTTGCTAGTTGATGCAACATACTTCGGGGAAGGAGACCATAAAGAAAACTAATAACTTTATTTTTTCAAATCATATTGAACTCCCTGGGACAAGCCCACATGGATGCTACTTATAACTATTGGTATATATATTTTAGTGGGTTTATTTTCATTATTTTGTTGTGGGCTTTAGACTTGTCTTGTCTATTAGCCTCTTTCTTTTATCCCATATTGTTCGTCTCTGCTTTATGCTTTACTCTCTTCACTGTAAAAGAGAGACCTCTACAATCGTTTTACTCATCTAATTAGAATTCTTTTATTATTCTAGATGGTATCAGATCTATTTGATCCTCCTTAAGCCCTTCCCCCTCTAACCCTAACCCATACCCCCAAAACCCTAGCTGCCACCCCTCTCTCCCTCTCCCTTTGCTGTTGTTGTCGCCTCCCCCAGCCCCCCCGCCGGTGCCACAGACATCCCCTCCCTTGCCGCCATCATCCCTGCCCCTCCTCTCCACCGCCACCCGCTCCCTCCCCTACTACCCAACCCGCCGCCACCCCCACCCCCTACCGCCAAACCCCCTCTCCTCCTGCCAACCAACCGCCACCACCCTTGCACACAGCTAATCTGCCGCCCACACCCGCCCCTCCAAACAACCCTCGATCATCTCCTGTCCCCCTCCCCTCTTTCGCACCACCAATCTCTCCATCCACCAACCATCCTTCTCTCTGGCTATCCATCCTACTCAATCTTTCTCTTCCCCGCTACTCTCTGGGCGTCTCCGACAACTTTCCAATTATTGCTTGTTGAAGGGTTAATCGATTTTTCGCTCTCTGCCTGCCTACACCTCATGGTGGAGTAATTCTTCGTCCATGTTGGCGTAGATTTTTATGTATATTCTGCTGCCCCTACGTGGGATTATGAGATCTGATGCCCCAGATCTCCTGCTACTATCTTCTGCCCCTATACGGGTGTTACTAGCTCTCCCCGTGTGTTGGGTTTCTGCTGCTATTTTTTCTACTGACTGCTACGTCTACCTCCTGCCTGCTTTGCGTCTTGCATACTACATGACTCATAGTGTCCACCGATCCGCTCCATAATCTGTGTACTACTGTCAAGTTGGATGGCTCCAACTATCACACCTGGGCGGTTTCTTTCGAGCTTTATGTCAAGGCTCAAGGACGCTACTCCCATCTTTTCTACTAAAGGTCTGACTGCTTCTGTTACGTATGTTGATGACAAGACAAAGCAAACATGATCTATGGACAAAAGAAGATTCTGGTGTTATGACCTGGATGGTCAACAATGCTGAACGTAAAATCAGCCAATCTCTTCTACAACTGCGGGCAACTAAGGACATGTGGAATCAACTTTTCCATGTGTACTCTCATCAGCAAAATTGGAAGAAATTGTTTGAAATCTTCAAACACTTGACTAAGGAGTACACTGATACTGATCCGTTCGAAGACTACTACAATCAGTGTTGCACACTCTAGGATGAATTCGAGATCTACCACTCGCTCACTGTTGATATTAAGGAGATCCAACGACAACGCAACAAACTTCAGCTCGTCAGTTCTTGACTGGGTTACCACCCTCCTTTGCTGGCGTTGCTGATCAGATTCTATCCAGTGACCCTCTACCTACCTTGAGAGACATTCTGAAATGCGTACAATGCTTACCTTCTGTCTCTCAAGTGTCTCATGATTCTTCTGATGGAGCAGCCCTTGTTGTTCGGTCTGGGGATTCTTTCCGTGATCGTTGCCGCGGTCGAGGGTGTGGTCGAGGGTGCTCTGCCACAGTCCCTGGTCGTGGATCGTACTCGTCTGGTTTTGACTCTTCGTCTATTGAATAGCGCTACTGCAAGCGAACCAATCATATTGAAAACCGCTGCTGGTTCAAGCATGGCAAACCTGCTTGGGTAAATCAAGTTACGTCAGAACAACCTGACACCGCTGCATCTTCATATGTCCAACCTTCTACTGAATGGATCCGTTCTGATTTTGAGAAGTTACTCCAAGCACGACTGGCTACCTTTGTTGATGGCAATTTTGTTGTCCTCGCACAATCTGGTAAAAATGCATGGGTGATCGACTCTGGTGCAACCTCCCATGTTACTGACAATCATTATTTTCAAAACTGCATACAACTTCAGATATCGCCTGTTACTCTTGCTGACGGTTCTCGGACACTCGTTTCTGGAATCGGGACTGTTTGCACTCCTGGGCGTCTTTTATTGCATTCAACTATATGCCCCTAAATTCCCTATACATCTGTTATCTGTGAGTAGAACTGTTAAGAGCCTATGGTGCTCCACAACTTTGACTTGGATGGTGTTATCTTTCAAGATCTGCGGACGAGGATGAAGATTGGTTCGGGCCATGAGGAACCAGACGACTTATACTACCTGGACACGCTGAAGACTACTGCGTTGCTGACTACTTTTGTGATCAACATCTAGTGGTACTATCGTTTGGAACACCCTTCACCGGCTAAGTTGAAGCACTTACTACCTAATATTTCTGATTCAATTTTTCACTGTGAAACCAGTTGGGCAAATAGACTAGATCCACTTTTACCAAAAAACTTGCATTGTATCAAAACATCCATTTCATATAGTTCATGCTGACATTTGGGGACCGTGTTCTGTTTCCAACATTTCAGGTTTTCGATACTTTATGAGTTTCATTGATGATTTCTCTAGAACTACCTGGTTATTTTTGTTAAAAGACAGATCTCATATAATTGATACTATCACATCATTTGTTGTTGAGATTCATACCTAGTTTGATAAAACTATAAAAATCTTCTGTACAGATAATGCCCTTGAATTCATGCAAACCTCAGTCAATAATTTCTTTCCAAAATGGGTACTATTCACCAAACATCTTGTGCATACGCACCTCAACAGAATGAGGTTTCCGAACGCAAGAATCAACATCTTCTTGAGGTTGCCCACACTCTCCTTTTCCACAACCATGTCCCCCAATGTTTTTGGGCAGAAGCCATTTCCACTGCATGTTATCTCATTAACAAGGAAGCAGAGACACGTTTCTAGACACGGACAATGCCACGGATACGGACACGGGACACGACAAATTTAAAAAATGTAGGACACGGACACGGCATTGGATGAGGGGAAAATGTTTTTTTAATATATCAATATGTGTGGATGTATGAGGTGTGAACTGGAATTTATTTTTAAGTTTTTCCAGATTAAGGTATCTATGTATATATAATCTTATATGCATGTAGAGGCGTGTCTTTGTGTGTGTAGTAGATATAATGTGAAGAACAAAACTAAACACGTAGTTTTTGTAAATATAGTATATTACAGAATATTTATATATATGAGGTTCATATTACTCATTTAACCAGCTTATTAGACCATAATTTGATTCATAGTATCTGATTCAGTGCTAAGACTTTACATATTGTTTTTTTTTCAACAGATTTGCTTGTAATTGTGATCAGATCTTAGCTCTATGTGACATTTTCTCAGTGATAGGACATGAATAGCAGCTTCAAAATTTGCATCGTCAAATATGGTATTACAGCAGCATCTGCTGTAGTGAAGTGTCCAGGAAGTGTCCGGGCAGTGTCCAGCTGTGTCCGGTGTGCTGAAAAAAACTAAATTGAACTGGACATGTCCCAGCCGTGTCCAAAACGTTTTGGGCCGTGCCCGGGAAGTGTCTGTGTCCAAAATGTGTCCGACACAGACACAGGGGCTGTCTAGAAGTGTCCGTGCTTCCTTGCTCATTAATCACATGCCTTCTTCTGTTCTTGGTGATCAAGTCCCGTTTCAAATTCTATATCCTGATGCACCTCTATTTACCGTGCCTCGAATTTTAGGAAGTACCTGTTTTGTGAAAATCTGCAACCAAGCCTAACCAAATTGGATCCACGTGCTACCAAGTGTGTTTTCTTGGGGGTACTCTAGGACACAAAGATGGTACCAGTGTTATGATCCTATTACAAAGAAGTGGACGGTTTCCACTGATGTAGTTTTCTTTGATCACATGCCGTTCTATTCTTCTGTCATCTCAACATTGACATTTGATTTATTGGCAGATACTCCTTTACCTCTGATTGATAATACTGCTTTATCAGATACTTCTGTTGCACTTGCTCATCTGAAGGTTTATCAAAGAAGACCGAAAGCTCCAACTCCCTCCATGACCCCTCCAAGTCCTCCATCCTCGTCGGAAAATCCACCTTCGCCTCAGGTATTTTTTGACTTGGATATTCCTATCAGTTTACGCAAAGGAACTCGGTCTTGCACACAACATCCCATTGGGAATTTCTGTACTACTGCTAACTTGGGAACTAATTTTGCAAACTTCACTTCTGCTCTATCTGCTGTTTCTATTCCTAAAAATGCTACACAGACCCTCCGACATCTAGCATGGCGTCAAGCAATGGAATCTAAAATGTAGGCTCTTACTGATCGACGTACTTAGGAGTTGGTTGATACACCTGATGATTGTTCATCAATTAGCTCCTGTTAGATTTTTACAGTCAAATATCATCCTAATGGAACTATTGAAACGACTCAAAGCTCGTCTTGTAGCCAAAGGCTACACTCAGACATATGGAGTCGATTACTTTGAGACCTCTCCTGTCGCTCGTCTGAACTCAGTTCGTGTACTTATTTCTGTGGCAGTAAATTTTGACTGACCTTTTTTTCAACTAGATGTAAAAATGCTTTCCTATATGGCGATTTGCATGAGGAGGTATACATGGGGCAACCTCCTGGATTTGTGAGTAAGGGGGAGTCATCCAAAGTCTGTCGCACCCGCGCAAAGTAATTTATGGCCTTAAGCAAAGTCCTCGAGCCTGGTTTGACAAGCTGAGCTCCATTCTTCAAAAATTTGAATTTCGTTGTTCGCAGTCTGATCATTCTATATTTATTAAGAAAACTACTTCAGGTCTTGTCATCTTGATTGTCCATGTTGATGACATCATTTTATCTGGTAGTGACTCCGCAGGATCGAGGCACTAAAAACTACTTGGAAAAACACTTTGTTACCTAAGATTTAGGCAAATTGAGATTTTTTTGGGCATTGAGGTTTCTCGATCATCCTCTGGTATATGCTTGTCTCAACGAAAGTATGTTCTGGATCTCCTCTTTGAAACAGGAATGCTTGGGGCCAGGCTGGATGTTATTGTCTTGGATCCAAATACTAACTGGGATGACGAGAATTCTCCTCCTTACCCTGACCGTCATCAGTATCGATGAATGGTAGGGAAACTGATATATCTTACTATCATTAGGGCTGATATCACTTCTGCTGTTGAATTGGTTAGCAGATATCTAGATAAGCCCAGACAATGCCACTAGGAAGCCGTATGCCGTGTTCTGAAGTACCTGAAAAGTTCTCCTAGAAAAGGCATGTTTTACAAGAAACATGAGCACTGTAATCTTATTGACTATTCTGATTCTGACTATGTTGAAGCAAAGATAGATTGCAGATCTACATCTGGGTACTACACTTTTGTAGGCGGTAACCTAGTTAGCTGGCGAAGCAAGAAGCAAACCATAGTTGGTCGTTCTAGTGCTGAAGCCGAGTATCGAGCGATGACTCATACTACATGTGAACTCTTCTGGGTATGATGACTTCTGAATGATTTTGGTGTCTCTAATTCTAAGCCTATTCCCATGCACTGTGACAACAAAGCAACCATCTTTATTGCCAGCAACACCCACATTCCATGACCACACTAAACACATTGAGGTTGATTGCCACTGCACGTGGGAAGCTGTCTTATCTGCTCAGATCTCTACGCATTATACACATACTTCAGATCAAGTTGTAGACATCTTCACCAAAACTCTTCTGAAGACCAAATTCACTATGATGGACAAGCTGGGCATGATTGATCTCTGCTCCAGCTTGAGGGGGAGTATTAGTATATATATTTTACTGGGTTTATTTTTATGATTGTGTTGTGGGCTTTAGACTTGTCTTGTCTATTAGCCTCTTTCTTTTATCCCATATTGCTTGTCTCTGTTTTATGCTTTACTCTCTTGCACAATAAAAGAGAGACCCCTGTAATTTTTTTACTCATCTAATTAGAAGCCTTTTTTTATTCTAGAATAACGAAAAGAACTTGAAATCCTAGACCTGAGGAAATTAACATAAATTGTCTAACAAAATGCCTAAATAAAATAGTTAATTTGCAACTAAGTGCATGTAACTAGATAATTTTACTTAAGTTCGTAACAACAAAAGATAAAATAAAACAATTAAAATAATGCTGCATGTGTCATGCATCACTGGTTGCTTCTCTTTACGTCATCATCATCATCGTCATCAATATCGTCGAGAAGTCGACGTCATCATTATCATCGTAGTCGTCGTCCTTATCATCATTATCATCATCATCTAAGCCTCAATTCCGACCATGTTCTGGTCGGCTACATGGATCCTTCTTTTCCATTCAGCTCTATTATGGATCATATTCTAGTCAATATGTGAAGATTCAAAATCTCTCTTTGTAAGCTCTTCCTAGATTTGCTTCTCTTAATGTCAATAAACAAAAATTAAAATAACCAACTACTGTATTTGATGTCAAACAAAAATGATTAGTTGTTGGCTTATTTCTATATGAAATCGAAAGAATAAAAGATAGCATTTAGCTGTTTCATATTGATGTAAAATAGGAAAAATAATTTTGTTGCTATATAAAAAATACCACAAAAAGCGACACTAAATTCTCTCATTTAACAGTAGACATTCCCAGTGTTGAAAAGTGAGGGAAAACTCACTTGTGCTTTCTTATATTAGATGGCACACCCCTGTCGTATATATAGGAGCAAGGGGGGAAATAGTACAGACTTGGAACCCAAGGAAGGCTATTTGGGCCGAGACACTTAAGCCCATTAACTAATTAACCTATTAAATAAATAGGATAATACTACTTTCTAACACCCCCTCAAGCTGGAGCATGGATGAAACTCATGTCCTAGCTTGGACTTACATGACTCAATTAGAGATAAAAATGTCACTCCCCATAGAAAAATGGTCACTCCCCCTTAAACAGTACTTCCCAACTAAAAATTAATTATGATGCCTCTTTTGAGTTTTGTTGTGCAGGATGGAATTACTCGAGCTTTGGAGAAGTTCTTTTGAAGTGCATATCTGTGAAGAACATCTCATAAATGAAATTCAAACGCCACAACAGAATCTCACCACAGTAAAACTTGAGCAAACGATCAAAAGTACCATGACTAGCCATCTTCACCGGAGAGGAATGTGTGAGTGGTATAAGCGTACAATCAACTCATCACACGTACATAACACGACACAAACGTGGATGCGTAATGTCAATGTAGCAATTGAGGTATCTTCAAATCGTCTGAGAAGTATAGCCAACTAGAATTAGCGCAGAAGATCACATACATGCATAACGTGGCACTGACACGAGCTGGACGAGGTGCTGATGGCTGCCATACTGGTTCCGTAAACCTGGCTCATGAATCTTGGGGGCTTGATAGGAATGAATGATACCATCATGGAGGAACCCAAGTAGATCAACATAAGAGTCATGTCAACAGGTGCAACTTGGAGAATACATAAAGAAAGTAGCTCGATGAAGATAAATATTGATGAATCCTTGCAGATAAAAAATACACAAGCTAGAAATTGACGAGCTTTAGAAGTGAAGGAACAACCATCTGTCTCATGGGAATGCAGTGAGAGTGATCAACTGAAACGTCATTGACACCAGAGGAAAGAAGAAGTTGGGATTAGCGTAGCAAGCTCTTGTCCCAACGGACATAATACAATACGAACACGAAAAGCTTGATCTCAATCCTGCAGTTGAGTTCCTTCATCGATGTCTAAAAGCAGTGGCCAATTTGAATTAGTGTAGATAGCCAACTCACATGTAAAGCGATGCTTATTGGGAATGACGTGCCACAAAGATATCAAAAGAGCGGATTTGCTGAAGAATACTGTGAAACGTAAGTTGCAAGGCTGCTTGCAATGCAGCTTGAGTGACGATTCAAGACCACTCACCCTTTTATTAATAGAACTAGAGAAATTACGTAGAGGTCCATTAATAAATAGAAATTACAAAATCATAATATAAAGAGATATATTAACACCCCCCTCAAGCTGGAGCGTACACATCGTGTATGCCTAACTTGTTGCAAAAGCTCTGAAATGTTGCTGGACTCAATGGCTTTGTGAAGACATCTGCAAGTTGATCTTTAGATTTGACTTGCGGAGTCACCACCTTGCAATTCTTGATCTGATCTCTGATAAGTGGCAATCAACCTCTATATGTTTAGTGCGCTCATGGAAGACTGGATTCTTGGCAATGTAGATAGCAGCCTGATTGTCACATCTGAGCTCTATGGGAGACGAAACATAAATCTTTAAATCAGAAAGTACAGACTGAACCCACTGCAACTCACAACAGGCATGAGCCATTGTTCGATACTCAACTTCCGTGCTTTATCTAGCCACAACATTCTGCTTTTTACTTTTCTAGGTGATAAGATGATTTCCCAGAAATGTGCAATACCCATAATTAGACCTCCTGTCATTCAGATTACCAGCCCAGTCTACATCTGCATAACCAGTAAGAGCAAGAGTAGACACAGGAGTCTTGGTCTATAGTAGGTGATCTCTTTACCAGGTGCACCCTTCAGATATCTCAGAATACGACAAACTGCCATCCAGTGTGACTGTTGTGGTGAGCTCATATGCTGACTCACCACACCTACAACAAAAGAAAGATCAGGACGAGTAACTGTCAAGTATATCAGCTTCCCAACAATTTTTCTGTAGTAGCTTGGATCTGGATAATCAACATCATCAGTCATCTCCTTCACATGATAGTCCATAGGAGTAGACATCAACTTGGATTCACTCATGCCAGCTTCCTGCAGTGAATCCAACACAAATTTTCTTTGAGACAAACTAGTACCTGCATGAGATCTAAGTACTTCAATGCCCAGAAAATATCTCAATTTGTCTAGATCCTTTGTATGAAAGTGCCCATGTAATCCTTCCTTCACACGTGATATGCCTGTAGAATCACTGCCCATGATAACTATATCATCAACATATACAACAATAATGATGGATCCAGCAGAAGAGTTAGAATAAAATAAGGAGTGATCAGTCACAGAACGAGAGAAGCGCATCTTTAGTACAACATTACCGAACTTGTCAAACCAAGCTTTAGGAGATTGTTTCAACCCGTAGATGGCTTTCTTTAATTTAAACACCTTCTGACACTCCCCCTGAGCAACAAAACCAGCAGGTTGCTCCATGTATACATCTTCTTGTAAATCACCATGGAGAAAGACATTTTTGACATCAAGCTGAAATAGAGACCAGTCAAAGGTAGTTGCCAAAGAGATAAGAATCCACACTGAATTCAGACGAGCCACTGGTGAAAAGGTCTCAAAGAAATCAACTCCATATGTCTGAGTATAACCCTTTGCCACCAGTCTAGCCTTCAACCTCTCAACTAAACCATCTGGATTATGTTTTACTGTGAATACCCATCTGCAACCCACACCATTTTTCCCTGGAGGTAAGTCAATAAGATCCCATGTGTTGTTTTGTAGAAGAGAAAACATTTCCATATGCATCGCCTGTTTCCACCTAGTATCCTTCATAGCATCAAGATGATTTCTTGGAACAACCACATAATCAATCCCAAGAGAAAATGACCGGGCTTGCTTGGATAATTTCGAATTTTTGACAAACAACACACATTTGCAATAGGATATCGAATAGTATAGGAACGAGTACCTTTGTGAACAACAATGGGAACATCAAGGTCAGATGGTTCTGCAGAAATCTCTTGAGTAGAGGAAGATGGGGAAGGCTCAGAGACTGGAGTCGCTACCTCCTCTGGATCCTCTGCCTGCCTTGTCTGCTATAAACATGTTAATATTGTTGAATTAAAGTATCACTTGCTGGCTGCTCTTCCTGTATGACAGTATAGTTAGGAATGATAGGTGGCACTCTCTCACTGATGTTTGATGGTGGCACTCTCTCACTTTCACACAATTGCTCCCCCTTACTGGGAACACTATAGAAAAATGGTGTGGATTCATGGAAAGTTACATCCCGAGACACAAACATACGACGAAGACCGGGACAATAGCACTTGTATCCTTTGCTAGTGTTGGAGTACCCTAGAAAGAGAGTCCTAATAGATCTATGAGATAACTTATCAGCCTTAGTATCAAAATTGTGGACAAATGAAGTACACCCAAACACTCCGAGAGGAACAATGAAAGGCAGATCTTTTGGACGTAAGACAGAAAAAGGAGTACGTCCTTGAAGCACTGAAGAGGGTTGCCTGTTGATAAGGAAACAGGCAGTAAGTAAAGCATCATACCAGAACCTCTTAGGGACATTGGATTGAAACATAATAGTCCTGGTAAATCCAGAATATGACGATTTTTGCGCTCATCTACTACATTATTTTGAGGAGTGTGAGGACAAGACGTGCGATAAATCATCCCAACAGAGCTACAAAAATCAGCCATAGCAGTTTGAACATATTCCAAGGCATTATCAGATTGAAGAATTTTAATATTGCAATCAAATTGAACTTTTATTTCTTGATGAAAATGCTTGACAATGGACAACATAAACTCTCGAATCTTTAATAAATAAATCCATGTCATGCGAGAAAAATCATCCACAAAGGAAAAAAATAGCGAAAACCATTATAACTATTGGTCTTTACAGGACCCCAAACATCTCTATGGACTAACTCAAAAGGACAAGATGCCCGTTTATTGACACGACTGGGATAAGACAGTCTATGATGTTTTCTCAATTGACAGGACTGACACTCTAAAGAAGTCACTTGGGACAACTCAGGTTCTAACTTTTTCAATCTCTCCAACGACGGATGTCCATGTCTGTAGTGCTACAGTAGGAGAGAACCGCTCAAAAGGATAGTTGGAGCAGGAGCAGATACTTGGCGAGGCAGAATGTCACCGTGGAAGAGGTAGAGATCACCTTTCCTAGGCCCCCACTAATCGTCCTCATACTCTTGAGATCTTGTAATACAAAGCAAGAAGGCCCAAACGTCACTGTACAGTTCACAGTATCAACTAATTTTGCAACAGAGAGAAGATTAAAAGGAAATGCAGGTACATAGTGAACTGATTTAAGATTAATTTTAGGAGTCAGAGAAACAGATCCACTTGCTAACACTCTCCTCACTGAACCATCTTCTATGGTCACAGATTTGTGAGGAACATGTGAGTCAATGGAGTGAAGTAATCTCCTCCTACCGGTCATATGCTGGGCATTAAGAAGTTGAACCAGAAGCCAGTAGAGAGGTAGCCTGATTACCAGTGGTAGACGCCAAATTTGCGGAGGAAGAAGAGGATCCCACACTCATATGCTTTGTAGCCAGAAGAAATCTATCATATTCTTCTTTTGTGAGTGTGATGCCAGAAGAACCAGAACTTGATGCAGATGGCTCAGAAGACTCATCAGTACTTGCATAGTTTGCTGCCCCTACAGGTGGTGTAGCAGGTCTTCCATGCTTCTTCCAGTACTTCTCAACGGTGTGTCTAAGTTTGTCACAGAAGGTGCACTTGGGACGTGCTCCACGTCCTCGTCCCATACTTGTACGGCCTTCTCGAACTGCAGCGGCTACAGATGCATGAGAGTCTCCAGAAGGCGAGGATGTTGTAGAATCAACTGGTTCCAAATTTGATTGTAGAATTCTCGAGTTGGCTTCTTCCAGGCTGGGAAGTTTGTCAGAAGCAAGGATGACGCTGCGAGCCGAACTGCAAGACGAATTCATACCCGATAGAAACTTTGCAGTAATCAAGTCATCTCTGTCTTTGACCTATTCTTCGACAATCATTGGATGATAGAAGCTTAGCTCCTGAGCAATATCTTGGATCACTCCAAAATATTCTTCTAAAGGCTTGTCTCCCTGTCGTTTAGCGAAGAGTCGATCATATATCATAAACTGACGAAGAAAATTCTTTTCCTGAGAGTAATGCTTCTTCACAACATCCCATATGTCTTTGGTAGTAGTGTAGAACATGAACCTAGCAACAATAGCAGGTTCCATGCTCCCCCATACCCATGTCTTCCCCAAAATATTATGACGTTTCCATTCAGCATAGCCTTTATCAGTAGAAGCAGGAGGATCAGAATCAACATACCGTGCTTAATGTCGGGATTCTAACACTGTATGGACAACATTCATCCACAAGAGATAATTTTTCCCGTTAAGCTTGATGGAGGGGATAGGTGACATCTCGTTGTAGATAGTAGATGCCTTAGTGTCCTCCATGATTTAACGGATAGATAGAGTGATGGAGAGATGCACGTCACAGAAGAATAGAAAGTGACGGAGAGATACACGTCACGTCAGAAGATTAGATGCGTTTCTGACGCATCCACAACCCCCAATCGAAAAATTCCCTAATCACACATAGAGATGTGTTTGGAATTTGCTGTGTACGGACGGAGCCTCCAGTATGAGTTTTAACGAGCCATCTTACGTAGACTCTGCCTTCATAGTCAACTGGAGGAACCGGAGGTTGCTGACATGCGGTGGGCCTGCCTAGAGCTGGCGGCTACGTCGTTGTCCTGGCCGGTGACTATTGTGGCCGCAAAATCGGTGGCGGCTGCCATCCTAGGCGGCAGTGGCGAGCGCGGTGCTGCCTGCGCTGCCCGACGGTGCTGTGCTACTGCCTTGCGGCGGCCGGCGGCAGCGCTTCCCGGTGGCGGCGGCGCGAGGGAGAAAGAGAGAGAGAGTTGGGGGGGGGAGTGGCACACCCTAGATGGAACCCTAGGAGCCCTGCTCTGGTACCATGTGAAGTGTAAGTTGCAAGGCTGCTTGCAATGCAGCTTGAATGAGGGTTCAAGACCACTCACCCTTTTATTAATAGAACTGGAGAAATTACATAGAGGTCCATCAATAAATAGAAATTATAAAATCATAATATAAAGAGATATATTAACAAATACGAAGCTCCATGGAAATATCCTAGAATATATCACTGCCATCTCTCCTCATATGCTCTCTCTCCCCTCTATATCCGCCCACACCACATACGAAGAGAATGAGTAGGTAGTGTGGAAAACAAACATATGACCCCCAATGTGGAAAGAGATGCACACATGATGGTTGGAGGGCGGGAAAGAAAAATAGTTCAAGAAAAGGAGATTTGTCTAGTTCAAGTTATCAAGATTTGTCTGGCCCTTAGACTGACAAAAGAATTTGGACTAGGTCAAGAAAAATAGGATCCTATTATCATTATGGGTTGGAGGAGAGAAAGACCTTTGAAGGACGTCATAACTTGAATTGGAAGTGAACAAATTTCTTTGGACACACCATGTGAAGTATTGACACGACGTGCAACTTTGTTGGTCGGAGGTGACAAACTGCTATCGACATGCTGTGTGGAGATTATGACACAGTGTAGGATACCAGAGACATAAAACAAATTTTCGCCAACACGCCGTGTTGGAATCTGACACGCCATGTAGGCGTAAAGCAGGTTTCCATCAACACACCTTGTTAGAATCTAACACACTGTCTAAGTTGCGGTCTGCGCGAAACCCTACGGCGCAGAACGATTTCTAGATTGCAACACGACGTGTCGGTTAGACAACACGCCCTGTCGATGGCCGCTGATGCACAATTTGGACGGGAATTGGCACCGTCCTGAAGATCACAACCTTGGGAAGACGCACTGGAGGGTGACATGAATTAGCACCGTCACTTGTGACTATGGATCATGCAAAATTTGAGGCAACAACAACCCCTTACTAGACCAAGGGCCGATTTGGACGGGAATTAGCACTGTCGAGGAAATTAGTGGAGGCTCCTAGGATGACAATAGCCACATGGGGCGCTTGGTAGACCACGAACCGATTTGGACGGGAACTAGCTCTGTCCAAGAAATGAGGATCCGAGAACTAGGCGGCTCCCCTGCTGCTAGTCCTTTGTTGCTGTGACGGTGGGGGAGATCTCTGGGGCAAACGACGGTTGATGATGACTGGGATGAACAACTCCTGCACATGACCGGGAGGACAACCTTGGGGAAGAGACAACAAACATATCTGGACGGGAATTAGCAGTCCAGAGACCTAGGGAAGCGTAGATGATGTTTGAGAAGGATAGCGCAGTCATATAGATGAAAATATCTATGAGAGAATAAGGGAAACGACCATGGAGGCCGTGAGGATGCCTATCAGGTGGTCGACCTAAGCCATGGAGAAACGGCGGCTGCCCACAGGCAGAGGCTCTCTCTTCTCTCTAGGGTTAGGGTAAGTGTATTGATTCCATGTTGAAAAGTGTGAGGGAAAACTTACTTGTGTTGTCTTATATTAGATGGCACACCGCTATCCTATATATAGGAACAGGGGGGGAATAAAACAGACTTGGGACTCAAGGAAGGCTATCTGGGCCGAGATACTTAATCCCATTAACTAATTAACCAATTAACTAAATAGGCTAATACTAATTTTAACACCTAGTATCACAAGTACTTGTGGTGTCTATTGCACGACACAAAATAAAGAGAATATAATTGCTGCAATTACATGTGAATCTTCAACTTGTGCTATATTGACAACATTTATTAATAGGTGCATATGTATTATATGTATTATTAGTATATACACTTTACTGCTGTTTTTAACCAATACATAATTTCTTTGAAAAAGTTGCTCTAGTTTGCTTGCCCAATTGACAAGTTTCACAATTAAAAACAGAATCTGAAATATGAGGTAGTAAATGCTTTAATTTGTCCCAACCGACAGTGCCACTGGATGCCAGTCACAGAAGATGTCAGATACGCCGCAGTCTTTGGAACATCCAAGTAATATAAACCATCTGGTCCCTCATGGCCCGAACCAATCTTCGTCCTCTTGCGCAGATCCTGAAAAACAGCACCATTCGGGCCAAATGTAATAGAGCAGCGGAGGCTCTTCACAGTTCTATTGACAGATAACAGATTTATAGGGAACTTAGGAACATATAAAGCAGAGCGCAAAGGCATACATCCAGGAGTGCATATATCACCAAAACCAGTAACCGGTGTTTGAGAGCTGTCAATCAGAGTAACAGGAGGTATAACAGTAGTGTTATGTAAATGAGAAAATAATGTAGGATTGCCAGAAATATGGGATGTCACACCCGAATCGATCACCCAAGTGTCTTTACCGGACTGAGTCAGAAGAGCAGTGCTACCATCAGTGGAGGCCTCGGTAGAGGAAGCAAGCTGTGCTTGTAGTAGTTTCTCAAACTCTGATCGGATCCAATTGGCTGACGGAGGTGCAGAAGTAGGGGTAGTGTCAAGCTGATCTGTGGTGACTTGATTCGCCCAGGCTGGCTTCCCATGCTTTATCCAACAACGATCTTCATTGTGATTGGTACGCTTACAGAAGGTACAAAAGCATTGTTCAATAGTCTCAGCAGGAGAAGAGGAGCCACATCTTGGTCCAGAAGAACGCCCGCGGCCACGTCCCCGACCACGGCCGCGTCCACGGGAGGAGTCACCAGTCCGAACAACAAGGGTTGTTCCGTCAGAAGAGTCAGGTAGGTTTTGCGAAACGGAAGGAAGGCGTTGAACACGCTTCAGAACGTCTCTCAGGGTAGGAAGGGGATCACCAGAGAGGATCTGATCAACGACTCCTGCAAAAGATGAAGGCAGACCAGCGAGGAACTGGACAAGTTGAAGCTCTTTCCTTTGATGCTGGATTTCTGTGATATCTGCAGACAGAGGATGGTAGACCTCGAACTCATCCCAGAGAGCACATCAGTTGTTGTGGTAATCCTCCACGAAGTCAGTAGCAGAGTACTCTTGTTTGGCCAGTAGCTTGAAGATTTCAAAAACCTTCTTCGGATTCTGCTGGTGAGAGTATACGTGGGAGAGCTGATCCCACATATCCTTGGCAGTCTTGAGGCGAAGGAGAGACTGGTTGCTTTTAGGTTCCGCACTATTGACCATCCAGGTCATAACACCATAATCTTCCTTGGACCAGAGATCGTAGGCCTGTTTGGTCTTATCATCAACATCAGCAGCAAGGATGGCTGGACCCTTGGTCGACAGATGAGAGAAACGCCCTTGAGCCTTGACGTACAGTTCAAAGGAGGCTACCCAAAGATGATAGTTGGGCCCATCCAAATTGACGATAGTGACACACAGATTGCGATGAAGGCCAGGAGTCGCCATTTGAGATGATAGAGATAGTCAGAATCAAGGGCGCAGATAGCAGCAGAGGTAGTAGTCACTAGACAACAGCAGAAGTCCAATACATGGACTAGAAGTAGCATATAGAAGATCCAAGCATGGATCTCAGAAACCCTCGTAGGGGCAGCAGGAGAAGATAGAAATCTACGTCAACATGGAGGAACAATCACTCCACCATGAGGCGCAGGCAAACAGAGCGAAAGACGCCTTTTAGGACGTCAACGTGCCAGAAACTTGAAAGTTACCGAAGCTGTCCGGAGGTTTTGGGGAAGAAGATGGGTAGAGGATTGGGTGTACTTGATGGATTAAGCCATGGTAATGGAGTGGGTTAGGGTGTTGAAAGGTGGTGGAGGGTTGGCGGAGGGGTGGGTGTTGGCAGGAGTGGTGGTGGTGATGGCTGTGGGCAGCGGCAAGGGTGGGTGGGCAGGTGTGGCGGCTACGCAAGGGGGCTGGAGAGAGAGAGAGGAGGGAGAGGGGCGACTAGGGTTGGGGGAGGATGAGAGGCGGCTAGGGTTTAGGGAGGATCGGGACGCTCTGATACCATCTAGAATAGAAAAGTATTGCTTCTTATTGAGTGAATAAAACCAATACAATGCTCTCTCTTTTATAAGACAAGAGAGTAGTACAACGTTTAGAGATAAGCAATATGGGATAAAGAAACAAGTGACTAAAAGACAAATAACCAAAATACACTAAGTATAAACAGCAGTAAAGTGTATATACTAATATGTATGTTAATATATTAATTTCATACTGATCTTGTAGGTGTTTCATAATTTGATCTGAAGATATAGTTACAACCACCCATCTAGAAATCTATTTAGTGGTTTGCAGGAGAGGAAGGGCACACCCAGTGTAGGTTATACTGAAAAGAGGAACCTGTAGGTTGTTGACGGGAGTTATTAGGTAATCAAGCAAAGCTACCAATGTATGATTGCTTGAAGCTTCCTAATATGATTCTTCATGTTTCTATTTAAGAAGGCTGAAATCATTGTCCTCACCTTTTAACCCTTGTCTTTGGTAAGCATATGCTTTCACAAAAAACCTACAAAATAATGAGGTGTGTTTAACATAAACAACCTTATGAGGTGTGTTTAACATAAACAACCTTGTTTTTAAGGCACCTCTAGCGAAGAAAATTGTTTCATAGTAATCACTTGTTGTCATCTATGAACTAGCTTTGCTAGTTTCAACTTGGAAGAACATTTTGGGAGTGCTTTATGACTGAGCCAAGACATATTAAACAAGAGAGTTCATGTTGTGACCAATAATACCTTACTTTAAAAACCCATCAGAAGGTTGGGAACGACGGGATTGGTGCTATGGTAAGAGCATCTTTTCCTTTTTTCCTGGAAAGGTGACAAGTGGATGATAAGGTAGAAAGGATAATTGGGAGATCATGTGGGTAGACGATAACCTGATTGGTAGCCTTGCCCTTTTCTTGACAAGATCACAAAGGTTAATACATGATTAAACATATTGTGGAATATTGTAATGTGGAAGATGAGGTGATACATTGATTGGAGTTTTTAGGTATAAGTTTATGATAAGTGGTGGAAGAGGTGAAAAGGTTGTTTGGTGTTTTAAAAGGTTAAGTTATAACGTGGTGTAAACCCTTTCCTAATTCCTGACAAAGTGAAAAGTGGAGAACGAGGTGAAAGGTTGAAGCTAAATGTGACACATGAAATGTATGGTTGGGGGTAGTTGGCAAAGCATGAACTACAAGTTCAAAATCCAGTTGAGGTTGGTTGCGCATAAAGTTTGATATCACAATTTTCAATCGGGCAACATGACCATGTGATGTTTCCTTAAATGGGAGGGTAATGGAAACTGTAGTTGTATATATACCTCTTTTATGAGCAGTCTTGGGTTGATAAGACCATGAAATTACAAATGGGGAGAGTGCTAATATGAAGCTTCATCTTCATAACCCTGTGAGTTTGGGCCATTTCTCCATCCTTTGTGTTTATAGAGATATGTTGTGTTTTGTTCAGTGCCATGTGATAGCATGTGCCTCACTTATGTTTTTACTTCAGTAGTTTAGTCCCATATTGCTCATCTCTGCTTTAGTCTCTAATCCCTTCTGTTATATAAGAGACTGTATTGTACACTGGTTAAATCATCAAATAAGCAATTCCCATTCTCTCTATATGGTATTAAGAGAAGGTCCGGTTTCCCGAGTTGCAAAATCCAACCCTGCCCCTATGCCCTAGTCCCTTCACCCCTTCCCCCCGCCCCCCCACAACCCGCCGTCGGCACCCCCCCACCCGCCGCTGCAGCCTCTCCCTCTCCCCCCCGTCGCCGCTGCCACCGCCACCGCCACCCTCCCCATCCGCCGCCGCCTCTACTGCCCCCCACCTGCACCTTCCCCCCCGCCGCCGCCCATATGCTCCTGCTGTTTTCCTCTCTTGCTTCGTCCCGCTCATTTCTGTAAGTGCAACCTTTCGGACAACCATAGCCATCACACGTTGAGAGTCTCCTATCTCTCTGGTTTTTTTCTGCCTGCGCCTCATGACGGAATATTGATCTTCCCCATAACAGTGTAGGTTCCTTTATCAATCTATCTGCCCGACACGGGTCTCTTTTGATCTGATGCGTCAGATCTTTACTGCTGCTACTGCCCCATAGCGGGTTCTTTATCCACTGCCTGTTGCTGTTGCGCCGCCTCTTCACTGCTGCCCTACCTCTGCTAATCATGGCTTTGATTGAGCCTCCTCGTTCTTTGTGTGTTACCATCGTCAAGCTCGATGGCTCTAATTACCATCCGTGGTCGGCGTCCTTCGTCCTCTATGTCAAGGCCCAAGGACGATACTCACATCTTACTACTGATCCTCCTGCTACCCCTGCTGCTACTGCTGATGAAAAAAAAGCAAACTTATGCACAATGGTCCAAAGACGACTCTGGTGTTATTGCCTGGCTTCTTAATCGGACCGAGCCGCGGATCACTCAGCCATTGTTATGCCTTCATGATGCTAAGGCAATGTGGGACCAACTCTCCCATGTCTATTCCCATCAACAAAATCCTAAACGTGTTTTTGAAATTTTCAAAAACCTGGCCAAGGAGTTTTTTTCAGACACTTCTATCGAGGACTTCTACAGCCAGTGCTCTGCTCTTTGGAATGAGTACGAAATCTACCATCCCTTGACAACCGACATCAAAGAAGCTCAGAAGCAGCGCAATGAAGTACAACTGGTCTAGTTTCTGGCTGCCCTACCTGCATCTTTCTCTAACGTGGTCGTTCAGATCCTATCTAGCGACCCCCTGCCTACCCTTCGCGATGTTCTTAAGCGAGTTCAAAAAAGCTCAAAAGCAGCGCAATAAACTACAACTGGTCTAGTTTCTGGCTGCCCTACCTGCATCTTTTTCTGGCGTGGTCGGTCAGATCCTATCTAGCGACCCCCTGCCTACTCTTCACGACGTTCTTAAGCGAGTTCAACGACTTCTGACGGTGACCTCC
The DNA here is from genome assembly GCA_963693085.1 of Alisma plantago-aquatica. Classification (NCBI taxonomy): domain Eukaryota; kingdom Viridiplantae; phylum Streptophyta; class Magnoliopsida; order Alismatales; family Alismataceae; genus Alisma; species Alisma plantago-aquatica. The sequence continues at coordinate 502,934,801 of OY856410.1, read as the reverse complement.
AATCCTGTTATTGAGCATCCTGCTCTAGCTGTTCACACTACTGGCTCTGGACGTGGTCGCGGTCGAGGCCGTGGCCGTGGGGGACGTCTACCTCCTACTGGTGGATGCGGCTCCTCTCCTGCTCCTGGTCGAGGCCAAGCTACTGGGCCTCGTTACTGCAACTGGTGTGGTCGTGATAATCACAACGAAGATAGGTGTTGGATCAAACATTCTAAACCATCTTAGGGTAACCAAGCTTCTACAGAGACCTCAACAAATACTGTATCCGATCAACAATCTGCTCCGCCGTCTACTCAATGGCTTCGCTCAGAGTTTGAGAAGTTTTTCCAAGAGCGCATGACTCAGCTACCATCGACATCTATTGCGGGTTATTCTGCCATGCTTGCCTCTCCTTCTGCTGGTTACAGTAAATGGTGCATTGATTCTGGTGCGTCTGTCCATATGGCTGGTGACATCCAATTATTTTCTGCTCTGATTAAAACCTCTAATATTCCATGTGCCACTGTTGCAAATGGCTCTAAGACTCATATTCATGGCATTGACACTATTCCTCTGTCTCGAAAGCTGCATCTTCAATCTGTTTTATACATACCACAATTTTAATTTATTATCTGTCAGTAAAACCGTAAAACAACTTCAATGCTCTATTAAATTTGATCCCTCTGGTTTTGTTTTGAAGGATCTCCGCACGAAGATGAGGATTGGTTCTGGCCATGAAGGACCAGATGGACTCTACTATTTGGATGGACCGCCTGCAACATCTGCTTTTTTGTCTAAATTTGTTGCAGGACTTCAGTGGCACTTCCGGCTTGGTCATCCATCCACAACAAAGTTAAAGCATTTATTTCCTGCATTATCTGAAAAAAAACTTTTTTTGTTCATCTTGTGTTTTGGGAAAACAAACGCAGTCTGTATTTCCTGCTAAAAAAGAAATTGGTTCTAAGACACTTTTTGATATTGTTCTTGCGGACATCTGGGGTCCATGTTCTGTTCCTAGTCACTCAGGTGTTAAATATTTTCTGACTTTTATTGATGATTATTCCCGTGCCACTTGGCTTTTTTTACTCAAAGATTGTAGCACTGTTTTGGACAATATTAATATCTTCTTTTCTAAAATTCAGACCCAGTCCAATAAACCCATTAAGATTTTCAGTACCGATAAAGCCCTAGAATTTATGCAGAAGTCTGTCAGTTCTGTTCGTGGCACCATTCATCAAACCACTTGTCCTTATACACCACAATAGATAGGTGTTCTGAACGGAAAAATCGCCACTTTTTGGAGGTTGCTTGCACTCTTCTTCATTATAAAGTCCTTCACCGTTTTTGGCTGAGGCAGTTTCTACGGCATGCTATCTTATAAACCGTATGCCATCCTCTGTTTTACTGAATCGTATCCCTTACACCATTCTGTTTCCTGATGCACCTCTGTTCTTTGTTCCTCCTCTACCAGATATTGTTGAGGATTTGCCTTCTTCCGACCAGCCTGAAGGTCGCCCTTTGCAAATGCACAAACGTCGGCCAAAGACAAGCGCTCCTTCCATGGCCCTTCCACAACCAATTCCTCCGTCTGCGGATGATCAAACAAACACTGAGGTAACTTCTGACTTGCACCTTCCTATCAGTCTGCGCAAAGGTGTTCGCTCCTGCACTAAACATCCTATCAATCATTACTGCTCTTCTGCTAATCTGCATAACAATTTTGCATGCTTCACTTCTGCTATTTCTGCTGTCACTATTCCAAAGACTGCTGCTAAAGCTCTAGTTATTCCTGCATGGAAACAGGCAATGGATCAGGAAATGCAGGCGCCATGTGATCTCATGACATGGGAACTTGTGGATCGCCCCCCTTCATGCCCTACCGTTGGCTGCCGCTGGGTCTTCACCATTAGATATCAACCTGATGGAACAATTGAACGCCTGAAAGCTAGGCTTGTGGCAAAAGGGTACACACAAACATACGGTGTTGACTACTTTGAGACATTCTCTCCTGTTGCACGATTAAATTCTGTTTGAATTCTGATTTCTGTTGCTGTTAACAAAGACTGGTCCCTCTTTCAGTTAGATGTTAAAAATGCATTTATTTATGGAGATCTACAGGAGGAAGTTTACATGGAGCAACCACCCGCTTTTGTTGCTTAGGGGGAGTTTGCCTTAAAAGTCTGCAAACTGAAATAGGCCATCTACGGTCTCAAACAGAGCCCACGTGCTTGGCTCGACAAGCTCAGTCAGATTTTAGTCACTTTGGCTTCTGTTGCTCTCACTCTGATCATTCAGTCTTTATCCACAAAACAATGGCTGGACTTGTCATTCTTATTGTTTATGTTGACGTTTCTATTTTATCTGGCAGAGATACTGTGGGTATACAAGCAACTAAAACCTACTTAGAAAAATATTTTGTCACTAAAAATCTCAGAAAGCTGAGATATTTCTTAGGCATTGAGGTTTCTAGGTCATCTGTAGGGCTGTGTCTCTCTCAAAGGAAATATGTACTTGATCTCTTGTAGGAAATTGGTTTGCTGAGCTGCAAACCAACCAACACTCCCCTTGACCCTAATATGGATTGGGACGATGAAAATTCTCCTCCTTATGATGATCATCTCCAGTTCAGAAGGTTGGTAGGCAATCTTATTTATCTGATAGTCACAAGAGATGACCTCACTGCTGCTATAGGATTGATCAGCAGGTATCTTGATAAACCCCGACAGTGTCATTGGGATGCTATATGTCACATTCTGTGGTATCTTAAAAGCTCTCCTGGAAAAGGCTTGTTGTATAAGAAGCATGGCCACTGCAATCTATCTGGTTTCTCAGACTCTGACTATACAGGAAGTCGTTCTGATCGTAAGTCAACATCAGGATATCGTACATTTGTGGGCGAAAATCTTGTTACCTCGCAAAGAAAAAGCAAACTGTTGTAGCCAGATCCAGTGCAGAGGCAGAATACCGAGCTATGGCTTATACTGCATGCAAAATTTTGTGGGTCCAGAGTCTCCTCCAGGAGTTTGATATATCCTACTCCAACTCTATATCGATGTTTTGTGACAACAAGGCCTCCATTTTTATTGCAAGCAACCCCACATGCTTTTCATGAGCGGACAAAACATATTGAGGTCGAATGTCACTTCGTTCGAGAAATAGTCCTTCCTGGACGGATTTGCAGTCCATATCTCAGCACTGAAAAGCAAGTTGCGGTTAGCTTCACCAAGATACTTCCTAAAGCTCATTTTCAGACTCTAGTAGACAAGCTGTGCATGTTCGACATCTACGCTCCAGCTTGAGGGGGAGTATAGAGATATGTTGTGTTTTGTTGAGTGTAATGTGCATAACATGTGCCTCACTTATGTTTTTACTTCAGTAGTTTAGTCCCGTATTGCTCATCTCTGCTTTAGTCTCTAATCCCTTCTGTTATATAAGAGACTGTATTGTACACTGGTTAAATCATCAAATAAGCAATTCCCATTTTCTCTCTAGTATTTACATTGGTTTGGAGCTCATACCTGCTGAGGATGATATAGGTAATAGGCATAAATCAACTTGGGCGAATATTGAGATGTGCATTTTAATACTCTCTTGAATTTACTTTCTAGGCTACAACTTACTTTGTCCCAAAATGTGTCTTGGGTTCCGAACAATAGTAGAGACCAATTGTTGAAATATTTACATGACAACAAAGATGTAGGATACATTTGTGACAACATTACAAAGGATCACAGAGACGATGTCTTTAGTAGTTAAGACAGTTTTCATGTTACTCATTGGAGTATCCAAACCAGTGATTGCATGGATTTGGAGTTTCTTGTAGGATTCTCGTTTAGATGTTAAAGGTTGACATTATATTGAAGGCTAGTGTTAAAAAGCATGTTGCCCCTGAGCTTCAATATCCTAAATAATAGAACCCAATGAGGAAGAATAATTGGAAGCACAAATATTCAAAAATCAGATTTGAGTTTAATATTTGTTTGTTTCAGTTTTTATGGGCTAACAGAGCTTGTTCATGGTGATACCCTTAGTGTACATTTTGCATGCATATTATGCTGATTGATGATTATAGAGAATGGAGTCTATTCTATCAAGTGACTAAAAGACTTAATAATGCCTTCTCTTTTATACGACAAGAGAATAAAACAATAAGCAAAGCATTGCAATATGGGATAAATAACAAGAAGAGTAGAGTATAGAAATAACACACTTCTTTACCTACCCTCAAGTCGGAACATAGATGTCGAACATGCCCAACTTGTCTACTAGAGTCTTGAAACGAGCTTTAGGTAGAAGTTTGGTGAAGATGTTTGCCACTTGCTTGTCAATGCTGAGATGCGGGGTACAGATGCGGCCAAAAAGAATAGATTCCCGAACAAAGTGGCAATCAACCTCGATATGTTTTGTGCACTCATGAAAAGTGGGGTTGCTTGAAATAAAAGTAGAAGCCTTGTTATCACAGAACATCAGAATAGGACTAGAATCAAATACATCAAACTCCTTCTACGAACTTTGCACCCACAAAACTTCACAAGCAGCGTGAGCCATGGCTTGATATTCTGCCTCTGCACTTGACCTAGCTACCACAATTTGCTTTTTGCTACGCCATGTAACCAGGTTGTCACCAACAAAAGTGCAGTATCCGGAGGTAGATTTGCGATCACATCTACTCCTTGCATAATTAGAATCATCCAGAAAGATTGCAATGTCCATTTTTCTTGTACAATAGTCCTTTCCCTAGAGAGCTTTTGAGATATCTCAGAATGTGATAGACAACGTCCCAACGACACTGTCTAGGTTTATCAAGGTATCTGCTTACAAACCCTACAACAACAGTCAAATCAGCTCTCGTGACAAGAAAGATAAATGAGAGCACCAACCAATCTTTTGAATTGATGGTGATCAACATAGGGTGGGGAAGATTCATCATCCCAGATAGTGCTTGGGTCTAGAGGAATGCTGGTAGGCCTGCAACCAAGCATACATATTTCCTGCAAGAGCTCCAGAACATATTTACGTTGAGAGAGACATAATCCTGTAGATGATCTGGATACTTCAATACCCAAAAAATATATCAGTTTGCCGAGATCTTGGGTGACAAAGTGCTGTTCTAGATATTCTTTAGTAGCCCGAATGCCCAAGATGTCACTGCCAGATAGTATACTGTCATCAACATATACAATAAGAATGATTAAAGCAGTTGCAGTTTTCCTGATAAATAAAGAGTGATCTGAATGAGAACGACGAAAGCCAAATTTTATGAGAATCTGACTGAACTTTCAAACCAGGCGCGAGGGCATTGCTTGAGGCCATAGATTGCTTTCCTCAACTTGCAAACCTGCGACGAATACTCCTCCTGAGCAACAAAGCCAGATGGTCACTCCATGTAAACTTCTTCCTGCAAGTCATTATAGAGAAAAGCGTTCTTGACATCCAGATACAAGTCACCATAGAGAAAAGCGTTCTTGACATCCAGCTGAAATAGCGTCCAATCTTTGTTTACGTGAATAGAAATGAGAACACGAAGAGAGTGGAGCCTGGAGACTGGAGAGGTCTCAAAATAGTCCAAGCCAAAAGTTTGTGTGTATCCTTTTGCTACCAAGCGTGCTTTCAATCGTTTGATCGTGCTGTCAGGTTGATACTTGATAGTGAAAATCTAGCTGCAACCAACAGTAGGACAGACAGATTGGCAATCAACATGATCCCATGTCTTGCGATCAGAGAGTGCCTGCATTTCATCTTCCATTGCTTGTCGCCATGCAAGAATGAGAAGAGCCTCTTTAGCGGTTTTCGGAATGGTCACAACAGAGATAGCAACAGTAAAGCACGCAAAATTGGCACCCATATTAGATGATGAACATAAATGACTAATCGGATGTTGAGTACATGAGCAAACACCTTTCCGAAGACTAATAGGAAGGTGTAAGTCAGAATGTACGTGAGTTGTGTTGTGATCATCCGCTGAAGGGGTGACACAGAGGGTGATAGTTGTAGCCATCAAGTTTCACCGGGGCGACACACAGAGAATGGGGAGGCTCGCTGGATGCCATAACGGATAGAGCAGCAGGCAAAGCAATCAGCCACAACAGATATCAGAAGATCGCAGAAGTCAGAAGGCATGAGAGAGCAGAGTGCCCTCGTGCACCGACAGAGGGCGGACGAAAGCAGTAGAACTAATAAAACTCGCAGCGGTGCAGAACCAAACAACAATAAATCTAACACATCAGATCGCAAAAACCCATACAAAAGGGGCATAAAACAGTGTAGATAGACCTACGCCATCATAGGGAGAGATCTACTCCACCATGAGGTACATGCAAGAGAGGCGTAGCCCGTTTAGACCGTCAACGTGCTATACCGGAAAAGTCACCGAAAGACGTAGGAGGAAGATGTAAGAGGGTGGTGAAATGAAGGCAAGGATGAAAGGTGGTGTAGGGAGGATGGGAAGGAGGAGATGAAGGGCTGTTGTGGGAGGGAATGGGCGGTGGGTTGCTTTGGTGGAGGGAGGTGGCGGCGACAGATAGAGGGGGTGGCAACGATGTCGGTGGGTGTAGGGGAGGGCTGTGACGGCGGGCTGTGGGGGGGTTTGAAGGGGGAGGAGGTGGCGGGAGGATGGTATGGAGGAGGGGCGGCGGCATCAGGCAGTAGGGGAGAGGGCAGGCGGCGGGCAACAAGGATGGGGGGGTGGCGATGACGGGTAGGGAGGGGGGGGGTGGCTGCTGGGGTTAGAGTGGGAGGGGAAGCATTAAAGTAGAGGGAGGGGATCGTAGCTGTCTGATATCGTATAGAGAATGGAGTCTATTCTATTAAGTGAGTAAAAGAATTTACAATGCCTTCTCTTTTATAGGATAAGAGAATAAAACAATAAGCAAAGCTCAACAATATGGGAAAATAACAAGAGTAGAGTACAAAAATAACATATCTCTTTAATGATATTAAAGATGGGACTTAAATAAAAGATGGTGCTATGCAAAATTGCCTTGGAATCTAAAATTAGAGTGTATAAGGTGAAACAAAGTTTGGTGCAGTGGGTATCCCAGAATGTGATAAATTTTAGTACTTGGGGTCATTATTCACATGAAAGGTGAAGTCCAATAGGATATATCTAATAGGATTGGTGTAGGTTGGATGAATAGAGTGTAACTGGAATATTATAAGAATGAAATATTCCACTAAGATTGGAAGGAAAATTATATACAACTATACACTCATCCATGCTGTAAGGTAGTGGATGTTGGGTTGTGAAGAGATCAAGGTATTCGTAAGATTATTGTGGTAGAAATAGAGTGCTAAGGTCAATGTTTGAAAAAATAAGCAATGTTTTTATAAGAAATGATGTGGGATATGCCAATATTGAGGACAATCTATAGGACAATCGCCTTAGATGGTTTGGACGTGCAATGAAGACCAATTTCTACACCATTTTGGAGTATTACTGAGTCAGAAAAAGTGAAAAGAGGAGGAATAGACCTAAATTGATGTGGGGGAGGTGATAAAGGAGATATCTAGACACTTTGTTTATTAATGTGAATTTAACCCACGATGGAGATGAAGGAAAATCCATGTAGTTGATTACAACATTGTTGGGACTGAGGCTTAGACGACGATAAGTGATGATGACGACAGAGTTAAAACGACGATGACAACAACAACAACAACAACAACGATAATGGATTGAAAAATTGAACTAAGGAATAACTATTCAGAACTTTCTTTATCACTACTAGTGTTCTCCCTCTGAAGGGAAGTTTCCCATGGAAGTAGGAGCGACTTCATCGCCAACCATAAGAACATATAAAATATATTATAGCACGGTAAACAAAAATCATGCTACCAGAATTGTAGGCATTATAGGTGGGAAGACGATATGTCTCAGCATGGTCAGGAAGAAGCACGGTAAGATAAAAAGAGCAAGGACTACTAGAATGGTTCTAAAGGTAGGAGTAGATCACATGAGTAATGTATTCTGATGTAGAAACATATGTTTCTCTATCTAGGAAATGAATCACTTCACCATGCAGATTTGAGGACTCACTTGGAGAGGAAGTGAGATGAAATCTTTGTCCCTTTGTTTTTTTATAGAGGAAAATTTGTATATTTTTTATTTTTGTTTAAATAATGGTGGAAGATAGTAGATTATGAAAAAAGAGTAGGGGAGGGTGGCTACATGCTAGCCTCTAGCCGACTGCAATTCTGACAATAGGCTGCAGTTGCCCTGCTGCGCATGGTGGCTACCATGGTATTAAAAAAATCCACCTTGAGGCTTCAAGGCTTACGCCTCAAGGCAAGGCTATCCCATTTGTGCCTTAAGGTTTACACCTCGAGGCGAGGCTATCCCATTTGCGCCTTGAGGCTTACACCTCGATGTCACAGACTAAGGCTTACGCCTTGAAATGTCTGAGATCCCCTTAGGGCATAAAGGCTCTGAGGCTTAGTAGAGGCGTAAGCCGCGATTCCGGATGATAGTTATGCTAGCCATCAACTTTTTTTCTCTTGGGAAGACTGCAAACACTTTTACCGATATCTCATTATTCTGCATTGGTTTCTCATTATTTGCTAGAACTTCATATTCTTAGTTTTGTGGTCATTGTTATCAACATTGCTCTTAATCATATTCCAATTAATTTTACTTTTTCTTATAAATACATTTTATATTATACATATGCACATTTATACATACATACATACATACATACATACATACATACATACAAACATCTGCCGACAAGGAGTGACTCAAGTGGTCAAGCTGGTGTCTCTTCACAAAGGGACCCCGGTTCGAATCCCAGTTGCCACCTTGATTTACCACCCTCCCGAGCGTTCGGCCTCCGCCACGGGCATGGGAGAGGGGGGGGAGAAATCTTTCTCTCTTAATCCCATACAAATATCTAGACACCCGACCCCTCCGTCCCTAGGGTTCCTCTGGCGATCTGTCGGGCGATCCCGAGAAGGAACGGCGGCAATGGGACCCCCTCGCCGGGATCTTTCCACCCTATCCACCCCACCAATCCCTAGCTCCATCCCACCTCCACCCCAACCCAATGGAACTGGATCCGCATCTGTGGAGAAGACAAGCGAGTCCGACGGTGCACCCAAGCGACTCTAGACGCACGTCGTGATGAGAATGGCGGCCCAAGAGGAGAGTTCTGAACTGAACTTTCCTAAAGGATCGAAGATCGAAGGCAGAGTCGTCGTCACACTTGAAGAAGAGGAATACAACAGAATGAAGGACATATGGGAGTTCTCTGTTGCCATCTACGTCTTGGGAAAGAGACCCTTCTACCCTCATCTCGCTGCATGGATCAGGAGAACCTGGCGTCCCAAAGGCGAATTTGATCTGGTGTCTAAACCTAATGGATTCTTCATCATCCGATTCTCCAACGACACAGACAAAAAAGCCTGTCTTTTCGGTGGTCCTCGCTGGTTTGATTATCAGATGGTCATCACCAAAGACTACAAATATGGTGATCCCCTCGTCAAAGAGTATCTGTCTTCAATTCCGTCTTGGATCAGAATCCCATCCAATGGCAAATCATGGACCAAGAAGGCCGCAGGCACAATGGCGGCGGGAGTAGGTTCTGTACTCCATATCGAGATCAGAGCCATGGAAGGACCCGATACTGATGAAGCACGAGTCCTAGTCGAACTTCAGACAGAGGAAGAACAACCAGACACAGTATGGCTAAGCGTACTAGGTAGGGGTGAACAACCTTTCAAGATCCATTATGATCACATCCCTGCAAAGTGTGCATCATGCTGTGTCTTCGGTCACGACGTGTATGACTGCCCCATGAAACCCAAAGTCATCGCACCCCAACATGAAGGTGAAGAAGATTTCCAAATCCCAAAAAAGGTATGGAGGCAGAAAACTGCTGACAAGTTAGCTTCTGAAAAGGCCACTGAATTAGAGGAAGGGGAAATCGTCAAATCCACTTCGGAGGCGACCACTTCCACGTCCAACCAATTCGGTTCACTGGATTTAGATAAAGAAGAAGAAGAACTTCTGGTGATTGAGAAAGAGAAACCCCCTTCCACATCTCAGAAAAAAGGAAAGGAAAGAGAGAAGGTGCCATCAAGGCGCACAAGGAACTCTAAAAACTAGTCTTTAATGTCCATTCTAGTCTGGAACGTTAAAGGGATCAATAAACCTGCTAAAAGGAAGGAAGTGAGGGATTGGATCACTGGTAGTGATGCTTCTATTTCTACAATCATTGAAACAAAAATAAAAAGATGCAACATCAGTTGCATCAGTTCCATCTTTCCCAATGGGTGGCTCAGCCTTTCAAACCACGATGAGGTAGATCTAGGTAGAATATGCTTGGGTTGGAACCCTAACGTTTGGAACGTTGAGGTCCACAAGAAAACTGAGCAATTGATCACAAGAAAACTGAGCTCAATGTTCAAAATTTCGTCGAAATTGGCAAAATTTCGCTAATTATTTCGATGCCGCCAACGATCGGACATAGAAATGGCCTTACATGTCTGTACGTAGGGAATTTGGCCATAAAAAATTTAAATTTCGACAATTATTTCGAATTTCGACGAAATTAGGTAAATTTCGATGAAACAAAGGCCCATTTGGTCTGCATTTCGACGAAATTTCGAAAAATACATCTATTATTTCGAGAAATGGGGTACGATGTCTGCATATTTTACTATGTGATTCCTTGGGCCTGTTAGGGGCAATCTAAGTTATGTTTCTTCTCTTCCTAACCTAATTCTACCTCTCTCTCCTATTTCTCTCACTTCTATTCACAAAGGAAATATTTAAAAATGTGTGTGGGAGTGATATCTATGACTATGATGACCCACCCACTTTCATTTTTGAGGTCACATGATTTATGTTATAGTGCGCAAAATTAGCATGACTATCGAGATATTTTGTATGTATGCCATTATCAATCACATCTCTAACTACATGGTTGCCTCCTATAGGCTCTCGCTACAAAAGCACACGACGATGAACAAAGCTTGAGTTAATCCATTAGTATGTATTTTATCACTTGTAAGCATATGGAGATTAACAGTGAGACATATCTATGCTTGTATAAAACAAAAAAAAACATGAGCCAATATGTAGGTATAATTAACAAGGAGGATGACAACCATCATGGTTCAACTAGATGCATAAACCTCAGTACTCACATACCACCGCGACATTGTTTGTGTACTACATCCTGTCATCCTACTGAGAGGTCCTACCATCCTAGATCATGCTATGTTTCCATAAATTTGTGTCTTTAAGCCTATATATTGTGCTTACAAACAATGATGACTATTCATTCATTTTGCCATTCAATTGACCTCAAAATCTCCATCGAAATGGCCATCGAAATTGTTCAGCTTCCTTCTCTCACACATGAGGAGCCCCACCCCCTCACATATCCAATATGAACTATTATTGCATATTTGAGTAGATCTACACTAGTAGATTGTTCTGGTAAAATTTCGCTAAATAATTCGACCATTTGGTCGTCGAAACGCCAGGAATACATCTGTCAAAATTTCCGTCGAAATTTTTCGAAATTTCTGTTTCTGTGGCTACCGAAACGGCGTCGAAATCGGACATTTTCTTCCTTGGGCGGGCTTATGATCTGGTTCACGGCAGTCTATGCTTACAATCTTCACGACCAACGCAAGGATCTTTGGAACGACATTGAAACTCTCTCAAATGTTATTAACGAACCCTGGTTAATTATGGGGGATTTCAACAATGTTAGGCTTCAAGAAGAAAAGAGAGGTGGTCTTTTGGCTCATGAAGCTGCTATCAAAGCTTTCAATCACGCGATTAGCATGGCTGATCTCTGTGAGCTTCCTATGAACGGGGACATCATATACACATGGAATAATGAAGGCAAACCTGGAAAAAGAATCGCCAGTAAACTCGACAGAGCATTAGTCAACAACCAATGGCTTCAAACTTTACATAATGCTCATATCAAAGTGGTGGGAGCTGATATAAGCGATCACACACCTTTGATTATGCAAGTACAGGAAAAGAAAAAGAAGGTAAGGCCTTTTAGATTCAAAAGTTTCTGGTCTACTTGGAGTGGCTACTCTGACATCATCCACGATGCCTGGAATGAAGAGATAGAGGGAAATCCCATGTTCGTGTTCACCAAAAAACTTATGAAAGCTAAACAATTACTGAAGAGATGGTCCAAACAACACGTTAACATACCTGAGCTAATAGCCGAGTGCAAGAAAGAACTTATTGCTATCGGAAGTGCTCTTCTCACAGAACCTCTCAACAACCAACTTATTGAAGATGAGCTGAAACTGAAATCACAACTTGAAGACCTTAAAAAAGTTGAAGAAAGTTATGCTTGGCAGTGAAGCAGGCAGGCTTGGATTGCGGATGGTGACCGCAATACCAAACTCTACCATAACGCCATCAGGAAACGTGAAGCCCAAAACACCATAGCTGAACTTATAAATGAAGAAGGCATTGTCGTAAATAGCCAAGAAGACTTAGAGATACAAGCATCTGAATTCTATAAGGCACTTTTCAATAAACATCAAGAAGAGAACATCTTATCTCAGAATGAAAATCTCAAATGGAGGTACACACTAACTAGCTCTCATAATAATATCCTTTGTAGAGAAATCAACATGGAAGAACTTAAAGATGCTGTATGGAGCATTGGGGTAAACAAATCCCCAAGTCCCATGCTCATTTTTACAGAGAAGCTTGGCAAACTATCAAATCCAACCTTCTAAACAACATCAACTGGATTATGAAGGGAGGCAATATGCTCAGGCAAGTCAACCATGCTTTCCTCACGCTGATCCCAAAGAAGAAAACCACTGCTACTCTATCCGACTTCAGGCCTATTGCTTGTTGCAATGTCCAGTACAAAATTCTGGCTAAAATCCTTGCTGAACGTCTCAAACTGGTTCTTCCATTTCTCATTTCCGAAGCACAAGGCGCCTTCATCACCGGCAGAAGCATATCAGATTGTGCACTTCTTGCAGGAGAGTTCATGCTGGACTTCAATGTCGAACGGGGCCACAAGAAAATCTGTATGAAGCTTGACGTCTCTAAATCTTTTGACAACGTCTGCTGGGACAAACTGTGGCAAATTATGAAGGAAATGGGCTTCTCAAACAAATGGATCTCGCTCGTTCAGCAATGTGTTACTACCATCAGCTATTCGGTGTTGGTCAATGGCATCTTCCAAGCTTCCAACGGATTGAGACAAGGAGACCCCTTGTCCCCTCTACTATTCACCATAATTATGGAATACTTCTCTCAACTTATGAAGAAGGCGGAGGAGAACAAGGAAATAACTACTTATATAGTGAGGGGGACAAAGACCATGAGCCATCTTATTTTCGCTGACGACGTCCTAGTTTTCCTAGAATCCAAGCCTAAGTACCTTATTAATCTTAAAGCGCTTTTGCAAAGATTTGGGACACAAACAGTCTTCACATCAACGAAGCTAAAACCCAGGTTTTCACTTCCTACAACTGTGACAGTATTACACATGAGATTGAGAATTCTTTGAAGATGAGAATAAGCTCGCTGCCTACCAAATACCTCGGCTTCCCGCTCACTGGCGGCAAACATCAGGTGAAGGACTTCACGGACTGCACAGATAAATTAGAAGCTATGATATCCCGATGGCCACAGAACAAAACCTCCATGGCGGGACGAATTACCTTAACCAAAAGCGCCTTAGAAGGTCTACTCATATATTGGGTTCAGGTCTACTCATATATTGGGTTCATCAAGGTGAAATACCTTCTGCAGTTCTTGAACGTATAGAGATGACCATTTCCAACTTCATTTGGTCAGGAGGCACTCATGCCATGAAATACTTAAGACTTGCTACCCACAAAGATGAAGGAGGTATTGGTCTGAAAGCTCCTGTAGAGATTGCCAACTGGGGCACTATCAGACGCATCATCAATTATCATCAGGGTATCTCAACTTGGGCTCGTTGGATGAGAGTCCGATACTCCAAAGGTCTGGACTTCTAACCCTCCACTAGAGAAGGCTATTCTCGAGTCATCAACATGATGACTATGGCATGGAAGCAAATCAAGCACGCATTCATCATCAATGAATCCGGTAGCTGGTACCTCAGCAACAATTTCGATCCTTGGAACTTGGCCAAGTTACTAGGAAACATTCCATCTCCTCCACCACATCTCACTAAGTTCATTTGGAATGAATTTGAGATTCCCAAATGGAGTCTCTGTCTCTACCGTGCTGCCTTTGAATCTTATCCTACTCTGGATAAGATTGAAAGATGGTACCCAGGCACTTCAACTCAATGTCTATTATGCAATGAAAGATTTGAAAAACACGAACATCTCTTCCATGTCAAATAAGAAAAGACAGCTAATCGTTATATTGATAAGAGGCAACCCTGCTCCTATATATAGGAAAACAGGGACGCATACAAGACACAACTAAACCCTAATGGGCCAAGACACAGTGAGGCCCATATTACAAGGATAATATAAATAACTAATAAACAGACTCTCTAACATCTTCCAAAGCTGTCCATTCATCATCGCACTCTGGAGATGGGTCTGCGTTAATGCAAAGCTCTTTCATGCACAGCTGCAGTCCACGAAGGAGATGATCACCATTCTTGGCCCAAGTCTTAACCTGCAAAGGAGAAAGCTGCTGACTGCCCTGTCAGCAACATACTACTACACTTGGCAAGAGAGAAAAAGGCCAGCAACATCGAGTACATTGGGAAGAAAATTTGTAAAGTCTTAAACTATAGGCTCAATGTATAGAAAGTTTTTATTTTTGATTGTTTAGTAGTATGCACGGGCTACTATGTAATTTTGTCCAAACTTTGTTGGGGATTCAGAATAAAATTTACCAAATTCCGATATACACAATGTATTAAAAAATGGCTCAGGCGGCCGCTTAATCGGCCAAGACCCCCATCCGCTTATTTTTGCCCTTAAGCGCCAGATTACTCGGTTTGAAGAAAAGCGTCCGCTTTTTTCCCGCTTCACCCGCTTTTCCCGCTTTTTTGCCCGCTTTTTTTCCGCTTTTTTCCACTTTTTGAAAAAAGTGCTGCTGTAAGCATGTAATATTAATTAAATATATAATCCAAGTAGTATTAAGTATAATATATGAAGCTTGTATACATTAAATGTTCTATGATATACCTAGTCCTACTTTAGAATGCAAACTTTGTATGTAAGCTGTATATAATAGGGTATTGCTGTAATATATCCAAGTAAATATCGTATTACTCTATTATACTTCTAATGGTTTTACTGATTTTACTGATTTTCTTGCAAATTTCGTTCATTACTAATTGATACTACTGGTTAGTATTACTGATTTCCTTAGAAATATATTTTTTATATACACATACATGCAATTTTGTATATAAATATATAAGATTTTAAGCATCCGCTTTTTCAAAAATCGCCCGTCTGCCACTTAATCGGCTACACGGTCCCGTCCGCACGCCTCCCGCTTCACGCTTTTCAAAACATTGCATATACACTTATATAATACGTATGCATGCATATAATATATGTATATATATATATGTATACGTTTTTAATTTATAAACGCCCCGTACATATTTTGAGGCTTTAGCATTGCCTCTTCGAGAGAAAAAAAGCCTTGATACACCCCTCACACTTTAAAACCTTGGCGGGTACTCCTCCAGGATGCTTCTGTCGCGTGGGGAGGGTGGGCTATGCTTGTCCCTGCCATGCCAGAAGAAAGAAGAAAGGTTTGCCTCATTAGGCTTTCTTTCTAGGCCAATTACACAAACATGTTTTCTATAGTTGTTCCAATAGAAAGCTTGAAAATAAATAAGAGTATTGAGTTAGTAAAATAATATAGTTGCATGGAGTATAATTGCTCTTTAGATAACAAATTGCAACACAAAACTACAATAATAACAAATGAGGTGGATGGGGAATCATAAACTTAGAACCCTTTCCTTCTGCTTGATAGCAAAAATCATCAATAACTTGACAAATAACAAAAACAAAATATGGTACAACCTGATCTATGAAAAATACTACAAAAAATTGCCCCCCTGGCACAAAATAAAAAAAAGTATAGCCTCACCGCTCTGGAAATACATCAACAAGAGAATTTATCTTATTAAACAAATCATCTGCACCCCACCACACTCCCACAACAGAATATCTTTCTGGTTTGATCCTTGGTATAAAAACTGCACCATTAAAAATAGGCACATAAACTGGTCCATTCCAAAAAAAACTATCAAACATCACCACGGCAAAATCTCTTGGCCTCCTCACCAGCAACAGAACAAACTCCCTCAAGCAATGGATTTTAGAACATCTAAATCAGAATGAACTTACCAACATCATCCATGAACTCGAAAATAACTCTTCAAACAGATAACGTGGATATGGGGAACTAAATACACTCCAAAAGATGCTTATTCTTTCCTCCTCTTAAGAGGAATCACTCCACCTTGGTCCACCATATGGAAAAAAAGATGGTCACAAAAAAACAAAATAGTCCTCTGACTTCTTCTAAACAACAAACTTCTTACTGATCAAAATCTAAAAAAAAGAGGTTTTTCTGGACCATCTAGATGCTCTCTTTGCATGAGACATGGAGAAACAGTGGACCACATCTTTAACCACTGCGATTTTTCAAAGGAAATCATCAACCATTTCTTGATTCACAGACGCTCAGATCCACAAAGACGAAGAAGGTATTGGTCTGAAAGCTCCTGCAGAGATTGCCAACTGGGGCACTATCAGACGCATCATCAATTATCATCAGGGTATCTCAACTTGGGCTCGTTGGATGAGAGTCCGATACTCCAAAGGTCTGGACTTCGAACCCTCCACTAGAGAAGGCTATTCTCGAGTCATCAACATGATGACTATGGTATGGAAGCAAATCGAGCACGCATTCATCATCAATGAATCCGGTAGCTGGTACCTCAGCAACAATTTTGATCCTTGGAACTTGGCCAAGTTACGAGGAAACATTCCATCTCCTCCACCACATCTCACTAAGTTCATTTGGAATGAATTTGAGATTCCAAAATGGAGTCTCTGTCTCTACCGTGCTGCCTTTGAATCTTATCCTACTCTGGATAAGATTGAAAGATGGTACCTAGGCACTTCAACTCAATTTCTATTATGCAATGAAAGATCTGAAACACACGAACATCTCTTCCAAAGCTGTCCATTCATCATCGCACTCTGGAGATGGGTCTGCGTTAATGCAAAGCTCTGTCATGCACAACTGCAGTCCACGAAGGAGATGATCACCATTCTTGGCCCAAGTCTTAACCTGCAAAAGAGAAAGCTGCTGACTGCCCTGTCAGCAACATACTACTACACTTGGCAAGAGAGAAAAAGGCCAGCAACATCGAGTACATTGGGAAGAAAATTTGTAAAGTCATAAACTATAGGCTCAATGTATAGAAAGTTTTTATTTTTGATTGATTAGTAGTGTGCAGGGGCTACTATGTAATTTTGTCCCAACTTTGTTGGGGATTCAGAATAAAAT
This sequence comes from Alisma plantago-aquatica, assembly GCA_963693085.1. NCBI lineage: Eukaryota > Viridiplantae > Streptophyta > Magnoliopsida > Alismatales > Alismataceae > Alisma > Alisma plantago-aquatica. The sequence continues at coordinate 502,917,328 of OY856410.1, read as the reverse complement.
TTACCAAATTCCGATATACATAATGTATTAAAAAACGGCCCAGGCGGCCGCTTAATCGGCCAAGACCCCCATCCGCTTATTTTTGCCCTTAAGCGCCCGCTTACTCGATTTGAAGAAAAGCGTCCGCTTTTTTCCCGCTTCACCAGCTTTTCCCGCTTTTTTGTCCGCTTTTTTCCGCTTTTTTCCACTTTTTGAAAAAAGTGCTTACAGTAATTAAATATATAATCCAAGTAGTATTGAGTATAATATATGAAGCTTGTATACATTAAATGTTCTATGATATACCTAGTCCTACTTTAGAATGCAAACTTTGTATGTAAGCTGTATATAATAGGGTATTGCTGTAATATATCCCAGTAAATATCGTATTACTCTATTATACTTCTAATGGTTTTACTGATTTTCTTTTAGATTTCGTTCATTACTAATTGATACTACTGGTTAGTATTACTGATTTCCTTAGAAATATATTTTTTATATACACATACATGCAATTTTGTATATAAATATATAAGATTTTAAGCATCCGCTTTTTCAAAAATCGCCCGTCTGTCGCTTAATCGGCTACACGGTCCCGTCCGCACGCCTCCTGCTTCACGCTTTTTAAAACATTGCATATACACTTACGTAATACATATGCATGCATATAATATATGTATATATATGTATACGTTTTTAATTTATAAACGCCCCGTACATATTTTGAGGCTTATGCCTCAAAGGCCTTGAGGCTTTAGCATTGCCTCTTCGAGAGAAAAAAAGCCTTGATACACCCCTCACACTTTAAAACCTTGGCGGGTACCCCTCCAGGATGCTTCTGTCGCGTGGGGAGGGTGGGCTGTGCTTGTCCCTGCCACGCCAGAAGAAAGAAGAAAGGTTTGCCTCATTAGGCTTTCTTTCTAGGCCAATTACACAAACATGTTTTCTATAGTTGTTCCAATAGAAAGCTTGAAAATAAATAAGAGTATTGAGTTAGTAAAATAATATAGTTGCACGGAGTATAATTGCTCTTTAGATAACAAATTGCAACACAAAACTACAATAATAACAAATAAGGTGGATGGGGAATCATAAACTTAGAAAACCTTGCCTTCTGCTTGATAGCAAAAATCATCAATAACTTGACAAATAACAAAAACAAAATATGGTACAACCTGATCTATGAAAAATACTACAAAAAATTGCCCCCCTGGCACAAAATAAAAAAAAGTATAGCCTCACCGCTCTGGAAATACATCAACAAGAGAATTTATCTTATTAAACAAATCATCTGCACCCCACCACACTCCCACAACAGAATATATTTTTGGTTTGATCCTTGGTATAAAAACTGCACCATAAAAAACAGGCACATAGACTGGTCCATTCCAAAAAAACTATCAAACATCACCACGGCCAAAGCTCTTGGCCTCCTCACCAGCAACAGAACAAACTCCCTCAAGCAATGGATTTTAGAACATCTAAATCAGAATGAACTTACCAACATCATCCATGAACTCGAAAATAACTCTTCAAACAGAATAACGTGGATATGGGGAACTAAATACACTCCAAAAGATGCTTATTCTTTCCTCCTCTTAAGAGGAATCACTCCACCTTGGTCCACCATATGGAAAAAAAGATGGCCACAAAAAAACAAAATATTCCTCTGACTTCTTCTAAACAACAAACTTCTTACTGACCAAAATCTAAAAAAAAAAAGGTTTTTCTGGACCATCTAGATGCTCTCTTTGCATGAGACATGAAGAAACAGTGGACCACATCTTTAACCATTGCGATTTTTCAAAGGAAATCATCAACCATTTCCTGATTCACAGACGCTCAGACTAAGACATAATAAAAATACCAACCAACCTTTCCCCCCGCAGAAACAACCACCAGCTCCTGGCTGATGACTACCTTATAACAATTCTCTGGAATATTTGGATTGAGAGAAACAATAGAAGATTCAATGACAAAAACAAACCCAAGAGCACCATCAAAAACACAATAACATCCGACCTAAATATCATGCTCCTTTGCAGGTCACCAGGAAACGGAGGTAGTAGAAATAGTGGACACTGATGCTAGTAAATCGGAAGCAGCCTACCTTTTTCAACTCAAGGAAATGCTCGATGAAGAAACTGGGACCAGTCTGCTTAATCCTGCTTCTAGGATAATTACATGATCATGTTATATTTTGTGGTTGGTTCACTAAGGGGCTTGCGAAGGGGTGCCTCCCCCAAGAAACTATCTACTTTCTTTATGCTGCTTTATCACTATCTAGCTACACCAGTAGCGAAAAACTTGTGAATGCAGGTGTTTCGCTTGCATTTTGTATGGTTTCTTTTCCGTAATGAAATGAACTTTTATAAAAAAAAAACAAATGAAGCACAAATTTATCCAATAGGAATGACATTACTTTATTATTGATTATCCTCCCGGTAACTGTTTTTCTTCAACTATTAACTAACACAACTATCATAATGTGAGGCTTATCATGCAGTTGTTATTAATGCAAAGAGGTGGACGACTAATTTATAATGGAAAGTTAGGGCCTTTTTCTCAGGACATGATAGAATATTTTCAGGTTAGACTTTTTTTTGATGTGCAACAATTTCAAACGTCAATAAGCTTAATTGATTAGATTTTCCAGGCAATTAAAGGCGTCCCTTTATTTAAAGAAGGTAAAAATCCGGCAATGTGGATGATGAATGTGACTTCTATTTCAATGGAAAGAAAGTTGGGCATAAATTTTGCGGACATATATTGTAATTCTTCTCTGTTCATGTGAGCCACAAAACTCCCTATGCTCTGCTGATTAATCACTCTCTTAGTAAATCTTACTGTACTTTTGTCATTTCAGAAAAAATGAAGAATTGATTCAGGAGTTGAGTAGCAAAAAAAGCTATACAGGCGATCTTTATTTTTCATCGAAACAACAGCGGGGATTTTTGTCTCAGTGCCTAGCATGTTTATGGAAGCAAAATGTTTCATATTGGAAAAATCCGGAGCTTAATGTCATCCGTTTTGTCATTACACTTGCGACTTCATTGCTATTTGGTGCGGTCTTCTGGAAAATCGGTTCTAACATGTAAGTTCAAACTGCCTTTCATGAAATTATGCTTACTGTGAACTAATCAACTTGTTTTCTTCAAGCAGTAGAACAGAACAAGACATCTTCAATATTTTAGGAGTTATGTATGGATCAGCTTTGTTTTTGGGGTTCTCAAATGCAAGCATCGTACAGCCAATTATTGAAATGGAGCGAACAATATTTTATCGTGAGAGATCCTCAGGGATGTATTCTTCGTTACCTTATGCAACAGCCCAGGTACTTCTGCTACCTTACTACATTCCCTTCATAAATACAATTTACGCAAAACAAAAATGATTAATAAAGAGTTTTTATTTGATTTTTTTGGTTGAGACATTTGAACCTATTAAAGTAGATTTACGCCTTTACTGTGTTGTTGAAATACTCCATCACGTGTGTTAAAGTGTCTATATTAGTCTATTAGTTAAATAGGCTAATTAGTTTAGTGGGCCTTTATCTTCCGGCCCGTCTAGTTTAGATTACTTGGGTCCTAAGTAATAGGGCGTCTCTCCTCTCCTATATAAAGGAGAGGTCGTCAGTCTTTGTATCACAATCCATTCATATTCAATCAATCTCATATTTTCACATGGTATCAGAGCGGGTTCCATCCTGAGAGAACCCTAGCCGCCGCTTCCCTCTCTCTCTCTCTCCAAGACCGCCGACTTCTCCTTTGCAGCCGCCGCCGCTCCTCTCTCCGAAGAGAGCAACCGCGGGCTCTCTCCGCCTGCGGGCGGCCGCAGCCGCCATCTCCATGGCTTGGCCGGCTGCCCGCTAGGCATATTCCGGCCTCCATGGTCATCTCCATTCATCTATTCTTTCATTCTTTCCATACAACACCTCCGCTGCCTATCATAGCAGTCGTCCTCCATCATCATCCGCAACAATCGCCGTCGTAGGCATCCGCCGCGGTAATCTCCTTCCGCCATCTGAAAGCAGCAGCGCCTCGCCACCATCAGCAGCGGTAGCCGTCAGCAGCCATCTCCACATAGTCGTCGACCATCAGAAATTGGTTCCCATCCGCAAGGAACAGCCATCTCCACCTTTCGGAGCAGCAGCCGCCGCCGCCGCGTCGATACTATCGACACGGGTGTCGATAGTATCGACATCAGACCAGACGCAAACAGCCGCCGACCTCCCGTGACGCAACCCGCATCGCCGACGTCGATACTATCGACAGGAGGTCGATGGTATCGACTTCATCACAGCGACGGAAGAGTATCTACGTCGATACTATCGACAGGAGGTCGATACTATCGACTTTATCACAGCGACAAGGAGAGAGTCGGCCGATACCATCGACAGTCCTGTCGATGGTATCGACAGTTGATCAGCAGCGATCGGCAATCCGTCGAAGGATCCATCTCATGACGTCTCCAGATCAGCCTTCATCACCGCTTTGGAGAGGCTCCGCCTTGGCTCCGCATGCATCCTCTTGGCATGCAATATCTCCGGAGTCACGCAGGAGACCCTTTGTCATCTCCTATGTTGCGACAAAGTGCTTCATCAGCCGAGCGTCATAATCCAGCCATCATCCGCAAGCTGCTGCTCCTCCACTTCATCATCATCCCGGCGATCTTCATCTTTCGTTTGCTGCTATCTGCATCATCATGCTACTGATGTCCCTACACCATCACCTGCTGTTTTCATCATCATCACTTCATCATCATCACTCCATCGTCATCTCCCATCTATGTCTACTCCCATATTCATTATGCCCTCTATTGCTATTCGGATCCTTAATCGGTTCTATCTTTTGCTAATCGGATCCTATTTTGACCCTAATCGGATTTTCGCGGGGGCTCCGCCCCCCGCACCCCCGGATTTGTTGCCCTAACGGTCCAACAAACCCCCTTTTCGGGTCGGGACTAGATCCATTTATTTTTCCACCCGGATCTCATGTTGACCCATTTAGTATACTCTCTTTGCCTATCGGTTTCATTCTCCACATATTATCCATCTCCATTTCAAATATTCTTCTCTTTTTCTACCATTTTCTTTCCCTCCCACCCACCCATATTATGTGAGCATCCCTTTTCCACATTACGGGGGGGGTCCTATATCCAGTTCTCCACACCAAACACTCACTCTTGTCGTATTTGGTGTGCGGGGGGGATAGAGAGGAGAGAAAGAGATGAGAACAGAGAGCAAGCATGAGAATATATGAGAGAATGTATGAGAGAGAGTATGAGATGATGATATATGTATTCAGATTATATATTTCCAGGCTATCTTCATGGAGCTTCATATCATTTAGCACACCAGTTCTCTACTTGAGCCAGCAGTGAAGATCCAGCGTCGACACCGTATCCGCGTTCGTACCGCGTTATGTACGTCAGGTGTTGATGGTGTATTCCTTCAGCTGCATTCACATGAGACAGATGGGTGCTTCTTCAGAAGCTCAGAGTTTTATCTTCACCGAGCTGCTTCATCACGTCTTCTCCGAGCCGCATCTGCTGTATCGACATCGCCTGTAGCTGATCCTCTTGGGACTTTCCTTGATGGATGATCTCCTTTCCCGTCAAGCCCCCAAGTTTCATGCGTCAGAGTTTTATGGTTCCTGCATCGTATCAAGCAGCAGATCGTCCGTCCGCGTTCGTGCCGCGTTAAGCACGTATTCCAGTGGCGAATTGCTGTAGTATCAGGTCCATTCTTCAGATGTCCTCATTCCAGATGCACTTCAAGGAAGACCTTCAAAGCTCGAGTATCTTCAGCCTGCAGAGTCATCATCACCATATGATTCAGAGTGAATATTATTTCAGGGGGAGTAACATATTTTGTATGGGAGTGATATTTATCTTCATCTTTTATTTATCATTTCTTTTTATAGAGTCTTGTAACCTCCAAGCTTGGACATGTGTTTCACCCATGCTCCAGCTTGAGGGGGAGTGTTAAAGTGTCTATATTAGTCTATTAGTTAAATAGGCTAATTAGTTTAGTGGGCCTTTATCTTCCGGCCCGTCTAGTTTAGATTACTTGGGTCCTAAGTAATAGGGCGTCTCTCCTCTCCTATATAAAGGAGAGGTCGTCAGTCTTTGTATCACAATCCATTCATATTCAATCAATCTCATATTTTCACAACGTGGTTTGTACAAAGATTCATCTACATGAACAATTCCTAACATAATATATCAACATAAATTTTAAGAAGCTGATGAACAATGACTGGATCACATTGAACAGATGTTAGAATTGATTCTGAAAAGCTTGTTGTGTGGTACTTTTTCTCTTGGTGCAAGTAACTTTAATTTTACATGCAGGTCGCCGTTGAAATTCCCTACATTACAGCTCAAGCGATTTTCTTCGCACTAATAGTATACCCAATGATTGGGTTTCAGTTAGGAAAGGCGAAATTTCTGTGGTTTCTGCTCTTTCTACTCTTAAGTTTCATTTACTTCTCAGTTTTTGGGATGATGACAGCAGCCCTTACACCAAACCAAGAAATAGCGGCTCTTATCTCATTTTTGCTCTTCGTGTTATGGAATCTCTTTTCAGGTTTCTTCATCCCCAGAAAGGTATTACTGAACCCTGCTTCTGTCATATTTTATTTTTCAGTCTGGAATTACTGACCAAAAGATTATTCATACGGCTAGATGATTCCAACTTGGTGGAGATGGTTTTATTGGGTCGACCCAGGTGCATGGACTATATACGGTTTGATGGCTTCGCAGCTGGGTGACAACATCAATCATATAAATATTCCCGGGGGTGCAGATCAGACTGTAAAAGATTTCTTGAAGGATTACTTTGGTTTCCAGGATAGTTGGTTGCCTTTAGTTGTTGCTGTTCATACACTGTTCATTACTTTCTTTTTATTTGTGTTTGCCTTCAGCATTAAGCATATAAATTTCCAAACGAGGTGATGTACAGAGACAGATTGTAACTAACTGTGAAGCCCGCAGGTTGCATGTATAACAAGATAAGGCAACTAGGAAGGTTGCGCATAAATAGAAAGGCAATTAGGGAGGCTGTAAGTAATTGTAAAAGAAACAGTTGTAGGCATTCCTACGAGAAGAATAGTTCATTGGAAAAGCATCATTGCGTATGTGTGTCTCATTTATTTGTCTCTCATGCTTAATAATTCAAATTCCATTTTCCTGTATTTTGTAAGACAAAATCCTATTTCTATATTACCTTATTTGGTATCAGAACATACACACTTTCATATGCATTAAGTAAATAACATCTCGATTCCCCTGAACCCAGGAAACCATAAAGTCCATACTGGTGAAAATTGAGGTGTTTAGGCTTGGTGTTCTGGCATAATCACCTCCTATCCGTATTTGTGATTGTTGAGGTTCCCCACTCTACCTGGCCTTAATTGATCCAGGACTGAACCTAAAGGTCCTCTGTTGAAACCTTAGAGAGTCTTCAATATCTTATCTTCTCTCAAAGGATTACACAGAGACCACCTATTAGTTTGAATTAGGGTGACTCCTCATCTCTTCCTTTTCTAGGTATCATGACTGGATATCCACTCTGCCTATTTTTGGGAAGTATGATAATCGATAGAATTGTGAAATGAATTTTGAAAACTATATAGACAAATATCCTATAATATGATATAATCTTAAATCGACCTATGTGATCAAACGGACTCATAAATGGATGTACTTTGCAAATGGCCCCACAAACCCATAGTCAAAGAGCAAGATCCTGTAATGACTGAGAAGGGATGAAATAAAAAGAAGACTAAAAAGAAAAGAAATAAAGAAAGGGAAAAGATGATTGAGAATAAGAAAGTTCTTAAAGAAGAAGTTGAGAATGATGTAGAAAAGGGAAAAAGATCCATGCTCAATAATGTTAATGGTGATGAGGATGAACTAAGAAAGGCTGCCAAGGATGATGATTGGGAAGTAAAAAACAAGATACTAATGGATGCCATGATCAAATGGGCAAGATACACAACATTGATAATTCCTAGAGGAGTCCAAATCACCATGACTGCCTTTATCCCTACATCAAAGCATGTAGTCATGAAGATAGAGACAAAAATAGAGGTTGTATTGTAAAGGAGGAAATGTTCAATCACAAAATCTAGTGATTGGTCAGAAGGCCATATCAAAACTAGTTAGCAACAATAGAACCAATGAAATCATTACTAGATCTAGATTATGATCTATTGTTTATGCAACCCTTTGTAACTTTTGAAATGAACCTTGTACTCACCATGTATTTGAATTGAAATTTTATGCATATTTATGGCTACCTCTAAATTGTCATCATGTTGATTATTTAGAGTTGGGAAGGTAATCCCTTCCACCCAATTTTGATTTCTTGACTTAAGTCTCCAATAGATCAAATCTACGAATACTGATACTCGATCTTGAAACCTGATTTTAAATACAATGTTAACTATAACTTGTGGCTAAATTCCTAGAAAGACCTAAGTGTAGATCATGCATTAAATCTCGATACCATGGTATAAAAATTGGTGATTGATATCACAAATGATTGCTTGAATGTTGCTTGAAGAATATTATTTAAATTGTTGCTTGGATACTGAATATAGATGAATGATCTCCCCTAAGGTCAGAATTGGAATCTAAACCCTAATCTTTGAAATGTTTTGACCCATGATCTTGATGTCTATACTTCAACTCTCGATATTGATGTAAAAAATCTTGAAATGTGATTATGAATCTTGTTATTGATGTGACTCGTATAATCACCCATGTGGATCTTGAGATCACCCATGATATGGCTAGTGACTTTCATCTTGAAAATATTGTCTCAATAATGATTTTTGAGGATGGTAATGTTAAATATGCGCATAGGGTTAAATTTCCTAAAAATGGCCTATATCATTCACCCACCTCAAATATACTTGATGAAGGAATTGATGTTGAAATCTCAAAATATTGCTAGATTATTATTATGGGTGAATGACCACACCTATGGTCTGGGTAGGAATTAAAACCCTATACTTGCATATAACCCAAAATTTTGATGTTTGAATCTTGAATCTTGAATTACAATCTTGCTAATACATGACCCAATTTAATTCATGACGTATAATCTCGACTCTCAATCCCAATTCTCACTCACTATGGAGACATGACTTGAGAGTGAACTCTATTAATGAGTTGTGATCTCTTAACCTCATAATCGATTAATACACATTTATATGAGACTGTTAATGTGGTTATAATTTTGAGGATATGATTTTGATAATATAGTTGAGGATGTTCCAATATTTAAGGATATGACTTGGATTGGATACTCCTAATTTTTGAGGATGTTTTTGAAATTTGGGGACGAAATTCCTCTTAAGGGGGGAAGGATGTGACAAAGTGCATTTTTGCATAAATATGATTTATTTACTCATTTTCCCTCATTATGTTCACTCATGACCTCAATTTATATTTTATGTCTACTTAATCATATTGATACTCAAATTTGAATTATAGTGATCAACATGGATTTTATACACCTTGTGTCACTACAAATTAGGTTAAACTATCACTTCACTCAAAGAAACATATTTGCCCATGAAAGTTTATCTTCTGGTTCTCAAACTTTTTCTAAATGGTCTACACATTTTTTTGAACCTATGATCAAAATTTCACCTCAATTGGACATTCCTACTATTTTCTATGAATTCATGAAGTTATATGCTAAAATTTCGTTTAAATTGCCCTTTATTCAACCTTTTTCCACCTCAACCATCCAAGGCTCGCTTGGGGGACGAACCCCAGCCCTTGGATCTGAAACACATAGATCGTTACTTGATCATAAGGGTGTTAGATCATCCCCTACCTCCCACAATTAGAGGGGAGGAGTTAATATAACTAAAAGAGAAATTGAATCGAAGCGACCCCAATTTGAAAATTGAAATGAACAGAAAGCTTCATCTAGCGATTTGGCACCAAACTAACCCTTGGTCTACTTCAAACTGACCTGTTTTGAGGACATATGAGAGCACTCCATCTTGGACACTGCCATGAGTGCTATGCTCCATCCGAAACCCTAAATCTAACCACAACTCACTATAAAACACCACCCCCAACTTTGCGATGCACCTGCGAACACCAACATCGCCCTTGTATCCACTCTCTTCATCTTTTGCTCCTTATCTCCGGTCTCTACTCTGCCACGGTGCAGCCCTACTTGCGTGAAGGTTCCTTCGACTGGGACAATGACCTGCAACCATTAGATCGTGGTCAACTATTGACCAGACCAAGGATTAATGGCTCTTCTCCTCTACCTTGCACGTGCCTGGGAGGCAGTGCTTTCTCGGCCGTAAGATCTCAGCTGTGGTCAAGGTTGACTAATCGATCAATGACTGACATTTTTCCACACTACCTTTTTCTTGGTATTTTTTCTCCTCTACCCAATATTCCTTTTATTTATCAAATCTTGCAAAAATGGTATCTTTTGATTTCTAGTTTCAAAAGTTATGAACAAATAGTCCATTTTGATCAAAAAACCCAAAGAATCGTTTAAAAATACTTGTGAAGCCTAATTCTCTATAGATTTCACTAATATGCCTAGATTTTGATCTCTTGCTTATACATTTGTCTACTGACTCAATAATCATGACTAATCTTTAGAATCCCTAAGATTTGACTCTGATGATTATCTTGAGACACTAAAATCACGACTTGACTGAAAATATAGATCTAACCTTGTTGGCTCATATACTCTTGAATATGATTTCATGCCATAAAGTGATGATTAAGGTCGATGATGTGTCCTAACCCTAAAATTGTAATCTTGTGAAAATGAGTGTTCTAAATCTTGTGATAACCCTAATCTTGACCCCTGAATATCCAAATCTTGATGATTTGTTTGGGAATTAAGTACTCATTATATATTAGGTGTGGATTTTCATGATATGATGTTAGAACATGATGATTGGACTTGAAAGACTTGATAGATTGAAATGTTGTTTAATAATGATGTACCACACCTAAGAATAATGATCAGACCTAAGGAGCCCTAATCTATGGTCCTTGTGACATCTCCATACTTTGACTAGAATACTAATGAATGCAAACCCATTAATGTGCCAGATCTTGACTTTGGATCTACTCTAAATCTTGAGATCTTACTCTAAATCTTTAGTGGAAGGTACACTTTTATATTAATTCCTCCTTGAACAGACTAGTAGTATTGAATTATACTTGTATGTACCTCTTGAAATTCTTGGCTATGTATTTGTTTGAGGTACAATGTTCCTTATTGAGTAGTCTTCCAATTTTCTATATTATAGTTTGCAACAAACCTGAAAACATAAATGATATTACCCATCTTGACTGTCAGTAATACTTGTTGAAGTTGAGTACAAGTGACCTCCTCATTCGGAGGGTGTAACTTGTACATGTTAAATGATCTCAAACTTTTACATGTCAATTGACGTCCTCTCTCATATGGAGAGAAGGAGCCAGGTGACCTCCCCCATCTTTTAGGGTTATGGAACCACATAAATATATAAGCACGCTTCTTGATATCAGAATAATGGGAACTTGTAATAAAATCTTGTCGAATAAATGTTTGTTTGGAACATTTCTTGTTGATTATTTTGAATAAAAGTCCTAGAAAGTACTATATTTCGCTATAAATGTTTTCAATTGTTCAATATCTGTTCTTTTTCAAAGCGTTCGATGCATTTGCATTGATTGCATCTTGATTTACCTGATTTTACAAAATCCAAATGGAACATTATGAAGAATTGACTAGATCACTTCCGCTCATGACAAACTCTGATGATATGGACAAAATCTAAATCTCATATTTGGGTTGGTTAGTTTTTTAAATCTCTTATTTTATGAGTTATAATTTCTTATTGTATTTTCCAGTGTGTGAGATCCTTTTGGGCTACTCAGAGACGAGCGCTTCAATCCCTTTACCACTGTCTAGGTAGTGGGATTGGGATTGGGGTAAGAATGGTTCCATGATAAGTTACCTCCCTCATCGTTTTGGTCCCTCGCTCATTTTTAGGAAAGAGAAAATGCAAGAGGAAAGTAATGAGTGAAATGAGGAGGACAAAGAAAAATCAATATTCATTTTAGAATAACAACATATTTTTTTAGATTGTATATGATTTTTCTCAAAGTTTTTTGACATTAGTCTTGTTGGTATATATTTTTAGAAAATTTAACAATTTTTATTTCGTCAAAAATTTCAATATATATTGGAAATTATAAACAAAATAAATATGTCTCTCCTATATCCTTTCAGCCACTCCCTCTCTCCCACTCCTCTTTGTTCTCAACATAGTGCCCCATCAGCTAGCCAGAAGCTGTCTCATCTGCTACTCCAATAAGTGATTGATGGCTTTGATGAGTTTTTTCAACATGTGCGATCCATCTACTAGATGCTAAAAGTGGTTCCATTTCTGGTCCCATTTCCTCTCTCGAGACATTAACAATCAAACAACACAAGACAATAGTAAATCATGGAAGTGAAGAGTTATGAACAAGAGTGTGGAGATAAACATTGATAAAAGTATATACAACAAGGGATATAGGTATTTACATGTTAGGAAAGCCTTAGTGTCTGCTCACGATCCAAGAAAATGAACTAGCTACTCATGGTGGTGAATGACAGTGCAAATATACAAGAGTACAATGACATAGTGATGGACATATGAAGGAAGATGAACATATCAAGGAATAAGTGGGAAAATACAACAAACATAAATTATATGGACTGAAAGTCATGAAGACCTCCTTCTTCACTAGATCTGCTGACAAAGTGGTGGCGTTGAAGTCCAATGGTTCTCTGGTGTTGAGGAAGAACTTTGGGAAGATGACGAAGATCAATGAAACCTCGACTCTTGTCCTCATTTTTTTTGGTTAATGACTCTAGATTGGAATTGGCAACACTTTGTGGTAGAAAACAAAGGTGCTCACAATGGATCATTGGGCTTTCTATTTGTAGGCATCTCACCCATACCCAAGGAACCTGAGTTACATGGTACTTGCTATGCTGTCGACCTTAGAGCACATGCATTGGGGGTTGTACATAGCTAATATTGGTGGTGTGGCCCTTTATGCATAGGACTCGTCGACCAATGGGCCCGTGCAACCATCAATCAATGGCATCAATGGGATGTGCTTCCTTGTATTCTCATCAATTGAAGATATTGATTAATGTGATTTGATGTGCTATGTTATCATTGGTCAATTGTCCTAATCAACTGTTAATCATTGTGGGTCGATGGGCTATCAATCTGTCAGGGTGACTTCATCGCGTTGCACCCTTGTCAGGTTGTAGCCCCATCAAGATGTTGTCTCCTTGGACCACTGTGTTTTTAGGTTGTGATCAAGGCTGACATTAAGACTGAAGTATAGGGGACCGATGCAACTTCTGCTATATTCATCAGACCATCCTCCAACGATATAAAGTTTCATCAAGTTTCGACCGATGGAAAGGCCAGATAGGTAGTTTTCCTAAAAAAGGGCATAGAATGTAAGAAGAGAACTAATTATTCATGCAATGCTAGAACAAAGTTGATTTATAAAGATAAAGCCTAAAATGCTAAGAGGAAATGAGTAAAATAGGCATGTAAGATCCACAAAAGTGGATGTTGTTACTTTTCATCTTACTAAGTGGTCATATGATAAATTAGATATATATTTTAGTTCTAAGATCCATCTAAACTCACATAGGTCTAAATATGTATGTTTTACGTATATGTTTTGATAATATATTGCACTCCTTCAATCTAGGCCTTCAAATGTTATTTTCTCTTAATACCATATGATTACATGTTATTTGTAGCATCATTTTTAGCTTGCATACTATTGTGTATATACATTTGATTTTATAGTTTTAGAATTTCCTTAAGTACAAGTATATACTATATGGAGACATGGCAATGAGTATAGTCCAACCTTACATATCATATAGATTTGAAATTTAGATTATATTGTCATGCCAACTCATATTTATAATACTATTTTCTTTATCTATTTTCTACATTTCAATCTCCATTCACATCATAATAGTCTAATTTTATACCAATATATTTTTCCAATCATATGGGACTTTTCTAAATATCTCTATGTGATATGTATCTAGTGCATTATCTAACAACATGAATAATTAGTATCAAGAACATAGCCGCTAACAGTTATTGAAATACATCTCAACTCTACATGATAATACACCTATATTGGTATAGTAATATGATTATTACTATACTAACTATGTTATGTTATTATCATAGTTATAAGCAACAACCAAGACATCATAGAATTTGCATAACATATTTTATATGCGCCATTTGACTATTAGAAAAACTATAGCCCTCATCTTTTCTAACATATAATATTTAAATATAACCGTATGATACAATTATGTATGGATCAATTGGCCACTAGTCTACTTATTATAGATATATTTGTGTAATAAGATTTTCAAATAATTAACAATTATCAATGATACAAGTAATTGAATTTCTTAAATCATAAATATAGAAGAAGATGAAAACTTACATATAGAATAATTAGTCACAAACAATGAACATGTTTGGATGTTAACTAATATATTCTACCTCAGAGTATAGTAGAGGCTGAGAAAGGAGCTTTCCATTCTGCTAGTTCCTTAAAATATTTTGAACCCTATCAAATATCAGACCAAAAAAGGGTTGGCTAGAGTATTATTACACAGTCAGTAGTTCTCCAAGTTTTCTAGTGGTTGTTTATCATGGAAGTCTTGAGGGTTGTCTTTCCTTTTGTCTTCAAATTATGAAGGGTCCACTGGTGATGTGGTGAGAAACTATTGGAGGTTATCATGTGGATGTGAAATATAAAAATTGGAGGGGGGGTGAAGAAGGTAAAACATCTGGGAAGGGGTTGGGTTTGTAGACACCAATGTTGGCAGGGATCAATGAGGAGATATGGTCAATAAGGGTGGAAGGTGTGCCCATTGTGTCAAGATAAGTTGTAAGTGGGTGGTCAACTAGGAATATAGGTAGGGTCAGTGACAACCAATGACACAATTGCAATGAGTTTGTGTTTCTTCAAACTCATTTCCTCCAAAATAAAAGTGAGGTTTTGGTGCAATCACTTGAAGGGTTAAAGAGAGTATATGATCTCTAGGGGACATAGTTTAGGAAGCAAGGTGATGAGGATAGAGGGATTCCGTTTCATGAGGGGTTGCAAGATGGGGTGGCATCAAGTCACATGTTCCTTGCCATTTTCTAATAGTGTAGAGAATGTAAGTGGCTACACCTCATAGTAAGGATGACACAAACCATTTTCAAGTGGAGGGAGTGCAATGATGAAGAAAAGGAAACTGTCACAGATCTATTTATTACTCAAATACAACCTCCAAATGACTAGAAAGTCAATGGATGAAGGACCTGAGCTTATGTCCCTATCATGGTAATTTTAAAGAACAAATGTTGAAGCATAAAATATTAAGACATGTGAACAAATAACAAGTTAAGGAACCAATATAATCTCAACATTCATCAAGTACTATTAATAGTGACATTGTTTATTACAAGATTTCAATTACACATTGAAGAGTACATCTACACAAGTTTTCTCATGTACACTATATAGGATATTACAACAAGTATAGGCTCCCCAGTCATCTCTAAACCAAAAACATATGTGAAACAAATAGATCAACACACAAGGTGTTGAATAAAGGGAAGTAATATAGATGTAAGATCCTCAATATTTGTAAATTTGGATTCTAAAGGTTTTGAATTCATTGAATCCACTTTAATACAATCAGAATAATATTTGAATGATGAGACAAATATTATGACTTTGATTGAACCTGGATGATGAATCGAAGTTGTAGACTTAGAGTAAGTCTTCAATTTAAATTAAATAAAGTAATATTGATAGAATGTGTCGATTGAGGTTTCAATTGAGATGTTATAGTGGCTCAATCCTTAATTTTATAATGAAGGATATAATTAAGCTTGAGGATCCACTAGTATGGGCCAGGGGCCCTGGAACCAAATTCTAGCCTGATTAGACCAATTAGCATTTACATATGGGTCCTTGAGATACATAATTGTTTTTTAGTATTTCATGATGATATTAATATTAAGGATAATTTTAGTCGAGACATAAAGATGTAATTATACCATAAATAAATTTTCAAGATATATTAAGTTATCTGGTGGTCTATGTAATTTATTAGGTAACTATCTAAATTATGATCAAGCCATGTTTAGGGAAAAAAGGGGACTAACAAATTATCTACTTCTCCATGAAAGATAACAATAATCATAAGACGGACCCTGTTATAACCTAGATTTTTGCATGAATTTATACATATATTTGAATGTAAATAATATATTGTTAAGGACATATTAGAAAGCTTGGAATTTTCATGTCTTGTTTGGAAGTTTTAGTTTGAGAATGTAATTTGTCCAATAAAAATATTTTGTGTGTTTTACTGTTTTCAATAGTCCATTAATATTTGGATAAAGAAAGAGTGGAAAATTCAATAATAAATGAGTTTGCAAACGTAAATGATAATTGGTGACTAAATAAGGAGTTTTTTGGAAATCTCTAGAAAAGATATGTGGAAGACAATTAATAGGCACAAATTTGGTCCTAACTTGCATCCAAAGAAAGTATATACCCAAATAAGAATTCTTTCCAAGTTTAGGTGAGAAAAGGAGTTATTTGATGCTTTATATAATTCATATAAATGGTTAGAGGCAAATAAAACTAGTTTAAATATTAGTATTTTGGCACCAAACTTTACCCAGACTGAGATTTAGTTATTAAGGTCCTTCCTTTAAAATTTAAGATAGATTGGGTAAAGGGAAGAGATATGAATTAAGTAAAATTTCTTGAAGTGAAATGATTTATTGGTCAATGTATTAAATGTTACATTTTAAACCAGATCTGGAAGCTAGAACTCGGCCCTTTGATGTCACACGCCATCCTGACCTTTGGATCACTCAGATCAATTGACAAAAGGCCATCTTCTACCTCTAAATAGAATAAGAAAGTCCATAACAATATTTCTCCTTTTCTTCCTCAATTCTTCCTCTCTCTAACCGGTATGGATATCTAAAAACTCTCCCCCATCAAGTTTGGGAGGTGATTTTGAATACAACCAACCCTATATTTATGGGATTTAGATCAAAATGTGTACATTCTCCAATTGCAGACCCATTCGATGCCCAACCCTCTAGAGCCACACCTACATAAGGGGATATAAACCCATGAGAGACTAATCTCCTTGCCATGAGATTTGCATGGCTCAAGGATCCTCTACCTACCTCCAATCACATAGCCATTTTTCCTTCTTCCTTATTCCTTCTCTAAACAACACGTTAAAACTCTTCCCTTATTCTTCTCTATTCCAATCTTTCCTGAGAAATTAAAGGTTGTGAGCATCTTTGGTGGGATGAGGTGAATATACCAGTACACTCGCCTGTCTCTTGGAGGCCTAGAAGCCCATAGTCAAGTTATAAATTGACTCATGTGAGGCAGTAGTTCGTGAGGCAAAGGTTGAAGAAGACCTCTGGGGAAAATACATTCCTACACCTGCATACACTATGGAGAGGTAAGGGAAATCCCAACTTTCCCCCTCCTTTTCTTGCTTGACCACGTAGGCACCGGCCGTTAGCCTGGCATGAGCCGATTGGATCTACTGCAGCCATGTGGCACACCTTTTTTCCCATTCAGCCGACTAGGTGGCGAGATGTAATTGGTCCAAAATGATTTAACTTGCATAATTTCTAGAAAATAATTGGTGGATGCAAATATGACAAACATATATATATATATATATATATATATATATATATATATATATATATATATATATATATATATATATATACCTTGATCCTAGAATTATGATAATGGCCCTTGCCATCATGACCCACCTTAATTTAGGATAATAGTGGGAGGGGGTCGTTACAGTCCCAAAGTTAGGATTACATAGAGAAGTGACATGGATTGTATAAATAATACAAGGAAATAAGTTTTCATCTAATGAGAATAGTAAAGTTTAAGAGAAATGGGATCCTAGCCAGATCAAAGCTCCTAGCCAGGCCAATGAACATAGGAGCAGACCCGCTACATAATTGGATGAAGATTTGATGCTAGGGATATCATCTTCTACCCCCCACTTTGAGATCTATGAAGGCTAGGAACTATACAACCCACCCTCGCCCCCCCCTTTTAGAACCTCCTCGTCACTAAATAATAGCATCAATGACTCTACAAAATTGTAACAAACACAATTGTATCAAATTTTCCATTATATTGGTAAGGAGGGAAAGAATGCCTAATTTCCCAAATCCAAAAATACTAGGGCTATCTAGAAAACATCTCTATCCTAATCCTCTTTTCTATAAAATGTGTCAACAAGTTTCATCTTGGTTCCCTCATCTCAATTTGGTAGTAAATTGCTGCTGTAAACACCCTTATTCTTCTGTCCTTAGCAACCCCAACCTTCTATGAGTTTCACATCACTGCGACACCGTAGGGAGGACTAGGCCAATTTCTCTAGTGCACAAATTTGAGAAGGGTTCTTGTTGCCCCTGAAAAGGTCATGAAGGCCGAGTAAAGTCGTGTCTCACTATTAAACTCTTGGTGTCCAGAGCATATAGTCCTCCATTGAAAGGTTGGCTTAGACTACTGTAGGGTTAAGAATAGGTGAAAATCCTTCATGAAGTGAGGTACTACCTATCTACCTAATCCCTTCTACTTATACTAGCCCATATCCCCTCAACCTTAGAAAACCCAATAATGGGTTGGAGCTTCTAGGGTGTGAGGGAGAGTCGACCAAGGTTTTGACTTCGGCATGGCTAGAAGAAACAATGAGAGCCCGTGAGAGAAGAAGATCAACCCCGTAGGGATTTTATCCCAATACCCTGACCCACAAGAGCAGCCATGATCACTATGTAAGGGGCAATTGGCCCATCTCTCTTTTCCTAAAGGAGCAATTTACGCTAGAGCTAGGTGCTAAAATGGCATTACTCCATTGGTCGAGCCTGACTTGATGGCTAAAGTAAAAATTTTACTATAATTTTTGATGTGGTATTTATTGATTGGTCAATATATAATAGACTTACATAAATTTTAGAATAGTGGCATAGCTTTTATGATAGTAAAAATACATATGAAATTGTTCGTCATCATCTTCATCTAAGTCTCAGTCCCAACTATGTTGGGGTCGGCTACATGGATCCTTCATTTCCATTCAGCTCTATCATGGGCCATATTCTGGTTCAGATGTAGAGATTCAAAATCTCTCTTTATATATGAAATTGATAAAGAAAATAAATAGAATCCATGTAAAATATAATTGAGGCCCAAATCTAATAGTTCTAAAATTATAGTTAGTGCATTAGTATAAAGTGGTTCATACATGAAAACCCAAGATTTGGTAATTAATATGATTGAATTGAATACATTTTCTTTGTCATATAATCTGATAATGTGAAATATAATGATACCCTAATATAGTGATGATGATGTATATATAGGTCAAAAACTTAAGGTTCTGTTTCTAATATGCCAAAAGAAATTTTATATTAATATCAAGAATATGTTTAAAAGTTTAATGTTTGTCTGTGGACCAATATGGAATGACTTCAAACTAAAATAGTGCAAAAGTATAATGATCTATATCAAAAAATCAACAAAAAGATTTGTTAATTGAACTTTATCCTAGTGGTAAGGTTATTACAAATACTAAAATGTGATGGATTTTGTATTTGGAAACTTTACGTATGAATGAAGGAGATGAATGTCATCATATAACATGTAATTATGATTTTGAAACCTATATTTATTAACATGCTACCTACGTAATATGATATATGTGTTAATAATTATATGACATGGTCAATCAGATTATTAGGGATACACCTAATATTTAGTTAGGGTTTCTAACCCTTACAGTCATGATATAAAGGAATTAGAGTTTTAACCCTTGGAAATAAAGATACGACAGAATTAGGGTTTGATGCCCTTATTCCTAATCCAAACTAGAGATGACCCTAGAACTTAGTTTAGGATTTAAGTTAGGCATAATTTGTATCACATGAATACATGGCCTAGGTTGTATGTTATTACATATCATGTTTATTGGGTGGATTTACCTATACTTGCTTGAATATACTTGATTAATAAAGTATTTGAGGAGTAACTACATGATAAAAAAGGTATTTGGTTATCTTATGAATAATTACATTATCTATCCAAAGTTTTTTGGGGATTTCTTGAAGTTTGATGAAATAAACTATTAGATGTTTATTTACTCCCTGCTAAATATAATACCAATATGAGTATCATACAATGAAACTTACCATAATATGAACCCAGGGCTAGACCTAACTAGGGTTACTTCACCTAATTCCAATGATGGATATAGAAAGGTGATTACTTTTAAGATGGTATGATAAACATGGGCTAGTTTATTTAACTAAAAATATGAGTTATATATATTTGATTGTTGAAAAATATATGTTTTTATCATACATGCACACTTTCACATGCACCCACATACATTATAACATTAGTTTTGATGCACGTCATTGTCTTTCTCTTAAGAAAACTAATTAAAATTAGTGTTTAGATGATTAGTTTTGTTCATTTTGCTATTAGTTTATAAAATATTAGATTTTAATTTAGTTTTGTTGATAATTTAAGGAATTTAGTGCAAAATAGAAAGAATGATGGTTAACCATCAACACTCAAAATCTCAACAGATTCCCTCTGACCATCAACCAAATGGGTCGACATTTCTACCTTCCCTCATTGATCGATAATGCCTTGTCGAACTCTCATCAACAGTTCATCTCACTGACATTCACGTTGATAGATTCCCATTTTATTCGAGGACATCAATTTATCCGTCAACGGAACAACCCCCTATATGACACCTCGAGATTAGATGTCAACCATTCTACCAGTAGACACCCTGTTGATTCCACAAAGATTGACATCTCCAAAGGTCAATGAAGCTTTTTTGATCTTCCAGCTTGTCGACCCTCAACGTCGACAGTAGGAAGATGAAGTGTCCTCGCCACATGGACAAGTCAAGGGTCGAAACAACACAAGTCAAACCCTATAAATAGTCCCTCAAGGTGTCACTTCAAGGAATATTGGATTTTGGAGTCAACATACCGAAAGGCTGCCACCAAGTTCAGAATCCAAGACTAGAGTTGTTGACCAGTCTAGTGTCGTTGACCTAGCTGACCGTCGACCTCTATCCTTGTTGTACAATCCACTTCCATCGACAGATCGACAGACCAGCTTGCATAAAGTCTGGGTCAGTAGGAGGAACATAGCCATCGACCACTGGCCGCTGACAACTAGCTATCAACCTTGTATTTGATCAAGATAAAAGGTTGGTAGATCGATCACTGGGTCTACCTTTGTATTGAACTATTCTCTCTCTTTTCTTTAGAATGATTTTATCAAGATGTGATCCATTTATTTCCTATGCCATGAGTGGCTAAACTCCATAACTTGGGTTCGGAGTAGCCGTAAGGCCCTCTCGACCATGTAATTGTTCATTCTTCTATTTTATGGCATATGCTCTTATAAGTTTTGTTTCAATACTATTATTTTAATGTGGCATGTGTTAATTATATACCTTCTTGTGACGACTGATATGAATTAATTTGAGAGAATGGTTTCATTTAGATCTGTAATATAGATTAGTAATGAGATACAAGAGTGAGGAGTTACTATAACTAAAGTCATATAGTTATTGTTTGTTCTTTGGTCATTACCTTGAGGGAGAGAAAACCTTAGAATAAAAATCTACCCAGATCTTGAGAGATGTAAGGAGTGGATATATTTTATGAATGTTTGCAAACCAAGTTAAGAGTATATATATATATATATATATTAGAAATGAAGGTTTTACATGGTTTTGTTGGTTTGATTGGTGAAACCTAATCCAAGTTTCTTCTTTTATCATTTCACAACCTATCGTCATTTCTTCTTGATGCGATGATTTTGAGTCGCATTTATAGACCTGTTTGATATGTGTTTTATGCTTTTATTAGTCATTTTTATGGTTAATGTTGCATAATTCATCCACTTTGGTCTTTGCTACTATTTTATGTCAAATCCCCTTTATTTCAGTGTTTTGAGCTTTAATTATCAAAATATTATTATTTGTGTGAACTTATGTGGCTTCATGTTCTTATTTCAGGAAAACGAGTATTTGCTTCCGTCGATAGTATCGACAGAAGTCGATACTATCGACTATGGTTCAGGTTGCCAGCCGCGAGTATCAGCAAAGAGTCGATACTATCGACATGGACGTCGATGGTATCGAGTTACCATCAGGTTGTTGGCGGAGATCGCGTCGAGAGTATCGACGCACCGGTCGATACTATCGACTGGTGGAGCTACAGCGACACTAAAGTCAAAAACCGACACTACAGTGTTGATACCATCGACCCGCGTCGATGGTATCGACCCCACATCAGGCACCCCGAAGAAAAAGCAGAGCTTGGCCGTGATTCATAAGACGGGTCGATACTATCGACCCTGCGTCGATAGTATCGATGCCGTCAGATTTCTGTTTGATTCAGTTTGATCCTGATCGGACGACCGTGGTTAATTAGTGATCTAATGAGGGAGTTATACCTAATGACGACGCCCCAGTCCGAAGGAGTAGCTGATTAGCCATTGCACGAGTGCCGAGGAGCATTAGAGAGGAGAACGAAGGCCAGAAGCTCATAATAGTTGATCCGGACACCGCAGAAGACGGATTTCACCACCGAAAGGCGGGAAAGCACGTGTTCTACGCCAAGGATCAACCGGTTCCTCTCCGTTCAGGGATTTCAATTCTCAATTCACGTTCTTCACATGATTTCCCTTATCTCTACCTTGTATTTGTTTGAGATGAACATGCGAGGCTAATCCCCTTCGTCTTTAGGACCGGGAGTAGCCCGGGAATTCATTGTATGACAATTTTATAATAGTAATTCATATTTTATCTCTGAAATCCGTGGTATAATTTCATTTTCTCAATATATTGTTATGCTTGATCACCATAATAATAACTTAATGCCTTTAATCACTTTGAAAGAAGGATTAACGGCTGAAAAGAGACAGAATTCACATTAATCGACAAATCCCTTGACCAAGGTGGTGTAAAATTAATGGTGGATACTGAGAGACCGTTCATAATGCACCTAGTTTAGGGTATAGGTTACTACGACGGTGGAACCGACCTAAACTTAGGTAGTGAGTTGTACCACGACAGTGGGCAACTCTGTTTTCAGGCCACTACCCGGATAGAGAGATAAAGTTGAGTGAACAAATAGAATTTAATACAATGAAAACCCGCGGTGAAACCGCAATCCTAAAGATACTCTTTTGAATTGGTTAAATTAACATTTAATCGATTGCTTATTTTGTTTTGTTTTTATTTTCTTTTAATTTTAATTACAACCCTCAAATTGTTATTCGGCTTAGCTGATCGCAAATAGTTAGTAGGAGTCTCCAACAATTCCCAGTATCCCTGTGTTCGACTCGGGCCTCACAAAGGCCTGTACTACTCGACGCGTTCACTTGCATTTTAGCACATAGTAAAATAAGCGTCAAGTTTTTGGCGCCGTTGCCGGGGATACGGCGAATTGTTGGCACTTTGAGTGCTACAAGCGGCCATTCTAGGCCACATTTTTTATTTTTATTTTGGAACAACATCAAATATTTTTAAATTGTTCGACAATTTTTATACTCGTCAAAGCACTGTACTGAACTCTAATTTTCCTATTTCAGGTACGTTGCATGGTGCAGACGCGTAGTACTGACTACGCGAATCCCGCACACAAGGTTCCGCTACCGGAACCTGAGGACGAGCAAGAGCAAGAACAGTTAGAAGAAACCGACTCCGAACTCGAACAAGAAGAGATGGCCGAGCCACAGACCATATGGGATAAGATCAAGGGTTCGTCATCATCAGCTTCAAAAGGGCCTATAAAGAAGCATGCAATCAACATGCCAACATACAAGATTGATCCGGCTTTGATAAATCTAGTGAAGTCGAATGCTTTTCATGGGCTTAAGAATGAGGATCCTGTCGCGCACATCGGCCAGTTTGTTGAGAACTGTGACATGGTTAAAATCGACAGGTTTCCACAGGAGGCACTGTATCTCAAGCTTTTCCCGAGTTCATTGGCGGGGGCGGCACGAGAATGGTTACATAATTTGGATGATGAGTATGTGCAGTCCTGGAACCATGTGGTGGAGGTTTTCTTTGAGAGGTTTTTCCCTCCTGAGAAAACTAACGACATGATTCGGAAGATTCATAATTTCACCTAACAGGTCAGAGAAACATATTCTGAGACCTGGGAGAGATTTCAGGTCATGTTGAGGAGGTGCCCGCATCACGGGCTAGATAAAGAGATGCAGGTGAAGATCTTCTATTTTGCTCTCTGCGAGCACGATAGGAGTAATCTGGATTCAGCTGGGTCAGGTTTCTTTTTGAACAACACAGATGATCGATGCTGGGAAATTCTCCAAAACATGGCCAGGAAGCAATCTTGGGGTGACAGGGGTGCACCAGAACAGGTCAAAGTGGCAGGTGAATCCAGGGCCATTAAGGAACTAAATGACAAATTGGACCTTTTAGCCAAGAAATTGCTTGCTAAGGAAGATAATGAGTCCGAGGATGAGGCTCAAGTCAAATACATGAGACAACAACAAGGTTACAGGAATAATAATTATTCATGGAGAAAAGATAAGAAGTTTTCGTGGAAAGATCCAAACAATTTTCTGCAGGATCCGGATGCCAAACCCTCACCAGTTGTAGAAGATAAGGGCACGGAGCTGCTCAATCAGGTTATCAAGCAAAATCAAGAGCTAATGAATACATTTGGCCAGCAAATCAAGCAGCAAGGAGAGTACATGAATCAATTTGGGCAAACATTGCAGAGCCACGGGGCTCAAATGAGGACCATTGAGACATCTATGGCACATATGGCAGCATAGATTGGCAGTTTGAAGAAACCGACACATCCAGGTTTTCCTGGAAACACCAATGTTCCTGGGGGAAACCAGCAGGCAAAGGCCATATTGCTAAGAAGCGGCAAGAAATTGTTAAATCCAAGAGCTGAGGAGACAAGCACACCACAAGCTGAGGCAGAAGATGAGACCAATAAGGAGCTGCCACCACCAGTCACAGGGCAAGTTGATGACACAGCCGTGGATGACACTGAAGAACTGGTTGCAGAGGAGGAACCTCAGAAAAGGACACCTTATGTGCCACCTCATCAAAGGGCACAGGTTGTCCTGATTCCCTATCCGAACAGTGCTAAAGCAAGAAAGACAGATGCGTAGTTCAAGAAGTTCTTAGACAGCTTTAGGAAGCTTTCCGTCAATATCCCTTTATTGGAAGCCATTGAGCAAATTCCTTCATATGGGAAGTTTCTTAAAGACATCATAACGAAAAAGAGGAAAAATCCGGATACAGAGGTTGTCGTGCTAAAGGAGCAAGTGAGTGCCTTCATCCTGGGCACTTTGCCGCCAAAGAGGCAAGATCCAGGATGCTTTAACATCTCTTGTTATATTGGGAAGGTTAAATTTGGGGAAGCGCTATGTGACTCAGGGGCAAGCATCAATTTGATGCCCCTTTCTACATTCAAAAAGCTAGGATTGAAGGAGTCACGACAAAGCAATATGACGATTCAGTTGGCAGACAACTCAGTGGTAAGGCCTTATGGAATATGTGAAGATGTTTTGGTAAAGGTGGACAGGTTTGTCTTTTCGGCAGATTTTGTAGTCATGGAAATGCAGGATGAACATGGCAACGAGCTATTACTTGGACGTCCTTTCCAAGCTACAACCGACATGATCTTAGAGATGGGGAGAGGTCGTTTGACCTTGGGCATAGCCGATGACCGCTTTGAGCTGCTCATGCCTTCTACTAGTGGGTCATCTAAAGCAAAGGAACAATGCAATATGGTAAAACATCTGGAAGGTAATATTTCACTCTATCTTGGGAATCCATTTCTGGACATGGCTCATGTTATGAGCAAGGTGGACAATGGAACTTTGGCTGTGGATATCATGGAGCAGACCAAAGTAGTTTCTCTGTGCAAAGTTATGGGATTTCCAAATGATGAGGATGAAGATATCTCGCCTTCTGTGGAAGATGATGTAATTGCTATTTCTGTTTTTGATGCATATCCTGAACTACCGTTGGAGGCTTGTTTGGTAAATATTACACATGATTGGATGCGGAGCAATACACTCAAGGAGTGTGCCAAAATGCTTCAGATGTTTCCATGTTTCTATGTGAGGCATTATGAATATTTAGGTGAACTTCCCCCGCCGCTTCAATCATCGCTGATCAGTCCGCCGGAGTTAGAATTAAAGCCACTGCCCCCGCATCTCAAATATGTCTTTCTAGCTGAGGAAGACAAGTTACCGGTGATCATTTCTGCATATTTAAGTGCGGAGGAGGAGAAACAACTGTTGATAGTGCTGAAGAACCACCGAGGAGCTTTTGGGTGGTCCGTTGCAGACATCAAGGGGATTTCTCCTGCTCTATGTCAGCACTAGATTCAGCTCGAGGAAGGAGCCAAAGACGTGATTCAACCTCAAAGACGTCTCAATCCAAGCATGATGGAGGTTGTGAAGAAGGAGGTCATTAAACTTCTTGCTGCAGGTATTATCTATGCCATATCAGACTCGACATGGGTGAGTCCCACACAAGTAGTCCCTAAGAAAGGGGGAATTACTGTCACCCAAAATTTACAGAATGAACCTGTCACCACCCGATTGGTAACCGGGTGGCGAGTTTGTATTGACTACCGCCGTTTGAATGCCACCACGTTAAAGGATCACTTTCCTTTACCTTTTATTGATCAAATTTTAGAGCGTCTCGCCGACCGATCGCATTTCTATTTTCTAGACGGGTACTCGGGGTACAACCAGATATCGATTGATCCTTTGGATCAAGAGAAATCTACTTTCACCTGTCCTTATGGGACTTTCGCATACCGCCAAATGCCTTTTGGTTTATGCAATGCACCGACGACGTTTTAGTGTTGTATGCTCGCCATATTTTCTGACATGGTAGAGCGATGTCTCAAGGTTTTTATGGATGACTTTTTGGTGTTTGGTGCATCGTTTGATGAATGTCTATATAATCTGGAGAAAGTTTTACAACACTGCGAGGACACGCATTTGGTCCTCAACTGGGAGAAATGTCACATGATGGTGACTGAGGGGATAGTGCTAGGACACAAGGTGTCTAGTAAAGGTCTAGAGGTGGATCCAGTCAAAATTGAGGTCATTTCCAAGTTGCCCCCACTAAATTCTGTTAAAGGGGTAAGAAGTTTCCTAGGACACGCCGGGTTCTATCGGCGATTTATAAAGGATTTTTCTAAAATTGCAAAACCTCTATCTGAGCTTTTGGAGAAAGACGCTGTTTTTAATTTCAATGATAAGTGTCTACATGCGTTCGACGTTTTGAAAGAAAAACTAATTTCTGCACCGGTTGTTCAAACGCCAGATTGGTCAAAACCGTTCGAACTAATGTGTGACGCTTCAGACTTTTCGGTAGGAGCCGTATTGGGGCAGAGGGTGGACAATAAGCCCGCCGTGATTTTCTACGCTTCAAAAACTTTGAATGATGCCCAATTGAATTATACAACTACTGAAAAAGAATTACTCGCCGTTGTGTTTGCTTTTGAAAAATTCCGGCAGTATTTAGTTGGATCTAAAGTAGTTGTATGGACTGACCATGCCGTAATAAAATACTTGATGGAGAAAAAAGACGCAAAGCCTAGACTCATTAGGTGGATTTTACTCTTACAGGAATTTGACATTGAAATCAAAGATAAATCTGGGATTGAAAATGTAGTGGCTGATCATTTGTCTAGGTTAGAAAGGGTGGATGAAAAAGATTTACATATACCTATAACCGAGACGTTTCCGGATGAGCATATTTTGAAAATTACTTCTAAGGATCCTTGGTTTTCTGAGAATGTAAACTATTTGTCTTGCGGGATCATCCCGGAAGATTGGTCATATCAGGAGAAGAAACGATTTTTCCATTCTTTGAGATATTATTTTTGGGATGATCCAATTCTTCTTAAGAAATGTAGGGATGGTATCTTGCGCAGGTGTGTGCCTGAGGTGGAGTGCGAGAGCATTTTACGTCATTGTCATGCATCACCTACGGGAGGACACCACGCCAGCTCGCGCACGACAGCTAAGATTTTAGAAAGCGACCTTTATTGTCCAACTTTGTTTCGAGATGCCTACGAGTTTGTGAGGCAATGTGATCCTTGTCAGCGAGGAGGTAATATCTCAAAGTTACTATGGAGATGCCCTGAATGTGTTTCAGGAAGTGGATGTATTTGATTTGTGGGGCATAGATTTTATGGGACCTTTTGTGTCCTCAAACTCCAATTTATATATTTTGTTAGCAGTTGATTATGTGTCAAAGTGGGTGGAAGCAATCCCCACAAGGACTAACGATTCCACTGTAGTGTGCAGGTTCGTGAAAGAGAACATTTTCTGTAGGTTTGGGGTACCCCGAATGATAATCAGTGATGGGGGTACACATTTTAGGAATCAAAAGTTCTCGACTTTATTGAAGAAATATGGGGTCAAGCACAACATAGGTACCCCATATCACCCGCAGACCCAAGGGCAGGTGGAGGTTTCTAATCATGAAATTAAGACGATTTTGGAGCGTACGGTGGCGTCCACGAGGAAGAACTGGAGTGCCCTATTACTGGATGCATTATGGGCGTACAGGACGGCCTACAAAACACCTATAGGCACCACGCCTTTTAGGTTGGCGTATGGCCGGGCTTGTCACTTACCGGTGGAGTTGGAGGACAAGGCGCATTGGGTGCTAAGAAGGCTAAATCTGAGTTACAATGAAGCGGGAAGGAAGAGATTGCTGGAATTGAACGAGTTAGATGAGCTACAGATGACCGCGTATGAGAACACACGGTATACAAGGAGCGCACAAAGCTGATCCACGACCGCCACATCCAGTTGCGCACGTTCAAAAAGGGTGACAGTGTGTTGTTATTCAATTCACGACTCAAGTTGCATCCCGGGAAGCTAAAATCCTGGTGGAGTGGGCCGTTCGTGGTAGAGGAGGTCAAACCACATGGCACGATCTTAGTGCGTGATGGTGATACCAAGTTCTAGGTAAATGGACAAAGATTGAAGCTCTACTATGGTAAAAATTACAAGAGGAAGGTGAATGAGGTCAAACTCATTTCACTTTCGGATGCATGAGGTGCCCAAAAGTCATCTAGCCTAAGACGTTAAATAAGGGCGCTTGTTGGGAGGCAACCCAACCATCGGTACATTAGTTTAGTTCATGTATAATCATAGGTTGATTTGTTTTGGTTCGATTTTTAGTTTAAAAAAGGTACCGTGATCGATTTGTTACTTGTGCAGGATCAGGCAGCGTCGATACCATCGACATACTGGTCGATGGTATCGATCGTCGTTCAGGTTGGCGACTGCAAGAATTGCAATGCGTCGATACTATCGACGGCCTCGTCGATAGTATCGACCAATTAGCAGGTTGAGCGCAAGAAAGATGCCGATAGTATCGACCACCCTGTCGATACTATCGAGTTCTCTAGAGATATTCAGACACAAACTTATCAGTAAAGTCGATACTATCCACCACCAAGTCGATAGTATCGACCAAGATGGAAAAAAGAAGGCGACGACCGGCCTCGTGAGGAGCAACCCTAATCAGAGGGTCGATACTATCGACACCACGTTGATAGTATCGACGTGCCATGTCAGCGATCCGCGTGTGAAGATCAACGGCATCGGGACAGCCAAAGAAGTCGATCCGAGGGACGGGTCGATACTATCGACCCTCATCGGTAGTATCGACGCGTCAGCAATCCGGGCCCCGCAGATCCAGCCATCGACGACCGTCGATACTCTCGGCACGCGGATTGTGCTACCAAGGTCGATACTATTGACCCCGCGTCGATAGTATCGACGGGTCTACAGGAGCGCCAAGTTCAGTTATAAAAGGAGAGGTTTGTCGTCATATGACGTCACACCTTCGACTACTTCTCCTTCTACGTGCGCCGAGCGCTCCCAAAGCAATCAGAGGCCGTCTCCGAGCATCCAGGAGCCCGTTCTTCATCTCGTCTTCATCGAGCGGAGATTTCCTTCTCCGATCTACACCGAGCTTCTTTTCTAATTCTCTTATCCTGCAACTATGGTTCGTACCGGAGGTGCGTCGTCGTCTCGCGCCAATCCCCTGGGAATCCCAGAGTTCATCCCGCCTCACCCCGGCTCCGTTCAGCGTCCCCGAATTATCCACCCTTCTTCGGAGGTCCGGCGAGTTTATGAAGAAATCATGAAAAGGCGGATCGAGCCCACGCGTTACGTGGATCATGACATGATCCGCAACCTGGGGTTTGAGGCCAACCTCGCCTACGTCTTGGCAGGACAGGCGAGACACACAAACAGGAGGCCCGACGAGTTGGAATATCATGCGGATGGCCAACCATTCTTCGGAGAGTGGCCAACGTACAAAGAGCTCGTGGCCAAGTTCATGGCGTCGTTGGACGTCTGCGTCGTGCCTAACAACCTGATCGCCACTGACCGTGAGTGGAAAAAGGGCCGGGTGTCTATACGACTGTTCAACCACGACTACACCCTCACCCTCCGGCAGTTCAACAAAATCTACAACTGGAACCACTCTGACAACGACTATCGGCGTCCAGATAACCGCACCAACTACGACGCAATCTTTAGTCAGCTGTGCACAGCGCTGCCGGGCAAGTCGGTTAGCTACCACAACGCCGCTGTGGCGGACTTCGAGCACCCGTTTGTGCGGGTATTGCATCGGATGCTCTACACCACCCTCTTCGCCCGCACCGAGATGGCATTAAGCAAGTTTCAGGAGACGGACTTGTTCTTTTTACACAAGCTGCTCACGCGCGAAGAGTGCAACTGGGGTGCATTCTTTCTGATGCGCGTCCTGGACGTGAGGAGGAGCACGAGGAATGCCTCCATTCATTTTGGAGGACTTATCACCCCACTGGCCATTTACTTGGGATTGGACCTGTCCCAACTCGCGCCTCTCTCCAATCGAAAGAAGGTCGACATTCCCCACCTCCACCACTCAAATTTGATATTTTCACGGGATGGCGTGACGTACGCCCATTGCCACGTCAACAAGGCATATCAACAATGCTTCCTTCCTGACCCCGTCTTCAACATTGCTGGCGCCCCACACTTCCGGTGGCCAATCATAGTCATCGACGACAACGATGGAGAAGGCGGGAACAACAAAAACCGCGGCGATGAGCAAGAAGAAGACGAGGAACCTTGCATTCCTCTGAGTGGACGAGTAGCATCCAGGAAGCGTCCTCGGATGCATCCAGGTGCATCATCATCATCACAGCCAACGCCGCCTCCACCATAGCCCTCGCAGCCAAGCGAGGATTCCTATTCCATGCAAGGCATGTACACGATGCTGTAGGACATCCATCAGACACAGCAGCAGCATATGGCGATGTATACCAGTATTCAGGACACGACGAACCAGATACTTGACAACCAAAGGGCGATGTTCGAGAATGAACGTCTTCTCCTCGACAACCAACAACAAATTCACAATCGGTTGGAATGAATAGAGATGCAACAGGATCCCTTCTATGATCACTATTGGAGCTAGAACTTCTTTGGAGGTTATCCACAACCTCCACCTAGGGCCCAATATGATTGTTACGACCCCATTTGAGCTTAATTGGTAAACTAGGGTTTACCTAGACAATTGCAAAGATTAATTGGAATAATCATTCTTGAAATCTAATTAATGACGATAACACAATTAGGATGTTTTAACTATGATAAAAAGTCTAAATGTTCTTTTGTCTTGTGAATTAGGGTTTGAGAAACATAAACCCTAATCGGCCCAAAAATAGGGTTTTGATGATGAATGAATACAGAATTTGATAAGTAGAATGTCTCACTAAATGATTTTTAGTATTTTATGTGTAACTCTTATTTAGATCAAATTTGTATATGATTTGGATATATAAAATGTAAACAACATTAAAAAATATCAGAATTTTTGAATAATGTTCTGACCTGTTTATTGTCCGAGTTTCAAACTCAACCGATCACATTTTCAGATTTATATAGCAGTGTGGTAATTGAATTTTATCTTTTTATTGGTATATCCAATTGATCTCAAATTTTAACTTTGCTTGAAAAAGATAATTTTAGACACTCTGTTAAATTGGCGTAATTTTTGGATGACTTTTTGATCTCTACAGTAAGGGTGTCGGTCGAGTTCTGTGCAGGACAAACTCGGCCGAATATTCTGCAGACTGCAATATAGCAGTGCACTGTTATATTTTTAATTAATTATTGGTAACTAGAAATGATCTCAAAATTTTACTGGAGGTCTGAAACTTCATTATGAATAACATATAAAATTTCCAGAATTTTTGGAGTTTCTGTTAACTATTCAGTAGGCGAATTACAGAAGCTATTGTGAAACTGAATATTCAGCTAATATAATTAAAGTTGAGTGTTGGGTCAATATGCAATTGACCCAAGCAGATCAAATTGACTTATATGATCGACCACACACACACATAGCTTTCATTCTTCGTCATTAATTCCAGAGAAACGAGCTCCTAGAGAGAGAGGGAGAGTTAGGGTTTGAGAGGAGAAAGTGGGGGAAATGCTGAATTAGGGTTTTGCGATTCCAGGAAGGGTGAAATCAAGTAAGTTTGGATTCTTTGCATAGACTTTTATGTTGGATCTTCTCTCTCATGTCAAGATTCCGTCCATTCTCTGATTTGATCCAAGATGATGTCGAAATTCCCTCTTTTCTCACCTTTCTTCATAATCCCTCATTTTCAAGGTTCCCGAGTTGAATGGAAGAAGAATTGGGAGTTTTGCTAGGGATTTGATGTGAGTTCGAGATTCCCTGAGTTGAGCTGCAGTTTTGAGGTGTTTTCACACCTTAGGGTGAGTGGGTTCTTCCTTCAAACAGTGTAATGCACGAATTTGATTATAGCATCCAAATCCCTAATTGCTTAATATGTGATTCTAAACCCTGAAATGTCCGTTTGATTTAAGTTGTTGCAAATTGATATGATATGGATTCCTTCTCTATTTGAATGAATCTTAGATGGTAAATTCATATCAGAAATGTATACAACACATCCTAGGAAGAATGCTTTTCAGATTTATACTGTATGATGTAATTAGGATTTAACCTAATTGAGATCTCACTAGAGTTTTAATCCAATTGAAGAGATATCTGGACTTAAACCAAACCTAGGTCTAAATGCTCTCAATCAAGCTTAAGGCTATCATATTTCAATATCTAAAACCTTTGGGATTCGTCACTAAGTCTATGACTTTTGATTTTACTAAATTGAAGCTCAATCGAGCTGTGGCACGGCCGTGGTGAGTGACCACGACCGTGGTGAAGGGTCTGTACCACGAGCGTGCTAAGTAGCACGGCCGTATTGAATGACTTTGAAACTCTGATCTCTATACACCACGACCGTGGGGGAAGAGCCACGACCGTGGTGAGGTGAATGTGCCACGGCCGTGGGGTGATACCACGACCGTGTTGGAGCAAACCCTAATTGAACACTTAATGATCAAAGTTAAATAAAGAGGATTGGTAATCCTATAAGTGGTTAGGATGTACCTCATGGGTTATCTTAATTGAATTTTATTCTTGATACATGATATCTCAGTGAATGGTATGGAAAATCTAAATTTAGTTAAATTTCCATGGCTTCATATCTATATTGATTGTATATGATTTGTTGGAAACAATCTTTATTTAGTGAATCCTGATATCCTATGAAATCCTTATGAGAGCCATGTGACAAGTGAATGAGGCAAATGAAAAGGTGAATTAGGCAAATGAAACCCTAAGAGTAGGGTGTTGGCATGTGATGAATGAATAAGGAAAATGAAAACCCTAAGGATAGGGTGTTCCATGAATCATGTTATGATAATATGAAAGGTCTCGATATGAGATATGCTGATGCTTAATTGTTGAATTGTATGTTTCTAGTGCATTTAACTTTATATGCTTGTTCTCTCTGAGATGATATCTACATACTGCAGGTTTTCAATACATATCTCATAAATTGCGGGTGATGAGATATGACATGCCCTAGAAAGGGATGTTACTGAGACATGATATATGTTGAATACATGAGTTATGATGTTTCATATGATATGATATGGCAGGCCGTGTGAGCCTTGAGAGAAATGTAAAATGAGTTATGATTTCTATTTTACATGTATCTATAATGTTAATGTTAGACTTAGGTGCCATGAACACCGTAGAACCCCTTTGGGAGGTCTGCGCCTTAGGGGTGAAACTCGTGCTGCAACATTATCCGTGCAGAGTCATGGAGGCACGAGGCCAGAGAGGCAGTGTTCAACAATAATCCATGCGGAGTCACGATGGCACTGGAGAAAATAGGGGTTATTGCAACATTATCCGTGCGGAGTCATGGAGGTAACCCCGTGAGACCCTCCGCCTGTGTGCTCAGGTTAGAGGAGGAGTCTAGAGCACTCGGA
Organism: Alisma plantago-aquatica; assembly: GCA_963693085.1. NCBI lineage: Eukaryota > Viridiplantae > Streptophyta > Magnoliopsida > Alismatales > Alismataceae > Alisma > Alisma plantago-aquatica. The sequence continues at coordinate 502,882,762 of OY856410.1, read as the reverse complement.
GTAGTGCATTGAGGCTGGAGAGCCTGTGGTCCTGTAGCAGAACAGGGATGGCGTCAGACTTAGCATTTCCCGGGTGTGTCGCTAAGTCTTGTACAGTGTGGTCGTAGTGCACTGCGAGTCTCTATGCAGAGTACACTGCATAGATTAGGGCATAATCTAAAATATGATCATATAGGTTCACAAAGTTCCTTATAAATGAAAGAGTTAGGGAAGACTAGAGCATAGTCTTCTAATAGTTATTCTTTGGATGCAATATTTATATTCTTTGTTATTTCAATTATATTGTTTTAGAACTGCTCAATGTAGTATTTATTGTGGTTAAATTTCATATTGTTTACTCAAATTATATCTGTAATCACATTAGTTCATTAGTCTGTTTCCATGAAGTACTCATTCACTGAGTGAGTAGGCTCACCCCTCTACTCAAACATTTTTAGGATTAATCGCGTGGACTTGAAGATGGTCAGAGCATCAGTGTAGATCTGCCACAGGAGTCAAGTATGAGATTAGTTGAGTCAGTCGGTCCTTGTCACTCTAGGTCCTCAGTAAGAGTGAAGAGAGAGAGTTGTAATTACGATGTGTAATATTGTTCCTCTTTGATATGTATGCTAATTAGCAAGTTTCATGTGCATAATGTGTGAGAGACATCATGAATGTTTATACATGTATCTTTACTATTAAAGTCTGATTAGTAAAAGAAATGTTCAGATTCCTTTGTTAAAATGTTATCTGGTTCAATGCGGGAAAACAAGAGTTTTTAAAGAAAAAAAAGAAAAGGTTAAGGGTGTTCTTTGTGCTACATATAAATCCTATCTTATGCCCTAATCTCATGATTTGAGGAAATTGTGAGATCGGGGTGTAACAGCTTGGTATCAGAGCTTAGGGTGAGTTGTGAAGGACCATTAGGTTAGTAAGTTAGAGTTCTATGTGTGGAAGATAGGAGATGTTTTGATGTTAGCTTTGGGGATTTGAGTATTTGGATATCCTGGCCCGATATCTGAGTACTTGGATCAACCAGTATAAGCTACTCTGTCTATTCTCTCACGTATACCCTGGCCAGGTATACAGTGGAAGAATGGGCTTGAGATGAACCCTAGAAATGTTAGGGTTAGAAAACGAGAAAAGAAACAAGAATTAAGAGAATAAATGTAAAAGGAGACAGAACTTACATTTCATAATGTTGTTTTTGTTGGAAATGTATAGAAATGCTCTTATATGTTTGAATTGAAATATTCAATACTTTGAAATATGGGTCTTTAATATCTGTTGTACACTATGCAATTGTAGCATTTATTGATTTCATTCTTTGTAACAAGTAGACTAGAATTGACCTTTGAATGAGCTTTTGTTTCTATAGTTTTGCCCGTTGATTCGAGTGAAATTGACATCAGCAGGTCTGTTTAGGTTTTCAGTCTGTACGCGATTCGGCCGAGTTGTATGTGATTCGACCGAGTTTCCTTAATAGGCAATCAAACATCAAACTGATCGACCGAGTTGTATGTAATTCGGACGAGTTTCCTTTTTCAGGAAATCAAACAGCAAGTTGATCGGTCGAGTTTCAATCGGATCGGCCGAGTTGTGAAGCAATCGGCCGAGTTTCTGACCAATCGGCCGAGTTTATGAGCTGTGAGTGGCAGTTTAGGAAGAATGTAATCCTTTGTAGTTCTTGGCTTCAGGATTTCAGGTTTGGCCTGGTCCGGTTGGCAGGATGCGTTACTAGGATCTAATGAATCCTATCAATAGCATAATAAGAATAGAATGGGTTCAACATAGAATTCTCCTATTCCTAACCGTCAACCAGAAATGATTGAGGTTGAATAGGAGAAAACCCATGTTGTTGTCCTTGAGAAGACAACATACAAAGAGAAAAGAAAGGGAAAGAAGTTAGTCGAACACAAGAGTTAGGAATTTTCCAAAGAGGGTATTTCCAAAAGAGACCAATATGCCACTATGATCTCTTTTACATATAAACCATTTGATGGAAAGATATGAGAAATTCATAGAAGTTGCATCTTGACGTTTCATTTCTAGATGCCATTGAACAAATACCAACCTACTCCAAGATCTTCAAGGACCTAATAACTAAAAGAAGATGAGGAGTAACACAAAAATAGTCAAAGATTTTGATTTCTTTTATTCAAGAAAAGGTGCCGATGAAATATAGGGATCTAGGAGCCTTCACTATCCCATTCAACATGGGACATAATGAAGAAAGAAAAGGACTTGTTGATTTTGGAGCAAGCACAAGCTTAATGTTGTTAACTCTAGACCAAAGGCTTGGGCTGACCAAAATTGTAAAAAATGGCATGAGAATCTAGCTAGATGACCACACTTTCATAAGACCAGTTGGAATAATTGAATATGCCCCTATATGAGTTGGGAGGTTCTTCATCTCACATGACATTGTTGTGATAGAGATCGTATAGAACCCTTCTTTCCCTATGATCTTTGGAAGACCCCACCTATCTATAGGAAGATCATTGATAGATGTTGAGGTAGGTATATAAAAATATGAGATGGAAATGGTCACATCAACTTTATAGTTCAAGACTTTAAGAGACGCAGATCCATATTTGAGTCTGTGTATTTTGTGAATAGATACAATTAGCTATGTGTTGACATCCTAGAGCAAAATGCTATAGTAGAGCCTTTGATGAGGGCCCTTACAAAGTGAAAATTTGAAGTTGACAATACTAAGGTCATAGAATAATTTTTATAATATTTGGATGCAGACAAAAATGACGATACAACTAAAGAAAAAAAACTAGAAACTATAAACTACACCTCTCTAGAAAAGACTCTTACAAATAAAGAAGCACCATCGACAATGTCCAACTGAAGAAACTACTTGAGGGTCTTAACATGAGTTATTAGACATGGAGAAAAAAAGTCATTTTATCACAAACTTTGCCCTATATGAGGATTAGAAAAAACAACTTTGATCTAAACTAAAGATGAGAAGGAAGGCCATCAAATACTCTATGAATGACATAGGAGGACTGGATCTTGGTGATTGTATGCACTAGATCAACTAAGAATATTATGATAAACCTCTTACCCTAGGAAAAGGTAGGTTAAACCAGAACCTAAGGTGGTAGTAAAAAAATTATGAAACTATGAGCCACTAGAATCACATACGCCATAATGGGAATAAATGGGTGAACCCACTTCATGTTTTGCCCAAAAAGGGTGGTATGATAGTCAAGAAGAGACAAAATGGTGATGATATTGCAACCCAGACTGTAACTAGGAGAAGGATGTGAATCAAATATAGAAAATGATTCTCCAACCAAGAAAGATCATTTCCCTTTTTCCTTTGTAGATCAGTTGCTGGAGCGTCTAGATTGCCAATCCAATTTATGTCATCTTGATGGTTACTCAGGGTTCTTCTAGATACTAATCCATCCAGATGACCAAGAAAAGACAATATTCACCCACTTCTATGGTATACATGCTCTTAGGTCAATGGCATTTGGTTTTTGTAATGTGCATGGTACTTCTCGAAGGTGAATGATTTCCATCTTTTTTATTTTCCTAAAGACATTATGGAATTATTTATGGATGATAATCTATTTATGACACATCATTTGATAGATACTTAAGGAATCTCTCTCTTTATTAAAGATATGTGAGAAAAATCACTTGTTGCTCAATTGGGAAAGTTTCCATTTCATGGTACAAGAAGGAATAGTGCTGGGACACAAAATGATTGAGAGAGGAATAGAAGTAGTTCTCAGTAAGGACAAAGCTATATCCAAACTTCCTCCACCCAAGTCAATAACCAGGGTGAGAAGTTTTTTGGTCTATGCGGGATATTATAGATGTTTTATTGACGTGGAGTATTATCACACTCCAAATTCACTAGGAAATAAATTCCTAAAGTTTATCAAAACAAACATGCAATAATGCCACCTGCAAGCGGACAAATCTTATCACAATATTGTTGTCGGTGACAAGTTTGTTAGTCGATGACTTTTAGACTTTTGACCATTGGTCTTGGACGTCAACGGGACTGTTGACCTTGAGAGTTGACAAGGCTATTGGTCGAAGTTGTGGTCGTTGACAATCGTGTCGACATAGTATATCGATGGAATGATTTCTTGTCGGTTGCTAACTGATGATGTTGTCAAGGAGAGCGGTTGACAAGGCTGTCAATTTTAGTTATTGATAGATTGTATGTCGACATGTCGATCGATAGGTCAAAATTATCCTTGGACACAAAATTTGTGTATTGATCCGCCTTCTAAAAGTGCTCAAAATCTATTTTGGTCCAGGGCGCTGCCCCACACCCTACTTGAAGCATCCTCCTCTCAACTCCTACCCACTAAAGGGCAGCGGGGCCCCCTAGGATAACTTTCTACATAGTGATAGAATTCAAAACCTACAAAGGGAGTCAAGAAAAGTATGGAATTCCTACAAATTAACATAAAAACCTTAATAGATCAATACAAAGCTATTCTTAAAGAAAACTAAGATATATGAATGATAAACTAGACAAACAATGCAACTAAAACTGGGATGAATATGAATTCCTTATTTATTAAAGACTATTTGAAATTTCATATGCCCTTGTCATGTTTACTTATAAAGGACGATGTCTTCGATTTTGATGAGATTTGTCAAAGACTTTAAACTCTAAAGAATTCTCTCATGATCACAGCTATAATTCAAGAACCATATTGAGACCTTTTGTTCAATCTGATATGTGATGCAACAAAATACATTGTGGGAGTTGCCTTAGGATAGAAAAAGGTTAACAATATGATAGCAAAATTGTTGATGAAGCACAAGTTAATTACACTACTACATAGAAAGAAATGTTAGCCATTGTCTATGCCTTTGACATGTGTAGGTCATATCTGACAATCTCTAAAGTGATTACGTACTAAGACCGTGGGGGGAAAAAGTATCTCATGATGAAGAAAGATACAAAGACAATTCTTTTGATATGGATTTTTACAAGAATTTAATCATGATATAGTCAATAAAAAGAATCTAAGAATGAAGTAGTTGACTATTTGTCAAGAATTCAGTTTGAAGACCAATATCTACCTTGTCAATGATAGTTATCCTCATGAATGTACAATGCTAAAAAAGGCTATTGATCTAGTGGTGTCATGGTTTGCAGACATTTGCAACTATTTATCTTGCTTGAAGCTACCTTGCGGCATTTGTTACAATGATAAGAAGACACTCTTCTCAGATCAGATGAATTATTATTGGGATGACCCACTTTAGTTTAGAAAGTGAGCTGATAACCTCTATAGAAGGTGCATACTTGAAAAGGGGGTCCCAAGATCTTAGATGAATTCCTTGCCTCATCATAAGGAGGGCATATGGGGTAGGAAAAACTATAGCTAATGTGATTCAGTTAGTGTTCTACTGGTCAACATTCTTTAAAAATTCACAAGCTTTTGTTAAGTCCTATAATGAATATTGTTTGGAAACATATCAAGTCACAACAAAATGCATATGTCTTATTTAAGTTGAAATGTTTTATGTGTGATGAATTGAATACATGGGGCTTTTATTCATCATGTGACAATCAACATATTTTCGTTGCAATTCATTACATATATGAGTGAGTTGAAGCTATAGCAACTCCCACTTGTAATTATAAAGCCACAATGAAGCTTGTTAACAAGGTCATCTTTTTGAGATATCAAATCCCCAGAACTGTATAAGTGACAATGGATTCCACTTTTTGGAAAGGCAGTTCAAAGTAATCCTGAGGAGATACTGAGTAAAACATAAGAACACTATCACTTATCAACCACAAACATCTTATCAGGATTAAGTATCAAATAGATAGATCAAGCAATTTTGAAAATATTATTGTGAAGTCAAGAAAATATTAACATTCATTGCTTGATGATGCATTATGGTCATACATGATAGCTTATAAGACACCTATTGGGGCCACCTCCTACAAATTGATTTATGGAAAATGTGTGCCACCTGCCAGTGAAACTGGAGCACAAAGCCTTCTGGGATATCAAATTTCTCCACGTAGATCCAAACATGGCAGGGAACTAGATATTTTTATATCTAAAAGAACTTGAGGAGACGAGATTACATGCCTATGAAAACTACCACATCTGTAAAAATGAACCAAACTATGACATGATTCACACTTGAAAAGAAAGCATGTTAAAGAGGGAAACAAAATCCTTTTTAATCCCTTTATTAAGTTATTTTAGGGGAACTAATATCAAGATGACATGAACCCTTCATTGTCATATAGATCTATCAGGGACCAACTTGTAAATGAGCAATGAGTGAAGAAGTATTTTCAAGATGAAGCGTTCACCTAAGTGCTTATCTACAACTCAAAGAGCCACATACCTAGCATTGGTGAATGGATAAAGTCAAGAAACGGACTCAAAATTAGTGCTCCTTGGGAGGAAGCCCAAATATCCTACTTTTTTTGCATTTCTTCTTAAATTCAATTTTCTAGTCTCTCTCTCTTTATAGCTTAGCTTGTATTTTTCATAAGCATACCATAGTTCGTCCACTCCCTTTGCAATTTTGCTACTAAAATGTAATTTTCATCTTGTTAGTTCTGGTTTATATAGAATAAAATCTAATTGATGAAGGGAGGATTGGTTGATTTATCATAGGTCAAATTGATGATAAAAGAACTTATAAACCAAAGGAAAACAATAAAGAAGAATTTCCATTAGAAGATATATCCTTCGCCAAAACAATGACATCATTGATGTATGCCAACCAAAATTTCCATAAATCTTTAAATCATGCATGTTTGTTAGTTGCTAAGGCTTGAAATCCTATCAGAAGAGGAAGCTCAGAAATACCACTTGAAGGTGTATCTTAACCCTCTGTCAAAAAACATTACAACAAATCATCGTTAGTGATGATCGACTATTCCCATCAAAATTTGAACTAAGGGCTAGAGATAACATCAATTTATAACATTCCCTCTTTGTTGACCACGTCATTTTTGCCCACTCAGTAGAAAAATCATGATGAATGTTTACTCTCTCAGTAATGAAGGATTCCATTCCACATTCCATACATTTTATCTTTTTTCCACATTTTACCCTTTTTCAGCTTTTCTACATTTTCCCATTTCTCACCTTATTCCGTATTTTCCCACATTTTCTCATTTTTACCTTACTCCATATTTTCTCACATTTTCCTACCCATTTAAACCTTGTGTTTCATCCATTTACCAATCATTGATGGTTTGGTGCAAAGAAAATATTTTATCCAACTTTAAGTGCAATTTGTCCTTTCATTGAGCTTATAATAAGCCTTTTTCCAATCATTACCTGGTTGAATTCTCCATAAATAGAATATCATATTCCAATCCCATTTGGAAGTTTGATTGCTTTTAGTAACTTTATAAAATTAATCTCATCACAACAAGAAGAAAATTGGGATAAATAAATCCAAATCAAATTTATGGTATTTCGTTCATTTATATGAGAAAAGTGGATTCCAAAAGGAGAGGGGGTGACACCCCTTTTTATATTCTCCTAATTTATTTATCTACCCTCATTTAGTTCAATTCCATATGGAAAAAGGATTTAATAAGGGAGAGGAATTCCTCCTCTTTTGTCTTCTCCGTATTTTCTCTATCTTGTCTGAAGTTTATTTTCAATTAGGAAAAGTAAAAGAAAAGGAAAGGGAAATAACTTTGTCAACAATTTACTTCCCTCCTCTCTTTCTCACTTTCAAAATACACAAAATTAATACCATAAATTAAAACTTTTTTTTCCTAGAAATCTCCTAAAAAATCCATAAAATGAATAAAAAATATTTCCTTTCCTTTCCCGGGAACACTAAGAGGAACCACATCATCTTCCAGGTGATCATGTGGTAGATTCCTCCAATCCACCAGACTTGTTTCTCAAGTATTGACCGTCCACTTTCTAAAATGATCTCTAAAAGCACCAAAACCTAACTGTAATACCCCCACATCCAACGTACTATAGGCCCATTTCATCTCTCATGAAGCCAGAGAGCCAACTACCTTCCTCTTTTATTTTCTACATGTGATAAGAGGATCCTTCCCTTGACACCAACTACTCTGTTAATGTTGGTAGGATGTTCAATAATGATTTCTTTGCTCTACTATTATCTAATTCATAACTACCAATATCTACACATCTTTCAAAGATCTAGATTTTATTCTACTACATTCTCTCTCTCTCTCTCTCTCTATATATATATATATATATATATATATATATATATATATATATATATATATATATATATATATATATATATATATATATATATATCTTTTGTTAGGCATCAGTCCCAACTTCCAATGATGGATTCTATCATGGGAGGTCCTGAGACAATTGGGAACACAACACACCTAAAAGTAGTACCTTTTTTTCTACGGTGGGAAATCCATGACCATCCCTACTCCCAAGGGTTTGTCAACTTAAAAAATGCTTTTAATCGCTTTTTTGCTATTTTCTCTAACAATAACCTTGGTCACCACTATTTTTATCTGAAATGACTAACAAGGTGGCAATTCCACTAATAGGAGAGATGGGGGTGGTATCACCTTCTCCACTTGTGACAGGATTGCCAAGCCCAAACTTTGAATTATACATACCTTTCTTTTTCTCCCTTGAGTGTGGGTAGACATCAAGTCTTTATGTGTTTTTCTATAGATATAAACACCCACCTTTGTGTTTCCTTATTTTTTGATTAAAACTAAGTGGCGAATCTGAGCCTTATCAATTCAATGTTTTCTGTTTACTTATCCTTTGTTTCTTGACCGTAGGATCCAAGGGAATTTTTTGGGTTGGGTACAATAGTTTGGTGACTATACTGGGGAAGCCAGACAATCTGAGTTGCATTTTCCCTTTTGTCATCTCATGTTTGTCAATCAATTAAGATTCTATTTTTCATGCATTTTTCTTTTATTCTTCCCATTTTTGACAAAATCTAGACTTTTTAAAAAAATAAATCGACAATGATCTAAATGAATCAACCTTAAAACAAAGCTAAAAATAATTCTTTTACCTAAAAAGCCAATGAATACTCTATTCTAACAACAAAAAATGATGTCATTTTTTATTGCTACTTTTTTGGATCCTAATAAAACCATTGGAATCCTCTACTTTGCCAACAAAAAATCACCATTTTTGTTTTCCCATTGCTTCAATTTTTAGGCAGTAAAAATACTACATTCTTTTTCCAGTTGATATTTTTAGGGTCAACTTCCTCTCCCCTTCCAGGGTTTGTCTCTGCTTTGCTTTTAGGGTTATCCCCCGCTTCCCTCCTTTTTTATTTCTCTTTATTTATTTTTATTGAAAAAAGTTTAAAAATAATGATAAGAAAACATAGGAAAGGACGATAAAGAGGTCTTCATGATGAGAAAGGTCTTCTTTTTCGTAATGATTGCATTATTGTTTTCTTATATGCTTTTAATTTATCTTTTATGCTTTATTATTATGGGCTTGTTTCTCAAGATATTAAATCTTACACTCTCACGATGCACACTCAAAAATCCATACATCATGGAATGGGTGAAAATGCTCATGTTGGATCTTTAAAAATGGTATAGGGGTTCCAATAAAGGTATCGTCACAAAGTTAAGCTCGAAGTCGAAAGACCTTGTAAACACCTCCTTCTCCTAGCACTCAAGACTGATTATGATGATCATGGTCACGAGATGTATTAGCAGAAGCACCCACTTCTCGTTGAACCCGAGTTACCCCCGCAATGAGCATCATCGTGCCATAGAGAAGATAATGATCATCCCCTAATATGCAGATCATACTTGAGTGAGGATGTAAAATCACATCTAAACTTATGGACTAAAAGGGGGACTTTATCTTCTACATATGCATTTTGATTGCTTATTTTACAATATTCAAGATTGTTGCATGCTTTGTTAATTCAAAGATTTGAAAAATTGATCCTCTAAGATTGGAATCATCACACATAGATTGCTCACAGTGTGCTAAATCCTAATGGTTAAAACAATTATATCCAAACAACAATGCCAAGTCAACAATCTTATCAAAACAACAATCTCAAATCAACAATCTCATAATCTCACTGATCTAAAGGGATCTTAGATGATTTCCACTAATCTCAAACATCAAAAATCTTTGATCCATGATCCTTTCAAACTTAAAATTCTTCCAATGATCTCCAACAAACTCAATTGACCTCTCTCAGACCACAACCTTCATTCAATAATCTTGATTGAATAATCTTACCCAAAAATTAAGATCTTTTTCAACAATAAGTATTTTAAAAATCAACAATCTTTAAAAAAAAATCAATATTGTTTGTAAAACCACAAAAAAGCAAGAAAACACTTTTTTGAGAAAACAAAAAATCTTTTGAAAATATAATTTTTTTTCAGAAGTGAAAAAGAAAACTAAATAAATTATCTTTTAAAAAAACATATTTTTTTTTAAATCTTTTCAAAAAATCTTTTTCCAAAAAAGACAAAACACTTTTTTTTAAAAAGAGAACAATACATTTCCAAAAAGAACAATCTTCTAGAAAATAAAAGAAAGAGAATAAACGTTTTCTAAAAAGGACAATATTTTTACAAAAGTACAAGATCTTTGAAAAAGGAAAATCTTGTCAAAAAGAATTCTTTTAAAAAAGATAGTCTTTTCAAAAATGCTTTTTTCTTGATCCTGGAGACCCATAGCCTTGCACCAGCCCCAACCTGGGGAGGTCCACACATCCCTCAAGAAACAAAGCTCCCATTGATTGCACAGAGGGTGGTTGCACTTTTGGAGAAAAAATTCCAAACGGAACCACCAGGGGAATAGGGGATAAATATTTTTAAAATAAAAGAGATAAAGAAAAATCCTTTTAAAACAATAAAAGAAATATTTTATGCAAATAACAATGTTTTAAAAGATAGAACCTTTTTAGAAAATCAGCAAAAGTTGAACCATCTTTCAAAACCTCCACAAAGTTGAAAAAGAATTATATTATAAAAAAGAAATTTGAAAAATGTTTTCAAAAACTCAAAAAAGTTGGATTGTTCTAAAAAAATGAATAGAAGTTGAACCACCTTTCAAGCTGAAAATCTTTTGAAAAATCAACATAGACGAACCTCTTTCTAAATAGTTGGAAAATGTTCTCAAGGATAAAAAAAACATCTTTCCAATCTTGGAAGACCTTTTAAAAAATCTTCTGATTTGATCCATGCCGAAAGGTTGCCCAATTATGGTCTCTTCTCATGAGCCACCTCTCATGCCTAAAAACTTCAATATCCACCATAAGGCTGCCATAATGCCATTCAAATCCTCTGGATAGTCTTCAAATCTTCATATGCATCTGGCTTTCAAAAAATAGACATCCTTTTTAAGAAGCTTCTCTAGAATATCTTGACCTTTAAGGCCTACATTTCCATACTTTCAGCCTTGTACCAATAGGCTACTCAATTTTACTTATAAGCTATGCACTCTTAAGATCAAATAACAACTAGCTTTGTACCATGTGTAAAGAGGCGAGATCACCTCTCTACTAAAATTTAAAGGAAATACAACATCCACAATTTTTAACTAAAATTGAGACTTTTGAGGATGATTGCACAATATTCCAAATAAATAAGCATGATTCCAGATACATAATAAAATTTCAATAGCAGCGGAAAGAAAGAATAACAAGCCTTCTAATGGCTTTATTGTTTATTACATCATTGCTTTCTAAAAGAAAAGATAAGATAGAATAGAGGATCTAGCTATAGCAACCTAGCCATCCTTCTTGTCAAGCAAACGATCACAACAAGGATTCTTTCTTCAAGCCCTTCCTTCTCCTTGAACGGCTCCAACACCTGGGTGGTTGGGAAAGCACCCAGCAAAAAGGGAAAACAAGAAAAGTATGTGTTACACTAATAATCTATCAAAGGCAAAGGACATATGTAACAAGTAAACTAGACTAAGTATTTGGTGTAAGAAGATATCAAAGAGTATGAGGTTTTCATAAGAGAACTTGCCATTAACAAAGTAAGTAAAGGTTTTAGCATGTTTATTAATATGTCTATCTAACTAAGTAGGGTTGAGGCACCTACCGAACCTCTAACCTTAGGTGAGGGAAGAATTATAAACATTTCCAAATCACCTACAAATTTTTAATGGGGAGAATAATAAACATTCCCCTAGGGCGATTTTATACATGCCCTCTATGGGTGGTTGTACATAAGTACCACTACTTAAAATTTAAATAGAACATTTAATTTCATGCTAATAAGAGATTTATGGCAAGATAAGCAAAAGAATTTATATCATGGCAGTGGGGTATGAATACCCAAACAAGAGAATACTATATCTGATTTTTGAGGCAAATAAGACATTTAGGTTTCAAGAAATTCAATGGTTTAGATCAAGTTAAACCTCATAGGAGAAATTTAGGTATTGGATTAAGTATTTCCCAACTGATAGGTAGATGTTCAACAAGACTCATAATAAACACATACTAATCACATACCTTGGCCACAGGTGTCCTAAGATTCCCTTTTTCAACTCTTCACACGAGCTAAAAACCCAAACTTCCTAATACATCATTATATTCATATATTAGATTTACATGCATTCATTAAAAGATTGAAAACCCTAATTTACTAACTTTTTGCACAAACTCTCGATTCAGACTTCAAAAACCTCATAATCGTCTTAGTTAGGTTTTCCTGATCAAAATAACATATAATATTGTATATTTTGGAAATATAGATTTTTAGGGTTAATTTTAGGGATTTTTAAGTTAATTAAATCGATTTTAAAAACACCTTTTCGAAAAACTCAAAACCAAAACTCGAAAACATTTTTATTAAATAGATCTCATTTTCCCGATTTCAAAACACTATTTATTTTTAATTTTTTGACCAACGGAATAATTTATAAAAATTATTTTATCTCGACCAATCACAGCCTGCTACGTAGGCAAGGCTGGATGGCCGAGCGGTAGCGGGCGCTCGGCAGCGGTGACCCGCGCCTCGCAGCCGCTCGCTACCGGCCGCACGGTGAGGGCAGGCGAGCAATCAAAAGACAGTAACGCCCTCAGCGAGAAAACGAGAAAGGAAGGAGCCGGAGGGGCAAAAGCGAAAAAACAACATTGTCTTCTTCCCCGGCTCGCGACCTGCGCGAGGAACCACAGGGGTAGCTCGGCCGAATTGGGCAAATCCGCAATCCTCGACGAAATCGAAAGCTTAGGTACTCGAAAGAAAGAGAAAGAGAAGACAAAGTTGGTAGTACCTTCGATTTGGACGGAGATGAAGCGAGTAGGAAGCAATAGGCGCCGCAAGAGCAGGAGCAACCGGCGGCTCGATGGGGGTCCAAACGTCTACGAAACTTGAAATCAAAGGTATATGTGAGTTGCTAAGGTCATGACAGTTCTTGGGACCTAGATATTTATAGGCAACGTGCCCTAGGTTAGGATTTAGCTAGGGGCACAGTGAGGAGGTCGGCGGCCACATTAGGCATTTCCCAAATACGCAATAAAGCTCACAAAAGTTGGGATAATCCTGTGCGAAATCTCGCAAGGAAACTAACGCAACAAAAATCAAGGAATATCGTTGAGTAAATCTCAAGTTATTGCGATTTTAAGAAAACGAAAAAAAGGCCTGTTGCCTTATCCGTCTAAAGCTAGGAGATGACCACGCGTCGTCAGATCGGTGGATGCGGGTCCATCAAGCAATCTGAGCCGTTCGATCGCGAATTAGATCAGGGAAATATCCCTGAGCAAAAGTCGATTAAAACTATTAGATTTTAAATGTTTTTCTCTTTCTTATTTTGGAGGCTCAAACGTTGCCCAAAAATTATGAAAATTTATATTCTGACTTATTTCAATGCGTAGAATCCAAATATGGAGTTAGTTTTTCATTTTGAGAAAGTTTAATAGGTGAAATAATTAATATGTCATTTTCTCTTTCCTCCCTCAAAAGAAGTGATAACATTATCTAAAATTAATGTAACTTCACCCTTAAGTCTCCTTAATGGGTTGGAACACGATTTTTGCAATTATCTTCACAAGTTGACATTATCTTTATATTTATTAAATTAATTAGAACATTCTACACACTTTCTCTCTCCTATTTTTCTTATTATTCATATATTATCCAAATTAGTTGCAAATTTGCACAGAGGCTTATTTTTATGTTTAGAATACGAATCTGAAGTTATTTCCCCAATTTGAAAGCATCAAGTATTTTATTTCTTTTTTATTGGCTTATTTCCTATATTCCATTGATCATGTCATTAATATTTTTATTTTAAATAATACTTGACCCTTAAGTTACTCTTTGCTCAAGGAAACGAATTAAACTATCAAATTATCATGATGGTTTCAGATTATCATATTGGTTGCAAAAATCTATGTAATTATCTTCTTTACTCATAAATTCTCATATTTCCTTTACTTATTATATTCATCTTATTTCTTTTACAAAATTCGGATTTTCTTCTTATCTCTTATATTCTAGGAAACACTAGAAGATTCTAGGACGAATTATTTTACTCTTTTTATTACTAAATGTGAATTTGCACTTTCGGCCCATTATCTAATTCTAACTAAGGCATTTGTGCATGAAACCTCAAAATAAGAATATATGGGAAACATTTAACCAATAACCATCTTAATTTCTTTTAAATCAAAACCAAGGACAAATGGAACGAAAATGAAGATCAAAGCTTATAGAAAAGAGTACAAAGAGGTGCATAGGAGATTTCAGTATGTTACACCATGCAATCTAGCCTTGAGCTACAATCATGCTTACCCAAAATCTACATCCTTGAAGGGCTTCTAACTCAGATTAATCCATTCAAAATAAAGCTCCACCATTTTGTCATAATGCTAGTCGATCCTCAAATATTGGATATAACTTCCAAATCATGAATGAGATGTAAACTCATGCCTTGAGTATACCAACTCCATTTTATCCAAAAGATTTTCCAGCTTGGCTGAGATGTCTAGCATGTGGTTCGCCCATCTTTGCATACCCAAACTACAGTCCCAGACCATGACCTAAAACTGGGCCATTAGCCATGCTTTCACATTCATATCTATTACGAACTAAAACTAGGCCATCACCCTACTTTCACATTCATATCTATACAATCCCAAACTATGACTGAAAACTGGACCATTACCTTGCATTCACTTCTATATATATGGTCCCATACTATGACCTAAAATTGGGCCATTACCCTACTTTCATGCTCTTATTTATACGGTCTAGGACCAAGACTTAAGATTGGACCATCATCCAACTTATTTTCATACTTTTTTTGTCACATTGATCTAAAATTGGACCAACACACCCCTTTTTTGTGAGTATTTCTATCATAAAATCTCTCTTGAGGAGAAATGAATCTTACACATCTATATTCAGCCATAGTCTATGTACCCAAGAGGGTCATCTTGTCCCTGGATATCACTTTTTTCCTTGTGAGCATTTGGTATGTATGCCCAGAGAGCCAATCATATGATGAATATTATGGTATATCTTGTAAAAATTTTGATTGATAATAAAGTCACTCTTCCAATTTATTATATTTTATTTAGTTATGAGACAATGATGTAACATAATAAATCTTTAGAGAATGATATTACTTAATAACATATGTGTTCAGGTTGATGACCTAAATAATGAGATCATACAGATGTTAAGAGTATATGCATAATTGTTATGTCCCTAGTCAGATGTTATTGTGGAAGGCTGATAGACAACAATAACACATAAGACTAGAGTGTGTGTTGGTTGATGACAAAATCTCATTAAGTCATGATATGTGATATCAAAACAAACACATAGATACTTGTTAGAGAATAGTGTATCACACAAACCCACCTTGAGAGTGATGCATGAAAACCATGATTGGTAGATAGAATCATGTCTCATAGGGATTTTGATGATTGAGGTTATTAGACCTAAAATCACTAAAAGGATCACATGTATTTTGATGTACTTTGACATCATCCACTGTGACCTTGAATAAGGGTTTCCATAAAGGTGGTGCTCGGGGTGCATTGTGACACATGGGGGTGATTGTGAGTGATGTAGATGGGATTTGTCCCTTCTATAGGAGTATAATATCCTGGCCACTTAATAAACAAGACTGAGAAATGCATGGACATGCTCATATTAGTCAATATTGGATATTGAGCTTACATATATCTCAAACAGTCTTCTCTAGTTCAAGGAACATGGATTGAGTGTTGAAGAGGATTCCGATTCCATGCTCGAGTTCAATCTGGATATCAGTGACAACAAAAATATAGAATCACTATAAAACCACTCGTAGATTGTATGGTGTAGTTGTTCTCCAACTTTTCGATTAATTGGGTAGTAATGATGTCTTTCTAGATTCTACTCGTTGCTTGTTATGGACATTCACTACCAAAGTAACTTGGAACCTATAGGGTCACACACATAGGATACACATGGAATAGAAGTTTATTCATTAAAGATGTTGAACATGATTACTAAAGTGTTACATATTCAATTTAAAAACAATGGTCGGAAATTGACTGATAGGACCATGAACCAACCGGTTTAAGTGTTGAACATATCGATTCAAGTGTTAGGCCAATTAGAAATAATATTGGGAGATAGATATTTGAAATGACCATTTTAGCAAGTGAATTGATCGACTTAGATATGTGAATCAAATGGTTCAGGTTGTGAACTGACCATTTGGTTGATCAATATTTGGATTAAGGATTGATGCTGACATCATGTTATGCATTAATTGAATATTAAATGCCAATACAATTGTGAATATGAAAAATAGTGAAACGAAGGGTTCAAGGGTTGAAGCAATCTTATCATGTGTGAACTAAAAAGTTCATTGGTGAATCGAACGGTTCATGGTTTACAGATTTAGTAAAATTCATAAAATTTTGTCCTTTTGACTCTTGATCATACTAGAAATCCTAACCTTGACCCTCCTATAGATAGAAGGGTAGCTAAGGCTTTCTAGAGACACAACAATAAGCTCTGCCAATTGTTGTCTTCTAACAATTGTGGTAATATGTGAACCCAAGTAAGTTCTACCCATGAAAGGGAGGAACAATAAGGGAGAGACAATTGGGAGAGCAAGTCGATGCTAGCACATTTACTAAAAGGGACAACTCCTTCTTGTATGCTCATTTAGAATGACAAGAGTTCCCTATGGTTCGTGTGGACTACTACAGAGGTGAGGAGGCTGTTGCCACCCTATAGGAGGACACAGTCAACCCCATCCATGATGGTCAACTAGGAGGCCGCTGCTAAAGCTGTCCATGTGTGACTTGAAGAAAGAAGTGCACTACATCAAGGAATAGTCACTAGACATGCTCCAGGACTAGGTATATACCTTGCAACCCTCTTTCCTATTACATTGTTATTGACATGATCTACTATCCAAGGGGAATATGGCAGTATTTTTTTTTATTTTTGCTGTCATATCTGATGCTCTATTTCCCTACAGTGGTATCAGAGCCAAGTCAATTTACTATATTTTGAGATTTAATTGGTATGATCAAATTTTAGTTTTCATCATTTTTTTATTACATGTGATGTTAATCTATAATGATTAATGTGCATATCGAATTAAAGTCCACATACGATCCCTATACATGTATATGTGTATATATATGTATATATATGTGTATATATATGTATATATATGTATATATATACATATATATATATACATATATATATATATACATATATATACATATATATATATATATATATATATATATATATATATATATATATATATATATATATATATATATATATATATATATATATATATATATATATATATATATGGAATTTATATGTGTATCCCTAAAACTAGTTTTGATGGTGGATGTTAGCATGGTTGTGGCCAATAACCTTAGATATTTGTTCTTGGTTGGATGGTTATTATTCCTATTTGTATCCCAATTTGCATATAGAGCCTCTATCTTCTCTTCTATATGTAAAAGTATTAATTGTCTCCTTCCTATGTTCCCCTCAAATGCAAAGGTAGGTTTCCCTATTACCATCTACTATGTTAAATATGATTAGGGTAGTTTTAATTCCTATTATGGAAAAGAACACGCTATGCACAAGAAGAACTACCCATTTTAGAAGACAAACTGATTGGTTGGAGTACCAAGGAGGTCTAATGATGGGTTGAGCAGAACCAATTGGCTGGTGGCCCAACTAATCGACTGGAGGTGTCCACAATTCTCTTGGACTGAAGATCAAATGAATGTTCTGAGAGACCAACTAACCAACTAGGCAAACCGACTGATTTAAGAGTTGAATTGATCGATGCAGATCAGTTCAAGCACATGTCTTCATCAACAACATGTTGCTACATATGATGTATACCTTAGGTGGTAGTAATTCCTTTTGGCTCCAAGGAATTACAATAGTATGTCCATAATTATTACTTGAATTTTACAATTGCTTGTTTCTATTTGTGGGATATAGAATATATATGATACATACAAATACATTGTGATTGAATATGTATATGCATATATATATATTTATATACCTTAATAAAATGTTAAGTATTAGATGCTTTGTGTAAGAAACATGCATGAAAAGCTTGATCGACTATGCATGGGCACGCCAAGCGTGGTGCACTGTCTATCTCGTTGAAGTGTGATGGTAGTCATGTGGGCCTCCCAAGCAGGATGTATTACTATCGTGTTGGGTTTTGTGTCTGACTTAAGTAGGTGATCTTAATGAGATTAAGTACGTATAAGCATGCAGATGACTACGAAAAAGAGTTGCACATACCATCTATCCAAGAATTGCATAAGATGTAATTAGAAAATGTTGTCTACCTTAAAAATTGATTGTGAATGCTGGCATTGGCCAGATAATAAATTAATTGTTTTGGGTCTTGGCTCACTAGAAGGTTGTATGCTCCAATATTCCCAATTGATATGTGAGGACTATCAATTTGAACAAAACCATGGGAGTGATAATTAATTAAATTCCTAATTAAACATTAATAAATTTTATTTTAATCAAATCAAATCAAAAATGTTTTGAAAAATTGCAAAATTTTCTTGTAGAATCAAATGACAACCAATAACACATTTTCCTTGCAATCAATACTTGAGAAGGATAAGTTGAATGGGAATAATTTCCATGACTGGTTTAAGACATTGAGAATCATTCTCATGTAAGAGAGCAAGCTCTATGTCCTGGAGACACTAGATCCAGATGAACATGTTCCCACTATGCCTAAGGCTGATAGGAATGCTTACAAGAAGCACTCTGAAGATGTAATTGATGTCAACTTCCTAATGTTGTGCCCAATGAACTATGAGTTGTAGAGACAACATGAGAACATAGATGTTATTGATATGGTAACATATCTTAAGAACATATACGAAGATCAAGCAAGATAGGAGAGATATGATGTCTCAAAGGCATTCTTCAAGTGCAACATGAAAGAAGGAGATCGAGTAGGTCCCCATGTGCTCAAGCCTATTGGGTATGTGGAGAACCTTTCTAGACTGGGATTTCCCTTGGGTCAAGAGTTCACCACTGATGTGATTCTATAGTCACTGCCAAAGTCATATAATCAGTTTGTCATGAACTAAAACATGAATGATTTGGACAAATTGTTGTTAGAATTACTTGGCATGTTGAGAACAACAGAAGTGCAAAGGAAGAAAGACAAACCTGAGTGTATGATGATTATCGGCAGAGGAAAGGGGAAGTCAAAGGGAAAAGCCAAAGATAAGAAGATTCTAAAGCTAGCTAGAAGCCCAAGTATTCTACACTTAAAGCTATGCTTGGGGTGAATAATGGAGGCAATTTTTGCCACTATCATTATCCTAGGCATTGGAAGAGGAATTTCCCTCTTTACCTAGAGGAACCGAGGAAGAAGAAGGATGGGATAGAGATCTCCACTTCAGGTATATACTTTATTGAGATAAACTTGTCTACTTCTTCATCTTGGGTACTAGATACCGGGTGTGGACCTCACATTTGTTTGAATATGCCAAATGTAAAAAGAAGTAAGCCTTAAAGGGAAATTTTAAACTACACATTGCAAATGGAGCAAGAGTTGCTGCCACTATAGTTGGAACTTATAATTTATCTTTTCCCACATGGCTTGTAATAGAGTTGTAGAACTACTATTTTGAACTTGTTATTAATAAATACAATATTTCTATATTTTGTATGGACAAGGATGGATATGAATTTCATATGAAGATTTGCCAATGTTCTATTTCAAATGATGAGATCTTTAATGGAAGTGCCCCAGTGTCTTATGGTCTTTATTTGTTGGATATATAGACAAATATTTATATGTTAATACAAAAATATTAAAACTTGATAACTCAAACAAAACATATCTTTGGTATTGTTGTCTAGGGCACATCAATGAGAATTACATTTGTAGACACCATAAATATAGATATCTAGTCTCTTTCAATTTTGAATCAATAGAGACATGTGAGTATTTTTTGTTGGGAAAGATGACAAAAACTCCCTTCACTAGCAATAGTGAGGGGGCTAATGATCTATTAGGACATGTACATACTAATGTATGAGGCCCTTTTAGGACAAATTCTTGAGGAGGTTATCAGTACGTCATTACCTTCACTGATGACTTTATAGGTATGGTTATGTTTACTTGATAAAACATAAGTTAGAAACTCTTGAAGTGTTCAAGGATTTCATGAATGAAGTACATAACCAACTTGATAAAGGTATTAAGGCACTTTGTTCTGATCGAAGTGTAGAATACTTAAGCCAATAATTTTAGGTCCTTCTATGGGACTGTGATATTGTATGACAATGGAATCCACTTGGAACACCACATCATAATGGTGTATCAGAAAGAAGGAATCACACATTACTAGATATGGTGCGATGAATGATGAGTTTAACTGATCTTTCGACTTCCTTTTGGGTATGCTCTAGAAAATGCCACATTTACACTAAATCAGGTACCATCTAAATCAGTTCAAAAGACACCATATGAGATATGGTATGGAAAGTGTCCCAATGTGTCTTTTATTAAAACTTGGGGTTGTGAAACTTATGTAAGAAAGTACTTTCCCAAAAGGTTTGGGCTCAAACCATATAAATGTTAATTTGTTGGATATACTAGGATAACCAAAGGATACTACTTTTATACTCCATCTGAAAACAAAGTATTTGTTTCCAGGGATGCTATATTTCTAGAAAAGTAATTCATTTCCAAAGGAATCTGTGGGAGGAAAGTAGAACTCAAAGAGGTTCAAGACCAATAAGAAAGCAACCTATAGAGGTACAAATGGAAAATAGAGAGTCATAAATTGTTGTAGAATCTCAAATTCATCATGGGACACAAGAACCATGTAGATCTTGTAGGACACACCTTGATCAAGATATATTTGGTCATCTTATGACTCAAAAAGACGATGTATCAGTCATTGACGATGACCCAACTACCTACGTAGAAGCTATTAAATATCTAGAGTATGAGAAATGGCTTGAGGCCATGAGATATGAGATTGCGTCCATGTACACCAAGAAGGTATGGATCTTGGTGGATCCATTTGAAGGGGTAAAACCCACAGGGTGAAAATGGGACTTCAAGAAGAAGACCGACATGGATGATAATGTAGAAACTTACAAAGGTTGATTTGTTGCAAATGATTTTAGACAAGTTCAAGGAGTTGACTATGATGAAACATTTTCTCTAGTTTCTATGGTCAAGTCCTTTAGGATCATGTTTGGCATTGCATCTTATCGTGAGCATTAAAATTGGAACATGGATGCTAAAACCACATTTATAAATAAGAATATTCTTTAGGATGTGTACATGACACAACCTAAGGGTTTTATACATCCAAAGGTTGCAAATAAAGTTTGTAAGCTACAAAGGTTAATCTATGGATTGAAGCAAGCATCTTAGAGATGGAATCTACGATTTGATGAAACAGTCAAAGAGTTTGGATTTTGTAAAAATGAAGATGAACCATGTATTTACAAGAAGGTTAGTGGGATCATGATTGTATTCCTCATATTGTATGTGGATGATATACTATTGATGGGGAATGGAAACCCTACTTTATGAATGGTAAAAATGTGTCTAGGAAATACATTCTCTATGAAACACTTAGGCGAAGCATCCTATATTCTAGAATCAAGATATATAGTGATAGATCTAGAAGGCTTCTTGGCCTAAGCCAGAGCACATACATTCAAGGTGCTAAAAAGGTTCAACGTGGAGATCTCAAAGAGAGGAAACTTACCATGTCTCATGGAGTTAGTATCTCTAGAGCTCAATGTCCCAGTTCTTGTGAAAAATGAGAGCGAATGAGTAAGATTTCATATGCGTATACAATTGGATCTATCAGGTATGCAATGCTATGTACTTACCCAGATGTCTCATATGCCTTGAGTATGAGAAGCAAGTATCATCTAGATCTTGGGGAATTTCACTGGACTACCATTAAGAACATCCTTAAGTACTTGAGAAGAACTAAGGATCAATTCCTTGTCTACAGTGGTGAGGAAGAGTTGGTGGTAAAGGGTTACACCGATGCAAGCTTACAAACTGACAAAGATGACTATAGATTGCAAATTGGATTTGTGTTTTTGCCTAAGCAACATAGTTGTAAGCTAGCAGAGTTCCAAGAAAGAGATAGTTCCTAATTTTACAATAGAGGCTACATATATCGTTGCATCCAATGCAACAAAGAAGGCTCTTTGATCAAGAAGTGCTTAGAGCTTTGGGTGGTTCCAAGCATCAATAGTGCAATTGAGCTATATTGTGACAAGAACAGAGCGATCACACAAGCTAGGAATCTAGTTTGCATCAGTGTGATAAGGTGAAATTTCTCTATATTTTAATCATTTTCTTTTATATTATTTCAACTCTAAAACCCTAGTTTCAAAGAGTGAAAATTTTTGATTTTTGAGCTCAAACTTTACCAATATCTAGGGTTTATTGATATGAAGCTATGTTTCCAATTTCATGTCAATCTAATACTCCTAGATCTCTCTCTATGTTTTTTAAAGATTCCTATAATGTTCTACATTAATTACATTTAATTGATTTCATATCTTGGTTCTTTGAATCACATATTGTCTAGCAGTGACATTAATATGTCACACACCCTTGTAACTTGATGCGCCGCATATGAGACACCCGATGAGGGTGCCATGGATCCTGGATGGATTGATGGATGAGGGGTCATCCTCAACCTCTTCCCAGTCTACAAGATCGTGGATACAAGCAAGGAACCCAAAAGTTGACCATGATCTACCCCTCCAGTCTCTCTCGTGAAAAAATGACCGAGGTATGGACTCCACCTCATCTCCACAAACTCGAAAACCCCTCACATGACTTCCAGAGACAACCAAAACCACCTCCACGACCACCTCCATCAACTGCCATCTCCGACGCACCAAATTCAAATTGGGCTTTTCGCGCTTAGTCACCTTCCCACCTATATAACACATCCACCAACTTTGTGTGGATGCCTTTTATCTTTTCCTCCCTCCATTTCATTTGAAGCAACCCCGATGGAACCACCCTCGACACCATATGCTTCGACGAGCTCCTCCATGACGTAGCCACTATCCATGCTGCCACCTCCCTCACCATTACAATCCAACCTCTCCTCTAGTTTCAAGGTGGTGCCAACAACCTCAACAAAACACCATGAATCCTCATCACCCCAACACTCCTCTCGCCACTCCTTTCATCTTCGTGATCAGTGACTTCTCTGACCACCTTGACGGTGAATCGCTCTAGAGGGAGCCAAGACCCAAGACCTTGCCGGCATGATCCAGAGGAGCCCTGCATAGGTCATTGCGAAGGCATTTGCACACGAGCGACCCTCTACTGCCTTCCCAAGCTTGTCGGAGTTGGGGGCCGTGCTAGCTAGAAATCGGGAAAGAAGAAGAAAAGAGGTGGAAAACCTTGCTGACTAGATCCTACATGGACCAGTGATGTAAATCCACCTCATCCACCTCTTTCTATTGATCTATGGCCACACGTTTAATCTCGACCGTCAGATCACCAAATAATACTCTGATCTTTGAAAAATCTTTATAAATATTAGGATTACTTGAAAAATACAAGCTAACACTTCTTTTTGATCTATAATTATAAGGATCATGAATCTGACATCAGTTAACCCTAAATTTGAGTCGTATAAATACTCATGTTCAAATATGGTTTTACCTTGTTCAATTATCCAAAAAATATCCATGCAAAGATAAATAACCAAAGTCCTCATTCTGTGTACTAAATGTACCATGATGATTATCAGACATTCACTTCTATTTAATATGAATCAAATATCAGAAAAGTCAATTATTACTCTTTTCCACCCTATTTGGTTTACCAAAATTGTTATAAATATCTATCATGATCTATAAAGTCCACCAAAATCATCTAGAAATCCTACTCTTACATGATACTTCCAAATATGGACTCAAATCTATACTCCATGAATCATACTCTACATTCATGACCCTAATGAAGTAAAGGACCACTTTTTCCTCTTTAGAATAAAATGATGAATTTCCCAATATATCTAATTAGTACCAAATCTCTTATAATTTTAGGAATACAAAAGTGCCAGTGAGGAGCATCTCTAGACTCCCCACTTTTGAGTAGAAGATACACTTTACCTCTTACTTGGCATACTATGGAATATGGTTATAGTATACATGTAAAGGATTTTGGCATATGATATTGGATGAAATGACTATTATTGTATGTTTCTTGCTTGAATATACTTATACGTAGCTTTTAACACATGACACATAAAATATTATTCCATTATATGATAGCAATAAATCTCTTTGATAGAATAGTGCATTTATGGAAGTACTAAATCTCTTTGGTAGAAAAGTACATGTGAAAACTAAATCTCTTTGGTAGAATAGTGCATTGATGAAACTACTAAATTTATTTGGCAGAATAGTACATGTGAGCACTAAATATCTTTGGTAGAATAGTGCATGTGGTTGATAAACTTTAAATATAATGGTAAAATCACAATAAAATATGTGTTCTCTTTTGTTAATAAACGTTCTTGTTCAAGTTTGATTTTGTTACATTTGTTAGTACTACCTAGTTATACTTTTATCTTATTACCAAGTCATGTACTAAAAGGTATATTTAAAGACACATAGGCATACTCAATATAATATATTATTATATTGTGCTGACGTGTACCAAATTCTAATATTTTTAGGTACTCTTGCTTATGATGATGATGCAAATTGATGTAATGGCTCAACAAAATCAGATATTTCATGGAGATGCTAAAGTTAAAAGGGACTCCTAGTATAGGCTTTACTTCTTCTGCAAGAAGTTTTCACATGTATTAAGTTTTTCTTTAGTAGTACTCCTATGCCTTCGGGCCCCTATGTAATTAGCACTTGGTTTATTTAAGGAAGATTTATTATTTGGTGCATGTATATACTTGTGTGTTTGATCTACTCAGGGACACGAAATTTTAACCCCTTTGTACACCATTCCCTTTTGGGTCAAAAGTGTGGATTGGGGTTAGATTGTTAACCCGTGACAATCAACGTTCCATGCATATACAACAATGGTTCCATCTCATATGAGAGATCATAAAACAAGAAGATGTGAACATTTGTAGAGTACCAACTTAAAGCAATGTGGCTGACCCGTTGACAAAAACACTTTTGCTGTAGAAGCATGAAGGCCATGTTAAATCATTAGGGATTAAGTTCATGTGGGATTGGATCTAAGTGCAAGTGGGAGTCTGTTGGTATGTATGCCCAAAGAGCCAACCTTATGATGATTGTAATGGCATACCTTCTAAAATATTTGATTAATAATAAAGGAAATCTTCCAATTTATTCAATTTTATTCAGTTATGAGATAATGATGTAGCATAATAAGTGTCTATAGAATGATATTACTTAGTGATGTATGTCTTTAGGTTGAGGACCTAAACAATGAGATCATACATATGTCAAGGGTATATACATTATTTTTATGTCCCTATGGGATTTTGTTGTGGAAGGATAATAGAAAAAAATAACATATAATACTGGAGTGTGTGTTGGTTGATAACAAAATCTCATTAAGTCATGATATGTGATATAAAACCAAAGACATAGATACTTGTTAGATAATAGTGTATAAGACATTCCCACCTTTAGAGTGATGCATGGAAACCATGATTGGTTGTCAGAATCATCTCTCATAGTGGTGGTGGTTCTTAAACCTGAAATTACTACACTCATCACATGTTGTTTGATGTACTTTGACATCATCCACCACGACCTTGAACAAGGGTTGCCATAAAGGTGGTTCTCAACTACATTGTGACACATGGGGGTGACTATGAGTAATGTGGGAGGGATTTGTCCCTCCTACAGGGGTATGATATCCTGGACACTTGATAAGTGAGACTAGGAATTGCATGGCCATGCTCATGTGAGTCAATATGTGATACTGAGCTTCATATATCTTAAACAGTCTGCTCTAGTTCAAGGAACATGGACCGAGTATTGAATAGGATGATGATTCCATGACCTGAGTTCAATGTAGATATCAGTGACAAAGGAACTATACCATCATTGTAACACTAATTACAGATTGCAGGTTGAAGTTGTTCTCCATCTTTCTAATTAGTTGGGTAGCAATGATGTTTTTCTAGATACCACTCATTGCTTGTGATGTCAAAAGGTTGTTATGGACATTCACTGCCAACATAACTTGAAACCTATAGGATACACCTTGAATAGGAGTTTATTCACGAATGACATTTAATTTGATTATTAAAGTGTAAGGTATTCAATTTAAACAACAACAGTTGGAAATTGACTGACAAGACTGTGAACTGATCGATTCAAGTGTTGAGCCTATCGAATAGAGTGTCAGGTCAATTTGATCCAGCTTTGACAGTCATATCTCTAAAACAACTGGTTCAATAAGTGAACCAATCAACTCAGATTTGTGAACCGACCAGTTCAGGTTGTGAACCGACCATTTGGTTGATCAATACGATTGGATCAAGGATTGGTGCTGATGTCATGTGGTGCATTAATCGTGTATTAAATTTCCAATACAATTGTGAATAGGAAATATACTAAAATGACCGATTCCAAAGTTAAATTGATCGTCTCATGTGTGAACCGACCAGTCATGGTACACATATTTTGGAAAATTCATAAAATTTCATCCCTTCGACTCCTACTCATACTAGAACTCCTGATCCTGACTCTCCTATAAATAGAGGGGTGGTCAAGGATTTCTAGAGACATAGTTATAAGCTCTGACTATTGTTGTCTTCTCAAAGTTGTGGTAATGTGAGAACCCAAACAAATTCTACCCGTCAACGGGAGGAACAATGAGGGTGAGACAATTAGGAGAGAAAGTTGACACTAGCACATTTACTAGAAGGGACAACTCCTTTTTGTCTGTTCATCTTGAATCACAAGAGTTCCCAAAGTTTGTGTGGACTACTATACAGGCAAGGAGGCCATTGCCACATGCTAATAGGACACAGTCAACTACCATCCATTGTGATCAACTAGGAGGCCACTGCTAAAGCCATGTAGGTGCAACTTAAAGAAAAAAAACCCACTATAGTAAGGGATAGTCATTTGACTTGCTCCAAGAACAAGTATAAACCTTGCAACCCTCATTCGCGTTACATAGTTGTTGATGTGATCTACTGTCTAAGGGGAATATGGTGGTAAATTTTTGTTTCCACTACCATATCCAATTCCATATTTCCCTACACCTTGTCCCTAGATATTCCATTTACCTTATGAGCATTTTTCTCAAAAAATCACCCCCAAGGAGAGAGGAATCTCACATTCCCACATCCAACCAAAGTCTCTGGCCCCGAGTGGGTCACCTTGTCCTCAGATACACTTTCTCCTTGTGAGTATCTCTCTCATAAAATCTCCCATGAGGAAAGACAAATTTCACACACCCATATGCGATCAAAATCTTTGGACCCAAAAGGGCCACCTTTTCCTTGGATACCCATTACCTAGTGAATATTTTTCTTAGAATCTCCCCTTAGGAAAGAGAAATTGAACATACCCATATCTAGACACTTATATGGTCCCGAAGAGGGTCACCTTGTCCATGGATATCCTTTTTTTGTAAGTATTTCTCTCATAAGATCTCCCATAAGGAGAGAGGAATCTCACAAACCTATATCTAGCCACAATATCTATCCTTGAGTGGGTCACCTTATCCCTAGACACCCCCATTTCTAGTGAGTACTTATCACATAGAATCTCCCCTATGGAGAGAGGAATCTCACACACCCGTATCTTGCTAAAGTCTAAGGCATTGAGAGGGTCACCTTATCCTTGGATACCCCTTTACCTTGTGATTATTTCTCTTAATACGATCTCCCCTGATGAGAGAGGAATCTCACACACCCATATCCAGCCACTATATGTGGCCCTAAGTGGGTCACCTTATCCCTAGATATCCCTTTTCCTTGTGAGTATTTCTCTTATAAATACCCCCTGAGGAGATAACAATCTCATACTTCCATATCCAACCACCTGGCCCAGAGAGGGTCATCTTGTCCTAGGATGTTGCTTTAACTTGTGAGTATTTCTCTCATAAAAATATCCCATGAGGGAAGAGGAATCTCAAAGACAAATATCTATCCATAGTCTCTAGCCCTGGAAGGATCACCATATCGTTGTATATACTTTTCCCTATGAATATTTCTCTCATACAATCTCCCTTTAGGAGTGTGGAATCTCACATGCCCGCATCCATCCCCAATCTCTAGCCTCGAAAGGGTCACCTTTTCTCTACATCTAGTTTTCTTAGGAGTGTATCTCTCATAAAATCACCCCTGAGGAGAGAGGAATCTCACACACCCATCGATATCTAGCCATAGTCTCTATCCCATAAAGGGTCACCTTATCCTTATATATCCCTTTTTCTGTGAGTATTTATCTAATCTCCCTCGAGGAGAGAGAAATCTAGACACTTGTATCCAGCCATAGTCTTTGTCCCCGTAAGGGTCACCTTGTCCCTGGATACTTGTTTCCTTGTGAGAATATCTCTCATTATATCTTTAGTGAGGAGAGATGAATCTCACATGCCAATCGATATCAAGCCACATTCTCTGGCCCTAAAGGTTCAACTTATCCCTAGATACCCCTTTACCTTGTGAGTATTTTTCTCAAAAAATGTCCCCTGAGGAGAGAGGAATCTCACATACTAATATCTAGAAACAATATCTAGATCTAAAAGGGTCACCTTGCCCCTTTATATGCCTTTTCCTGTGAGTGATTCTCTCATAAAGTATCCCCTGAGGAGAGAGGACTTCCAAACATCCTATATCCAACCACAGTCTTTGGCCCCAAGAGGGTCACCTTGTCCTTGGATACCTTTTCCATGTGGGTGTTTCTCTCTTAAAATCTCCATTGAGGAGAGAAAAACCTCACACATCTATCCCCAACCACAATCTCTAGCCACAAATGGGTCACCTTGTCCCTGGGTACCATCCTAACTTCACCCATCTACAACCAACAACAACAATATGCAAGCTTTATCATGGTGCTATTGGTCAAACCTCATGACAAGACTAAAAAAAATCTTTCCATATCATTCAATCTGGGGGCACATTACTCTCTTCATATCATTGTATCTCACAATTTCTATTGATACATGAAAAATCCCTTACCATTCAAAGGGTGAAATTTCATATTTCAACATGACCTTTGTCTTATTCTCCATGCATGGGGCATGTTACCTTGTTCTATTACAATTTTGAAAACCATTTCCACGCAAGGAGAATTTTTTGTTGAACCCTATCTAGAATGTTGGAGACATAAAAAACACACGAGTGTCATATCTTGATGCCTCCTGTGTAAAAAAATGAGTATTTTGTTACGACCATGTTTCTTCCCTTTTCAACTCCCTTCTTCAAAGGGAAAAATTACCATATGGTCTCCCAATTCTAGTAGCCAATCATTCTATGTTCAACATAGAGGGGGACATCACAAATGTCTCAAGTAGAAAAAAACTTTATAAGAGTTTTAGAAAGAGCTTCTTGCGATGGAAAGCACTAACAAACAGTCCAACACTAGTGAGGAGATGAAGCACTAGTTGAAGACTTTCATGATGAATAAAAGACTGTGGTCAACATAAGATCCATCCAATGTTCATGATGGGCTGATGAAGCACATGTCGTAGAGGCACTTGAGTTCAGTGGCAAGTAGACAACCAGAGCTAACACGGGCCAGTTTGAGACAAAAATGTAGGTGTTCGTCTTTGTGAATCATGCACAACTATGATCACCATACAAATGAAAAGGTGAACAACTACAACATTTTGTACGAATCATGCAAATCATATACCAATGAAGGAATGCCAAATTTGAGCATCAACGACAAGAGGAATCTATGATGAACACAATCACTCCTCATAACAACAAAGCGGATGACCAGATAGAAGAATCCAATGAAGAATCAGAAGTCATTGGTTATCAAGGCAGAAGGCCAAAATCTACCAAGCGTCAAAATACTACAATTCCAGTGTAGAAGAAAAAGTCTTATGCAGTCAATCCCAAAGTGTAC
Organism: Alisma plantago-aquatica; assembly: GCA_963693085.1. Classification (NCBI taxonomy): domain Eukaryota; kingdom Viridiplantae; phylum Streptophyta; class Magnoliopsida; order Alismatales; family Alismataceae; genus Alisma; species Alisma plantago-aquatica. The sequence goes on along the minus strand of OY856410.1, from coordinate 502,852,236 downwards.
CTTCCACCTCCACCTTGGAACTATCCTCTAGTTCTAGTACCATACAAATACCCACCTCATCTAGGCTTAGTCATAGCATTGGCAACCACAATTCACTCAGAGATCCAACACATGGTGATCAAAGTTGAGGGAAATGTAATAGAAACTAGGAGATATAGAGGTTAAGATAGAAGAAGTCATCACCCTCAAAGGTCAACACTAGAAGACCACAAAGCTTGATTATGAAAGCATGATGAAGGGAGATAAATTTTCAAAAGTAACTTATGCTCCTACTATTATTGAAGAAAGGATACACAAGTAGAAACCAAAGAGAAGGTTCACACTATTAGTGGTCTCTTACAATAGAATTCATCCACTGATAGAGAAACTGGTGTAGTTTCCGTCATAAGGAAGCCTCCTCACCCCCTACCAAAAAGCTAAAATTCCAACTCTTACTGTGATTTACAATGCAACAAGGCACACAAAATAGGCTCATGTCTAGTTGTCAAGAGCATCATGAAAGACCTAGTCAACATAGGTTTGGTCCAAGTAAAATATCTAATAGATGTAGTCACTCTAGAGCTTATTTCTAAAGAGCCAGATGCAACCCAAAAATTGATTGAATCCCTACTCGAGCTAGAGCATAGTGGAAACACACCAATAGTGCAATTAGAGTTGATTGATTGTCCACTCGAACCAGAGCTCTACCAAAGAGCATTGATATGCACAACTATAAAGAGCCTCCAAGCATTTGGGGATCGTGAATATTTGTAACATACCCAAACCAAGAATCTTGACTCTAGAAATCCTATTCTCATGATTAGGAGAATAAAATGTTTGGTTCTTAAGATTTGACCAAACAAGGAGAATCTTATATCTTAACGTGGCAGTATGTTCTATAATTGGGATTACATATCATAACAAATTCATATTTTTTGGTGTGTATGCCCAGAGAGCTAATCATACGATGATTATAACAAGGCATTAGATACCTAATTTGATAATGATAAAGGCAATTCTGTCTATTATGTTTGTCTCAATCATGAGAAGATGGAAAAAACATAATAGATGTCTAAAGAATGATGTTACTCAATTACACATGTCTTCAGGTTGAGGACCCAAACAATGAGATCATATGTATGATAAGTGTACATACATTCTTGTTATGTCCCTATTCAGATATTAAGGTGGAAAAAGATAGACAACAATAATACATAAGACTAGAGTGTGTATTGGTTGATGACAAAATCTCATTAGTCATGATATATGATATCAAAACAAGTGCATCAACTTGTTATAGAACAATGTACCAGATAGACCCACCATGCGAGTGATGCATGGAACCATTGCATGGTAGTTAGAATCAACACTCATAGTGATAGTGGTGGATGTGGTTCTTAGACCTAAAATTAATACACTCATCACATGTCATTTGTTGTACTTTGACATCTTCCAACATGACCTTGAATAAGGGTTGCCATAAAGGTAATACTCCAGTACACAATGACTCATGGGGTTTGACTATGAGTGATATATATGGGATTTGTCCTTCCTACTAGAGTTGATATCCGGTCCACTTGAAAAGTGAGACTGAGAAAGGCATGGCCATACACATGTGAATCAATATATGATATGTGAGCTCACATGCATCTCAGACAGTCTTCTCTAGTTCAAGGAACATGGATTGAATGTTGAAGAGGATAAGGATTTCATGCCTCAAGTTCAATCTGGATATCAGAGATAAAGGAACTATATGATCACTATAACACTGATCATGGATTCTAGGTTGAATTTGTTCTCCAACTTTCTAATTACTTGGGTAGCAATGATGTGTTTCTAGATACCACTCATTTCTTGTGATGTCATAAGTTAATTATGGACATTCACTGCCAACATAATTTGGGACCTATAGAGTCACACACATAGGATACACCTAGAATAGGAGTTTACTCATGAATGAATTTTGACTTGATTGATAAAGTGTTTAGGTAATCAATTAAACAACAATTGGGTGACTGTAATATGAAACAACTAGTTTAGGTTGTGAACCAATTGGTTGGTTGATCAATGAGATTGGATCAAGGATTAATGCTGACGTCTTGTTGTGCATTAATCAAGAATTACATGCCAATGTAAGTAATCAATAGGAAAGCTAGTGAACCGACTGGTTCAATGGTTGAACCAACCAGTTCAATAGTGAACCAACCGATTCACCATTTACAACTTCTAGAAAATTCATGAAATACCATCTCTTTGAGTCCCAAATGAACTGGAAACCTTGATTGTGGCTATCTTATATAAAGGGAAATAGTCTAGGTTTTTAGAGACACACCAACAAGCTCTAACAATTTTTGTCCTCTCTAGTTGTGGTAACCAGATAGTCTAAGAAAGTCCTACCCAGAAAAGGGAGGGACAACAAGGGAGAGACAACATGGGAGAGACAACTAGGGAAAGCAAGTCAACAGTAGCATGGTGACATTCGAAGGGACAAATTCCCATTGACTTTGGTAGCACAATGTGGAGTTCTTGGTGGTCTGCATGGACTACAATAGAGGTAAGGATGTTGTTACCGCCCACTAGGAGGACAAAAACCACTGTTGTCCGTTGTGGTGCCGCCTTGATAGTTGTTCGTGTGCAACTCATAAAATAAGGACATCATTGCAAGAGTTATTGCTGAACTTGCTCCATGACCATGTATATCTCTTGCCAAACCTCCTTCCCAATCCATAGTTATTGACATATACATTGGTCATGGGGAATATGGCATGTAATTGTTTTTGTTTCCGCTACCATATCTGATGCCATATTTCCAAAAAATAATATTAGAGTGTCATCAATCTACTTTGTGTTGGGATTTAATATATATGACCATATTTAGTCTTTTTTTTTCATATGATGAGAATATTTAAATAGATTAATGTGCATATTCAATTAAATACCACATACAATCCCATTATATATATACACATATACATATAATACAGACACACACACATATATATATACACGTTGCCTTAATATTGTTTTGATGGTGATTGGGAGCATGGTTATGGCCTATACCCCATGGACTTGTGTGCTTGGTTGAATGGTTTTTTTTTCCTATTTTATAAATTAGTTTGCATGCCGATAATCTCTCTATTTTCCATATGTCATAGTATTATACTTTCCTTCCTATGCTCCCCTAGAATGTAACTTGAGATTTCCCTATTACAATGTATTAAGTTAAATGGAAATAAGATAGTTTTATTTCCTATTATGGAAAATATTGTATGTAGTAGCAGACAAACTAATTGGCTCAGATGACTGACCGACCTAAATCGCGCGTCCAAAAGGAGCGGATTGGAGTAGTTGGACTTTTAAATAACCTGACTCTTAGGCCCCTACAATGATGACGGGGTCCGAAGTAGCAATCGGGGTCGAACCACATGGACAAGGGTGGTAGTGCTAAGAACGCGGAATCAACACTCTACACTCCGATAAAAGATCAGTAAGAAGATGTTCCCAAGGGAACGGTAGATCAAGATTGATGAAATAAAAGGGTAAAAGAAAAAAAAATCACAAGAGAACATTATCAAGAAAAGCTATCTCCAACTGGAGTTACAAGGAAGATTAAGGTTTTGGTATTTATCAATTTTCAGGATTTTTGTGTAATAGAACCTGAGGAGATAACACTATTGCCTAGGCAAGGAATGAAGGAAGAAAACTTAGCCATAACAAGCGACACCAGAAAACGTCCAATACCCCTTCTCTCAAAGAGGGTACCTCCAACCAAGAATCGACTCCCTCTCTCAAGGGTAGGGGACCTTGGTTGGAGTGGAAAGATACTGAGGCGACTCCGACCCTGGGTACTCTCGTACACCTCAATCAGACCAAACACTAGAGTCACAACTCCTCTCTCAAGGATGTTGAAATGGGAAACACGATTCGATAGCTAGTCAAAACATGATCCAAGCATACAAGCTAGAGTTCAGATGCTAAAAAGAAATCATCCAACAAAAGGGACCAAACTTAGAGAAATAGATATTAAAACTCCTCTAATTCTATTAGCATGAGCATCGTATAAAAGGTTTAGTTACATTGTGTAAATAAAGAAAGTAAATGACTGTATAAGGGAAGATAGGTATCGACCTCCTTGATAGAGGAGGTCGACATATAACAGCAGACCCCTAAGGCGCCTCTAACCTGATACCGAGCGGGAGCTCTGCCCGATACACCTGTTTCGGGTGGCATCCACTGTCGGGCGATAGGCTGTGACGGGCAGACGTACCTGTCAAAGCACTCTACCCAATATGGTCGTATCGGGATGCCACCATCTCGGGCGACACACCGTGACAGGTGATCCGTATTGGGTTCAATACTGTGTCAGGTTAGAGATGTCTTAGGATCTCATGTTCCTCGTATTGGGTGTAGTGGGTGAGCAGTCTCGGGCGAGTGCCCATCTAGGAACCTGACACATCAGGTGGTCTTCTTGGTCGATATCGGCTGCTGTGGCTACTAGGACAGATTCTAAGTGAACCACTCCCAGCCCTCTCGGGTTGGGGAGGTGCTCACCTAGTATCGCCTGACACACCTCAGGGGCGTGACACACTAGCTCTTGAAGCTTTCCAAAGTCAGCTTTCGTGAAATTCCGACCCGTCCCATCGAGGTCCTGTAGCTACTGTTTATAGGCAGCGGTTGGAAGAAGTTGCGGACCTCCGGGCGCCACGTATCCTTCATCAACTCCCTTTACGTGGCTTCGGGGATGGAGGACACCTAGGTATCGCCCGACACCCCTTGGCTATCACGTGACAGGTTGTTGTGGTATCGGGCGGCTGTGATGGACATGCATTTTTCCAATGAGTGGCTCGTGTCACACGATATGTCCGTGTCGGGATGACTGGTCATGGCATGAAAATGGCTCTCTATCGGGTAGTAGCGTGCCGCTTGTTAGATTCTACGCTGCGAGATACACTTGTGTCGGGTTGCTGCGGTGTCGGACAGTGACCGCGATGGGTATTAGACGTGCCGTGCTGCTAGAAAAATGCCGATTCTTTGTAAGTGGGTCCGGACGGGCCATTTTACTGATTTTGAGTGGAAAAGTGAGGAAAACTCTGTAAAAGATGATAAAAATGAGTTAAGAGCATAGTGTGACTCATTTATTCAATAACATGACAAAATGAAGAGGAAAATAGTTTAAAAGGGTAGTTTTGACAACGAAATATGGGCCATAAATACCACAAAAATGGGTGTTATCAACTCCCCCAAACTTAACATTTTGATTGTCTTCAATCAATTTTTAAAATTTTGTTTTGCGATACTTCTTCTTAACCCGACATAGCTTTCAGACAAGGGGTTTGAGAGAGTATCGAGATGTCTTAGAGAGAATACTGCCCGACCACGAACATCAGACTTCATTTTTCCTACCTTGTTCAAGAAAAATTTTCTCTTCAGCTTTGGCGAGACTTGGGTGCATGATTTTGAAGTTAACTTTCACACCAAACAACTTTTGGAAATAGAAAGTTGTGTTTTTGGGTAGGTTTAAGGTTTTTTGGGTTTTCCTTGCTTCCCATTAGTCCATCCAGGTATGGGTCCATTATCGAGCAAGTGGTCCCTGCAGTCCAAGCCAGTTGGCTTTAGAGCAGTGATTTCACATCCTACGTACCACTGCCCCGGATCTACCATGCCTAAAGATGGGTACTTTTTGGAAAGACAAGAGTGTGTATTTTTTTTTGGCACAACTCTCTATCTTTTATTCACTCTCATAAGGCTTTTCTTTCTTTTTGGGATTTTGTTGTGTAAGGGAAAACAAGAGAAATTTTTGCTGTTTGGGCAACTTTTTCCTTCTGCATACACATCTCTTAGCTGTTTCGAGATTATTTTTTGAATTTTTGACGTGGAAACTCGTAATCTTTTGTCGTTTTGAAACTATATTTTCAAAAAGAGCATAACAAAAACCTGCACCACCTTAGACATAAAGAAAACAAGTTGGAAGAAGTCGTATCAGGTTTTTACTATAAAGTGGTTTTTGTACAATTGTATAGATATGCACAGTTTTGTATGAAACATGTATATGTATATGTACATAGGTTATGTTATAGGAAAAAGTAGAAAAGGTGAAGTTCAGAGGGCTTTTAGCACCTCCCTCAGTGATACATAGTACCCCCCAAACTTACCCCACACTCTGTCCCAGAGTTGTGAGATAGATTAGGTAGGGTAATGTTAACTCAGTGAGGGTTAGTTGGTGAGCGCACCTTCGCCAGATAGAAGCTCCCACACATATTATCAACATTTTCTTTGATAGTCGATGTGGTGGAGATTGTCAGGCATTTTTTGTAGTGTCACCTGGCTAGATATCCATTCCAGCATGAAGATGCCACAGTCGTTGGATAGTGGAATTTGTTGTGGACTGCGGTGGCAGAACTGAAGTTTGTGCCATTTACTCTCTGTTGTCTCCAGGAATGGTTGGATCAGTTTTGCCACCTCATTATAGTATTTTCATACTAAGCACTCAAGGGATGTCAATGTTGTCGATGTACACTGCACTAGATGAACTTTGTTGCTGTCTGAGCTATTGTAGAAAATTCCTACTCGTTGGCGAGTGTACATCGTCAGGAGCGTCCAATGGTTGTAGTAAAGAATAGGCAGGAAGATGATGCGTGGCGTCCTGCTCTGCAACTCCGTCAGAAAAGATTGTTTCGCTCCTGACTCATCGGCAAGGCATATGTCGTTGAACAGCAATGGATGGGCTATGTATGTGTGTTCAAGCTTTCTTTGTATTATCTAGATGTAGGCGGCCTCCATTGATATCGCCAAACATCCTCGTTCTTTCACCATGTCTCTTAAGTCGTCAACCGAGACTATGACACTACTTGCCTCATAGATGACGTCTGTGGGGGTAGAGTCAGCCAATTTCTACATGATCTCGTTGACCTGCTCTTGTGTTAGTGTAGAGCATGGGAATCTGTCGAAGTTGCTGATCATATCCTCTGAGGTTTCAGGCGAAGCGGGCTCTTCATTTTCGAATACTTCCCGCAGGATTTCTAGTTGCTTGCCTGCCTCGTAAATGTCTTCCTCCATCTCAGCTTCTTTTCCTGAAGTGCTGCTGGGTTGGGAGGATTCATCTTCTTGTTCAATTTCCAACAGCTCTTCTGGTATCCCTGTGTCTTAGAAATAATGCTTGTCCTTGATCATCAACAGTGCATAGATGCTTTTGAGCTGATAGAAGTTTTGGCTCTAGAGTTGGCTTAAGAATATGAAAATATGTATCATCTCCATGGCTGGCAGGACTATAAAGGCACTATTTCGACTTCCCTCTTCTTCTTGAACTGGGAAGTCCTTTATTGTGAAGAAATTCCAGACGCCGCTATGGAGTTGGATTTTGTACTTTATAACGCGATGGAGACACAGCGGGAGCAGCCTCAGATGTTTGTCCTCGGGGTGTACGAAAGTGTTTCCTGTGCGCGGGACCTCTTTGTTGCAACATCTAAGCAGTTGGACGTCATGATTACAGAGGTCAGCAACTCACAGGAACCAACCCTTTCGATGTTTGTAGGGAGCCAACACCAGGTTTGGGTTGTGCTCTTCAATATGCTTCAGCATGCTGGCCACCTGTGTAGATTCATACAACCCCTTCATCAGTCTTCTCGCCAAGGCTGGGGTGACACTGTAGATCATTTGTCGGCCTGTCATGGAGCCTGCATTCTCTATCACGACACCTTGTAGGACCCTGAACAACTTTTTTCGATGATGGATGGGGAGCGGAATATGTTTCTTAGCGCTCCCCGTTATACCGAGAAGTAGCCGTCGCTCCAGATGACTTCTTCTTCGTCAGCCTACGACCTCAAGACCTTGTTCAGTAGCTTCTAGTCCCTGATTGTCAGGTATCCGATGGCCCTTCTGTCGAAGTCTGCCATCTCGAAGGAAGGTATATCTGACGGCGCAGAAAATGCACTGTCGTCGAGTTTCTTCCTCTGGGGGGGTGTGTTTTGTTGGCAGCATCGATGCCTTCCCCTTCTCCCTCTGATTCATCAGAAGAATCCTCCCCGATGCTGACTGATTCATTATTGTCTTCGAATTCATCTAGGGAGGTGGAGGGGGCGAAGTCTTCTATGCCTTAGGAGCTCTCCTTTCCTGTTGGAGACCCGTCAGCGGAGTTGTACGTCGTCTCTTTTTCGGGCATTGGGGAAGGCCCGCTTGAAGAGGACGACATCCCAGAAGAAGATGTAGAAGAGGAAGGTGGGGATCCTGAGCTAGGAGGTGATGGAGATCTCCTCAACTACCTCGAGCGTGAATGGTCATCCCTCCTGTTCAACCTCTCCTCGATCAGGTCAAGACGTTGGAGGGCTTGCTGTAGTGTGGTGTTGAGTACTTCTAGTAGGCCAGGAAGGCCAACTAGATTCAGCAGTTGCCACTCCTGGCTATTTAGCCTCTATTGGAAAATAGAAAACTTACGGGTAAGAGAAGTAAAAGTAGCTGAGTGGCATTCTGTTACCTCCCACAAGTGATCGAATTCATCACCCAACATATGTCCTAGTGACGGAGGGTGTATGGATCTTGAAGTTCATATGGATGAACTTAAAGATGTTCCAACTATTGATAATGTAGTAGTGATACTGTGATAACAATGGATGCACTTGTTAGGCAAGAAAGATTAGATAATGTATTATGACCATTATGTATCATACGAGAGATAGTACAATGAAGAGTCAAGGAACATGTAATATACCAAATAAAAGAAAAATGTTACTAACCCGCTAGATTAGCACTTATACAACAGAAACATGATCGACATGTTTAGATCATTAAGGATAAGATCCGTGGGTGATTGGCTCTAAGTGCAAGTGGGATTATATTGGTATGTATACCCAGAGAGACAATAATATGATGATTGTGATGGCATAAAAAATGATTAATAATAAAGGTAAGCTTCTAATTCATTCTATTTCACTTAGTTATGAGATAATGAGGAAACATAATGAAGTCTAAAAGCATGATAGTTACTCAATGGCAAATGTCTTCAAGTATATGACTTGAACAATGAGATCATGCAAATGTTAAGAGTATATACATTCCTGTTATGTCCCTGGTCAAATGTTATTGCGGAAGCTAGATTGATAACAATAACACATAAGACTAGAGTGTGTGTTGGTTCATGACAAAATCTCATTAGTCATTATATGGTATATCAAACTAAGCACATAAATACATGTTAGAGAACAATTTTTCAAACAAACCCACCTTGAGAGTGACACATGGAAACCATACTTGGTGGTCATAGTCATCTCTCATAGTGAAGGTGGTGATGGTGATTCTTAGACTAGAAGTCGCTACACTCATCACATTTTGTTCAGTATACTTTGACATCATCCAACATAACCCTGAATAAGGATTACCATAAAGGTAATGATTGGGTAGCTATGGTACATGGGGATAGAATGTGAGTGATGTAGATGAAATTTATCCCTTCTATTGGAGTTTGATATCCTTCCACTTGATAAGCGAGACTAAGAAACACATGTCCATGCACATGAATCAATATACAATATTGAGGCCACACATACATCATAAAGTCTGCTCTAGGTTTAAGAAACATGGATTGAACACTAAGCAGATGATGATTCCATGCCTCAAGTTCATTCCAAATATCAGAGACAAAGGAATTAAACAATCACCGCAACACCTTACATAGCTTGTAGGTTGAAGTTGCTCTCTAACTTACCATTCACTTGGGAGCACTAATGTATGACTAGGCACCACTCTTTGCTTGTAATGTCATAAACCTATTATGGGCATTCACTGCCAACATGATATTGGACCTATAGGATCACACACATAGGAACTCATATAGAAGAGGAGTTTAATCATGAATGATAATTGGATTGATTACTGAAGTATTTATGTACTCAATTCAAGCAACAAATTAGCTGACTGATCTCCCAACTAATCGCCTCATAAGATGAAATGACTGTTTGGAGTGTCAAATTAATTGGATATTAAATTGACTAAATTCTGCATGAGTTAGCATACCAACTGATCAGATCACTACGTGAATCGATCGGCTCATGTTTGGTGAGACGACTAGTTCACCTAGTGAATTGATTGGCTCAGTCATGCCAGTCAAAGCTTCTAGTGATTTTCTTGATTCATGAGAATAGTTGATCATTTGAATTTCTCAATTCAATTGGTACAAGGAATTAATGTTGAAAATTAATTGGAAGCAAATTTTTAATTTATGTGTGATTGGAAAACATGAAAAAATGATCGGTTTGGGGTGCAAACTAATCATATTGCATGTGAACTGACTGGTTCGACACTCACATGTTGGGAAAATTCATGATTTTCAATCTCTTCCACTCCCGCATGGACTACAAATCATGACCCTAACCCTTCCTATAAATAGAGGGGTACTAGGGGATTCCTAACACACATATTTGATAATTAGTTACTCTGGCAATTGTTGTCCTCTCTAGTTGTGGTAACCAAGATAGTCCAAGAAAGTCCTACCTGACTAGGGAGGGACATCGAGGGATAGAACAATTGAGAATCATTGTTGGAGAGCAAGTAGGTGACTAGTACACCATCGGAAGGGAAACTCCTTCCTGTCTATTCTGTAAGAATGGTAAGAGTTCTAGGTGATCTGCGTGGAATTCTCTAGAGGCATGGAGGTTGTTGTCTACTGCTAGGAGGACAATGTCAACCTACTGTCCTTAGTGCAACTACTATAGATGTCATCCTGGTCACCAGTTTGTGGTGAAGATCAAGAGCTCCACAAACATTATCCAAGAGAAAGTTGAAGATTGTTGCACTACAATGAGCTATATTCATTGGATTTGCTTGAAGACCTGGTATGAACTCATTAAACCATAAGGTGGAAATCAACATCTCCCATCAGCCCAGTAGGGGCTCTCTGCTGAACTTCAATAGATATGCTAATAGTTGTGAGAGAGTCTTCCTTTCTTTTTGATGAATCTTCTCACATCTTCATGTTTTCTTCTCATAGTTTGTCATGTTCTTTTCATAGGGTGGTGAGTTCGTTCATCACCCCTGTGAGTACCTGCATTACCTGTAACTAATTTGCAGACAACTACTACATCTGTAAAGGGAGATTGAGAACATGATTGATGTCCTCAGTTTTATTTTGTATCTGCACTATTAGTGATGATAAGGTTGTAGTTATATTAACAAAATTCAAACTATAGTTTGAGACATTCTCACAAAGGTCATCATTCTCGAGTCCTATCTCCATGAATTTTGTTGTTGCGATTGGCCTCTATCTTAACCTGTCAATGGAGTTTACTTCATGTGCCTTTTCATCGACTTTAGATGATTCTTTTCTTAGGTGTGTGGTTCATTTTGGTTGTAGCACCTCTTTCATAGGCATATCTATCTTTTCTGCGGCCTTATATTCCTCTGCCTCGCTTTCTTGCTCTTCTTTCCTTGTCATAGGCTTTGTCACTACTCCACTTACAGTGGTTGTCTTTCCCTTAGGTTCATTTGGTTTTGGGGAAGTGGCAAGATAATCTTGCTATGGAGTATTTGTATCTTCTATCTCTAGGTCTACCACCTTTGGAGAGGGTCATTTATTTGATGGCTTTTTGGGGACTCAGATAAGTACCCTTTTCCTAGTTGTTTGTTTGGTATCCACCTCCTTTGGGTGCTTGCTGCGTTTTTCTATGGTTTTGATGGTTCCTGCACCCTTGCCATATATGAGTCTTGAAATCTCTTCTTCCTTGAATACAAACTTCTCCATGTCATTATTTCTTAATTTTGGGAATGGGAGTAAAAGCTTTGTCCTATACAATCAGTAGGCATACCCTTATTCTATCCTTGCTTGGACATTTACTGCAACCAGATATTTTCCATCTACCAGTGTATCTACTGTTGACCTCAGGAAATACTTTATGTTTCTAGGATAGCCCAACTGGTGTGTGATGTACATTATTATTCCTCCCATACCAAAATTGTGGGGACCATCTGGCCCCATTGCCGCAACCAACTTTAAATCAAGATTTTTCCTACATTGAGTTACTTCCCCTCCGTTAGGCTCCATAGAATATGGAGGTTTAATCTACTTACATTTCCTATGCCTGATCTGAACATCAGGGAGTTTGCAAAGATATTTTGCACTACTCTCATGAAGCCTGAATGCATCATTGCGGCCTTTAACTGGCCAAATCTAAATCTATGATCTCCAGAGAGATTTTCCTAGGTCTTGTTGGTTGCGAAACCCTTTGCATCTTTATCTCCTTATGCTTTGTTAGCAAGTTCTTCTTGTTTGGATGAATCCATGAAGATTGTGTTTATCCACTTATCGATTAAAATTTAGTCCTTATTCATGCTTCTGACCTGTAGCTTGTACTCACCCCTGCACTCTAAGATTTCCTTGTCATCCACGAGAAGCTTTATGATGGAGGTCATGAATTCTTGCATCAAATCATTGCAAGAAGTCATGTTTTTGAAACAAATTATATATATTGCTAGCTGTTTGAAGCTCTATTTCACCCTTTGGTATATGCCTAGCTTTTCTAGGGTGTTGACATCACCATATTTAGTCGCCTTGTACTTCTTCCTGGTAAATATGTCACACCATATGTTGTGGTGTTCATCATCTCTGGGTACCAGTTGATTGTCAGGTTGTTCTCTTCTGCTGCTCTGTGTTGGTTTGTTTTGGGATGGTAGCAGCCATAATAGGTTTGACAGTGGTGGCCTTCACTATTTCCTTTTCCTTAGATTTCTTGGCCAATTTCTTGGGTCTTTCCTAATCAGCCTCTGACGCAAGTCTTTTCTTTGGATACTGCACCTCCTCAGATGGTGTGTATACAAAGACTTACATCCCTATTTGTTCTTCCTCCTATTCTAATTCTTTTGGGACTAGCTCGACCAAGATCCTTACTCAATCTTCTTCCACTTTATCCTTGATGCTTTCGAGAGTGGGTTCTCCAAGTTGTTCAATGTATCTCGCATGTTCAACTTTTAGTTCCTCCACTATGTCTATCTCTTCAGCATTCATTGAGGCTCTCACCTTCTTGGTATACTCAAAGTCATGTACCTAGATCTTATCCTTCTTTCCTTCCATCTTATGCTTGTAGATACACTAAGTATCCCTACCTAGATTAATTAGATGGGTAAAAAGAAATGATAATATGCTAGATTATGGATTGAAAGTTGCTAAGTAACAATTTCCTCGTAATTTAGTACTTATAATCAAAGGTAACAAATCAAGTGGTGTGTAAATAACAAATCCTCAAAGGAAGAAATTGATGGTAAGAACAAATGATGGTGGGCCCAGTCAGTGAATCGACAATGGTTCCCCTCAACCAATCAGAGATCCAAGGTCAAAGGCTCCTTCGGTGAAGAACAGCTGATGGTTAGAACTGATGACTGCTATTATCAGGCAAAGGTGAGAAGTGGGGAACATGAGAAGGCGTGAATAGGAGTGATCAACAGGAGAAGGCTTGTGATCGGGTCAAGGGTGAGAATAGGTGAATACGAGACACAGAAGAAGGCAGTCAACGAGCGTAGGTGGGAATCGGGTGAAGAAATCTGATCTATGATGGTGAAGAATAGATGAAGGAGGGAAACAAGCGAAGAGCCAATGATAGGAGGAGGTGATGAAACAACCAGTGGCTACTTTGGTTAACACTGGTCAGGCGATCTGCATGCTATAGTAGGTGATACCCTCAGACAATGGCACAAATGGAGGGAGGTGAAGGGATCAAATGGTGGTTCTAGAGGGGAAACAAATGGTGGTTGTAAAATACCTAGCCTCTATCGGTGGTTGGAAATCGTCGTCAGCAATGAGTTTCAATCGAAGAGTGAGGAGGGCCTAAAATAAAGAGATGGTGACACTATGTAAGAAAACTTAGGGTTTAGTATTACCTTTGTGGCTAGCATCAGATTTGCTTTCACTGGGCTTCAGTTTCCCGCTGGTTTTGGAAGCTTTGCTCTATTGTCTTATGCTTCTCTATGGCATTTCCTGCTTGCCTTGCACTGATCGTCAGGAAAAATCACTCTCATTACCCCGACATCCTTTGCTGCTGTTGCTGGTGGGATGCTAGGGTTAATCTTGGCTATAGTTACTTGGTAATAGGAGAAAGCGATTAGTCAGCCTCCTTTAATAGGTTTCTGTAATTTGGTCTTCTATCGGGTGTTAGGCATAGATGTTCAACTTCTTTGACCACCAACCAATGGCTCAAACATTCGATGGTCATACAAGATCCATCAACTGATGGAATGTCTATGTCTGTCATTCGACCGCACTCCTATGCTTATCCATCGACGGTCCATCTGCGTTCATTGGTTGATGGTGTGCCTGCAACTGACGACTGATGGATGTTCTACTCATCATTCGGTGACGCTTCTGGGTGTTAGTTGATGGTTGAGAACAACTGATGGTTCTCCAAATGTGAGCACCACAATGAATGAAATATACATAGACTTTATTAATTTTATTAGTTACACAATAAATGCTAATAACCAAGTTAAAACTATTTTTAGAGGTAACTTTTCTTGGTACAAGTCTATTACTTACTAAAGACAAAATGAATCAGAGTCTTAGCGTAAGATCTATAAAATACTAATAGTTTATTAAATGAAAAAGTGGATATTAAAGATATAGAGAAATAGGAAATCCTTGGGTTGCCTCTCAAGAAGCCCTAATTTAAAGTCTTTAACTCAACTCCCATTTCTTGCTTGTCATGGTTCTTTATCTGGAGCTGGTCTGGGATCCTATAAGTCGAGTTCTAATCTTTGTACAAAATCTTTGTCTTCATAATATCTTTTGAATCTATGCCTATCCACCTTAAAAGTAACAATCTTTTGTTAGTGATATCCATCACCCTAGATGGGTAGATCTTGACAAAGGAGAATGGGCCAGACCATTTGGCCCTGAGTTTTCTTGGGAATAATCTAATCCTCAAGTTAAACAACATGACCTTGTCCCATTCTGACACATCTTTGTTTTGGATGTGGGCATCATTCCACACCTTTGTTTGTTGCTTGTAGATACAAGCATTCTCATAGGCATGTATCCTCAGCTCCTCAAGTTCATGTAGCTATAGGTACCACTTCTTCCCTACCTTGTCGAGATCCATGTTCAAAAACTTTATGGCCCATAGGACTTTATGCTCTAGCTCTACCAGCAAATGACACGACTTCACATAAATGAGCCTATAGGGAGTAGTCCCTATTGTCGTCTTGCATGTAGTCCTGTAGGCCCATAATGCATCTTCAAGTTTTGTGGATCAGTCCTTGCGGGTCTTACCCAACAATTTTCTCTAGAATCTCTTTAATTTGCTGACTGGATACTTCAAATTGGCATGATGTCTGTGGGTGGTAAGGTGTTGCAACCTTATGTCTAACCCCATATTTATTCACCAATGCCTCAAACTATTTCCCCCCCCAAAATGGGATCCTCCATCATTAATGATGCTGCATGTGACCCCAAATCTAGGAAAAATGGTTTTCTCAAATAGTCCAATGATAGCCTTGGAATTGCAAGTGGGGTTGCCATAGCTTGCACCCATTTGGAAACATAATCAACAACTACCAATATGTATTGGTTTCCCTTTGAGGATGGGAATGGCCCCCCATAGTCTATTCGCCAGACATCAAAAATCTCCACTTCTACCCTATTAGCGATCAATATCTCATTCTTTTTGGCAATGTTTTCGAGAAGCTGACATTAATTGTAGGATTTGACAAAATCCATAACATCTTTAAAAAAGGCTGGCCAATAAAATCCTAATGGTAGGACTTTAGCTACAATCCTTTCTCCTTCGTGGTGTCCACTATAAGGTGAAGAATGTCACTCTCTTTGAATTTGAGGTGCCTTTTCTTTTGGCATGCACCGATGATATAAGTTATCAGAACACATCTTGAATAGAAGTGGGTCATCCCAACAGTACTTCTTCAAGTAAGACAATAACTTCTTCTTCGTTTGATTATAGGTGATTTCAGGTGGTAGTTTTTGGCATACCAAATAGTTGCAGATATCAGCAAACCATGGTAAGTTTGACTCGATAGACCTTGCTAACATTAGGGCTTCATCAGAATAATTGTCATTGTCCGGTATCTGATTTTCCTTTATGACCACTATTATTTAGAGATGGTCAGAAAACACATTCTCTGTTCCTTTCTTATCGATAATCTCATAGTCAAACTCTTGCACTAAAAGGGCCTAGGGTAATAATCTCAAATTTGTATCATTCTCTTGCATTAGGTATTCTATTTCCCCATGATCTCTATAGACCTTCACTTTTTATGCTATCAAGTAAGATCTAAATTTATCAAAGGCAAACACGATTGCGAATATTTCCTTTTCTGTGGTAGTGTAGTTTACTTGAGCTTCATCTAGAGTCTGACTTGCATAATAGATAACACGATGCTTCTTATCCTTCCATTATCCAAGGAAAACTCTAATGGCATAGTCACTCGAATTACACATGATCTCGAAGGGGAGCCCCTAATCAGGTGCTTGCAGGATAGGGGCAGTAGTCAAAGCGTTCTTTAGGACATTAATTGCCTCAAGGCACTTATCGGAAAAAGCAAACTCTGCATCTTTTACCAACAGGTTATACAAAGGCTTAACCATTTTAGAGAATTCTTTAATAAACCTTCTATAATATCTAGCATGTCCCAGGAAACTTCTCAATCCTGTTACTAAATTTGGAGTAGGGAGTTTGGATATAGCCTCAATCTTGCTCAGATCAACCTCTATTCCTTTCTCTAAGATTTTATGACCCAACACTATACCATCTTGAACCATGAAATGGCACTTTTTCTAATTCAAGACTAGATGTTTCTTCTCATAGTGTTGCAAAACCAAGGAAAGATTCTTGAGACATCTATAAAAGTCTATTTTGTAAACAGAGAAGTTGTCCGTAAAGACTCACTTTATATCTTCTAGGAAATCAGAGAACACTGAAATAATGCATCTTTGGAAGGTTGTTGAGGGTGCATTACATAGTCCAAACAACATTCTTATGAAAGCATAGGTGTCGTAGATGTAGGTAAATGTAGTATTTTCCTGATTGTCTGGGTGGATTGGTACTTGATAAAATCTAGAATATCCATCCAAGAAGCAGAAATATGCATGATGTGCTAATTTTTCCAAGACTTGATCCATAAAGGGTATGGGGAAATGGTCTATCCTTGTAGCAACATTTAAATTCTGATAATCAATGTACATACGCAAACTAGTTATGGTTTTCTTATCTACCTTGTCTCCATTCTACAACAGTTATTCCTCTTTTCTTTGGATTGACATGAATAGGGCTGACCCAATTTCCATTGCTTATCAGGTATATGATTCTTGCATCTCACTACTTGATAACTTCCTTATTAACAACCTCCTTGAGAATCTAGTTTAACTTCCTTAGTTTTTAGCTAGAGGCTTGGTGATATCTTCTAGATTTATGAAGTGCATTCATAGGGCCGAGCTTAGACCCTTAATGTTGTCCACAGAGTATTCTATAATTTTCCTTCAAAGTTTGAGTTCATCCAACAATTTTACCATTTGATCATCTATTAGGTCTTCTTTAACTATTATCGAGTTCCTTTCCTCATCATCTAGGAATTCATACTTCAACCTTTCAAGAAGTGGCTTTAACTCTTGCTTTAGTTTTCGTGTTTCTTTCTCTTCAGGAGTTTGTTCTAAAGACACATACTTTGCTATTTCAAACGATATTTCTTATTCATCACTGAACTCCTCTTCTAAATAACCTAGAATCTTCACCACTTCAGGGTCTTCCATACTGGGGCCTGTATCATTCAAAGCTCCCATGAGAGGATCGAAAATTTGCCTATCTTCTTGCATTTCTTCACAATATTGGTTATAGCTGTCCATGAAGTAGACCGACTTGAATAGAGAAGGTCCTCTAATAGAATCCTAGACATGAAACTCGATATGATCATTTCTGACCTAAAGAGTGATGATCCCTTCCACCACACCGATCAGGGCTCTGCCTGTGGAAAGTAAGGGTCTTCCAAAGATCATTGGACAAGTCGTATCTTCTTTGGTTTCGATCACTACTATGTCACAAGGTATAAAGAATCACCCAATTTGAATTCAGATGTCTTCCACTAACTTGTCTGGCTTGGTAAAAGTGTGATCAGCCAACTCAATTCTCATTCTAGTCTTTACCATACCTGTTAGTCTGAGCCTTTGTGCTAAATAGAGTGGCATCCAACTTATTCTTTCTCCCAGTTCGGCTAGCCCCTTTCTCTCCACATTGTCCCCAACAAAAAAGGGAATATTGAATGCTCGAGGATCTTTCTTCTTAGTAGTTAACTCATCTTGGACAAAAGTACTTGATATCTTATCCAACTACACCGTCTCAATATGGTATCCTCTTCTTCTCTTAGTGATTAGATCCTTGAAGAACTTTGCATAAGTAGGCATTTCCTTAATAGCATTGAGGAATGGGATATCCAACCGTAACTTCTTCACCGCCTCCATAAACTTCCCATATCTCTTCTTCAGATGAGCCTTAATCAATTTATAGGGAAAGGAACTCTTGGTGAGCAAGGATTTCTTTGCATGAAGACTTATTCAGTAGGATCTGACTTCTTAGTCTTTATACTTTTCTTCTTTTTATTTTTTTTCTTCATTCTTGTCCTCATTCACGGGCTCTTCCCTTTCAGATTCTTCTTGTACAATTACTATTTTAGGTTGTGGATCATTATGATTTCTTTCCTTTGTGGTGTCCTTGATACTAGAATCTTCCAGTGGAAGGGTAAGCATCTTTAATTGCTCAGTGTTGGATGGGATCTTCCCTTGCAGATTCTTCATGAGTTCAGAAAGTTGCACGAGTTACTGGTCAATCTGCCTCTGATGTGTCTGCATGTCAAATATCTATGTCTGTATAGTGCTCAGGACACTAGTGTTTGTTATGGCACTTTAGGTTAACTGTTCATTTATAGTTGCCTATCTTTTTGTGAATCTGAAGAGTTCCGACACCATGACAGGTTTGTTGTTATTGTTGCTCTTGCCTTAACCTTGGTCTTGGTTTTTCTTGTTTGTATTCTTGTTTTGATACTGACCTTGATCTTGTCCTTGGCTTTGGTAACTATTTCTATTCTGCTGGTTAGTTGTAATTTTGGTATATTGGGTCTGTCCACCTCTCGAACCCAGGAGACAGCTTAGATGAACTGCCAAGTTGATGGGAATTCTCAACAACATCCTTGTTTCCATAATTGCAACCAAGGTGATTAGGTCTTTTAAAATATGCATAAGAGACATTATCTGTATATTCTTTGCTTTCACTTTCTCCACAATCTTCTGGTTGCGTGTAAATGTAGTTATTAATTTCGTTTCCTATTTCATCGCATGTGACACATTTCATAACCTTCTCAACATATTTTTTACCTTTTCCTCCCGAGTCTTTCAGTTGTTTGACATCTGTAGCTATCTTTTGAATTTGAGCCATGATAGTTTCTAGAGCCTTGGCCTCAACGGAAGGTCCTTCAAAATTAGCCTTCTTGGTGGATTCCCTATTGCTTCTCTCATATTCCATGCCTATTTGTAGTGCAACCATTTTATCAATGATCATCATAATTCTCTTTGGCTTCTTTCCAAGAAAATCACTCCCTATGGCAACATTCAGTGAAGTCCTCTCCGTGGGAGTTAGCCCATTGTAAAATGTTATGAGAAACCCTTACAGTAGATGGGATGAGGAAAATCCCTTTGATACTATTGGAATGATTATGATTCTTCTTTAAGATTCTCTATAGGTTTTAGCATGAAGCAAGTGATTTTTTTTCCTATTTCAACTAGTTTTCTCAGTGGGATAAAACTTAGTGACAAAAGCATCGACAAGAGGCCTCCATCCATTAATAGATTGGTGATGTAGGATAAGATTCCAGGATAGACCCTTATCCTCTAGAGAGAAGATGAATCCCTTGTAGTATATAACTTCTTAAGGAACTCCCCTTATCTTGATGGTGTCACAGACATTTTTAAAGGCATCAAGATGATGATAAGGATTCTCATTGTTTGAGTTACCTCTAAAGGGTTTGTTCTGGATCATTGAGGTGACTGCATGCTTCAACTCAAAATTAGCAGTGTCAAATCGTGGGATAATAATTGGGCACCTTGGTTTATTATCTCTTGTTGCAACCAATTCTGTAAATGATTTATCTTCATTATCATTTCTTCCTTGTTGTTATGGTTGTCACGTTCACGATCACAATGATTCCTTTGGTGTATTCTATTGTGGTGGTGGCAGTGTTTGTGACGATGTCGATCCTCTTCATTTTGTTCTTCACGCTTATCATCAAGTCACTCTTTATGTTCTTTGTCCTCATGATGATGACCATCCGAGTGACGCTCCTTGTATTCCTCTTCAGTTTCTGGGGATACTCTTGCATTCCAATCTTTTTTAGAATGCCCTCCTTCTCTACGAGGTGACATGTTGATGTGAGAGGAAAGAAAGTCGAGGGTCACAATCTTCCTCTCTTCAATATGCCTAAATATTTTGCATCTTCAAGATGCCTAAATAGTTTGCATAGTCAAGTTAGAAAACTAGGCGTGTATAACGGAATATTCTAAGAAATCAAGATACGACATATTTAGAGTTTTGTGCAGTCAAGCTTATTTCTAATCTTGAGGCACGGGTGTATAGAGACTAGACTCATGTTCTTAACCATACCATTTTGCCTTGTCCCCAAAAATGATGCTAAAAAGTGGACCAACCTAAATCACACGTCCAAAATGGGGTAGATCTAGAGTATTCAGACTCTTAGATTTATAGCCCAACACTCAGCCCCCCCACACAACTATTATATGGGGTCTGATGTAGTAAATCAGGGTCGAACCACAGTGATAAGAAACAATAAGTGCCAAGAACATAGATCCTTAGACTCAAATACTCCAAACAAAGTGGTATATTAAGATGGTGCTCCTTACGGTATGATGTTACTCCAAACAAATCAAGAAAAACAAAGGTAAGAAAATAGAATAAGGGAATAAGATGGAACAAGAAATATGTAACCAAAGTATGGATGGTAACTTGGGCTAGATTTCACATACTAAGATCTCTCACCAACATGCAATACTCACACCATTTTGCACACACTTTAGGAAGATTGCAAGCAATCATCATATATGACTATTCTCTCCTCTCTAGAGCTTAGGAAATATCTAGATTATAAGGCTGTCTCTCTCTCTCGATGGAAAACAAACAATCACAATGTAAACTATATGATTATTATCTTTAAAATTCCAAAATTTTCATTCATGCATGCCACTCCATAACACTTACATAGCATTAATACTATTCTTTTGAGACATTAACAATCATACATCACAAGATGGTATCTAATCATGCAAGTGAAATATTAAGAACAAGAGTATGGAGATAATATTTGCTAGGAGCATATATATTCAAAAGGATGCAAGTATATACATGTTGGGAGAGCCTTAGTGGCTACTCCCAGCCCAAGCTATGTGTTTAGCTTCTCATTATCAAGAGCAACATTTTGGATTTACAAATGGATGGAGACATAGAGTGTTGTAGGAAGATAGATCCGAAGTAAGGATAAAAAGGAATTTTGAAGCAGGGGACCATGGGATACACTAATGGAGACCAGGAGATGACCACAATTGATGTCCTAGTTCTATTTCTCGTAGACATAGGCAACAGTGCTGGCGATCTTGTCTCTTTCCTTTTCCTTTTTTTGTTGAAAGAGGGACTCTAGATGCGGGCCAGTGGTGAGCAGACGGAGGTCTGGGAGCAGGGTCTATGGACTCTCATCTGTCGTTCCTAACAATCGGTGAGGTTAGAGATCAATTGATGGAGAAGGTGTCCTCCGATGACTCCATGTCTGGTAAGTAGTGTGAGCATGAAGGAAATGTTATCACATTGCTAACCCATCACAAAAGCACTAGTGTAGGATAAACATAATGGACATGTTAAGATCACTTGGAATAAGATTTGTAAGTGATTGGATCTAAGTGCAAGTGGAGTGTGTTGGTATATACACCTAGAGATCCAATCATACAATGATTGTAATGGGGCATTAGCTCATGTATTAATCATTCAACATGGCCTTGAATAGGTTTTCCATAAAGGCGATGCTTGTGTACACTATGACACATGGGGATCGACTATGAGTGATCTAGATAAGATTTGTCCCTCATACTAGAGTTGATATCCGAGCCACTTGATAAGTGCAACTAAGAAACATATGGCCATACTTATGTGAATGAAAATAGGACTTAAATGCATCTCAGATAGTCTACTCTAGTTCAAGGAACACATATTGAATGTTGAAGAGGATGACCATTCCCTGCCTCGAGTTCAATATTGATATCAAATAAAAAGGAACTATACGATCACTATAACACTAATAACAAATTATAGGTTGAAGTTGTTCTCGAACTTTATAATTACTTGGGTAGCAATGATGTTTTGCTAGATACTGCTCATTGCTTGTGATGTCATAAGTTAGTCATGAAAATTCATTGCCAATGTAATTTGGGACCTATATGGTCACACACATAGGATGCACTTGGAATAAGAGTTTACTCATGAATGAAGTTTTACTTCATTGCTAAAGTGTTCAGGTAATCAATTAAACAATAACTGGATGTATGGAATCTGAAATGACCGGTTGACTAAGTGAATCGATCGGTTCAGATAAATGAACTGGCCAATTCAGGTTGTGAACAGACTGGTTGGTTGATCAATGAGATTGGATCAAGGATTCATGTTGATGCCATGTTGTTCATTAATGAATATTGAATGCCAATGTAACTAAGAATAGGAAAGCTAGTGAACCAATTCAAGGGTTGAACTGGCTAGTTCAACAATGAATTGACTCATTCACAGTTTGTAGCTTGTAAAAAAATCATGAAATTCCATCTCTTTGACTCCCTATTGAAGTGGAAACCTTGACCTGACCATTATATATAAATGGGGGGAAGTCTATCCTTTTAAAAAGATGTGGAAATTGTTGTCCTATCTGGTTGTGGTAACCAGAGAGCCCGAGCAAGTTCTACCTGTAAAAGGAAGGGACAACGAGGTAGAGACAACAAGGTAGAGATAGTAAGCACTAGCACGTTTATGTTCGAAGGGAAAACTCCTTCCCGTTAGATCTGGTAGCACAACATGGAGTTCTTGATGGTCCACGTGGACTATGATAGAGGCAAGGAGGTTGTTTCCACCCGCTAAGAGGACAACAAGTACTATTGTTCGTGGTGGTGCCACCCCGATAGTTGTCTGTGTGCAACTTGCGAAAGAAGCACACCACTGAAAGAGTTGTCGCTGGACTTGCTCTAGGATCAGGTATATCTCTTTTCAACCCTCCTTCCTATCCACAATTGATGATAGATCCATTGGTCAAGGGGAATATGGTGAGTAAATTTTTTGTTTCCTCTTCCATACCATACTATTAACATAATAATTTAATTGTGTTAACATTCACATAATGGATAAATAAGAAGTATAATGTGCTTAATAAATGTACTAGACCACAATAAATTTTTTCATGTGTAATCATCTAAAGTAATGTGGAATTAATGGACTAAATATGTTGATTGAGTAAAATATAGAGTTTTGTGCATAATAATAAAAGGAAACTCTTTTGGTATCAACATGAAGATAATCATACTTTGAATAATATATGACGGTGGAAATGATATGATGTTATTATAATATAACGGTGTTAAGCCTAAAGCCATAGTTGTATTAGAACTCATAAAAGGATATCTCGAATGTAAAATTTAATGTTAAAAGCGTGTTCCTTGTTTCCCACTCCTTACAAGATGGTATCTGAGCCATGGTAGTCAGAGTCTGACTATTTCATTTTTTTCTCCCTAATTAGAATCCTTACCTTACATAATCACCCTCTAAGTGAGGTGTTTACCCTTGAATTTACCTATTTTATTCATAAGATGATGAAAGGTCTACTGAATCATATAAGGTATACATAAGAATCATAATGAGTAAACCATGATATGATGATATTCTAGGTTAATTGCGAGATATGTTTTTAGATGATCTGAGATATGACATCAGGGTGGAGATATGTAATAAGGATGAGAAAGTACTTGAAAAGGATATGTTATAAGGAAAACTTGTGACTTGGTTCCCACGTTGAATTTTGACCTCCATGTTTGTTTAACATCGCATAGTTTTTTATCGACAAAATATATTTTCATTATACTATTATGTATACAAAGAAAAACATCATGGATTTTTTTGATGTTTTTTGAGCCAAGTCACAAAGAAGATATTTATGAAGTCTTTGAAGAGAAAATCTAGAATTATTTGGAATATGAACCTTAAATTGTAGTTTTGGTCATGAAATGGTGAATTGGAATATGTCTTATGCTAAAGGTGACCTACCATTTTGTACCCTATGCCTTTTTGGATAATAATGTGAATCTTAAGGGGGATAGGTTAGTAAAACAAGGACCTAAAAATCAATCCTAGATGGGTATGACCTGTTAGTTGGATACATGACCTATGAACAACATAAACACTCAAAATATTCATAACAAATCCTAATACCCTGATGTAGTTTATCTCGGCTTATTAGGTTAAACCTTTTAAGGGGTAGACAAACTTGGTAGATAATATAAGGATGGATAAGTTTCGACAACACAATCCTCTTTAAGGGGTGGAGGGTTGTAACATACTAGAATTTGGATACTCAATCTACTTTGAGCTATCATTCCAATTTTTTCCCAAACTTGAGCTCTCTTACAAATCAATTTCAATTTAAAGTCTCATTTAATTATTTGGATCAATAGTCATATTCCTCAATATTTAGTCTTCAATTGTGTTCTTTTGTTGAAATGAGTTGAATATCTTCAATTGAAAAATATTTATAAAGTAGTCCGTCAATTTGGTTTCATTAATCATTTTGACGTTAGTTTGAATTCCTAAGCATGAGATAACATGATTTAGCCTCACATTCATGAAGTACTCTCAATTTTCAACTAATGGCTTTACAACCAATTCAAAATTAAAATAGCGTCAAAATGTATTTATTTTGAGATATACACGAGGGGAATTTGTTTTATCAAATTAAGTCATTAACTCAAAAAGTTAATAACTGCATTATTAGTACAATAAAATGTAGATCCATAGTCAAATTTCATAAAATTAGGAGTTTCTCATAAGACTATAAACTACTTAATTAATTAGAAAAAATAGGGAAACAATAACACATTAATAAGTTGAGATTGACCAAAATGATGAGGACCAACACATTACCCTCTTCTTAGAAATTAGTCCCCTATAGTTATCTGATAAAATGGTAAGTCTTCACCCCGATCTCTCTCAAAACATTCAAAGGCCACTTGGCCTTCCTCCCCTCGTTAGTTGGTACAATGCCCTCAAACTTGAATATCAACCCACAATTCTATATACCTCATTAAACCTTCAAGGAGGAGCACAATGGCATCTTAAAGAAACCCTATCCATTGTAGAACTTTGACTTGGAAGCAAAGAAGTATGATAAGTGGATCACAGACTTCAACAGTGGCAGCCATCAAGCATCATGAAACAACAGCCGCCTGCCATCCTTCACGATGGCTCAGAGACCCTTCATCCTTGTCAACTACAACACCACCATCAATGAAGATCGATGCTCCTTGCCATTGATAAACACCATGGGCACCTTGCAACCTGCAAACTCCATGAAATTATTTCCGTCGAGGTTGGGTGCTTGACATGGTGCTTGGCTGACCACCGCCCTACTAGTCCCCAACCTCACCTTCCTTGCACCATACCATCCAACAACCAGACCTCCTTGACCAACCACCATCGATCAAAACCTCCTGGCAACTAATTCCTTTGCCCTGGGCGGTAGATGGATGAAGTTATCACCATCTCTACAACCCAAATCTACACATGACCATCATCATCAACATACAATTCTTTGAGTCATCCACTGGGGCGTAGCCCTCTCTTGGACGCAGTCTGATATAAATCTCTAGCCTCTTCACACCTCCACAATGATCCCCTAACCATCTTCTCGAGTATCGCCCACCCTTTGGCTTCCTGCCTCTCTACAAGAGACAACCGTCATGATGAAACTATTGCCTACAGGCAGTTAGACTGGAAAAGATTTGAAAAACCAAAACTCATGCTAGCTCATCCACACAGATGGCAGAGCCTCCTCTTCTTTGTTTGGTATAGTCAATACCAATGACCTACTACAGTTACACCCCTTCATGATGGCACCAACTAAGGCTGGGAATGCCTCCAATGATTGTCACAGAATCCAACAACCACTCATTCAGAATACTAGGCTATGGGAGCTAAATCTCTAGCCAGGGGGAATCTCACAACCAACATACCCCTATGAGGTATGATCCCAAGCCCTCTCTACTTTTAATCTTTGATTGACCTACTAATACACTAACCTAAGGTTAAAAGGTGCACAATACGGGAATGAAGTAACTTAAGAACTAAACTAGTAGATTAAGTATACACTGAAAATGTATGTTATGACACTAATATACATTGACCTGGTTTATACACACATACATGTTCTTGGCCCTAGATAAATGATATAAAACATAACACATATGTTATTAAACCATAATTATACTGATGTCTTAGGATAATCAACCTTCCAACCCTATAGGTATTATGTTGGCCTGTGTATATGTATAATAGTATAACAAGTTAGGTATTTTAGAAATTGTTGGGTATCTATGTTAAATATAAATTGTATGCCTTTTATAAGCTCAAAATCTTAGAAATATATATTGGAGTATTATTAAAAATAAGATATTGACATGTTAAGTATTTTGACCTAGTTGAGCCTATTATAATAGAAATGGAAATTAAGAAAGAAAACAATATTATGAGACTTAACCTACAATATATCACATGCTATACTATGTAACCATTATGAAACTCTAGAAATGATCATGACATAAAATAATATGGTATAGCCAGAAGAATCTCTAATGAGAAATTTTCTTAAATATTAGGTTACCTTGTCAACAATTTAAAACCATAATACATATACATATCATACTAAATTGAAGTATATTTATAGATTGGTCTAAATTTAAATAAACTGGTACATGAAATAAAACTTACATAAGAAGAATATATTCTATGATATAAGTATCAGTAACCTAGACCTCATTAGACTTACTTGGATAAAGATGAATCTTATAATGAAAAATGGATCTTAAACCCTAGATAAAGGATATACCAAAAAACCACTAATAGTGTATGATGAGATTATACCTAATTATAAGACTTTGATTTTATTTATATAACTTAGTTAAAACCTTAAAAAGGCTAGGAATGAGAATAGATTAATCATAAACCCTAAAAGAAAAATGCCAGCCACCTATGACACAAACAAATTTTATTTTTGGTCGCGAAAAATCCTGTTTCTTTATTATGATGCCAAAACTTTAGGTACATGTAAACAACACCCCTTAACCCCAAATAGAGATTACAAAGATGACCTAACTAAAACTATGGTCTTATGTAGAAGACCCAAAACGGAGAGATAGGAACCATCTGTAGAAATATCAAACAGAACACAAGACAAAGTTCTAACTGAGATCCAACGTCCTAGACAGATGAGGGATTCCACTGTCAATGCTCACCCACAAAGATAGGAACCTCAACTATTAGTAGGAAGGAAAATAGCTAATAGACTATGCTCATGCTCTTTGGTAGTCTCCAGGCTAGAACACTGACTATCTATCAACAAACTTCCCTGCTGTTTCTAGAGAAGAGACAAAGAAGAAGATCTAAACAACGCCAACTACATGAAAAGCCAAAAGCTTTGGACTAAAAAACCCTTCACACTGGCATTATCCACACTCACAGAGAAAGTGGAACGGTGATATAGCCAAGACTCTTATCAATCAGACAGCAGACAATGTCTTCACTTCTAACACATCACCAATGAAGAAATAGGGAACAAAGAATGGGGGTTGACCCCCTTCCATTCTTTTCTTGCCTGGCTTTTTTCCCCTGCTCGGCTTGAACCTACTGAAGTCCTGCGATTCTGCCTCCCAGGGATCAAATTCCAACTCTAAGTTTGAATCCATAATGGATTCATCGTCCTCACCGAGCAGCTGTGCTTTTCCCTATTGAACGTCAGCAGAGAACACACTACTGTTCCAAATTTTATTAACCTGCCACGAAGCAGAACTGGACATGTCTTTACTTCTGCTTAGTTCCACCTCCCGTTCCAGATTAAGATTCCCCATGTCAATGGGCGGAGAGGATCCACACATCTCAGGTTCTGGGACTCTTAGATGGATCTGGGGTTGACATTCAGCAACAGCAGAAAGAACCACATACTTCACCAATTGAGCAATGGAGTCACGAAGGCCCATTTCCACTGCATCAAAGACAAGAGCATTATCCACCGATTGGCTAGAAACCTTCCTCCCATGATCCACCTTGGACTGCACCTTAGAGGACTCATCGACATTGTCTCGAACACCTGGTGACTTCCCCAACCGCACCTGCAGGTCTTTCTCCAATGGGGGTCTCCTTGTCTTCAGAGGACAGGAAGTGGCTCTGTGGCCAAACCTCTTGTAGTTTGGGCATATCGTAGGTTTAGATATAGCCTCAACCTTCAAGGTTTTGCACACAAAATCAACCTCCACCAACGTCTCCTTAGGGAAGGTAGATTCATGGCCCAGCTCGATGCAGACCCGCGCAGCTTCAAGGCAACCTGTAGAAATGGATTTATCATCAAAGTCCACAGGTCATCCAATGGTACTGGCGACGCTTGAGATGTTCCTGTGATTCCAGGTGTAACGCTCGGGCCCACTTCCCAAAGCTCTAGTAGAGTTTTAGGAATGACGACTGTCCCCACAAACCACCACTAGCCTCAACTGCGCGCTTTGTCCTCACTCACGCGCATGCCAGGATCAACTTCCCGACAGGTCACCCATCCCAGTACTACTCCAAGCTGAGCACACTTAACTATGGAGTTCTTTAGAGATGGGCTCCCGGAAAAGGAGGTGCACCTTGGTGATATGGGTAGTCCAATCATTCCTTTTAAGATCATGTTATCCGAGGCCTCAAATCCTGGGATGTTACAATCTCCCCCACTTAGACTCTTGACGTCCTCGTCAAGGCTCAACTATATGGCCTCATAATCTGACCCCATTTCAGTGCAGACCCACAATGGCCCATAGACACCCAGCTCCCGTCCATAGCTACCAGCGCAAGGGAGGCTCCATCTCGTCTCTACGGATAGCCCTTTCCAACTTGTCTGGACCGCACGGCTCAAGACTGGCATGCCACATGCCCATGTGGGCTCCACCTACTGGAGGGGTTATGGCTCTGATACCATTTGTAACGCTCGGGCCCACTTCCCAAAGCTCTAGTAGAGTTTCAGGAATGACGACTGTCCCCACAAACCACCACTAGCCTTAACTGCGTGCTTTGTCCTCACTCACGCGCATGCCAGGATCAACTTCCCGACAGGTCACCCATCCCAGTACTACTCCAAGCTGAGCACGCTTAACTATGGAGTTCTTTAGAGATGGGCTCCCGGAAAAGGAGGTGCACCTTGGTGATATGGGTAGTCCAATCATTCCTTTTAAGATCATGTTATCCGAGGCCTCAAATCCTGGGATGTTACACCAGGGAACTCCGACATTCTCTATTTTGAACCAAATGGGCACCTGCGAGAAGGAAAGGGGTGGAAGGGATGAACCCGGGTTCCATACATTGGCTACAAGTAGTGAGCCATCAAGGAACCATGGAGCTTCCTGGAGAACCCTGTCTCTGTCTCCGCGGGAAGGAATCTTGACGATGTAACCCTCCTTCTCCTCCGAAATGATCTCCACATGACCACTAGGTCTCCATAATCTGCGGATCCACCTAGACAATTGGCCACCGTAGGGTCTTCTGCCAACAAATCGGATAGATAGGTACTCATCCCAGTTAGGGACGGGACTTTCTTGGCTAGTGATGGACGCACACCGCTTGCCGTCCTTGATCCCTGGCTCGATGAAGTCCAGCAGCTCGACATCGATCTCATCTTGGCCTAGCCTACACGAGCGAAGCCAATCTGCAACCGAGGTCGATGCCTCTATGGATCTGCGGGGCGGCGATTTTGGGGGATTGGAGGTGGCCGCTGACGACGCCACCGGTGGACATCTAACAGCACCAGGGGTTCCAGGGTTACCTCCTTCACCACTCGCCTCCGATTGGCGAGATGGAGGGGTCGCAGACCCAGTGGCAAGCTCTTTTCCCCCTCGACTGCTAGCATGTCGCCCTCTCCCTCTCCCTCGCCTGCTCCGTCCACGACCCATCTTTTTGACAATAACAAAATTAAATTTGAACAACACATGATTCCAAATTATATAGTCACAAGTATTTGTCTACGTTCGTACATCTCTCTTTTTTGATTTAATTCTTGGAGCATGAATACCTAAAACTCACAATTTTTCATACTTTGATCCGAATGTATCCAATTTCTATTTTTGTTTGGAAAACTATTTTCCCCATTGATTTCATGCATGCCTAGATAGGTTTGTTGGCCTAAAATTAATTTTTTACCTTAGCCTATCTCTTTGAAAGGATTCCAACAATTATTCCTGGAAAATAGTAGCATAATTATAACATACTAGATTTTCGGCACTAAATTCAATTTTGACCCATTATACATATTCCTTCAAAGTTGAAATCCTCTTTTGCTAAATTTGCATTCATACTTGTACTTTATACAAT
This sequence comes from Alisma plantago-aquatica, assembly GCA_963693085.1. Taxonomy (NCBI): domain Eukaryota; kingdom Viridiplantae; phylum Streptophyta; class Magnoliopsida; order Alismatales; family Alismataceae; genus Alisma; species Alisma plantago-aquatica. The sequence goes on along the minus strand of OY856410.1, from coordinate 502,821,595 downwards.
TATCTTAAAACTTGAATACTAAAATGCAAAATTGCCTTATCTTGATTTTAATCATCCCATTTGGGGACCCACAATTGAAGAGCTGAAACCCAATACAAATTCTTGGCATTGGAATAAAAAATATTTATACATAAAATTTTGATATTAGATAATTACATGGTTTTCATTAAGAGAATAAATTTATTAGACACTTGAAGATCACAAATGTTGAAATTAGTAATTTTATAATTTAGATTAATGCAACTTGAAGGCATAGTTAAAATTCCATGCTAAAATCTTTAATGATTTAAGATTTAGAAACTTTCTAATTTAGGAGATTAAAAGGTATAGATATCCTATCAAAACCCCTGGTCAAACAAGATGTTGACCCGTCCCTAACCACACTATCCCTACCCCGACGTTGTGTAAGTAATCACTGTTACATAAGTGGTGATCCCCGCTGCCATCTCGGCATTTCTGAATGAATTGAAGCAGCTGTCGGACTTCTCCCCAAACTGGCCAGAATGAACCCCAACCCAGTTGCCACCTTCCAGTCGAAGAAACGATATTGTGGCGGTTACTAGCAACCATGACACCTATCCGCCAGGAAATGACAACATTTTGATCGCAGGTCACCACGCTCCTCGACGCCCTCACGACCACCCAAAGGTACCGTTGACTCTCCAACTTGCTCCCGTATAGTTATAAAGGTTCCAATAAAAATCCTGGCACCAATCTATTTAAGCCATCGTTCAGCCATGACTAAGGGAAATGACATGCCTGCAATTGTAGACCTGTATTCCAGTCATCTACTCCATGCACACTTCCTCCAGCAATACCCTTTGGAGCATGCTACCTTTTGCGAGAAGGATGGCGACCTTTGGTGGCATTGGTGCATCATAACACACACCACACCTCAGGAATACTCGCCCTGCCACTACCTATGCCGCCTAGTTGAATCATCGGAAACCTACAAGAGTCACGATGCCTCAACCAAATCTGACCACCGCCTGCAACCCACTGCCATATTGATCACTTCCAGATCTCCAGTCACTGACACTGAGATTCATAGATCTCAGACGCGGGAGATCTCACAAGACCTGCAACTCCCCAACTCTTATTGCAGACCTGTAGATCCCGTCACCTGAAGATCATGTAACCTTCAATAACAATCCACTAGATTTCATCATATACAAATCAATAAAGCCCCCAACTACAAAGCCGCCAATACCCCCACCAGCAACTGCAGGTCCTCCGACCAACCTGCATCAGTGACGCTCCCTACTTCCCTTCCTCGATGGCACCCAAGAAGATGCAAGATGTGCTTTCACCGCCCTGCCTTCTTCACCACCTCAACACCCTTAATGGCATCACTTAACCCGTAACTCATTGGGCTTATGAACATCACCTTTAGTGGTCATCATAGCCATCTGCAGATACAATTGCACTGCGACCTGCATCATCTTCCTTGAGCACCTCTGCCTCCTCCCAATTGCATCACTATCAACCATTGACCGTAAAAACCTTGACCAATTTAACTCAAAATTGGAGCAGAGATTATGTTCTACAGAACTTGAAGACAACACCCCTCGGTCACTAGATCCAAGAGATCTGTCGAACTGATTTTGATTTGCTGAACTCATCCACCAAGAGAGGTATTGATTGGGTCACGTCCAAATAATGGATGATGGTAGCTGATGATGAAGTCATCAACCAAGTTTCAACAAAATTGGATGGCATAAACCAGCTCGAAGCTATCAACAAATCATGGCAAGCTAAGTCTCCAATTTCTTTCCATTTAGTATATAGATAAGGACATTCATAGACTAAAACTAATAAAAAACACTGAATTATTAACTCCTTTAACACTCAAATCATATAGGTTATATACACAAACACACATATTAGTTACTGTATCAATATCTTAGAATCTAGGAACCTCGATGTACATGTCTAATGAAGTTCTATTCCATAGAAATTGATTAATACAAATGAGGTGATGATGATAACCTAACTATAGTGGCTATTCAGACTTAATAATTGGACAACTCAATTCAAAACATATATATATATATATATATATATATATATATATATATATATATATATATATATATATATATATATATATATATATATATATATATATATATATATGCATGCATACATACATAAATACATATATATAATGGCATGTTAATAGTCTAACTAACTATAAAACAAGTACTTTGGTTATGCTAATGGTAGTAATATCCCTCAATATCATATCAATAGGGTGTAATATGGAGACATATAAAATTAGATGTATAAACCTATTTTGAGGAAAATGTAGTCTGATTTAATTGTATGAGTGAACTTGATTCTATTGATACATATGAGTTTTATAAAGATAACACATGCCTATTTTAATGGAGATGAGAGTAAAACTAGATGTAAAACTCAATTTGGGAATAATGATGATCACCAATTTAGATATATATTGTTATATAGTTACTTATTTTGGAATACAATAATCATCTACATAGTAATGAATATCTAATGGTAATGCAAGATGTGATCATATGAGTCTAATGTAATACCTTATCTTAATATTAATATATTTATGTATTAGTTCTCATATGGACATTAATAAGAATCAAAACCCTAGAAAGTGGCATAATGGATAAAATAATTATATACTTTGGTATGAAACCTATACGAAAGTATAGAAACTATAAAGATGAATAAAATAGTAATCGAATATGAGAAACCAAATTTTAAATAACATTCATAAGTTATGCTGTTTATAAATCATTATTTAAAATATCTAACTAATAATTGTAACCTTTTTTATAAACTTAAAACTCTAGAAAAATTAATTGGAGTACATATGTAGATACAATATCGACTTATTTTGTAAATTGTCATATTTGAATTAAATGATATCTAAGAGAAAGAGTAAGTATGGTTTGATAAGTATGGGCGAAGTTATACTTGGACAATCACAGTCATAATCACATGTAGGTTTGACTATATTATCCCTATTCATCTAAAGAATGATGCTAAACTATATTTATAAGCAATAAAAATCTAAATACAACTGTATGACTAATGAACATAGAGGTATGCTAGATTTAACCTAAATATTTCTAGTAAGGACCTTGATAATTAGTATCTTATAAAGTACATCTCAAAACCCTAGTTACTAAATGGAATTGAATCATATTCGAGATAGGATAAAATTTGAGGAACTAACCTAAGGTTAACATGATACACTGCTATGTGGCATAGATCATATATAACCTATTTAACATATGGAATTGTGTTGATGAGAAAATATGTAATAGAAATCTAATATGAAAAAAAACCTAATCATAAATAAGAAAAATTGAACAACTTCGTTTCTAAGTCAAATGTTGACAAGATCATTATTCTTTGTAGTTACCTCTTCATAAATTCTTGGAGCCACTTTATGATTATGCAATCCATGAAGTCTTGGATAAATTTAAGTACTAGATTCTCTATTTACTTATTGAGTTATTTTGTTTCCCTCTTGAATTCCATGTATATTGTTTGGTGGTGAACCCTAAACTATTTTATAACCCTTTCCTTCCTTTGAAGGTCACCGCCTATAAATTCATTATTGTTGGATTTTGAAAAATACTCAGATAAGCACTTGAATTGAATTCTTGAAGTTTTGAATCCCTAGACTTTGGTCGTTTGGGCTTTGGCCCCTTTAGAGCTTTGGCTCCTAGAGGTTGGGTATGTCCTGTCGCCCTATGCACAAGTTGTAATGGATTAGTGGTCCCCCAGTATATTGGTTAGAATAGTAGGCTATCATGTCATAGTTGATTGAATACATGACATTGTAGTCACAAATAAAGAAATGACATGACAGTGCTCAATATTGATATTTAAAGCTGTTGATTGGAAATATTCTTTATATTTCGATACCTTGAACTTGGATAATTTTGCATAATTCTTAGCCTTTTGGAAATTTTATCTTGAATTTTGAAGAGTTGAAAAATTGATACATGTTAATCTCATTTTTCTTAACTAAGTCCACCAAATAGTCCCCTCCTATTTTTTAATCTCAATAATTAAATTTTGTACCAGCCTAGATGACCTTTATTTTCCCTTTAATGGGGTACATGTGTGGTTTTGTTCCTTCAGGAACTCATGGACAGGTGATCGAAGCGTGGACTAGAAGAGACATGCAAGATCTATCCTCTAGATAGCAATAAAGTTTATTCTAAAATTTATAACCTTGTGTAAATGTTTCATGACTCTGATGTAAAAGCAAGATTGTAATAAAGATTGTTCATAATTTTGATATTATTTTGTAAATATTTGGCCGTAAAGATTAGGTTTTTACAATAATGTTTAAATGTCAAATAAAGGTAGGTAAGTGCCCCTACTTTAGTTGAGTAATGCTTCAACACCTCTACAGAGAGTTAAAGGACATTGGGCCCCTCAATATAATGGGAATTTTAGTTGGTATGTGCCATTCTTCATAGGAGACAACACATAGCTTCCCCAACAACTAGACATTGACATGTGCTATCTACAGAAAGATGTAATGATTAATTTCAAAAATTGGACATTTAATGTTTATTCCTTTTGATACTTACCTATATTGTTTATTCCTTTGCATTTTGTCCTAAAAATCCTTATAGATAGGATCATATTGTTTTACTTTCCAAATACCAATTGTGTACCAACCTTAGTGGCCAATGTTTCCCTTATTGGGGCCCATGTGTGGTTTTGTTCACTCGGGGAACTCATGGGAAGGTGATCAATGAAAACCTAGAAGAGATGCACAAGACTTTCCCACTATTGAAGAGTAGTTAGGAATCCATGCTTATTTTTGTAATCCTATGTATATCTTTCAAGACTCTGATGTAAAGCATGAATGTAAAATATTTCTTAATATTTTCTGATGCAATTGTGTAAATACACAATCTTAAGAATAGGGTGTTTACAACATGGTATCAAAGCATGTAAGTAGTCGGCACTCATGAGTGTCTCATGGAAATTAGTGTAAAATAGTAGTATCGCTAGAACATAAGCATATAGTTATAACAAACCCTAGTATAATTGGCTTAATTCTTAGGATATTATTAGACTACAAGAAGGAAACACTAAGAGCTTAGGATGCAAGATATGTACTTTAAAATAGAAATTCACAAAGAATACCTAGCTCACCTACTATCTTTTGGACTCCCATAGGTGTATACATACCTAGGGATATTATAGAAGAAGAAGTATTTAAGATACACGTATCTAGATTTTTAGTGAGGCCCTTGGAGCATTTAAAATCTCCACTATAAGTATTCAACTGGGAAGAGTACGATATAGTTCCTTTAGTTAGGAACAACCATAAAAAAATTCCACAAAAAAGGGGAATAAATAAATATGATAAACCCCAAATGGTAAATTTCACATAATTGATAACTTTTATTTGGAACCTTGATATATATGTAAGATTTATAATTTGTTCATTCAGAATACTCATTCACCATTTAAGAGGAACACATTGAGGTGTCTAAGGAATGATGTTTAGTACATGTTCTGAAATAATACCCCCCATCCACTTTGGTAGTGGTGGGGTTTCCTTACTTTATCCCAACCTGGACAAAGCAATGTAAACTACTCGGAAAAACCCTAATCTTGCTAAATAACTAAACATCCCCTTAATTTTTGAAGACATGCCCACACCTTACCAAATAACTAAATCTCCCGTTAACATAAGAAAAGATAATTTCTTACCCTTTGTCATATTGTAATGTAGGATGCAGATAGAAGAGATGAGAAAAGGGTTTGTCCAAACAATAAAGATGATGAAAATCACAATTAGTATTTGAATATACCACTTCTTAAACATACCCAGATTAAATTCCAACAAGAATCACCAATTCTATGATTTATGGAAGATCAAACTAGTACATTACCAACAAAATAGAAAATTAAGTAGATATCAAACAAGATACAAACATAGCATGTAGATAGATACCACAAGTTGGAAAATAAACTTGATGAAACTAATAAAATTACTAGATGATAGAAAATGTTGAAAAGACAAATACTAGTAGATAAATATCATGAGAAGACACCACTAGTATAATAACACTTTGTCAGATCTATTTCATGGAAAAACAAGCAAGTAAAAGGTCTAGTACTTGATCATAGACAGAGATAGAAATATAAAAGAATAATAGTTCAAGATGTCATATATTGATGCTAGTCACTGGGCAATTACATATCAAAGTAAAAAATTATTATCACTTTAAGGAGTTCAAGATTTTAAATGTAAAATAATATATAACTGTAAAATGTATCCTAAAAGAGAACAACTAAAGTCATTACAACCAACAATATGAAAGAGATGACATAAAAACATGCATCACAACTCAAGACAAGTAATTTCAAGATATAGACATATCAAAATTAAAAGATTAGAAATATGGATTTGTAGCAAGATAGGGAATCTAAATCAAGGCAATGTGCATTTAAAGAGAGACAAGAAAGGAGAGTGACAAAATAATAGGTCATTGGTTGAAAAACCCTAGATTAGAGGGTAATTTTCATCTAATAGTCATTCTAAATATACATTGCACAATGTCACCACCCAAACTTGTGGGCTAAGGTCTCAACCAATGACAAGTACTAGGCAAAACCAAAGTGTCCATCGGTTGAGTTTTAATCATGGCATCTCGAATGATGAAAGTGATAACCTCCTATTTTAGTAGTTTATCTTAGTCTTTTTCTCTAGTTTTCCATACTCTTTCTACACTTATATTGTACTTAAATCTAATTTTACCCCTTTTTTTGTAAATACATCATCAAACTAACTTTTCCTTTTATAATTGCAGAAAAAGAACAAAAAAATAACAAAAGAATAAACGGTCCCAAGACCGCATGGAGTTCAAACGGTCCCGAGACCGCATGAAGCCAAACGGTCCCAAGACCGCATGAAGCCAAACGGTCCCAAGACCGCATGGAGTTCAAACGGTCCCGAGACCGCATGAAGCCAAACGGTCCCAAGACCGCATGGAGTTCAAACGGTCCCGAGACCGCATGAAACCAAACGGTCCCAAGACCGCATGAAACCAAACGGTCCCAAGACCGCATGGAGTTCAAACGGTCCCGAGACCGCATGAAACCAAACGGTCCCAAGACCGCATGAAACCAAACGGTCCCAAGACCGCATGGAGCTCAAACGGTCTCAAGACCGCTTGACGCCAAACGGTCCCAAGACCGTTTGACGCCAAACGATCTCAAGACCGTTTGACGCCAAACGATCTCAAGACCGCTTGACGCCAAACGGTCCCAAGACCGTTTGACGCCAAACGATCTCAAGACCGTTTGACGCCAAACGGTCCCAAAACCGTTTGACGCCAAACGATCCCAAGACCGTTTGAGCCCAAACGGTCTCCAAACCGTTTGGATCTCACTCAAAGCCTATAAATAAGACCTCAGGGCCGTTCATGGGAGGAGTCCAGACGTCCAGAGGCTGTTTCTCCACTACCAGAACAACTCCATCCATCACTCGAAGCTGCCGGTCTGAGACTCACGTCCATTGCAAGCTACTTTCTCTCTCATCAACAAAGAAGGTGAGAGGAGAAGATTCGTCATCAAGCAAGCTACGAAGGGTGAAGATCGTTGCTCTCTCCACCAAGGGTTCAACCTTCTCTCCTCAGTGGAGATGATGTTCTTTCTATCTCTTCTTGCCTCCTTCTTTGTTGCTCCCTCTATGAGGAGCGAGTAGTTCCATCCACTGGGGCGCGGGGACTAGCCCCGCTGCCCATGTTTTGTATTTTGTACTGTAAAAAGATGTTATCATTTCGTTTTAATACTAAATCGTTTCACACATGCTTGAATGGTGGCCACGTTCTTGTATGCATTTAATTGTCTTTCGTTGTGGTTTGTCTACGACCGCTATCGAGGCTTGAATACCGATTTAGTGTTGGTTTCTGGTGTGTGTATCCACCACGCATCCGTTTCGGTGTCTAGGAGTGTATCTCAAAGAGTGGAGTAAACTCACTATCTGGCACACTCCCATCCGTATGGAAGAGACCTTTGGTAAGTCGAGGAACACACTTTGCGAGGGGAATGATGTAAAGCATGTGACCATTCGTTCGGGGATGGCTGGCGTTGCATCATTCCCGCACTTCTCGTAGCTAGGTTATCCCTCACCGGAAACTAGGCCTACAAAGACGCTATTCGATTTGGTAATTATCGCTCGCTTGTTAGTTTTAGATGCACGTTCCTTGAGGTTAAGTAAGATTCTCTCTTCGGAGACTACATCCTTCAGTGACGCGTAGTGATGTACCGCATGAGAGTTACTTAACCCTTGGAGGATGAGATGCATTGCCCTTTTCTTGTATGGGCATTGGTCTTGTGGAACATCGAAGGGTGCAATGCATCGCTCTTGTCTTATGTGGGCATCGGTCTTGTGGAACACCCTTGGATGCAACGCATCGCTCTTGTCTTATAAGGCATCGGTCTTGTGGAAACATCCATGCATCTAGCTTATAAGTCTTGCTTAGTACATATACAATGCATGTGTAGCGGTGGTAAACACCTGCTTAACCCCAGTGATTCATCATCATTTGTTAACTCTTAAGATTTACTTGCTTTATTTACTTTCTTGCCTTACTTTCTTTGTACTTAGTTTAAAACAACCAAATCAAACTTTCGATCTAAATATCAATCTTTAAGTTGTTAAGTAAAGACTAAACGTTTTCCATCTTGACTTCGTCAAGACCGTTGTCCCGAGGATTCGACCCTTAACTATACTACGATAAGACTTCCACATGTCTTAGCACATGTGGGTGGAGTTCTTACCATAGTACTAGCAAGGCTAAACTTAGAGACTCATCATCTCTAGGATTTTTAGTGGTGTTGCATAAAAAACACTCCATCAAAAATTGGCGCCGTTGCCGGGGACAACGAAACTTTTTAGTTTTTACTTACCAATTTCTTGGTTGATTAGGATTTTACACTTTTTCTTAATAACCAATCCAATATTTCTTGATCTTTTTCATTTTCTTCCATTTTTACTAACTTGAGATTTTCCTTCTACTCAGGTAGAAAACGTGTATGCAACCCCCGCATAGCATCGGATTCTCCCCTGAACCAGAATACGATTCTGAGGTAGAAAGAAGTTTTCACCGAAGGAATAGACTTAACCGCCAAAGAGCTAGACAGATGGCCGAAGAGCAACGCCTTGTTGCAGAAAGAGTCAACGCCGCCATAGCAGCACAACGAGCACAACTCATTGCTGACACTCGTGCTCAGGTGCAAGCTGAGATCCGAGCTGAGGAACAAGCCCGCATCCAAGCAGAGCAGGCTGCTGCTCAACTTGCGTTAAGAAACAAGCAACTTCGAGACTATGCAGTCCCAAAGAATTACGAAGACAACCATCCGGTCCGGCCTCCGATCATTAACATCCCACACTTCGAGATCCGGACCCAGTGGATTCAAATTATGCAAGGGATTTCTTTCTCTGGAAGTTCTGGAGACGACTGCATGGACCACCTGAAACGGTTTAAGGCATTATGCCGACTGGTCCCACAAGCTGGCATTGCTTTCGACGCAATAATGCTCCATCTGTTTCATTTCACTCTATCTGGAAGGGCCTTAAGTTGGTATAATTCATTGGATAGAGAACCCATTATCACCACCTGGGCCCCTTTAGAGGAGAAATTCTTGGAGAAGTTCTTTCCACCCTCGCTTACCTACGAAATCAGAGGGCAGATCAACCATTTCTCTCAGCTTCCTGGAGAGACCCTCGCCGAGGCATGGGAAAGATTCAAAGAACTTCTACGAAAATGCCCTCATCATGGGATTTCGCAAAATCAACTGATTGAGACCTTTTATCGAGGGGTAAATGATGACATTAAACAGTTCCTAGATTCCTCATCTGGAGGAAATTTCATGAGGAAAAACTATGAAGACGCCTGGAAGATCGTCACTTTAGGGGCTGAAAACCAGTCCAACTGGGGGCGAACAGCCGGAAAAGGCGTCCTCAAAGTCTTTAAAGCTGAGGAATCTACGGAATTAAAGTCAATAGCAGAGGCTCTGAAAGCAATCGCCCATAAACAGCAAACCCTTGAATCATCTCTAGGGGAATTCAACAAGAAACAAACCCCGCAGCTGCATCAAGTCAAAGCTGTCACAGGTTCCTGTGAAGCTTGTCATGCATCAGATCATCCGACCCTATCCTGCGGAATGCTCTATAGTGTGATGATGGATCTTCATCCACCACCACAACCCTATGAGGCCATCACTAATCAGATTGAAGATCAGACTCCGGAGCAAGTCAACTCTATCCATACTATTCCCGGGCAAGTCTACTATAATCCCAGTCAACCAAGGAACCATCCTGGATTCCAGTATGGGAACCCTTCTGGGACTGCAAACCCGCAACACCAGACTCAAGGGGGATTTGACAGTAGGTTGCCTTCTGGGTTATCAAACAATCAAGGGAATCCAAGAAACAACTTCCCTAGGGTTAACTACCCTAGAAATCAGTCAGCCTACTACCAGTACACTCACCCCCCGCTTCACCCACAATTGCATGTTCAACAATCCCAACAACAAAATTCTCAGAAGAATGTTACCACGCAGCCGGAAGATGAGATATCTTCAATAAGACAGATGCTGCAATCTCAGCAAACCATGCTGGCCAATCAACAAGCCCAACAAAAGGCAGTTGAAACACAGCTTGCTCAGATTGCTGCACAATTGAAGCCTTCGGCTGGCACTTTCGCTGGACAGCCCGAATTAAATCCGAAACATGGGCTGAACAAAGATCAACAATTAAATATGCCAGCAGTATAACAAGTTTTAGCTTCGTCGAGCCAGCGACAGAAAACCGAGGCGCTTCTTGGGAGGCAACCCAAGACCTGAATACCAATTTCTCTAATTTCTAGTTTTATTCTTTCTTAATTTTGTTTTTCTTTCTTTAAGCTCTTTCTTTATTAAATCTAAAAATACAAAAAAAATCTACATAATAAAAACTACAAAAACAATATAAAAAAAACAACATAAAAATTCATAAACCAAAATACAAAAAAATATACAAATATATATATACTCAAAAACATAAAAATATATAACCTCCTAATACCTCTCCAAACGGTCTTGCAACCGTTTGAGACCAAACGGTCTTGAAACCGTACGGAACCAAACGGTCCTGAAACCGTTTGGGACCAAACGGTCTTGAAACCGTTTGGAACCAAACGGTCTTGAAACCGTTTGGGACCAAACGGTCTTGAAACCGTTTGGGACCAAACAGTCCTGAAACCGTTTGGGACCAAACGGTCCTCAAACCGTTTGAGACCAAACGGTCTTCAAACCGATTGGGAACAAGCGGTCTTCAAAACCGTTTGGAATACGAAAGGCCACCAACCAATCACTATATATACCAGCCCTTCTTCTTCATCTTTCTCTCTTCGAATCTTCGAATTCTCCAGAGTGTTCGTGCGAAGAGTCTTCTTCCTGCTACTGTTGCATTCGCCCTAGCCGCTCACCCGTTCGTTCGACCTTCTTCCGTAAGGTAGTCCGGCGACTCCAAGCACGCCGCTCTCGCCGACGTTTCCTACACCGCCATCGCAGCCGTCATCGAACGAAGTTCTCCGACTCCTCTGTCGCCTTCGTCACCACGCCATTGTGTCGCCACCACCACTGAACCAGTCGCCGTATTCTTGATCATCGCGCAACATCTCTTTCTCCGCTACCACCGTCGCTGTCGAAAGAAACTCCGATTCCTCCACCGCTTTCATCGCCGTCGCCGTTTTTCCTATCGTCTTCGTCATCGTCGAAGGTGCTGGCGCGCTCACCCGCCTTCGCGCCGTTCCACCTTCCCCTGCGCCGGCGACCTGCGTCTTTTCGCTTTCCAAACGGTCTTGAAACCGTTTGAGACCAAACGGTCTTGAATCCGTTTGGGACCAAACGGTCCTCAAACCGTTTGGAGCCAAACGGTCTTGAAACCGTTTGAGACCAAACGGTCTTGAAACCGTTTGGAGCCAAACGGTCTTGAAACCGTTTGGAGCCAAACGGTCTTGAAACCGTTTGAGACCAAACGGTCTTGAAGCCGTTTGGGACCAAACGGTCCTCAAACCGTTTGGAGCCAAACGGTCTTGAAACCGTTTGGAGCCAAACGGTCTTGAAACCGTTTGGAGCTAAAAGGTCTTGAAACCGTTTGAGACCAAACGGTCTTGAAACCGTTTGGAGCCAAACGGTCTTGAAACCGTTTGGAACCAAATGGTCCTCAAACCGTTTGGAGTCAAACGGTCCTGAAACTAAGAAACTTCTAAATTGTTTCTTAATCTAAATTGTTTCAATCCTCTTTTCTAACTAAGAAACTTGTATCTTTTGCAGAAATGGCATCAAACAAGACTTCCGGATCTGCCCCTGCTCTGACAAGGGAGCAGATGATGGAGGAGCGAGAAAGGCTCATGCAAATCAGGGACACTTACAACTCTACGGGAGTTGTCCCTCCCAAGACCAAGATGATTGACGTCCTGTGTGAAATAACCCGCCTCACCCAATGTCTGGGTGAGGCTCCTGAAGAAGACATTGAACACATTTCCTCGGACGACGACGAAGGTTCGGATTACATACCGAACCCCGATGAAGACTCCTCTGCCCAGGAGACAGAGGGGAAACGCAAGGCTGCAAAGGCTGCATCTGGGCAGCCTCCAAAAAGGGCAAGAAAACAGGTCCACCCTTCATCCGCCATGGACCAACCCTTCGCCAAACCATCCACATACGCTGCTACCACCATCACCCCTACAGCTACCATCCCTACCACTTTCATTCCCATTACTGCTCCAATTCCACCTCCACAAAACCTATTCATCCAATCTTCCATCTCCATCGACAAAACCCTCAAACCGACTAAGTATGTTTGCTCCAGCATACTAGTCAAAATGGGCATTCAAGACCGCATTTTCAGCGTACTACAGAAAGCCAACCTCGCCAGGATATGTTCATTACCTGAAGTGTCATACTTCGAACCTACGGCGGAATTCTTCTCCTTCCTGAGAAAGGAGCCCGTTGACATCGCTGATAGGTCGCGGGATGGGGGTGACAGAAGAATTGTCACCCAGATCTTTGGTAGCAATGTCGTCTTGACAGAAAATATGCTGAATTCTATGTTCATCGACGACACGGAGCAGCTACAAAAGGCCAAGCTAGTGGGAACCGATCACCCAGAATTCAACCGCCATACATTCTGGAAAAGCTTAACCGGACTTCCCACCTACGACGCCAAAACCTGCAAAGCATCCAACATACATTCTGGATTTGTGCGTACCTTGCACAAAATCCTATCTGGCGCACTATTCCCAAGGATGGAAGGAGGAAACGTTACAATATCTGATCTTTTTGTCCTCTGGTCTATCCTCAACGACAGGCCAGTAAACATTGGACGATTGATGGTCCAGAAGTTTTCTGCTGCCCTAATAGGGAAAGAGATCTGCTTGGGGGCCATGTCACTTCCATAATAAAATTCTTTAAGATGGACAGGCTACTACCCCAATGCACGCTAATCAAGGGCGACATCCTTACGAACGAGCAATCTCTGAAAAACTCGTTCATAATCAAAGAAAAGGATGGGAAAATACACTACGTATTCTGCCCGATGGTTAAATCTTCAAGAACCCTCCTTCCGCTTCCAGAGCTAGCACACTATGACATGACACAGCTCCTGTTTTCTGACGACGAGATTACTAAGTTGCTAGCTTCGGTCAAACCCGCCGAGAAAGAAAAAACTGCGGATCCAACCGAGATGAGTATTACAGCCCCGACAGCACGACTTACAAAAATCCCTGTCAAACGGCTCTCTAGAAGGTTATTACAGGCCAAGCAGCTGTCGGAGACGCCAACATCCCGCCCCAACCCGGAGGATGAGCATTTCAACGATGAAATTCTCACAACATCCTCCCTTGACTCTTTCATCCAGAGTCTAAACGAGCAGCTCTCCACTGCTCCCACCACCGCCTTCCCCTCCACCTCCATGCCAGCATTCACATCCACCTTTCCACCCTCCCTAACATCGGGCTTCCCCTTCCCCACCTCCATGCCTGATTTCACCACCTTCGCCTCCGCATCCACATCAACATTCACATCCACTTTCTCACCCACCCCAACATCGGGCTTACCTTTCTTCACCTCCATGCCCGACTTCACCATCTCTCCATTACCATCCACACTCCCCACCACTTCATCATCAACTCCACCACTCTTCACATCCGCCACCACCCCGACACCGCTGGTGACCTCATCAACAGTCACTACGCAGTTAGGGCCTTCATCAGTGTCTTTTCCGCAAGACACTACCACCATCCCACATAGGCCCCAGCCACATCACCCTTCCGCCTCTGGGGCCCCCTTTACTAACATCGGTGAGGAATTCGGCCGTCAATTTGACGCTGTTCGACACCTCCTCACCGATCCTTCTAACTTATTACATTCTCTTTTTTCTTGTGTACAGGATTTAACTAAACAGGTAACCAGGATCGACAATCAACATCAAGCTCTTCCTGTCGTCCTACAAGGTATTCAGCAACGACAGGATGAAGTGGCTAGGCAAGTTGAACATATCAACAGCCACACCAACAACCTGCCGGACCTGATCCTTGAGGCAACGCGTCAGCAAGAAGCTACGACGAGAAAAGTCGATGAGATCTCGACCCAGACTCACCCTCTGCACGAGAATCTCCGCAAGCTTGAGCAAAACCAAGACAAGCTAAGCTCGCGCCTGGCTACCATCGACGAAACAATTACGCAGCTCCACCATCATCAAGAGGAGGCTACCATCAATGAAATACAACAACTACGTGCCCAAGTCACAGATCTGACTGCACGCCTCCTCTCCACCGAGGACAGATATACAGATCTCAAAGAAGCCCACGACGCATTGCTCGAAAAACACGAGCATCTGCAAGTGGCTTTCGATGAGCTACATGCCACTCACCGGCGGTGTAAAAAGCCGTCTAAAAAGACGAAAACAGACGAAGCTGCGGCTGACAAAGACAATGATGATGAAGAAGAAGAAGACTCCGATTCATCTGCTGACTCCAATAAAGACACACCTCCAGGAGACAAGCACGATGATGGCGAAGATCCAGGGAATACTGCAGGACCCTCCCATAAAGGGTCCGATAAAGGACACCAGGAAAGTGACTATCGCCCCAAGTCCCCACAGCACGATAACGTCAACATTTCTTATGGGGACCAATTCTTTGATTACTCCGCTATGGGGTCAATGGGAGAAGCCGCCAAAGATGCAGCATTCGCTGAGCTCCAACAGTGCATAAAAGGAGCCAGCGCTACCTCGCCGAAAACTCCTCTTCCCTACTCAACACCTTCTCCCCCTCACCTGGACGACGCAGACCGAGTGAGTCTAGATACAGACGAAGATCTTGACTCCGCCTCCGACCAGGATGACAATATCAAAGGCCATGAAGAAGCCTTCGAACAACACGCCTCCCCTCCACCACAAAACCTCCCCCCGCCCCCCCCCCCTCTTCCACAAAAAATGCATGATCTTGACAAGATAGCCATCTCTACTTTAGATGCTCAGGACATTTTCATCCTGAACACTATAGTAGACGATGCAAAAGCGGGGGACGACACAATTTACATCAATACAAAAACCAGGCGTACGTTGACACGCGAAGATTTTCGTTGCATCCTCCGACCCCGGTCTACGATGCCACTGTCAATTTTTCGTGTCCTCCTCGCCAACTGTATAGAAATATATAAAAGTAAAAAACGGATACAACCAGCCTTCAACGCCTCACCTGCACTGTCTCTTGGCCTTTTACACAAGAGCCTGCAGGTGAGGTCGATTGAGCAGCTGCGTGTCGGATTAGCACGTCAGGCACGCTATATCACGCTGCCTTTCCAAGTCTCGGGACACTGTCTCTTTATGATAGTGGACACCGCGGCAAGGGACGCCAAAGTCTACAACTTCAATAACGCCGAGCTACCATCCGACATAATTAACTTTATCGGAGACGCAACAGGTGAAGCTCGGTGTATACCCTTCCGGCTGCTTAAAGTAATCTGGGCTGTACGCCCTTCTCTTCGCCAAGACTGGAGCCAACCATGGTTTAGAATCATTAACCCTCCAGTTCAAGCCACCACGGGATCCGGGGACAGCGCCTTCTACACCATCAGACATATTCAAGCGCTTAACCAGGAAATCCCATTCACAGACTTGGCAGCTGAAGACTTCCATTCGCTAAGAGGACGCTACGCCATGGAACTCATCTGTGACAGAAGATTTTTCAACGATCCGACTATGTCACCAGATGATGTTCCACGGTATCTTTACTCAGCTGTGCAACGTCGACAGCGGCGACCTTTCCGCCAAGTTCTGGAAGAGTCAGAACAAAACAAGTTGCCCAAAGAAGACACCAGCAAGAAAGACCCCGCGTACACAACTACACCAACTTTTCTTGATTTCGACCGCGATTCTTGCAAGGGTCTAAACGACCTTGAAATACGCATAATCATGGCAAAACTCTCCGCAGAAAATGACGGCATCGTATTCATGTCTCAAGACATTATCGTAATGGCCGATTCTTTGCGAGAGACTTTACAAGATAAGGGGCAACTTTCTTGCAGCCTCATGGCCGCTTACCAATCTCAGATTGGCCAACACAATCCCGATACATATATGGCGTCCCCGTACATGAAAGACGATCTGCTCAAACTGAAAAACTTCGGCACAATAGAAGCATTGATTGCATATCTTCAACATACAACGCCGAAGTTCATCATGCTACCGATCCTACATCAAGAGCACTGGCTCCTTCTGGCAACCAATCTCCACACCGGAACAACTACAATATACAACAGTTCTGACAGCCAGTTCAATGCCCGACAACGACAATACGTCGTAACGCCCAAGACGCCGACAGAAGAAATGGCAAAGGAGTGTGCTATGAAATTAATCGAACTTCTGAGTCAGCACACTAGGGCATACATCACTGAGCACTTCAGCCGCCCCGCCTTCTGCCATAAATGCCCCCAGCAAATACGACAATCCAACGACTGCGGCTTCCACGTCCTCTACTGGATGTACACTATAATCGTTCTCCAAAGACCAGTGGAGGAAATGACGGACGTGGATTACCATGCCTTACGTGGGCAGTTCGCATCTACACTACTGCGTTCTCCAGGGGCAACCGACAATCTACCTTAACCTGCAGCCCTTGTTCTAATGTTTTCTCAACCTAACACTTTGCCACTCTGGGGACAGAGTGTGTGATAAGTTAGGGGGGGGATACATTAGACAAGGGCTAGGTATCAACTTCTATACTCCCTTCTTTTTCTCCAAACACTTTCCATACATCTCTTTTGTTTTACAAATTCTTTTTATTCTTTCAAAGATTCTTTTTACAATTTCTTTTTAATCACCTCAACTAACCTTAGAATCATGTTAGTCCGTACAAGTATATAGCACTTAGACATCAAATGGCGATTTATCGACCCCCATCCACTATGGATCCTATATTTTTGCTCCAATTCTTTATCTGACTCTCCATAGGTCAAAATCAGGGCAGCAATAAGCCGAGATCTCGAGGATGAGAGGGAAATCAGGTAACTTCCAAGTCAAAAAGCTCTGCAAGTGGACCACAAGCCAAATAAGTGCATGATGAAAAACTTTAAGAACAACTTTCCTCTCTTCAAAATAAAAGAGGCTTGGCCGCCCAAAATAAATCCTCATCCCAAAACCCAAGCCTGTGAGTTTTTGAATAAAAGCCAGAGAGACGAATAAAATCATGAGAGTTGTGCCACGAATAAGGACCTATATAAAGAACTGATAAAGGGCTCACCCGGCCGGCACATTCCGCTGCCCTCACAAAGGCAGATGCGTCGCGTCCGGTAGTGAAACCCTAAAAGTTCCAAGTATATGAAAAGGCTAATAAAGGACTTGCCCGGCCGGTACATTCAGCTGCCCTCATAAAGGCAGATGTGTCGTGTCCGGTAGTGAGATCCTAAAAAGCATAGACAGCCCCTCCCCCACTCGAAGGGGAGTTACACTTCAAAGCCTTTAGCCAACCCTCATACCCTCTCTAGCTTCCAATAGGTTTTCAGAGAGGTATAAAGTTGATTAGAGTCAACAGCATGCACAAAATAAATGTGGTCCCAAGGCGAACTTTGAGATACGGAAAAACCTGAAATCCAAGCAACTCTCGAAATCCAAAAGGATCAAGGCATGCAATAAGCCTCGATACGACCCCTGGGGAACTCAGGTCAAGAATTAAAGCAAGAGTATGGAAATTTTAATAAAGATCGCCGCGCCATTTCATGTCTCAGCTCTATCTAACTTGAGGACAAGCTAGACTCTAAGTTAGGGGGGGTGATAACCTCCTATTTTAGTAGTTTATCTTAGTCTTTTTCTCTAGTTTTCCATACTCTTTCTACACTTATATTGTACTTAAATCTAATTTTACCCCTTTTTTTGTAAATACATCATCAAACTAACTTTTCCTTTTATAATTGCAGAAAAAGCACAAAAAAATAACAAAAGAATAAACGGTCCCAAGACCGCATGGAGTTCAAACGGTCCCGAGACCGCATGAAGCCAAACGGTCCCAAGACCGCATGGAGTTCAAACGGTCCCAAGACCGCATGAAACCAAACGGTCCCAAGACCGCATGGAGTTCAAACGGTCCCGAGACCGCATGAAGCCAAACGGTCCCAAGACCGCATGGAGTTCAAACGGTCCCGAGACCGCATGAAGCCAAACGGTCCCAAGACCGCATGGAGTTCAAACGGTCCCGAGACCGCATGAAACCAAACGGTCCCAAGACCGCATGAAACCAAACGGTCCCAAGACCGCATGGAGTTCAAACGGTCCCGAGACCGCATGAAACCAAACGGTCCCAAGACCGCATGAAACCAAACGGTCCCAAGACCGCATGGAGCTCAAACGGTCTCAAGACCGCTTGACGCCAAACGGTCCCAAGACCGTTTGACGCCAAACGATCTCAAGACCGTTTGACGCCAAACGATCTCAAGACCGCTTGACGCCAAACGGTCCCAAGACCGTTTGACGCCAAACGATCTCAAGACCGTTTGACGCCAAACGGTCCCAAGACCGTTTGACGCCAAACGATCCCAAGACCGTTTGAGCCCAAACGGTCTCCAAACCGTTTGGATCTCACTCAAAGCCTATAAATAAGACCTCAGGGCCGTTCATGGGAGGAGTCCAGACGTCCAGAGGCTGTTTCTCCACTACCAGAACAACTCCATCCATCACTCGAAGCTGCCGGTCTGAGACTCACGTCCATTGCAAGCTACTTTCTCTCTCATCAACAAAGAAGGTGAGAGGAGAAGATTTGTCATCAAGCAAGCTACGAAGGGTGAAGATCGTTGCTCTCTCCACCAAGGGTTCAACCTTCTCTCCTCAGTGGAGATGATGTTCTTTCTATCTCTTCTTGCCTCCTTCTTTGTTGCTCCCTCTATGAGGAGCGAGTAGTTCCATCCACTGGGGCGCGGGGACTAGCCCCGCTGCCCATGTTTTGTATTTTGTACTGTAAAAAGATGTTATCATTTCGTTTTAATACTAAATCGTTTCACACATGCTTGAATGGTGGCCACGTTCTTGTATGCATTTATTGTCTTTCGTTGTGGTTTGTCTACGACCGCTATCGAGGCTTGAATACCGATTTAGTGTTGGTTTCTGGTGTGTGTATCCACCACGCATCCGTTTCGGTGTCTAGGAGTGTATCTCAAAGAGTGGAGTAAACTCACTATCTGGAACACTCCCATCCGTATGGAAGAGACCTTTGGTAAGTCGAGGAACACACTTTGCGAGGGGAATGATGTAAAGCATGTGACCATTCGTTCGGGGATGGCTGGCGTTGCATCATTCCCGCACTTCTCGTAGCTAGGTTATCCCTCACCAGAAACTAGGCCTACAAAGACGCTATTCGATTTGGTAATTATCGCTCGCTTGTTAGTTTTAGATGCACGTTCCTTGAGGTTAAGTAAGATTCTCTCTTCGGAGACTACATCCTTCAGTGACGCGTAGTGATGTACCGCATGAGAGTTACTTAACCCTTGGAGGATGAGATGCATTGCCCTTTTCTTGTATGGGCATTGGTCTTGTGGAACATCGAAGGGTGCAATGCATCGCTCTTGTCTTATGTGGGCATCGGTCTTGTGGAACACCCTTGGATGCAACGCATCGCTCTTGTCTTATAAGGCATCAGTCTTGTGGAAACATCCATGCATCTAGCTTATAAGTCTTGCTTAGTACATATACAATGCATGTGTAGCGGTGGTAAACACCTGCTTAACCCCAGTGATTCATCA
This sequence comes from Alisma plantago-aquatica, assembly GCA_963693085.1. Lineage (NCBI taxonomy): Eukaryota > Viridiplantae > Streptophyta > Magnoliopsida > Alismatales > Alismataceae > Alisma > Alisma plantago-aquatica. Next base: position 502,801,291 of record OY856410.1, on the reverse strand, counting down.
TCATTTGTTAACTCTTAAGATTTACTTGCTTTATTTACTTTCTTGCCTTACTTTCTTTGTACTTAGTTTAAAACAACCAAATCAAACTTTCGATCTAAATATCAATCTTTAAGTTGTTAAGTAAAGACTAAACGTTTTCCATCTTGACTTCGTCAAGACCGTTGTCCCGAGGATTCGACCCTTAACTATACTACGATAAGACTTCCACATGTCTTAGCACATGTGGGTGGAGTTCTTACCATAGTACTAGCAAGGCTAAACTTAGAGACTCATCATCTCTAGGATTTTTAGTGGTGTTGCATAAAAAACACTCCATCAGAAAGTTTTAGTCCATGAAACATACATTTAAAAAAAAATAAGACTAGAGGATATGGAAAAATATAATTTTTTTCCAAATATGTACTGTTAGTTAGTGATTCACTATAAAAGCATAAAAGACAGTTTTTGGGAGATAAGAGAATCATAATATGAAAAATATGTTGAGTGCATAAAAACTTTTAGTACCAAGTAATGATTTGATATGAACATGAATATCATTTCCTCTTTTCTTACAATTTATGTCATATCTTGTTTCACATCCTTATGAATGTCACCTTTCTTCTTTTATGTGGATTGAGAATTAACTTTTAGCTAATACACTGTGTCATTCCTTTTTGCAAAATGTCTACAAGAAGAACGTTGAAATGGTCCTCAATCATTTATTTGGGTCTTGGGGTGGGGGATAGATTGGCCACTCAAGTATTATATCTTTTGGGTCCTTCTATCAAATTGTAATATATAGAGTATTGACCATTTTTCTAGCAATAACTACTTGTGCACCTATCATCAAAACTAGAGGATTATCCCTTAGAAATTGAATATCCTTTACCTTTTTCATTCTATTGTATAAATAAAAAAATACCATGCCTATCAATTTTTTTAGTAGTATGACTTCAAATATCATTAATATTCTTCTTTATATCTAAGCATATTTGCATAGAGGACATCAACATATGATATCATGCATAAGAGAAGTAGGGGAATATGATAATTGACTGATGTAATCTCTAGAATGCAAAATATTGGCATCTAAGAAAAGGGCTTTTGTCATCTAATAATTTTTTTTTCAATATGAAGAGAAGAAATATCATTCCCTCTACTATGAGAGCTAGAAAATTTTCAAGAGCATTTCTCCTTGCAAGAAAGTAAGCATTTTCATTTCCAAGAAAAATAATCTTAGAAGGATGAACACTATTTACAGATCATATTCCTTGCAAAAAAATCATATACTCTTTTGGGTTTTAAAAAAATCAACATAAAAAAATATGAGAACTGGTAATTTTAGTGGGATCTTAATTTGAATTTGTTATATTGATAACATACAATTTTGTGGATGTTACATTCCTATTTTTCTTTCATTTTACTGGCTTTTCATGCTCCATCCTTATAAATATTCTTTGTTATAATATTTCATGAATAATGACCTCCCTAATACCCTTCTATACCCTTTTGCAAGAGAACTACCTAAAATCAACCCCATAGACATTGCATAACATATAGATACATCATTGGAAGCCTGATGGATATATAGCAAAGATGGCCAATGATATTCTATCTCCTCATCACCTGATGGAAGTCCCACACTAACTAACAAGCAGATGAGACTGACGTGGTCTTGACCTGACGAGACTCAATAGTCTCATCGACCGACAACTCCCTAGCCTCGTCGCCTGATGGACAATCAACCTAGTTCCCGATGAGATTTCATCTGTCATCAAGTGATGGGATTTCTAAACCAACAAGATTATCATTTGATGGAAAACTAATGTCCGAAGTGTGGAAAAATTCCTACAAGCAAATCCCAGCCAAGACACTGAGTCAAAAGGTCATCCCTCGACAACATACCAAGCCATACAAAGCTCATGATTCTCTGTACTCCAGATCATATAAATACCCAACCACATCCACCATTGGGGGGTTACTTTCACTCCATTACACTGATAGGCTGCTTCTCTATACCCAGACACGTCAATTGCAATTCATTGACCACCCTTGTGGCATTGCTGCAACACTTTTCAACCATCATTCATTCCATGAACGTAGTTCGATATTCATCACCATCGTTGCTCTTCATCTCCTCCCTATTCTCCATTAGGAGATCCTAAAAAGAGAAGGAAGAAGGAGACCATCATCGCTTGTCCTTGGGTACTCTGTTTCCCTCAGCTAAATCATCCTCACCTTAAGAGTAGAAGATTGCTGTTTGACTGAGTCGTGATCCTTTCCTCCACCATGACTATGTTCGATCCTTCTTTCTCTCATATTTTCTTTATTTCTATCATGAAGAGAGAGTAGTACTTCTCATAGGGTTGTGAGAATTAGCCTCTCTATCCAAATTTGCATGTCCATATTCTCTAATAGATATGTTATATTCCTATGTTGAAAGAACTTTAATGGGTAGGATTAGAATATTGATTAGCTTGGTTGATTCCTAATCAAGAACTTCTAAAAGGATATTTCCAGAGTAGTAGGTTCATGACTTGTGAGTGATGAGACATGGATCTTAGGAAGATATCTATGTGATTTCCCACACCTAATGGGTGGATCTTGCTTTTGCTCTTTTTGAACTATTATATCTATCCTGGATGTTTTATGGATATGTTTGGGCATATAGAAGTGGTGAAACCCGATACATCCCAGTGACCTTCATCATAAATCTACATCCAGTTTTAGTCTTGCTTTGTTGCTTTCTTTGGAAATAGTTAAACCCAACACAAATCAACTGTTGGTTCTAAGTATTAATGCTAGTTCAACTGGATACAAACTAGAAAGGATCGTAAAAGTGTTGTCTCTTAGGATTTGATCTTTAACTATACTGCAACACGACCCATCCTATTGCGGGCGTTATTATTGCAGGTTATTTTGGTAAAAGTTAGGGATTTCATCCCTAGGTGAATTTGTTAGTGCAGTAAAAATGCCACATCCAATTATGGCATTGTTACCAGTTACTACGCAATCATTTAGTTTAATAAAGTTCTAATAAGATTAATTTAGATTTTTATTATTCACTTGAATTTAGTTCTTATACATCCATCTGACTTGTGAAAGATCTTTCAATCTTAGGAACCTCAAAGCTAGTGCATGCACCGCTCTATCAACTTAGAACTTGCATCAATATTTTACCCTAAAATGGAATGGATCTTTCATCATCAGAGAAAAGAGAACCAAGCCAGAATGGCCAAGAAGAAGTCAACTAAATGGTGAACCTGGCCATTGCAGCATAGAGAGAGAGAGGCTTTATACTAGAAGCCCGTGTGTCTATTCAAGAGGAGATCCATACAACCCAAGCTCTTAGATAAGAGACTGACTGATAAAACGATCTTAAGGAGTTCTCTAATTCTAAGGTTGCCGATGTTCATCATCTAGTACAATCTCATCCTATCAATGCACCTAACTTTGAAAGCAGGTCACATTAGATCACTTTGCTACAAAACAACCCCTTTTTGGGCAAACCAAGAGAGGATTGTTAGGTGCACATCTTGAAGTTTGTCGATCTATGTTCCATGACAAGGAAAACTGAAATTTCTGATGACAATGTTAGCCTTTGTCCTTTCAATTTTCACTTGCTGATAGAGCTAGGAGTTTGTAAAATCCTCTAGCAGGTGATCGTATCACCATATGGAACCAATTCAAGAACAAATTCCTTGAGATATTCTATACTCCTTCCATCATACACCATCCACGGCCATATTATGGAGTTAACACAAGTCCCTAGTAAAACTCTAGCAAAAGATCTGGAAAGATACAATGAGCTCCTCCACAAATGTGCACACCATGGAATTTCTTAAAATAAACTCATTGAGTTCTTCTATAGAAGTGTGCACGACGGTATCAAAAAGTTTCTAGACTCCTTATCTAGAGGAAACTTCATGCACCAGAGTTATGATAGTGCATGGAAGGTAGTTACCTTGGAGCTAAAAATCAAGCCAAGTGGGGAAAATCTGTAGACAAGGGAGTTTTGAAGGTAGCTATGGTAGAAAGTAGTTTGAGCTAAAGCATGTTCATGAGTCTCAAAAGAGACTAGCACTTAAGAAAGTTAGTCTTCAGACATCTTTCAATGCTTACGAGAGAAGAAATTCACCACCATGAAAACAACAAGAACAACAACAAGTCAAGGTAGAGATACAATTTTGTGAAGTATGTGAGGGCATTGACCATTCTTCCTTGGGTTGCTATATTCTTTTTGGTACTGCGATGAGAAACATTATAGTTTAGGTAGACAAAAATCAAATGGAATATCTGAATTCTATGAATACTATTCTCATATATAGGCACTTGAATCCCAATCAAACTAGAATACATCCTTGTTTTTAGTATGGTAATTCCTCTAGAGCATAGAACTCTCAACAGATCATACATGATAGGAATCAACAATGAGGTCCAATGGGATTCTAGAACAACCAACAAGAAATTTTTAGAAATCAATTAAATTACATAGGTCACTTCTAGAATAGGAACCACAATCAGTACCAAATCCCAAACATGTCCCACAACAACAACAACTACAGGGACAACATGCTAATGCCCTTCACCTAATGAAACTATCATCCATTGAGAAAATGTTTCATCCACAATAGAGAATGCTTGTGAATCAACAAGCCCATTAGAAAGCCATTAATTCTCAATTGGCCCAACTTTCAACAATTCTTCACCCACCTACATGGTCATTTGTAGGTCAGAAGGAAGATAATCCTATACACCAAGAGCAACAGAAGGTTGTTGCAACATGGAAAAGAAGCATCCTTGGTGATGCATATACTAAGTCCCCTATGATTGATAGAAATAATGACATGATCATTCAAGACTTAGAAGCATCTAAGCCTATGCCAGAAGTAGTGATGCAAAATATAATAGTGCTAGACACTATATTCACCAATAACACAAACAAAGCTATTTAGAATAATTGGGCATCATTGAGAAGAGCAAAGTCAAACCAGTGATACCACTCTACAAACCCCATCCTCCATTCCAAGCACTCTTAAAGTAGATAAGGCTTGATGCTCTCTTTATGAAGTTGAAGGAAGCAATGAAAAAGCTTCATGTGGACACTCCCTATATGCTCTGGAAATGATACCAACATGGTCAAAGTATTTAAAAATGTGCCTCAAAGGAAGTACATAGCTGAGGAGTATGAGATAGTTAATCTATCTAGAACAACTGATACAATCCAGAACAATATGCAAAAGAAATAGAAGGATCCAATATCTTTTAGAATTTCATGCAACATTGACAACTCTACATGGAATAAAGCATTAGATGACCTTGGATCCAATATCTCTATTATACCCTATAGCCTGTGTAAGAGTCTAGGATTCATAAAAATGATCCCAAGTGGCATGACAATATAGCTTGTTGACTCTTCAATGACTGTCCTAATGAAAATCATTGAAGATGTCCCAGTTAAGGTGGGCAAAGATTCCAATGTTCCATGTGATTTTGTTTTCATTGACATAAAAGAAGATATCACAAACCACCTACCTCTGGATGACCCTTCCTAGAAACAAGAAGATCTTCGATTGATGTCAAGGAAGGAACCCTACTCTTCATGCTAGGACAATGAAATCCATGAAAAGGCCAAATGTGAATGCGAAGTTTTCTTATTAGATTTAATAGAGTAGATGTGGCTCCTCACACAAGAAGATCCCAAATCTTAAGCCTCTCTATATATTTCTGTCACTAATCCTCATTAAAGTGACTTCATTGATAAGCAATAAAGCAATGCATGCTTTACCTTGACTCATAATAACAAGATTCGAAAGATGGATATGTAGAACTTAAGGTAGTGTACCTTACCGAGGAGCCAGATGAAACAACAAAGTCCCTTGGGATGAAACCTCTACCAAATGGCCCAAAATACATGTTATTGGAGGATCTAAAAGTCAAACTAATGATAATAATATTACTATATGACAATCTGAACATGAAGACAAACTATTATCCAAACTAAGGGAAAAACAAAAAGACATTGGCTACAAGATGAGTGATCTCATCGGGGTGAGTCAAACACTTTGCATGCACAAAGTCCTTACAGTGGAAGACCACAACCCATCTGTAGACCACTAATACAAATTGAACCTGAACATGAAGGAAGTGGTTCTCCTTGAAGTCGTGAAGCTGCTCATTTGTGGCATCATCTACACTGTCTCTCTGACTCACTATGGGAAAGCCCAATACAAGTTGTTTGAAATAAAGGAGGTACCATAGTGGTACATAATGAAAACAATGAAATCATCCCCACTTGAATCGTTACTGGCTGGAGGATATGCATTAACTATATAAAGTTATACAAAGCCACACAAGATGACCAATTTCCCTTACCCTTCATAGACCAGATCCTATAATGCCTAGCTAATCAAGAGTACTTCTGCTATCTCGATGGTTGTTCCAAATTCCACCAAATCTCAATCCATTCAGATGTCCAAGAGAGTGCAACAAGTATCTATCCCTTCAAGACCTATGCCTTTAGAAGAATACCCTTTGGGCTTTGCAATGCGCCAACTACCATTCAACATTGCATGTAAACCATCTTCATCGAACTTACTAAAACTAATGGAAGTTTTCATGTATGATATCTTTGTTTATGGATATTCATTCATCTCATGCTTGATGCACATCTCTCTAGTGCTGAAACACTTAGAGGAAGCATATTTTGTGCTCAGTTAGGAAATGCCATTTTATGGTGAAAGAAGGCGTAATGTTTGATGGCAGAGTGAATGACTGAGGAGTTGAAGTGGACAAGGAAAAAAGATAAGTAACCACTAAACTTAGCCATCCAGCCACCATACATAAGTCTGAGCTTTTGTAGGTCATTCCAGCTTCTATGGAAGGTTCATCGAGGATTTTTTCAAGATAGCTAAGCCAATGATAAATCTACTGCTCAACGATGGTGAATTTCACTTCAACAAAAAATGTATGAAGATCTTTAACAATTTGAAGAAAGACGTTACCTCAACCCCTATTGTTTGAGTGCTAGATGAGCCTCAACCTTTTGAGATTATGTTTCTCACTGTCACTATATGGTGGGAGTCATTTTGGGCCACATAAAGATAAGAAACACCATGTTATCTATTATGCACCCAAGACTCCTAATGAAACCCAAAGAAATTTTAAAACTACTCAGAAGGAGAATTTAGAAGTTGTATATGCTTTTGATAAATTCATATCATGCCTTCTAGACTCAAAATTTGTCATTTATATTGATCATTCTATAATCTATTATTTTTGACAAAGAAGGATGCAAACTCCAGAATGATCAGGTGGATCCATCTTCTACAAGAATTTGAGTTGGATATATGAGACGAGAAAGGTATAGAGAAGGTAGTTATTGATCACCTAAGTCGAATTCACATTCATGACATAGATATCATCCCCATTAATGACTCTCTACCATATGATCAACTCATGAAAGCATCGAAAACCATTCAGTTATATGCCAATTTTGTCAACTATCTTGCCACATGTATTATTCACATGGAGAGCACTGATACTGCAAGGAAGAAATTCATGCATGATGTCAGACAATAATATTGGGATGAACAATACCTGTTCAAACTATGTGTTGATGGTCCATATCTACGTTGTATCCCAAAGGAGAAAGACCCTCTAGAATAGTGCCACTCAAGCCTAGCCGAAGGACTCATGAGTTCTAATAAAACCACACTAAAGGTTCTACAATGAGGATTATTTTGTCCAACTATATCCAATGATGCTTACGATTTTGTTTTGTCTTGAAACAAATGCTAAAGGTCTAGGAATATCATCAAGAGAGATGAAATGACATTAAAGATTTGGCAAGAAGTTAAGATCTTTGATGTGTGGGGTGTAGACTATATGAGCCCATTCCCCTTTTCATATGTCTTCTGTAACATCCTGGTGGCAGTTTACTATGTATCTAAATGGATAGAAGCTATAACCACTATGACAAGTGACTTGAAGCATGTTATCAAGCTATTCTAAGATATTATCTTTCCTTTCTTTGGAGTCCCCTGCACTATCATATCCAATGAAGGTTGACACTTTCTTGAGCAAATATTTGAAGAAATCCTAATAAAATATGGTGTGTATCACAAAGTGGCTTCCCCCTATCGTCGACAGACAAGCGGTTAGGTATACATATCTAATCACCAACACAAATCCAGTATGGGGAAGAGTATATGTCACAACCTAAATGATTGGTCTAGAAAAATTGATGATATCCTATGGGCATGCATGATATCTTATAAGACTCCCTTAAGTACATCTCCTTTTAGAGTGATTTATGAAAAGTCATGTCACCTACCTATTGAATTAGAACTCAAAGCCCGGTGGGCAATCAAACAACTAAACTTTGATTTCAAGAAAAATGGTCAAAATAGACTTTTGTAGTTGTAGGAGCTTGAGGAACTCAAAATGACCTCATATGAGGATGGATACATCTATAAAGGACAAACAAAATTATGACACGATGGCCATCTGAAGTGGAAAGACATACAAGTTAGATATCAGGTTATACCTTTCAACTTGTGACTGAGACTCTTTCCAAGTAAGCTCCAATCCCATTGGTCAGGACCATACATCATCAAGCACAACTATCTTGAAGATGCATACATCTTGTCGAGTGAGAACTCTAGTGAGATTGTGGCAAATGGACAACATTTTAAGAGATATTTTACAATGGTAGACATGAGTGTTGAACTACCTCTCAATCTCTCTAATCCTACACCTCTACATGAATATTGAAATCAATACGTCGAGCCAACAACATAAAATACAAGATCTTAACTGGAGGCAAACCAATTTTAATTTCATTTCTCATCTCAATTCTAGATTAGATATTTTTACATCCATCAAAGAATGCATCACATGATGCAAAATCTTAGGGTTTGATATTTTTATCCTTTTTCTAAGGTATTAACAGGAGGAAATAATGTTGATAGGAAAGTAACCACATCTAGTATCCCAACCAGCTTGATCCCCCCATCTCAGGTTTTGTGTTTGCTCAAGAAGACAAATTTCTATCTTCAGGTTGGATGGTGGGTGACACCATTCTACTTTACATGCACACATGTCTATTAAGATTTTGTTATGTTGCCATTATTGCAATTTTGTTAAATTTCCTAAAAATTTCCATTCTCGTAGTAGGATTGTATAGAAATTTAATGAAATTTTGATACTTTTTCATAAGAATTTGGCTAGAAATCACTTAGTGAAACTGATGAATCATGATCCTTAAAGTTGAAGTGAACTTTATGGACCTACTTTTACTTAGTTCATGATTAATAAATTATAGAATCATTGTCAGTTGGATGCCATCAGGAGAATCACCAACTAACAGACGATACTCATCGACCGAGGGATTAAAAAATCTCGTCGATCGTCGAGACTAAAATATCCCATCGAGAGATGGAGTTTGAAAACCCGTCAACCACTGAGACATAGAATTCTCATCAGGCTTCCATATTTAGAAGACCCATCTACTGTTGAGACTTCAAGCTCAATGTTGCCGCCAAGGTGTCATGATGTAAGAACCTTATCCATTGTTGAGGAACATATTGATCTTACTTCTTGCTATTGTAAAATCCTAGAACCGTTCTCTAGCGATTTGTGCCCTTAACAATAAAGCAAGAAGATGCTACTACGCCACATCCTCCTCCATTGACACTCCTAGCCCATCGATGCCCTAATACTATTGCCAACTGCCACTGTTCATCATCTTGTCTTTTACTACAATAGAGGCAATGATCAAGCAAACCACACTTCTCACCGATACAAAGGATAAACACCACCACAAACCTGACTTCTTTGATAACACAACAAATAGGAACTCGAAGAAGATTCCCTTGTCAATAGATGATCTTGTGCATACATGTTTAACCCTTTCATTCTCTCACACAATGAATGATTCTTTTCCTCACCTATTCCCTCATAGTCTATCTCCAATATGTTTTTGGCTTCATGCAATAGAAAGTCCTTTAGTGACACTTGTTTCTTGTCAATCACCAAGTTGACCTCTGTCGGTCACCTATCTAAAAGAACTCTCTCTTTCCCCACTATCAAGTAAGATTTCTCATAACCTTGTTTTTCATCAACTGACATTTGATTTTTTCTTGATCCATCCATAGTTTTCTTCATTATTTCCTGTTATCTAATTTTTTGTCACCTTCTTTTCTCATTGACCAATGGATAGCTCTATCACCTCATTGCCAACCTACTTTTTGTTGACCCACTTTTGTATTCTCATCGATCAACAGATTCTCTATCAAAGAGCCCCTAAAAAACCCCTTAAAAGAATTTGGTCGACTAGTTTTCTGTTGAGATCAGTGTTCAACCAATATATCTAATCCCTGCCTTATTGCCTAATCGAGTCAAATCAACTGACCATCTGCTACGAACATTACATCCTTGTACCTAGTAATCATGATGTCAACAACTAGCTTTGACTCTTAGAATCTACAAGCCACATCAAAGGTTGGAATCAAGCTATCACTAGAGGAAATAAAAAAATATCTCTATTCAAACAAGGAGATGTCTCCCTCTGAGCATCTGAAGCTACTGTTGAGGAAAAAACAATTGATATCCCTATTGGAATATGAGCATGTCAAATCAGAGGAAGAAGAGAAGGGAGTCAACGACTATCTCCTCGAAATATTTGCCATTAGAGGATGAAACAAAGTAAAAAATGAGAGGAAAGCAATGATGACACCTCATGGGGTCCCAACACAAAAGAAAATAAGGGTAGGATTTAGAGTATTATTTATAGGCGATGGCCAAAGAACCAACATCAATGTCCACTCCAATTGCAACCACAAATACCAAGACGCAAGTGGTACCTACAAATACTGAGAAATCACCTCATAACCCACATCCATAGGACATATTTAAGACTAAGGATGATGAACATCTGGAAAAATATGATATGTTCATCAAGAGCAAGACTTATCAGGCAACCTATATGCTTTCTTGGAGACTCTGATGAAACTTGGAATTTACAAAAGGAGTCGAATAAATGTTGCAATGGGGCAATCTCTTTTACATCTACATTTTCAACCAACAATCCTACATGAATCTGAAGGATGAATTTATGTCCTCACCAAATAATCTACCAGTAGAAGAGGGAGAGAAAGAAATTGTTGGAGCAGATTTCAAGCTATTAATTTGTATGTTTGGGAGATGATTTATCCTAACTGAACAAATGTTAACTATTATCTTCTTTCAAACAGAGGAACATGCATCTACCACCATTAAAGTGGGATACAAAAGGGAGGATTGATAGTTTAGCAAAAAAAACTTGGGAGAAGTTAACTGAGAAATCAGAGCATAATACCAACTCTACAAAAGCTCCTCAATTACCCTCCAGCTTCATTATGATGATTCAAAAGATAATATACAACACCACCTTTACCGGATCTGACATGAGGAATATGACTAGAGGAAATTTATTCCTCATTTGGTGCATGATGGAAAAGAGGCCAATAAACACTAGGTGATTACTAATAGATAATTGTCCTCTGTCACTGCCCCTGAAGACCCAAAAGACTTCTTCACGGGAGGCCTAATCACTCTAACCGGCTTCCATCTCCAACTTCCTAGCCAAATAAGAAACTTTAAGGAGAGCAAATGGAAGCATATTTGTTAACATCAAACACCTCCTTACAATAGGAGTGATTGCAATGCTGGGAGAGAAGTACTTCTACAAATTTGCAACAAAACAATGATCTACTTCTTCTCCCATAGATGAGAAGCTATGAATATCGTAAGCTCATTTTCTCCACTATGACATCAAAAAAAAAGAATTCTAGAACAATTGAACAACCAACTATGACACCAAGAACAACCAGTCGTGAGAGAGAAAAATAGTGAGAGAGGGTTGCAAAGGTGGTAGCTAAGAAAAAGCTAACCTTCAAGGTTCAATCCACGAGCAAACATATCAGTGCAACCACATGAATCGACTTGAACTTTGTGCTAATGGAAGATGAACCTACACAATAAGTACAATTGGAAGACAGTTCCCATGCCCAATCAATGGAGGAAGATCCTCCACGACAAATTACAATGACAATACTGCCTCCCAAAGAAAAAAACATTAGACACACTAAGAATAGATGACACAATACCCAAACAACCACCGATGGATGCCATAACTGCCACACTAGATATAAATAATTTAATTATGCTGACATAGATCTGACCTCTAAAGATGTATTTTGAGAATAGGTCAAGCTCATGGGAGTAAACATGGATTTCTATGAACTATATTTGTAGTTCAATGAGAAAGGTGAGAATGACCCTAGTGAAAAACTATCTACAATGGGGTGATTTTTGATAAAGTAGACAAATTGGGAGCCAAGATTACAAAACATAAAGTACCAAAAACCCCTACTGCTAAAGTTGGTGATCATGTACCATCTGCACCAACAACTTTGACTCACAAAACTCCAATTGCAAAAGGAACCTCTGATGAAGACAAAGATGGACTCAACTCCTTCTTTAAAGACACACCTACTAAAGATTCTCGTCCCTCAATCCAAGGAGATATGCCACAAGGCACCACACCTGCACCCCTCCCTTGCAAAATGGTAAACATGGACATGGTAGTTGTATCTAAGATTTCATGTAGAGACATCCATGTCCTTGCAGATATCTTAGATGACAATCTACCAGTCGCAAACATCCTATACAATAATAAAGGGAAGATACCAATGTGAAACATTTTAGGGAGATTTTTGGGAAGAAAGATAAGGTCCACTAATGTTTCTTCATAGAATTGTGCACAAATGTTCTTCAAGAATTCCTCCATCCAGAAATGTCCAGTCAATTTTCAACAGAACCACCATCCGATCAAAATTTTTGTTTAATAATAACTATGATTTGGCACTCATGAAGGAACTCCAAGCTGTAACATTTAGGCAAGGAACAAAATTCATCACCTTTACTTACAAAATAGCAAAGCATTAGGTGCTAACAATCGTATACTTGTAAAAATGACATATGATCATCTACAACTACTATAGTGCGGATCTACCGGATAATACAATTGTCTTTCAAAGTGTGAAGCATATGAAGTTCTAGAGATAAAATAAGAATCCAACATGCCATCCAAAAGGCTAGGAATGAACATGTCACCAATTGGAAGACCTTTGTGATAAGCAAAAAAGTGCCGCAAGAAAAAGTTGGAACTGGGGACTATTAATTTATTGTGTTGTATATAATGGAAGCGGTAAACAAAGGAATCTAGTTTGATGATTTATTTCTTGAAGATCTACATGGAATACACAACATCTAGGTTATGGAGGTCATCTAACACCATTATTTCTTCAATGATATGAGGATGCCTCAAGACACAATAGTGCATAGACTCTACATGGTCATCCATCTTCCCAAAAAACAGCCTTGGTGAAGTGATGAAGGATATGTGGCTACACCCAACAGAGAACAAGAAAATCATGGATTGACAAAAAGGTTAGATCGCTACAAAGAAACAAAAAGTGCAGAATCAATAGTCACCTAACCTAGCAGCAAAGCAACAGATAGGAAGCACAGAGCATAGGCAGACATCTGAACTACAACATGCAACCCCTTCAATAACTGAATCTGAAGCACCAATGATCATACATAAGGAAGTAGCATAACATTCTATAGAGGACCAACCAGAGGAGGGAGAAATAGAAGAAGAAGTCCTCCCAGAACAAACCAAAGAAGAATTTCTAGAAGCAAGGCCCAAAGGGCCACCTGTGATTGTCAAAGCATGTTTCTCAAACTTCGACAAATGGTCATGTGAAAGTCTTACACTATAATTCTTAAACATGATAATGGAAATCTTAAGGAAGATGATGACCTCAGAGACATGGACTTCAAAAGAGAAGGAATCTATATTTTGAAAAATGACCTCCACGACACCTTTAAGATAGATAATAAATGTTAGTAAGTGTGATGACAACCTACAAATTCCTATTCATAGTTGGTATGATGAACACACACATGGATTACTATATACTACATGATGACATCATTAACAAAGAGTTTGGGAGAACATGAAAGATTAATATAATGGTTACAAAGATCTCTTCCAAATTTCATCTTCCTAGCAATTTTGCATGACAACCACTTGACACAGTTGGCCATCAACGTGACAACAAATTAGCAAGTTTATACAGTAGCTCTGATACCACTTACGCATCAAATAAAAACACATACATGATGAAGAAGTAGAGTGTTATGGAGGAGAAAGCTAAAACTTGTGCAGAATAAATCATAAAGTTAATTCAAGAACATGGCAAGGAATATCAACTAATCCCTAGAAAAGAGCTCAAGAAGCAATAGTTTTTCCATCGAATCCCTAAAAAAATTTAGTAGTCCGACGACTGTAATTTCCATTCCCTACAATGGTGCAAGACATAGCTCAGAGGGGAGTCAAGGTTGAAATTTTGTAGCACAATTGTTAGCACACACTATGTTGAATCTGTTGGCTAAATTGGACATTATTATAATCTCTTTGTTTTGATGATGACAAACATTTCATTCTTGTGGTTTTAACGTGCTATTTGAGTATTTTAGGAACAAGCATATAAGGTGGTGGATAACAAAGACTTGGAAGAACAATTTGATAAAATCGCTTTATTTTCATGATTGTAATAAAATGTAAATGCTTGTACAAGTATATAATGTACAAGTAATTAGATATCATTTAAATCAAGCGTTTAGATCTTCCCTATCCACTCACAACACTTAGATAGGTCATTCCCCAAGATAGTATCACAATTGCACATTGATACACACACTTAGTAAATGAATACATTGAGTCAGTAATATTCTCGGTCGACAAATCGTCGATCGAGAAAATATCGGTCGACAAAAACTTCGACCGAGAAACTCTCGGTCGACAAAATCTTCGATCGAGAATAGACCCTACTAGCCGTTAGACCCATCATACAAAGTGGTTGGGAGTTGGAAATGAACGTTGTAAACACTTGCTCCAGGAGGTCCCTCGGTCGACAAATCTTCGACCGAGAAGGACTCTCGGTCGACAAATCTTCGACCGAGAAAAGTCCTGTCTGCACTTTTCAGGGTCAATTAACTAGCCATTGCAAATGCAATTAGTGGACACATAACGGATAGTTAAGCACTAAGAACCCCCTAGAAAGTGTCTAGAATGTCCTTAAGCACTTGTAGGTCATTTCTATAAATAGGACATGCCTTAGGACACCTAAACTCATCTAAGCTACACCTGTGCTACACTTGGGATTGAATACTCATTGGCAATCTGTTTTGAGCAATAGAGCAATTCCAACATTGGCTGTTCATTCCCATTGCTCCTATTTCGTGACCTATAGGCTAGCATCTCCTTTCCACAACACTTAGACTTCTACACTCATTGGTTAGGAGATCAATACGCTTGATATAGGAAAATCAAGCCTTGTGCTTAAAAGGATAAGTTGTAATTTTTGTTTTCCTTCTTGTTCCTTTTATTCTTTGTATTCTCCTTGCTACTCCTAGGGTTGGAGGCTGCGGATTGGAGAAGGTTCTTCTCGGAGGAGAAGGTGTACTTCAAGCTACTTCAAGAAGGCTATCACAACGGGAAGCTACTTCAAGAAGGCTATTGCAACGGGAAGCTACTTCAGGAGGAAGGCTGCTTCAAGGTTGGTGCAATTACTTCTAGGTGAAGGCTGCTTCAAGGTTGGTGCGATTACTTCTAGGTGAAGGCTGCTTGAAGGGTTTAGGGAGAGAATTGTAATTTTATGTAAATTCCTTGCGAGGTAATAAAATTAAATTCTTTCCAAATCCGGGTTGGGTAAGCAACCGGGTAGTGGACTGACAACTTTAGTATTTGCTAAAGTTGGAACCACTCTAAATCCTTGTCCCCTTGTCCAATATTTTGTGGTTGGTTGTTTGAGTTCAATAATTGTTAAAATTGTTTTAAAACTCTATTCACCCCCCCTCTAGTGTTTTTCAATTGGTATCAGAGCAGGCTTCAAGGAACCCTAACAAGGTCTTGAAGAATGGGTGACGGGGTGCTCAACAACCTTAACCTTGAAGGGACATTTGTTGCTAGGCCTCCAGCGTTTGATGGAACAAACTACACATATTGGAAGAGAAGGATGCAGTTCTACTTCCAAGGCATCAGTTGGGACTTATGGAGGATGGTGTCAACTCCATACGAGCTTCCTCAAACGCAATATGCAGAATGGGATGCAAATACGGTAAAGTTGGCTCAAATGAATGCCAAAGCTGTAAGCATGTTATATTGTTCAATTTCAGTAGGAGAATTTAATAGAATATCAAATTGTGACACAGCCTATGACATTTGGCATAGACTGTCCATAACTTATGAAGGTACAATTCAAGTTAAGAATTCTAAGATTAGTATGCTTAAACAGAAGTTTGAACAGTTTTGTATGGATCCAAATAGTGAAATGTTTGCAAAATTCTCTTATATTGTTAATGGTTTAAATGCCTTAGGAAAAACCGTTCTTGAAGAAGACTAGGTATCAAAGGTACTTCGATCACTTCCTCCCAAATACAAGCCCAAGGTGACAGCCATTGAAGAAGCTAATGATCTCACTAAACTGAAAATGGAGCAACTCATTGGCAATCTGGAAGCTCATGAGGCAACCTTAGAAGAGGAAGAAAGAAGAGAACGTGAACGTCAACAAGGCAAAAAGAAGGACATTGCATTCAAAGCATCAACCAAGGACACTCATGACACAAGTGAAGATGATAGTGAAGAAGAAACTCTCATTGTAAATGGTAAGCAATATAAAAGTTTTAAAACTAATAAAACTTCTAGTGTTTCTTCTTCCAGGTGCTTTGAATGTGGCAAAAAGGGACACATGAAAGGTGATTGTCCAAAACTCAAGAAAGGGAAGAAATCATCTCACAAAAATAAAGAAAGAGCATATAAAGCTACATGGGATGATTCAAGTGATGACAGTGATGATGGAAAAGAAGAAGTAGAATGCCTCATTGCTACAACAAATGAAGACGAAGAAGAGGTAAGTCTTTATGATCTACCAAAAGAAGATCTAATTGCTAGTCTTCAAGATACTCATGAGAAATATATTGAGTGCAAGAAGAAACTTAAGAAATCAAATAAAGTAAATGATTATTTAAATGTTAAACTTCTTGCTCTTGTATCTGAAAATGAAAATATCAAAAAGGAAAATGAAGATTATGATCTTAAGTTAAAATCGGTAGAAGCTAATTGCAATCTTCTTTCCTTAGAAAAGTTAAACTTGCAAACTCAAGTGAATGATCTTCAGAAACAACCTGTTCTATGTTAACATTTAGATTATGATGAGGTTGTCAAAGAAAGAAACTCTCTAGTATCTGATTTAGATCAAGCAAAGAAAGATATAAACAAGAAGATGGATGATATTGCTAAGTTACAAAGAAATATAAATGAGTTAAGAGGAAATGACATGCTTGAAAATATTCTGAAAATTTCCTCTAGTTATAATGGAAGAAAAGGATTAGGATATGATCCAAGGAAAAATAAACCCAAAAGAGTTAAAGCATCCAAGACTAAGATTATGTTTGTACCTAGGAATAAAATTCCTAGAAAGAGAAATGAAGTTGACTCTATTAGTTGTCATTATTGCATGCGTCTTGGACATTATTCATTTTCATGCCCATATAAGAAAAAGAATGATGATTTATCTTGGATTCCTAGAACTTAGTAGCTTAAAATTAATTAGTTGAGATTTGACCTAAACTGATTCTTTCTATACAAATGTCATATCTCAACACAATCGAGATCTAACTTGCATAATCTGATTTTTCTTGGAATAAATTAACAGTTCTGAAAATATTCCAGAAACTTTGTCGGTTGAGAATCTGTCGACCGAGTGAACTTCGGTCGAGAAATTGTCGACCGAGCATGTCACTGATTTCCAGTCTGATGTAAAATTGCTGAATTCTTTTTGTAATTGATCAAATTGCTATCTATTTGTGATTAATGACTGTATATATTTTGGAAATCATCCCTGAAAACTTATATGAGATTAATTTGGTTTATTCTCTAAATGATTTAAGTTAAAACTGAAATTATGCTTAGCTTAATAAAAAGGAAATTTCTGTTTTATCATTATTCACATGATTTTTCCTAAAGTATTTTCTGGTCTACCCATATAGAAATCATGTGATTACAATCAAGTAATTATCATTTTCATCATGATGATGTTGTGTTAGCACGAATAGATAATGATAATTGTATGCATTGATCCTTGATGATACATAGGAAAGCAAAATAATTCAATGATGATATGTCTCTTAGAAATGCTTGCAACACATAAGATAAAAATTTCTCAATTGGCATCTTTAAAAGACTTGAGATATTAATCGTGCTTTCATTTTTAAGAGGATGTTTTCATATTGAGTATCACTAAACATGCTTCAAAATTGATATCTAATCAAGTACTTCACATATGAGTGCTTAAATTGGAAATCTGCAATTTTTGCCTCTTGGTTGAAATAAAATTTGACCAAGGGGCGCTATGGTCGTAGTCAAGGGAGACCTAAAATAAGCTTTGATAAAATGCTTATTTGTACATCATTTTACTGCACTTAATCTTAGTATCTTGATTCAAAATGTGTTTAACATATTGAAAACATAATTTTAGTGCATAACTCTCATAAAAGGTCAACTTATTATGATCTAATATTGATTGTGACCTTAGAATCCTTAAATTATCTTGACTATCAGATTAAGGGGGAGCTCACACAAACTATCTTGATTATAAGATTAAGAAGCTTACAAAACTCTGTAAACATCATTTGAAGCTTGTTATGACCTTAGTATTTTTAATCTTGGTTATGAAAATAAAGGAATCTACAAATCTCATGAATGTGATATAATAGAATTCTCTAAACAAATCAGTGATATAATCCCTTGAATTTGATTAGAGGTACTTTCTACTATAAGCTTAAAAGAATCTCACATCACTTCAGGGCTTAACATTCCTTGTAAATTGGGTGAGAAATCAATACACACATGCCATGAACTTAAAAGGAACTCATATCATTTCAAGGCTTAACATCCTTTGCAAATGATTGAGAAATAAATTGTGGCTAAATTTAACATTAATTGGATTGCATTAATCCCTTGATTTTAAATCAAATATCTCTTTAAGGGGGAGCATAGCATAAAATTAAGGGGGAGAAATAAAAAGTCATACTAAATGATTATCTTGGATATCTTTTTGAAATGACAAAGGGGGGGAAATAATATAAAAACAAAAACATAAAATAAAATGAGTTTCATAATATCTTGGCCAGCACCCACTTGCAAAAACAAGAATGGCTACAAAAGGTAAACTTCAGGTATGAAACTCATATGATTTATATTTCCTTATTTTATATTTAGGAAATGTTTGTCATCTTCAAAAAGGGGGAGATTGTTGGCTAAATTGGACATTATTATAATCTCTTTGTTTTGATGATGACAAACATTTCATTCTTGTGGTTTTAACGTGCTATTTGAGTATTTCAGGAACAAGCATATAAGGTGGTGGATAACAAAGACTTGGAAGAACAATTTGATAAAATCACTTTATTTTCATGATTGTAATAAAATGTAAATGCTTGTACAAGTATATAATGTACAAGTAATTAGATATCATGTAAATCAAGCGTTTAGATCTTCCCTATCCACTCACAACACTTAGATAGGTCATTCCCTAAGATAGTATCACAATTGCACATTGATACACACACTTAGTAAATGAATACATTGAGTCAGTAATATTCTCGGTCGACAAATCGTTGATCGATAAAATATCGGTCGACAAAAACTTCGACCGAGAAACTCTCGGTCGACAAAATCTTCGATCGAGAATAGACCCTACTAGCCGTTAGACCCAGCAGACAAAGTGGTTGGGAGTTGGAAATGAACGTTGTAAACACTTGCTCCAGGAGGTCCCTCGATCGACAAATCTTCGACCGAGAAGGACTCGTGGTCGACAAATCTTCGACCGAGAAAAGTCCTGTCTGCACTTTTCAGGGTCAATTAACTAGCCGTTGCAAATGCAATTAGTGGACACATAACAGCTAGTTAAGCACTAAGAACCCCCTAGAAAGTGTCTAGAACGTCCTTAAGAACTTGTAGGTCATTTCTATAAATAGGACATGCCTTAGGACACCTAAACTCATCTAAACTACACCTGTGCTACACTTGAGATTGAATACTCATTGGCAATCTGTTTTGAGCAATAGAGCAATTCCAACATTGGCTATTCATTCCCATTGCTCCTATTTCGTGTCCTATAGGCTAGCATCTCCTTTCCACAACACTTACACTTCTACACTCATTGGTTAGGAGATCAATACACTTGATATAGGCAAATCAAGCCTTGTGCTTAAAAGGATAAGTTGTAATTTCTGTTTTCCTTCTTGTTCCTTTTATTCTTTGTATTCTCCTTGCTACTCCTAGGGTTGGAGGCTGCGGATTGGAGAAGGTTCTTCTCGGAGGAGAAGGTGGACTTCAAGCTACTTCAAGAAGGCTATCGCAACGGGAAGCTACTTCAAGAAGGCTATTGCAATGGGAAGCTACTTCAGGAGGAAGGCTGCTTCAAGGTTGGTGCAATTACTTCTAGGTGAAGGCTGCTTCAAGGTTGGTGCGATTACTTCTAGGTGAAGGCTACTTGAAGGGTTTAGGGAGAGAATTGTAATTTTATGTAAAGTCCTTGCGAGGTAATAAAATTAAATTCTTTCCAAATCCCGGTTGGGTAAGCAACCGGGTAGTGGACTAACAACTTTAGTATTTGCTAAAGTTGGAACCACTCTAAATCCTTGTCCCCTTGTCCAATATTTTGTGGTTGGTTGTTTGAGTTCAATAATTGTTAAAATTGTTTTAAAACTCTATTCACCCCCCTCTAGTGTTTTTCAGAATCTATGCTGCTAAGTTATTGTGCTCTCATGGGGCAAATGAGGGACTAGTGAATAACTTGTAACCTCACCCCTTTACATTAAAGCTCAATTATTGACACTCTGGGATAGAGTGTTTGATAAGTTTGTCGGGGGTGTAAAAAGGTGAGGGAGGTACTACCGTTATCCCTCCACCTACTATCTCTTATATTGCTCCATTTTACTTACCATTTTCAGGTTTTTTGAATACAACTTCTTTTTCCAAAATTTTGAAACTTTTGAACTGAAATTTGGAAATTTTTATAGATTGAAAGAAAAAAAATTTCACGTGCAAATTTTGAATTCGATTTTCCTAGATGTTATCCTAGATCCCATTTTTAAACCTTCTTATCTTCAAGCTCATTCTCAGCATAATCAATTCAACAGTGACATATTTGGGCTTTCAAAATCATCTAAAATCATGTATAAATATGTCTTTATTCCAACTTTATATTAAGACACTATAGAATGTAGAAGGATGCTCACTATCTCTGTATGAACTCTAAAAAATATGGAGGACTCAATCTGATACACTCCTTACTGATCACTCTAACCGGAGTATAGGTTGGAAAACACACACTTCTCACAAGAGGAAACTACTAACCCATCTATTACTCAAATCAATCAAAAGTGGGTTGGTGGGCCTAACATCCCAAAATCCTATCACCATAAGCCTTTTAAGAAAGAATAAAATCCGAGTGTGAATCCAATCATGATTGTTGTGCCCAACAAAAATGTTGAATGACCATTTCCCTATAGGTGTATGACTGCACTCATGAATGCCTATATGCCATGCCTGATAGTAGAGCCTAGAAGCCAATATGTCACCCACCTATATTTCAAGTGTGATATCACATAACCACCTAAGACTACATCATGACTAATAGTACAGTAAAGCTATCACTACAACGATATACATGGGTGAGTGATCTTGAGAAAGACAAAATACTCTACAAACTTAGCCTATCCCAACACAGATAGTAAGGATATCCAAAAAAATAAAAGTTGGGCATGAAAACTACCTATTCCTAGAACAATGTACAAGTACAATTGGGAAATGAGATTTTGAGTGTATCGTGAAGGAGAAATCCCTCCTCAAGGAGGGTTGTAATAGATACAAAGGGTTGTGCAACTCTAGATCTATGAGAATGAACCTGGGGATTACCCGAGCAAAGCAAGTTGTGAGACAAATATCTTGACCTAAAGATGGGATAAGGACATACTTGATGCTTCAAAAAGTCTAACCTAATAAAGCCTTCTGAAGTCATTCAATGTTTTAATTCTAATTATTAGACCGAGGATAAGCTAGATTCTATGTTTGGTGGTGTCAATAACATCCAATTTTGTGGATGTTACATGCCTATTTTACCTTCATTTTACTAGCTTTTCATGCTCTATCCTTATAAATCTTCTTTATTTTAGTATTTCATGAATATTGACCTCTCTAATACCCTTCTATACCCTTCTCATTGGACAACCACTTGAACTCAACCCCATAGACTTCACATAGAATATAGATAGACCATTGGGAAGCCTAATGGCTTTACTATAAAGATGCTTGATGAAATTTTGTCACCTCGTTGCATGAAGTAAGTCCTAGACTGATTGAGGAGCAGATGAGCCTGGCCAGGATCCTGACCCAACGAGACTCAACAATCTTGTCAACTGACTAATCCCAACCTTGTTTCTTGATGGATACTAAACCTAGTGCCAAATGAGATATCAACTCTCATCAACCGATGATTTCTACACTCAACACACTCATCAAACAATGGACAACTATTGTCTAAGCCTGATAGGATCCCTACAAGCAAAGCTTGACGAAGCCAATGAATCAAAAGGTCATCTCCTGACAACGTACCAATTCTGACAAAGCTCATGTTGCTTGGTACTCCAGATCCCATAAATACTTAAACCTATCCACCACTGTGGGGGATCACTTCCTCTCCATATGTGATAGGCTGCTGCTTAGTGCCCAGCCACATCCACTAAACTCCATTGGCCACCCTTGTGGCATCACAGTAGCACCTTCCATCCATCATTCATTTACCCTTCATCTGTTCCCTCTTCTCCAATGGGTCAGAGCCCAAAAAGAGAAGGAAGAAGGAGACCATCATCACTCATCCTTGGTGTTCTCCCCTTCCCTCAGCCAAATCATTCTCACTATAATTGTAGAAGATTGTTGTTCCATTGAGTCAAAATCTTTTCCTCTGCCATGACTATCGCCAATTCTTTGCTCTCCAATGTTTTCTCTATTTTTTTCATGAAGGGCGAGTATTCCTACTTGTTGGGGAGTGTGGGCTAACCCCAGTACCCGTACTTGCATGTTTGTTCCTTAATTTTCTATGGATTGTATATAACTCATTTTATTTCAATGTTAATCATTTTGTGCATGTTTTGTCGATTGGTCACCTATTCGTGATCTATTATATTCCAATGTTGTGAGAACGTCAATGACTCAGATTAGAATATCAATTACCTTGGTTGATTCTTGGATGATAAATTTTGAAGAGATATCATTGGAGTAGTAGATACTTGACTTGAGAGTAATGAAACATCAAGAACATAACATTCTCTAAGAATTAGCACCAAGAATCTTCTTCACATCCTTCTCGCAAGAAGTAGTGAGAAGCATCAAGAACCAACAAGTTGAAGAAGAGAGGAAGAAGAAATTATAACTATTCTGAATATTACAATATGAATCTCTATATGAACAAGTGATGATGAACTCTCCACAAGGATAGGCAAGGCTACATATGGCGGAGTATGACAGTATTATTGAGCAATGGCTTAGATTTGAAGATAGAAATGTAGAATTCTATGACTTGGAGAATGATAACATGTAACAGATTTGATCAAGTGTGTATTCTAAGTGTTATATGAAACATTTAGGAATGGTAAATATAGTTGTGGGGAGTTTTTTGACCAAAATTTATGCTAAACTAGCCATTAGATCAAAAGTCAAGTTTACAATGACTAGAAAAATAAATGCAAATTTTGACTACGGACTGGTCTTAGTCGAAGAAGAGTTCGACCAAAATATTCCATGTCAAAACACCATAATATTTGTGGAAAATGTGTCTCATGAATTTTCTAATGACACCTAACTATACTAAAATCTTGGTATAAGTGGAGGATAAGGTTAGGATAGGATTGGGGCAATCATCACTTGTTATCACATAACTCATAACAACTTGTATAAAATGCACTTGTGCAAAGCATATACATTGTACAACTTGACCTACAAGCATCCAAACACATATACAATAGCATTTTCTATATTTTTGGATCTTGTCTAAGATCATTGATTATTTGAAACATTAAATACATATGTTAGTGACACAAATAGGGAATATTTGCATAATCAAAATGGAGAGTGTGGTATATCCAAAAAACCAAAAGTCTCCCTCTTTTTCATGATACAAATATTTCCATAAGATAATTTAGAAAATAGACGACTTCAAGCATCATAGATTTAAATTGCTATATATACCCAAATTTAAATTTATCTTCATATATTTTTCTCCTCCTTTGTAAAAGTCAAAATTGGGTTATACTTACCAAATGCTCCCCCTCAAGGAAACACTCTCCCTCAACAAGATAGTCATTTTGGATAGGGAATTTATATTCCCAATGAAAAATAAGGATGTATCAATTGGAACTAAGAAATCAATATGAATGCACCAATTGAAAAAAGTACATTATATAGACAAAAAGCCATATTTGACTCAAGGAACAAAATATTGTTGGATTACTAGTGAGATGAATGTTAAGTCCTTCATGATAAAGGGACCCATTAAGCACAATACATAAAAAACTTTAAGCCAATGGTAAGGAATGTAAATTTCACCATTGATATAGAGATGCAATGAAAAACACCAATTTCCTAAAGAATATCTCAATATCAATGCAAGGAATGTGAAGTCCTCCATGATTTATAGATTGCCATACAGACCAAAACGAGGTCAACAACAAACCTCTAGAACAAATTTAAGTGATTTTAAGCTCATAATTTATTTATAGAATCTATTAGAAACATAATCTAACAAAGATGGCAATATACATCACATGATATGCCTTTAATTGTTTAATAGTTATAGTTTTCATAATTTTCCTTTTTCTAAATATACAAGCTTAATTAATGTAATTTTTTTCTTATAAGTACTACAATGTAAATATATCCATGTCCATTAAATTATACTTCTATGAAGATGGTTGTGGTGATAAAAACAAATAAATTGACAATTTTACATTATTTGCAAAGAATGAAAACTCATAAGTATTTTGACTGTAATGGAAAGTGCAACTTATTCAAACTGAGTGTGAGCAGACCACGTGGAAAAATATTAACAATATGAATAATGGAAATGCCTTGAAATTTACAATTATGGACATAAAATCTATAAATTCCATCAATGCATTAAATGTCTATCAAAATTGCTTTCACCAAAGAATACAAAAATAAACAATTAGTTTTTGTTATTTAGAAAACATCCTAAGTCATTAATATGTTACTAAATTCAACAATTAACCGTAATAGAAAGTTACAAACCTTGACCAAGATCTTTTGACCAAATTTAAGAGTGGTCATAGAAAGAGTGGAAGATGAGCGAAATGTATTAGAAGAAATTAATATTTCATTATGGCAATTTAGCAATTGTGAATATGTCACCAAACAATTCTCATGAGCATTTAAATCTTTCCATATGCACTCTCTCATAAAGTGTAACATCCCTGAACTGGGTTATGAATTAACCCTAGATGTTTTGCCTAATAAGGTTGATTAGATTCTTAATCTTATCTTGGGAAAATTGATTAGGGCTCATGAGAAACTTATGTTTCAATTTTGGTCCTGTTTGAACAATGTTGAAGCAATGATTGCTTATTTTGGACTAAAGTGCAAATTACCCAAGTTGAGGGGTTAAATTGAAAATGTTGCATGATAAGATATTCCTCTGATGTTGAGATATCATAAGAATGAATATGATGTAGTGGTATGGTTCTCAGAAGCTTGGGCACCAAGATTAAGCTTGTAAAGCAAGGTTGTGCATTAAAACCTAGTTTTGGTGTAATGTGCAATTTACCCAAAAACTAGGGTTCAAAATGCAAATTACCACTTCAATAAGGTACTTAATGTTTCTTGGCATAATCTAGAGTAAAGAAAATGAGAGGGGCATCTCATTTGAATTAATTTGGAGGAGAGAGAATCTTGATATTAAAATAATCAAGATTTAATCTTGAGTGAAACCCTAATTCAATTTAGGGTAAAAATGAATGTATTAATTAAAGGGCTTTCAAAAAAAATGTTATTGGTTGATTTTGAATAAGGATGGACGTTCTTTTTCCAAGATAAGGAACGAAAATATCCTAAGTAGGTGAAATTCCACTCACCTTATTATAAAGAAAAGTAATATCCACTCAAATTATGGATATTAATATAATATGATTAAGGTGCTTAATTTGCTTTTCTTTAAATTGAGGATAATGAAGGAGAATTAAAGTAAAAGGAGGATTCCTCGTACCCAAGGAAGATGAGGGGGAAGAGGCGGCCACATTTTTGGGATTAATTGGATTTTTATAAGGCATTTTCTCTCTCATCAATTTCCTTATAAAAGTGCCTTTTCCAAATCAATGGAAAGGCTTTTTCGGCCCTTTGTTCTTCCTTAGCTTTGGATGAGCTCAAGGGGACTTAGGAGAAACAGGAGGACGAGCCCCAACCTGTTGTTAAGCTTCTGGACCTTCGTCCTCCTTGATTTCATGGTGGAAATCAAAAATAAATTATGGATTCCTTCTTATTTCGATCTCCTCTTCAACCCTAGCCAACTTTTACAATCAAAAGCTTGAGGACGAACCTAGGGGGAGTTGCAAGAGCTTCATCCACCATTAATGGCGTGATCTTGGAGCTTTGGAGCTCAATTGGAGGTGGGTTTTATAACTTGAAACCCTAACTTTGTTATTGTAATCAATTCCTTATCAATTTGTGATCATTTCTACATTTCTGAAATTAAGTTTGGTTGATTGATGAAATTTCCATGGAAATCACAGTGGATCTCATGAGTTTGCAGGTTTATGATGATGAAATAATCATAAGCACACACCTCCCCAAATATCTTGGGAAAATGGTTTCAAAGTTTGGTTGGACCAAACGGTTTCACCAAACCGTTTGGTGACCAAACGGTTTGCAAACCGTTTGGGAGAAAACCATTTGAGTGAGTTGACCAAGCGTTGAACGTTTGGGATTTCAGTTCATAATTATGTTGGTTTATAACCCTCCAAAGTTTAGGGATTAACTCCAAAGGAATCATGAGTTGAAGGCTAATCAATTGGGCAAATCGAATTGAATTAAGTGCTGATTTTCAACCTGATTAACTTGACCTTTTTGGGAAAACGGTTTCAAAACCGTTTATGGAGTCGACCAAGCATTGACCGTTTGGGATTATTGATCCTAATTATGTTGGATAATGACTCATAAAAAATTTTATGGGTTAACTCCCAAGGAATCATGAGTTGAAGGCTAATCAGTTAGGCAAACCCTAATTGGAATTAGTGCTGAAATTCCAATGAGTTAATTTGTGATTTTGGGTTGATTAGCCCAAACGGTTTCAAAACCATTTGGGGATCATCCAAACGGTTTCAAAACCGTTTGGGGGTCACCCAAGACCATTTGGAGGTGTGGAGTTAAGTATGGTTAGGTGTTCGAAGGTCTAAAGGTACCAAGCTGATATACAATGCAATGCTGATTTGGTGATCAATCCAATGATTCAAACATTGATTGATTGACTTGGATTATGATGTGGACATGGGAAAACGGTCTCAAGACCGTTTGGAGGTCATCCAAACGACCTCAAGACCGTTTGCGGTCAGGTGATGTTCAATTTGAATGATGGTTCAATGGTTTCAAAGTAACTAATCCTGCATTGATTAGTGTTGATGGATCATTGATTCCAAACCCAAATTCAATTGAATCAAACCCTAATTGATGATCAATTGAGGGTCAATTGAAGGAAAAAAAAGTTGAAGGTTGACCTATTAAACTCAATTGAAGTATGATTATAGGTCCAATTGATGATTGGTTCCATGAATTCAATGATCGAAGGAATCAACATTGGAAATCCTAATTCAATTGGATACTTTATGTAATGGAGGTCCAATGTGATTGAATCTCTTGAAAATTAAGATGATGAATGATCCATGATTCAATTGATGATTGAGTTGATGATCCAATTGGTTGAAGTTCCATTGATTGGAATTGAGTGTTGTGGAAGTCTTGATTGACTTTTTGGTTCATGCGGTTTTGAGATGTTTGGACCAAACGGTCTCAAGACCGTTTAGGACCAAACAGTCTCAAACCGTTTGAGACCCATGCAGTTTCAAGTCCATGCGGTTTCAAATCTTTTTGCTTAAACGGTTTCAAACCGTTTGTGATTCAATTTGGTTAATTCAACTGGATGCCCAATGCAATTGAAGGATCAATTGGTTAATCCAATTGAGTACTTAAAGTAATTCAAGGAACAATGGGTTGATCCAATTGAGTACCCAATGAAATCAAAGACTCAATTGACTAATCTAAATGGATACTTAGTGCAATTGAAGGTTCCATTGATCAATCTATTTGGATACCTCATGTTATTGAAGGTCCAATTGATCAAATGTTTTTGGAAACCTAATGTAATTAGGTGAGAGATACCTTAATGGTACTAATTAATAATGCATAACAAATGCATGGATCCAATACATGATGAAAACCCTAATTGAGGCTGATTCCATGTATAACCCTAATAAGAGGTTGTCTACATGTGAAATCACTAATTAGGATGAATAATAAACCCTAGTTGAGGGTATATCTATGTTAAACCATAGTTGAGGGTGCATCCATGTGAAACCCTAGTTTAGAGAGTATCCATGTGAAACCCTAACTGAGGGTGCATCCAGGTGAAACCCTAATTGAGAGTGATTTCATGAGAAACCGGAATAGGAAATGATTAGTAAACCCTAATTATGGGTAACGTGTTATGAAACCCTAATGATGGGTGATGCTATAGGCAATCCCTATTCTAAAAGAGGGGAGATGATATGTGAAACCCTAATCCCTAATGAAAGAATAGAATTCATACTTGAATAGGATTCAAGAGGTGAACTCCTGTAGCACGATCTTGTTAGGCAGCACGGTCGTGGTATCTTTCCTTTGCAGGACCGTGCAAGGTAGCACGGCCGTGGTGGATTCATTTTGCACGACCGTGCAAGGTAGCACGGCCGTGGTGACTTTCTTTGCACGACCGTTCTTGGTTGCACGGTCGTGGTACTCTATGTTTGACTTAGAGTTTGTTTTGAAAAAGACCTAACATGGTCTTTTTATTAATTCCTAACATATGGATGAATCCATTGTATTGGCAATAGTTGTATATTCCAAGTGAGTGACTAATGATCACTACTTTATATGATGAATATGATAAATTGGTGCATAAAGTATTAGGATGGGTAATACCCTAATACAAGTTAAGTATATGAACTTAAGTAAGATGAGGGTGTTGAGGGAAGTGATACATCAAGATATGATAGACATCATATCCAACACCCCAAATGCTAGTATACCTTGTTGTGTTATAAGTCCAATATGATTGGATGAATGATACATAAGATTTGTGATGGAAATCCTAATCCTGGTAAAGGATTAAGGGTAATACCCTTGAATTATTAATACATTGTTTTTGCATGATGTTGATAGATAATTGATGTGCTGCTATCATATGTGCTAACCATGCAGGTATCATGAGATGATGGGCATGGCCAGGTATGAGCTGTGATATGTTATTAATTTGAATTTGTTTATTGGGCCTTGTGTGTCATAATATATCTTGTTGTCTGGTAAGAGGTAGCAAGAGAGTTAATGGGCCTCAAGTATCATACTTACCTTGGTCAGATGACCTAAAGGTGTTAGTTACCTAAGGAAGTGGTAACAATGCTCAGGTGATGAGCTAAGGGTTTAAATACCCAAAATCACATGGTTAGGGTATTGAAATTGTAAAAGGATGAGAATTCACAGTGGTGAATTGAGGGATTAAGATCCCAACACTCTATGAAAAGAGTATGGCAACGGGCCATGACTCCACAATGATAATGCCAGGCTTTAGATATATGATCTAAGCCTGAAGAGAGTTAATGCAGTGATAATGATTCTTTTGTTTGAATAGATGTTATACATGTTCTTTATATTCATTAAAGGATAAGTGACATTTTGATTCTATCAAGTTATAGTTGCAATGCTTCTGATATAGAATAATGTTCTAATATGTTAGACATTAAAATATCTGCTGTCAAATAAATATGATTCTTCTATTCATATTTATCTTCTTAAGTTGCAATAATAATGTTACTGGCAGAGAGTTATATCTCTCGCTGGGGCAATTTTTATAATTGTCTCACCCCCGTGGGAACCATATTTTTAGGTGGACGTGGATGAGGAGACAAGAATCCTTCTGTAGGTGAAGGACAGCAGTAGCTGCAGGGACAGTAGTGAAGCCTCAGGTGGAATCATTTGCTGACATATCATGTATAGTTGTATATAGAGTCCTATGTGTCGTCTCTGTACTCTCAGGTCCTTAGAGTTTTAGTTAGTGTTTTAATGAATTGATCCGAGATTTTGGCTTGATGCACTCGAAGCTATATGTTGTCCATATTTTATGTTGGAGACAACTGATGTTGTAAATCTCGAGAAGAGATAGTACAAGACATGTACTTTGAAAAAGAATGTAAATGTTATACTTTGGCTCTTGAAGAGAACGATTTCCAATGTGTGGATCTCTTTGCAAAAAGTTTTAATTTTTAGTGATTTTCGCTAATTCGCTGCTTGATGAATGCTTCTGCTTTAGTTAATTATGTTTTTATGAGTTGTATGCCATAATTTAGTGGTATAAGAGATCTAGGTTCGCTGAGTCTACAGAGACATAGGACTAAGGTTGTAGAGTCTATTCTAAGTGTCTTCCAGTTTATCTGATAGTATCTTCTGCTCACATAGGAGAAGAAGAACTTGAAAATGACTGGAGAACACGAGGAACACATTGCTAAGGGCAATGTTGTTACACCAGGAGAGGGTGCATGGGACTAGGCAAGAGGAGAACAAGTGTCTGAGAATCCCTATTAATACCTGACCAGGATAGAGAATGCTATGATCATGCTCTTGTTGGGCAGACTAGGGCAACAATAATGCATATAGTGGACTGGATACTAGCCTTATGATCTAGGTAATCAGTCCTTAATACAGAAAGCTTGAGTTTTAAAAGAGTTCCTAAATGACTTAGTCATGTTCGAACAAGGGAAAATCATGTGTGTATAATGATATGAAAAGCAAGGAATATGATAGCGTGTAATTGCATACTACTTGATCTCAGTATTTGTAAACCCTGGCCAGGTATATAACTATTGATGATAAAGTGAGTATGGAAACTCTTAGATTGGTATCTTTTTGATTGCCCTGATCAAGCAGTCATTCTGATACAATCTAATGAGTATCATGAAATAAGAAATATGGAATCAATAAAGGAAGATGCTTTGTGCAATTCCAACAAAGGAAGATGCTTTGTGCAATTCCCATAAAGGAAGATGCTTTGTGCAATTCCAATAAAGGAAGATGCTTTGTGCAATTCCAATAAAGGAAGATGCTTTGTGCAATTCCAACCCTAAACAAAAAGGGAAGACCTATGTGTCATTCCCAACTAAAAGAGGGAAAGCTATGTGCCATCCCCAACAAAAAGGGAAGAGCTATGTGACATTCCCAACCAAAAGGAGAAAGCTATGTGCCATCCCCAACAAAAAGGGAAAATCTATGTGACATTCCCAACCAATAGGGGAAAGATATTTGACATACCCAACAAAAAGGGAAGAGCTATGTGTCATTCCCAACCAAAAGGGGAAAGCTATGTGACATACCCAAAAAAAAGGGAAGAGCTATGTATCATTCCCAACCAAAAGGGGAAAGCTATGTGACATCCCCAACAAAAAGGGAAGAGCTATGTGTCATTCCCAACCAACAGGGGAAAGCTATGTGACATCCCCAACAAAAAGGGAAGAGCTATGTGTCATTCCCAACCAAAAGGGGAAAGGTATGTGCCATCCCCAACAAAAAGGGAAAAGCTATGTGACATTCCCAACCAAAAAGGGGAAAGCTATGTGCCATCCCCAACAAAAAGGGAAAAGCTATGTGTCATTCCCAACCAAAAGAGGGAAAGCTATGTGCCATCCCCAACAAAGAGGGAAAAGCTATGTGACATTCCCAACTAATAGGAAGAACTATGTGAACATTCCCAATTACATAGAGTTTTTTAAAGGATTACTGAGTAAATTATCTTTGTTAGACGTATATATTTTACCCCTTTGATAATATTCTTAGGTGATGATAGATGTATGTTTTTTTATGCTTTTTCCTTTCAATAATATGGACATCATATGTTAGGGGTTTATGCTCTGCATAAACATTGATGAGGTTGAATTAGTGAAAGGAACTTTGTGTGGAATCACAGAGTTCATGATATCCCCATGATATTAAGATTATATGTGGAGACTTGAGGGCATGATTAATGAATAATCTGTTCCTTCTTTTGTCTGGGATTTCAGGGACGAAATCCTTGTTAGGGGTTTATAATTTGTAACATCCCTGACTTGGGTTATGAATTAACCCTAGATGTTTTTCCTAATAAGGTTGAGTAGATTCTTAATCTTATCTTGGGAAAAGTGATTAGAGCTCATGAGAAAGTTATGTTTCAATTTTGGTCCTGT
The DNA here is from genome assembly GCA_963693085.1 of Alisma plantago-aquatica. Lineage (NCBI taxonomy): Eukaryota > Viridiplantae > Streptophyta > Magnoliopsida > Alismatales > Alismataceae > Alisma > Alisma plantago-aquatica. Next base: position 502,768,609 of record OY856410.1, on the reverse strand, counting down.
TTGAACAATGTTGAAGCAATGATTGCTTATTTTGGACTAAAGTGCAAATTACCCAAGTTGAGGGGTTAAATTGCAAATGTTGCATGATAAGATATTTCTCTGATGTTGAGACATTATAAGAATGAATATGATGTAGTGGTATGGTTCTCACAAGCTTGGGCACCAAGATTAAGCTTGTAAAGCAAGGTTGTGCATTAAAACCTAGTTTTGGTGTAATTTGCAATTTACCCAAAACCTAGGGTTCAATAGGCATCATGTAGAGCAAATAAAATGAGAGGGGCATATCATTTGAATTAAGTTGTAGGAGAGAGAATCTTGATATTGAAATAATCAAGATTTAATCTTGAGTGAAACCCTAATTCAATTTAGGGCAAAAATGAATGTATTAATTAAAGGGCCTTCAACCAAAATGTTATTGGTTGATTTTGAATAAGGATGGACGTTCTTTTTCCAAGATAAGGAACGAAAATATCCTAAGTAGGTGAAATTCCACTCACCTTATTATAAAGAAAAGTAATATCCACTCAAATTATGGATATTTATATAATATGATTAAGGTGCTTAATTTGCTTTTCTTTAAATTGAGTATAATGAAGGAGAATTAAAGGCAAAGGAGGATGCCTCGTACCAAGGAAGATGAGGGGGAAGAGGCGGCCACATTTTTGGGATTAATTAGATTTTTATAAGGCATTTTCTCTCCATCAATTTCCTTATAAAAGTGCCTTTTCCAAATCACTTGAAAGGCTTTTTCGACCCTTTCTTCTTCCTTTGCTTTGGATGAGCTCAAGGGGACTTAGGAGCAACAGGAGGACGAGCCCCAACCTGTTGGTAAGATTCTTGACCTTCGTCCTCCTTGATTTCATGGTGGAAATCGAAAATAAATTATGGATTCCTTCTTATTTCGATCTCCTCTTCAACCCTATCCAACTTTTACAATCAAAATCTTGAGGACGATCTCCTCTTCAACCCTAGCCAACTTTTACAATAAAAATCTTGAGGATGAGCCTAGGGGGAGTTATAAGAGATTCATCCACCATTAATGGCGTGAGCATGGAGCTTTGGAGCTCAATTGGAGGTGGGTTTTATAACTTGAAACCCTAACTTTGTTATTGCAATCAATTCCTTATCAATTTGTGATCATTTCTACATTTTCAAAATTAAGTTTAGTTGATTGATACAATCTCCATGGAAATCACAGTGGATCTCCTGAGTTTGCAGGTTGATGATGATGACATCATCATAATCACACATGTCCCCAAATATCTTGGGCAAACGGTTTCAATGTTTGGTTGGACCAAACGGTTTCACCAAACCGTTTGGTGACCAAACAGTTTGCAAACCGTTTGGGAGAAAACAGTTTCAAAACCATTTGAGTGAGTTGAAAAAATATGGATCGTTTGGGATTCCTGTTCATAATTATGTTGGTTGATAACCCTCCAAATTTGAGGGATTAACTCCAAAGGAATCGTGAGTTGAAGGCTAATCAATTGGGCAAATCAAATTGAATTAAGTGCTGATTTTCAACCTGATTAACTTGACCTTTTTGGGCAAACGGTTTCAAAACCGTTTGGTGGAGTTGACCAAGCATTGACCGTTTGGGATTATTGATCCTAATTATTTTGGCTAATGACTCACCAAATTATATGGGTTAACTACCAATGAATCATGAGTTGAAGACTAATCAATTAGGCAAACCCTAATTGGAATTAGTGTTGAAATTCCAATGAGTTAATTTGAGATTTTGGGTTGATTCGCCCAAACGGTTTCAAAACCAATTGGGGATCACCCAAACGGTTTCAAAACCGTTTGGGGGTCACCCAAGACCGTTTGGAGGTCTGGGGTTAAGTATGGTTAGGTGTTCGAAGGTCTAAAGGTACCAAGCTGATATACAATGCAATGCTGATTTGGTGATCAATCCAATGATTCAAACTTTGATTGATTGACTTGGATTATGATGTGGACATGGGAAAAAGGTCTCAATACCATTTGGAGGTCTTCCAAATGACCTCAAGACCGTTTGGGGTCAGGTCATGTTCAATTTGAATGATGGTTCAATGGTTTCAAAGTAACTAATCCTGCATTGATTAGTGTTGATGGATCATTGATTCCAAACCCTAATTCAATTGAATCAAACCCTAATTGATGATCAATTGAGGGTCAATTGAAGGTCAAATCAGTTGAAGGTTGACCTATTAAACTCAATTGAAGTATGAGTATAGGTCCAATTGATGATTGGTTCCATGAATTCAATGATCGAAGGAATCAACATTGGAAATCCTAATTCAATTGGATACTTTATGTAATGGAGGTCCAATGTGATTGAATCTCTTGAGAATTAAGATGATGAATGATCCATGATTCAATTGATGATTGAGTTGATGATGCAATTGGTTGATGTTCCATTGATTGGAATTGAGTGTTGTGGAAGTCTTGATTGACTTTTTGGTTCATGCGGTTTTGAGAGGTTTGGACCAAACAGTCTCAAGACCGTTTGAGTCCAAACGGTCTCAAGACCATTTGGGACCAAACGGTCTCAACACCATTTAAGATCAAACGGTCTCAAACCGTTTGAGACCCATGCGGTTTCAAAGCTTTTTTCTTAAACAGTTTCAAACCCTTTGTGATTCAATTTGGTTAATTCAATTGGATGCCCAATGCAATTGAAGGATCAATTGGTTAATCCAATTGAGTACTTAAAGTAATTGAAGGAACAATGGGTTGATCCAATTGAGTACCCAATGAAATCAAAGACTCAATTGACTAATCCAAATGGATACTTAGTGCAATTGAAGGTTCCATTGATCAATCTATTTGGATACCTCATGTTATTGAAGGTCCAATTGATCAAACCTTTTTGGAAACCTAATGTAATTAGGTGAGAGATACCTTAATGGTACTAATTAATAATGCATAACAAATGCATGGATCCAATACATGATGAAAACCCTAATTGAGGCTGATTCCATGTATAACCCTAATAAGAGGTTGTCTACATGTGAAATCACTAATTAGGATGAATATTAAACCCTAGTTGAGGGTATATCTATGTTAAACCATAGTTGAGGGTGCATCCATGTGAAACCCTATTTTAGGGAGTATCCATGTGAAACTCTAACTGAGGGTGCATCCATGTGAAACCCTAATTGAGAGTGATTTCATGAGAAACCCTAATAAGAAATGATTAGTAAACCCTAATTATGGGCAACGTGTTATGAAACCCTATATGCAATCCCTATTCTAAAAGAGGGGAAATGATATGTGAAACCCTAATCCCTAATGAAAGAATAGAATTCATACTTGAATAGGATTCAAGAGGTGAACTCCTATAGCATGACTGTGTTGGGCAGCACGACCGTGGTATCTTTCCTTTCCACGACCGTGCAAGGTAGCACGACTGTGGTGGATTCATTTTGCATGACCGTGCAAGGTAGCACAGCCGTGGTGACTTTCTTTGCACGATCGTTCTTGGTTGCACGACTGTGTTACTCTATGTTTGACTTAGAGTTTGTTTTGAAAAAGACCTAACATGGTCTTTTTATTAATTTCTGACTTATGGATGAATCAATAGTATTGGCAATAGTTGTATATTCCAAGTGAGTGACTAATGATCACTACTTTATATGATGAATGTGATAAACTGGCACGTAAAGTATTATCATGGGTAATACCCTAATACAAGTTAAGTATATGAACTTAAGTAAGATGAGGGTGTTGAGGGAAGTGATACATCAAGATATGATAGATATCATATCCAACACCCCAAATGCTAGTATACCTTGTTGTGTTATAAGTCCAATATGATTGGATGAATGATACATAAGATGTGGGATGGAAATCCTAATCCTGGTAAAGGATTAAGGGTAGTACCCTTGAATTATTAATACATTGTTTTGCATGATGTTGATAGATAATTGATGTGCTTCTATCGTATGTGTTAACCATGCAGGTATCATGAGATGATGGGCATGGCCAGGTATGAGCTGTGATATGTTATTAATTTGAATTTGTTTATTGGGCCTTGTGTGTCATAATATATCTTGTTGTCTGGTAAGAGGTAGCAAGAGAGTTAATGGGCCTCAAGTATCATACTTACCTTGGTCAGATGACCTAAATGTGTTAGTTACCTAAGGAAGTGGTAACAATGCTCAGGTGATGAGCTAAGGGTTTAAATACCAAGAATCACATGGTTAGGGTATTGAAATTGTAAAAGGATGAGAATTCCCAGTGGTGAATTGAGGGATTAAGATCCCAACACTTTATGAAAAGAGTATGGCTACGGGCCATGACTCCACAATGATAATGCCATGCTTTAGATATATGATCTAAGCATGAAGAGAGTTAATGCACTGATAATGATTCTGTAGTTTGAATAGATGTTATACATGTTCTTTATATTCATTAAAGGATAAGTGACATGTTGATTCTATCAAGTTATAGTTGCAATGCTTCTGATATAGAATAATGTTCTAATATGTTAGACATTAAAATATCTACTGTCAAATAAATATGATTCTTCTGTTCATATTTATCTTCTTAAGTTGCAATAATAATGTTATTGGCGGAGAGTTATATCTCTCGTTGGGGGCAATTTTTATAATTGTCTCACCCCCGTGGGAACCACATTTTTAGGTGGACGCGGATGAGGAGACAGGAATCCTTCAGTAGGTGAAGGACAATAGTAGCTGCAGGGACAACAGTGAAGCCTCAGGTGGAATCATTGGCTGACATATCATGTATAGTTGTATATAGAGTTCTATGTGTCGTCTCTGTACTCTCAGGTCCTCGAAGTTTTAGTTAGTGTTTTAATGAATCGATCCGAGATTTTGGCTTGATGCACTCGAAGCTATATGTTGTCCATATTTTATGTTGGAGACAGCTGATGTTGTAAATCTTGAGAAGAGATAGTACAAGACATGTACTTTGAAAAAGAATGTAAATGTTATACTTTGGCTCTTGAAGAGAAAGATTTCCAATGTGTGGATCTCTTTGCAAAAAGTTTTAATTTTTAGTGATTTTCGCTAATCCTCTGCTTGATGAACGCTTCCGCATTAGTTCACTATGTTTTTATGAGTTGTATGACACATAAAGGATCTCATCTCATTAAGGTTGATCAAAGGCTTGTGGTCGACCACAACTAAAAATGGTAATGAAATCTATAGTGATGGCTGATTAGAGAAAATGAAAGGAACATAAAATGATTTTTTGCCAATTATCAAATTGCACTGTGGTGCCAAGCAAAGTCTATTGAGGCTTGGGCATCTCTAAATGTTATCACTTACACTCCACACTTCTTTTGAATAATAATTAATGCAACAAAGCCTTGATATCTACGACACTACAATATGCTTGTAAAGAACTTTATAATTGTATAGCGTCAAAAATAGAAAGCTATCAAGGCATTTAATTCTAATCAGGATTTGAGACAACACAATTTTAATTTTATCATCTTTGAACAAGCATCCTTGACCAAGATGCTTTGACTGAGCACATGAGTAAATATCACGTTTGCAATATGTAAAATAAACCAATTCAGGCCTAAAAGATCACATGAATATGTAGCACACTCACTCTAAAAACCAACTACAAGTTTGTGAAATTAAAGCTCAATAGACAATATTTTGATCGAAACATATTTTGACCGAGCAACCCCTAGATTTGAGCAGTTCATAGACCAAGAGGAATTCTGCCAAAAATTTTAACCATTGTCAACAAATTCAAAGAAAATGGTAGAAAAAAATCAATCATCATTTTTCTCACCAACTTTTATATTAAAGAATTAAAGTAGTCACCCATTCTTTTTTTCTCCTTTTTTTCTTATATTTTTTAACCTTTTTCAACTTTAGTAATTGAGTTCTAGAAAAAGTTGAAAGAAATACATCCCTATCACTTTGTGTACTTTTTTCTTTTTTTTCATCATTTTAGGTGATTAGGCATTCAACTATATTATGAAAAATTTTCCCCTCTTGTATCTCACATTCATCAATATACTTTCCAAAAGATTTTATGGTATTTATTGTAGAGGTAAGTCTAGTTCAGAAATAGTTCCATATTTTTCAATGTGAAATAATTCTAGTTTATTATTAACCATATTAATTTAGAATCATTAACTTGCTTGGTTTCTTCATAAATAATAGATAATTTCCTCCAAATATCATCTGCAATTTCACCAGAAGAAATATAATTAAATTTATCGGCAGGAAGAAAGTTATAAAGCAAGTCTACAAGTCTAGCATTGAGAGTAGCATTTCTTACCATAGCTACATCCCATTCCTCAAAATCTACTGTTAGAGGAACATATGGATGGATCACCATCTTTCAAAGATCAAGTCTAAAACCTTGAATGAAGAATCACATATCTTGCTTCCAAAGAGTGTAGATGGAGATATCAAAGATAGTCACTAAGTTGATGTGTGGTCCTTCAAGGTTGAGTTGGCCCAATAAACTTTCCCCCATATTTCAAGAAATGTTAAATTTCCTTGAATCCTCTCTGATACAAAGAGATGTGCTCTCAAGAGGGAGTGAATAGAGAAAAAATGTTATGCAATCTCAAACACTAAGGAGGTTAGGTTGCAACTTGAAAGTAATTGTACCATGAAGGCAAACTACAAGAGACACTAGATGTAGAGTGGTTCCATCAAAAGACGTCACTCTACTACTTTGTTCTTTCCAACAAAGATTTTCAACATGTATTTTATTCCTTTTGTGTAATCAATACATAATACATAAACTGATGTCTTTTTTGGCTCAAGACAACCCTCCTTTTCTAGCTCAAGGAGAACTTTCTCAAGGGAGTATATCACAATAAGCCTCCAACCTTGGATGCAAACTTCTCACAAGAAGTAGCTCCAATAGGCTTCCCAACAACCTTGTCACAAGAAGTTCTTGGAAGAAACACAACAAAGTCACATTATACACAACTTTGTCACATGAAGTAGCTCCAACATGCTTCCCAATATCCTTCTCAAAAGAAGTAGTTGGAAGCAACACAATGAAGTAGATCACAATCAACCTCCTACCTTGGATGTGACATTATCCAAGAAGTAGCACCAAGAATCTTCTTCCTAGCCTTCTCGCAATAAGTAGTGAGAAGCACCAAGAATAAACAAGATGACTAAGAGAGGAAGAAGAAATAAAAACTCAACTGAACATTATAATAATATAGCTCTATATGAACAAGTGATGTTCAACTCTCCACAAGGATAGGAAAGGATATATTTGGTGGATTATGACACTATTGTTGAGATATGGCTTAGATATTTAGATAGAAATAAAGAACTCTAAGCTTTAAGAAATATATCATGTGATAGATTTGCTCAAATGTCAATTCTAAGTGTTCATAAATACTCTTTTATATAGGAAACACTTAGGAATATCCAATATAGCTGCTGGAAGTGTTTTGAATAAAATAAATTCTAAACTAGTTGTTAGATAAAAAGGTGAATTTACAAGGCTAAACAAATAAATGCATGTTTTGACTAAGGACTGGTCTCATTCAAAGAATAGTTCGATCAAAATATTTCATATAAAAACACTATTATATTTTTGAAAACATGTCGAGTGATTTTTCTATTGACACCTAACTATCCTAAAGAGTGGGTATAAGTGTTGAATAAGGTTTAGGATAGGATTGGGCCAATCATCACCTATTCTTTGATGAATGAATATTCATCATGAAATTCAATTATCACTTTGGGACCAATTCAACTCTACATATATACTATTTCACTCAATATGAATCATAATGTGCAAAGTTACTTAGTTGATTCGATTATCAAGGTTTTATCTAAACATCATTCATTTAATGCAGGTTTTGACAAAGCTAAACAAGAAGTCAAAGTCCACCTTCATCTCTGTCTCTGATCGAGTTATCTAAACAAGGTATTCCATCCATGCAGTCTCAAGACCGTTTGGGTCCATCCGGTTTCAAGACCGTTTGGGTCCATGCAGTTTCAAGACCGTTTGGGTCCATGCAGTTTCAAGACCGTTTGGGTCCATGCGGTCCCAAGACCGTTTGATCCCATGCGGTCCCAAGACCGTTTGAGTCCATGCGGTCCCAAGACCATTTGAGCGGCAGAGACCGTTTAAAGAAATCACTCAGCTACAAAGGATCGAGCAATGCATGAACTTAAGATCGCGAAGCAGAGTCCTGACCACGGCCGCGGTGGTCCAAAACGACCGTGGTCTTCTGCCATCGCCATGACCGTGTGACATGGCCATGACCGTGGTGGACCATCCCAATGCCTGACTTCATACTCACCATGCCCGTGCATGACAGCACGGCCGTGTGGCATCTACCTCGCCACGACCGTGGTGTCTTGCCACGGCCGTGGCACAATGCTATCAGAGCTCGATTTCACAATCACCATGCCCGTGTAAGTCACCACGACCGTGGAACAGCAGCTCCACCATGACCGTGGTACCTGACCACAACCGTGGTGCGTCGTCTTCAACCTCCAACCAGCACCTATTTGCAGCTCCTAATCCAGGTCGATTGGGGGTGATTCGCAGATCAAATGGGGTCGCCCCGAGGTCGCCGCACCTACAGAAGAAGGTCAGAGATCATTTGATAGTTCGGAGAGCCGTTAAATCGATTTACCAAGAAGACCCTCTACTGATCGTTTATAAAGTATTAGCTCGATTCTGATCCTAGACCGAATAGCTGCTTCTTGAAGACCGTTTAGAGGTGATTCGTGGACCGTTTGATACCAAAACCGTTTGTAGAAACCGCATGAGAAGTTGCACCCCCAAGACTGTTTGCTAGCAAATGGTCTACAGACTGTTTGCCCATCTCTGTCTCACGAAGACCGTTTGGCTGGAAGCGTTGACCGTTTGATTTCATACGGTTTCCAAACCGTTTGCTGCTGCCAATCAGTGAAGACCGTTTGATCAATGCACCAGAAACCATTTGCGCTCAAACGGTCTCCAGACCGTTTGGTAGCAAACAGTCTTCAGACCTTTTGGCACCAAACGGTCTCCAGACCGTTTGGCACCAAACGGTCTCCAGACCGTTTGGCACCAAACAGTCTCCAGACTGTTTGGACTCTTTTAATCCAAGACCGTTTGGGGACAGTCTGGGGCCTATAAATAGGACCCCAAGGGTCCTCATTTGGCATCAGTTCCGGGACGCCGACAGGCTGCCTGTATACAGATCTGATCCGAAACCAATCCAGTTCGGGCTAGTTTCATTCCACCGACTGCCCGTGTTGCAACTAAGGAAGCTGAGGAGAGAAGGAAGACAGAGTGAGGGAGACTGTCCGGTCTGTCATGGCATCTCCCATTCACGTCCAGATCTGCTCTGACACGACGTAGAAGGCCATATTTTCTTCACTGAGCTGCGACTACCTTCTGTACTGAGTTCATGGCGGATTTCTCTCTCTTTATCATTCTTCTTATTTCTCACATCATGAGCGAGTAGTACCTTTTCACTGGGGTGCGGGGACTTGCCTCGCTGCCCATGCAACATGTTATTTTGTTAAACTTTCCAAGGCAATGTATATAATTCTTCATTTTGTTGTTGATCTTTATGCTTGTAGTTTTATTGATTGCTAGCTTTCATCTTGGTTTTTCCTATGTTATGAGAAATTCTATACGTAGGATTGGATGTCGTTTAACAAGTTGACTCTCAAACTAGAAATAGAATGGGATTCCTTGAGGTTGTAAGTGTATGATCCGCGAGGGGATGAGCCATCTAGCCTTCGGTGATGCTTCTGTGAACCTAACGCCCTTACGGGGGGTTCATAGCCTTAGTTGGATTTTGTATCTTCTTATTAATTATCGATGTTTGCTCGTATATAAATCTTCTACTTGCTTATCGATTAATGCGGTTCACTCCCAAACTAGAAATAGAGTGAGATTTATTAAGAGCCGTAAGTAAAGTGATCCGGTTGGTGATGAGACATCTGATGCCTAAGGTGATGCTTATGCGAACCTAACGCCCTCACGGGGGGTTTTGCAGCAACTCTATTTGGATTGTTATATCTTGCCTGGTTTGTTTGCAATTGAATGTGTTGCGTGTGTAGCAGTGGTGAAACCCGATACCATCCCAGCAATTCCATATCATTGATCTAAACCCAACTTTAATTCTAATTTTACTTTCTTGCTATTAGTTTAAGTAACCTCAAATCAATCAACCGTTTTAAATATTAGTCTTAACTCGAACTAGACTAGACTGACAAGATTCTTAAAAACGTTGTCCTTTGGGTTCGATCCTAAGCTATACTGCAATTGATCCGTCCTCTTGCGGGTGGTTATATTGCACATTAGTTTTGGTTAAAACTCGGGAATTTCAACCCCGAGTGAGTTTGTTAGTGCAATTCCTAGCCACGTCAAATTCTGGCACCGTTGCCGGGGACAATGAAATCAATTTAGTCAAATCTAGCTCTTTTAAGGCTAATTTAGGATTTTTTGCTTTTTCTTTTAAAACTATTGATCATCTACTTGAATTTGACTCAACTTTTGTTAACCTCACTCTTGAAATCTTCCAATTTTCAAGTACCACGAAAGAATAGTGCATGCACCGTTCGGACAGCCCCAGACTAGCAGCGAGCTTTGATCCAGAGATAGATAGAACCTTTCATCGTCAGATCCAAGAAAATCAAGCAAGGATGGCTCAAGAAGAAGAAGTAGCCCGAAGGGTGGCTCAAGCCATCAATGCATAGAGAGAGAGACTCATGCAAGAATCCAGAGTTGCAGTTCAGTAGGAAATCCTAGCAGCACAAGCTACAGCACAAGCAGCTGAACTACAAAAGGATCTTAGAGAGTTCTCTATCCTGAAAGCTGCAAATGTTCATCATCCAGTACAACCTCCTCCCATCCATGCTCCTAATTTCGAGATAAGAGATCATTGGATCACCCTGCTTCAGAACATCCCATTCTATGGAAAACAAGGTGAAGATAGTCAAGAACATCTTCTAAGATTTATTGATCTTTGTGCTATGATGAAGCAGAATGGAGTATCTGATGATGCCATTAGACTCCGCCTCTTCAAGTATTCCCTTTCCGATAGAGCCATAAGTTGGTACAATTCGTTGCAAAGTGAAACACCCATCACCACCTGGGAACAACTCCAAAATGTGTTTCTAGAAAAGTTCTACCCTCCATCCCTCACCTATGAAATTAGAGGGCAAATAACAAATTTTACTCAAGTTCCTGGAGAAACTCTTACTGAAGCTTGAAATAGATACAAAGAGCTACTACGCAAGTGTCCACACCATGGGATTCCTAAGAATCAACTCATCAAATTTTTCTATAGAGGTGTGGACGATGATATTAAGAGATTCTTAGATTCCTCATTTGGAGGAAACTTCATGCGTCAAAGTTATGACAGTGCATGGAGAGTCATCACCCTGGGAGCAGAAAATCAAGCCAACTGGGGAAGATCTGTAGGTAAAGGAGTTTTGAAAGTAGCTATGGCCGAAGCTACTCCCGAGTACAAGACTACAGCTGAAACTTTGAAACTCTTGGTTGCCAAACAAGACCATATCGAATCATCCCTTGCTGCTATTGGAAGAGGACGATCACCTACTCCTCAATCAGAACAGATCAAGTCGGCTTCATTATTCTGTGAAGCATGTAAGAGCACCGATTATTCCACCTTATCATGCAATGTTCTCTATGATGTTGTTCTGAGCAATGTATGTGGGCAAGGAGATAGTGGTCAAATGGAAAATCTTAATGCTATCAATACCATTCCTAGTCAAAGTTATTACAACCCGAATCAGAATAGGAATCACCCAGGTTTTCAATATGGAAACCCCTCTGGAGCAGCAAACTCGCATCAATGTGGTTCAAACAATCAACCAAGAGGCCCACCAGGATTCTAGTATAATCAACAACATAATTTTGGAAATTAAGAAAACTACAAAATTAACTTTCAGAATAGGAACTACAATAACTATCAAAACAACTCTTAGTATCAAAATCTTAATCAATAGCAAGGACAACAAGCAGGGCCCGTCTCTTCTGATGACAAGCTATCATCCATTGAAAAAATGTTGCAAACTCAGCAAACAATGATAGCTAATCAACAAGCTCAGCAGAAGGCTATTGAATCCCAACTAGCTCAACTCGCAACCAGTATTAAGCCACCCGCTGGAGTTTTTTCTGGCCAACCAGAGAACAATCCTAAGCATCCTGAACAACTGAAGGCAGTCACCACTAGGTTAGGAAAAGACTATTCAGACCCCCCCTGAAAAGACACCTGTGGTTATTACAGACGAGGATGAACCTATGACTGCCCAGGACTGTACAACATTAGAGCATCAATCAAAAGATAATGAGACAGATAAGGGAAATCCTGAGAAACCCACTGATGAAGAAACTGAAACAAAAAAACCTGATATCTCGGTGTACAAGCCTTGTATACCTTTCCCAGCTCGTCTAAAGCAGACAAATCTTGATACCAGATTCAATAAGTTTAAAGAGGCTATGAAGAAACTTCATGTTGATATACCCTTTTTGGATGCTTTGACTGAGATACCAGCATGGAAAAAGTACTTAAAGTCACTTCTCACAAGGAAGTATATAACTGAAGAATATGAGACAGTAAAATTGGCGACAACTACCTCTGATATCATATTAAGCAAGATGCCCAAGAAACAGAAAGATCCAGGATCCTTTGGAATTTCATGTCACATCGGCGACTCATCGTGCAAGAAAGGATTGGCAGATCTCGGTGCGAGAATCTCTATTATGCCACTTAGCCTGTGCAAAAGACTTGGGTTTGCAGAATTGCTTCCTACTGGCATGACTATACAACTTGCAGACAATTCAATAATACGTCCGTTAGGAATCCTCGAAGATGTCCCGATCAAGGTCGGCAAGGACACATATGTTCCATGCGACTTCGTCATTATGGACATAAAAGAAGACACTAGATATCCTCTCATCTTCGGTCGTCCATTCCTCACCACTGCGAGAGCCCTTATTGATGTTGAAGCTGGTACCTTACTTCTCAGATTAGGCAAAGAAACCCTCAAATTTAAAGTTTTTGAAAGCATGAGAAGGCCAAGTATGCAAGAAGAAGTCTATCTGATTGATTGCATTGAGCAAATGTCACTTCTAACACAAGAGCATCACGAATCAAATGACCCCTTGGAAATCACTCTAACAAACCAATCAGTTGATGAACAAATCGATGAACGAATAAAGGATTGCATCGAATCCCTCGACTCTGTTAAGGAAAACGTTGAGGCCACTATTGAAGAGCTCAAGGTTGTCGAAACTACAGAAGAAACAAGCAAAACACAAGAAGCTCCTGAAATGAAACCCCTGCCCGAAGGACCGAAGTACGTGTTTTTAGACGATAGCAAGGTTTGCCCAATTATTATTAATTCCGATCTAACAGCTGAGAAAGAAGAGAAACTTCTGAAGGAATTGAGGGAAAGAAAGAAAGCCATCAGTTATAAAATGAGTGACCTCACAGGGGTCAGTCAAGCGCTGTGCATGCATAAGATCCCTATGATGGAAGATCACAAGTCTACCATTGAGCATCAAAGGAAATTGAATCCAATTATGAAGGAAGTGGTCCGACGCGAAGTCATCAAACTGTTCACAGCTGGAATTATTTATCCAATATCCGATTCGCCCTGGGTGAGCCCAGTGCATGTAGTCCCAAAGAAAGGTGGAACAACTATTATACAGAATGAAAACAATGAACTAATTCCCACTCGAACAGTCACAGGGTGGAGGATGTACATTGATTATAGGAAATTGAACAAGTCAACTCGAAAAGATCATTTTCCAATGCCTTTCCTTGATCAAGTCTTAGAAAGATTGGCTCACCAAGAATATTTCTGTTATCTTGACGATTACTCTGGATTCTATCAAATACCCATACATCCAGATGACCAGGAGAAAACAACCTTTACCTGCCCATTTGGGACATACACATTTAAAAGAATGCCTTTTGGTCTCTGTAATGCGCCTGCAACTTTTCAACGTTGCATGGATGCCATATTCGCTGGTCTTACTGAAACTATTATGGAGGTTTTCATGGATGATTTTTCTGTATACAGAGATTCATTCGATTCTTGCCTAAAGCACCTCTCCCTAGTCCTCAAACGTTGTGAAGAAGCACATCTTGTGCTTAATTGGGAAAAGTGCCATTTTATGGTAAAAGAAGGCATAGTCATCGGCCATAGGGTCAGCGATAGAGGAATTGAAGTAGATAAAGCCAAGATTGAAGTGAATTCTAAATTGGCTATTCCCACAAATGTAAAAGAAGTTCGTGCTTTCCTAGGTCATGCGGGATTTTACAGAAGATTCATAAAGGATTTTTCCAAGATAACGAAGCCTATGACAAACCTACTACTAAAGGATACCGATTTCAATTTCAATGAAGAATGTGTCAAAAGCTTCAACACACTGAAGCAGGCCCTTACAACCACCCCTATCATTAGAGCTCTTGACTGGGACCATCCTTTTGAAATTATGTGCGATGCCAATGATTATGCTGGCGTAGTTTTAAGGCAATGTATAGAGAAGAAGCACTCTATGATCTATTATGCATCAAAAACTCTCGATGAAGCCAAGAGGAATTATGATACTATCGAGAAAGAACTTCTGGCAGTCGTGTATGCCTTTGACAAGTTCAGATCCTACCTAATTGGTTCAAAGGTCATTGTCTACACAGACCACGCTGCCATTCGCTACCTTCTGGCAAAGAAAGATGCACAACCCATGTTGATTAGATGGATCCTCCTACTACAAGAATTTGATTTAGAGATAAGAGATAAAAAGGGTACATAGAATGTTGTAGCAGACCACCTCAGTCACATCCACACTCTGGATATTGAGAAAATTCCAATCAATGATGCCCTGCTAGATGATCAAATAATGAAGGTCTCAGAAGTTGTTCTGTGGTACTCAGATTTTGTAAACTACCTTGTTGTTGGGATTATTCATCCTCAATGTACCGAAAATGCACTGAAGAAGTTCATGCACGATGTGAAGCAATATCACTGGGATGAACCATATCTTTTTAAACTATGTACTGATGGTCTGTATAGACGATGTATCGTCGAAGAAGAAACACAACTTATTTTGGATCAATGTCATTCATGACCAGTGGGAGGACATATGAGCTGTAAAAAGATAGCTTTAAAGGTTTTGCAATGTGGATTCTTCTGTCCAACCTTTTCCAAAGATTCCTACGATTTTTTCCTATCGTGCGACAAATGTCAAAGAACTGGCAATATAACAAAGAGAGATGAGATGCCACTGAATCTATGGCAAGAAGTAGAGATATTCGATGTTTGGGGGGTGGACTACATGGGTCCATTCCCATCTTCTCATGGATTTTCATACATCCAAGTGGTGGTAGACTACGTCTCGAAATGGGTTGAAGCTATACAAACCATCACTAGTGATTCCATACCCATGATCAAATTATTCAAAGATATTATTTTCCCCCGTTTTGGAGTGCCACGTACCATGATATCTAACGGAGGGTCCCCCTTCCTTGAAAGAAGCTTTGAAAGTTTACTGAGAAAATATAGTGTAACACATAAGGTAGCCTCACCTTACAATCCACAAACAAGTGGACAGGTAGAGGTCTCTAACCGTCAACTAAAGGCTATTCTGGAAAAAAATGTAGGACGCAATCAAACGGACTGGGCAACGAAAATCAACGATGCCCTATGGGCCTATCGAACTGCTTATAAAACTCCCATTGAGACTACACCTTTTCGATTAATATATGGAAAGGCTTGCCATCTTCCAGTAGAGATGGAACACAAGGCATTGTGGGCAATCAAACAACTAAACTTTGATATGAAAGAAGCGGGCCAAGCCAGGATTCTACAACTCCAAGAGCTGGATGAACTCAGGATGACAGCTTATGAGAATGCTCGAATCTACAAAGACCGCACAAAACTGTGGCACGATGGACATCTAAAAAGAAAAGACATACAAGTGGGAGACCAAGTTCTGCTTTTCATCTCTAGGTTGAAGTTATTCCCAGGAAAACTCCGCTCACGTTGGTCTGGACCATACATCGTCAAGGGCATCTCTCCACATGGTGCCTTCTCATTATGGAGTGAAAAGTCAGGTGAATTTGTAATAAATGGTCACCGCTTAAAGAGATATTTCACCTCAACTGACATAGGCGCTAAAGCAACATTGGAACTCACCAATCCAAAGGATCCACCGTGAAGCTGAAGGATTCAGTCGAGCCATTGAAATAAAATAAAGGCACTTGTCGGGAGGCAACCCGATCAATAAATCCATTTTTACTAATTAGAATTTCACTTCAATTTTATTTTTACATTCTAGTTAATTTTCCATTAAATAAAATTCGCATCGCAAGATGCCATTTTAATATCTAATTGCCCTTCACCTTTGAGTTTTTCAAATAAAAGGATGCACGCTGATCGGAACTCAACCACACCTGGTGGTCATTCTAGCATGATTTTCCCCCTCCATCTTAGATTTAGGGTTTGCTCGGGACGAGCAAAACTCTAAGTTCGGGGTGGAGGGTGGGTGGTACATGCCTCACTTTCCACCTACACCCATCCTTTTCATACTCAAAATTTTCACTATCACATTCTTGCTAAAATTTTCAAAATTTTTAAAATTTTTAATGTTTTTCAAAGAAATTGAACAGATACTTGATGAATTTTTGACACTTCCCATTTTAGTAAAAATCACTTACTATACTGCTATGCGTTTTGAATCATTATACCCTGCTTATTCAAAGTAAATCTTCAAAAAGGACCATTTTTTGAAACAAGCCTTTTGATCAAAATCATCTTGTGAAGCTTATGACTCCTAACATCATGATACTTTTGCAAAATTGATAAGTGTCTGTCGAACTGATAGGGATCAAACACGTAGTGCTTCCTAACAGACTAGTGGAACCATAACATGGAATCTCCACCAGATCCTCATCAAGTCATTATTTGAGCAGAGTATGATAAAGAGAACGACCTGGTGCACTGAATCATAAATCAAGTTGCATTCTGATCTGAACTCTCTTCTACACTTCTTATATCATCTTCGTACCCCTCCATTCATCAAAAAGAAATGAAAATAGCCAAATTTGTGCCAAACCCTAAGTTCGGGGTGGCACACCACTTCCCTCTTTATCCGCTTCTTCCATACCCCTCGCAAACAAATAGGGGCGTACCACCTAAATTGCAATCTCATGTCAAATAGAGGAGATATTTGCAAACAAAAAGATGCCAAAGTGCACACATAAAGAAATGCAATATCGAGTCGAATAGAGGAGAGATTCGCATAAAAAAATGCAATAAATGAAATTGGAAAGCAAATAAAAATCTCGAGTCGAATAGAGGAGAGATTTACTTCTTCCTTCCATACCACCTTTCACTCCCTCTTCTACCTAATGGCACAATGGTTGCCTACCCTATCCTGAAAAACACCAGATCAAATGCACACTTGTTGTTTTGCAGGTATCTCTGGACTCTTACAAAACTCTTTGACATGCTTGTTGTTGGAAAAAGTGAGGAGGAAGTGATATTAGAAAACGAACCCAAGAACGAAGATATGGTAAGATTTGTTTAGTGGTCTCAGGAGGTTGAGATACTGATCCATATTGAGCAAAAGGAAAATATTCATGATGCGAAGATGAGGTAATGACACGAATTGAAAGCATTCTTTTGGCGACTGTTTCAGATCTTGTGTTACTCGAGGATGAGCAATGTTTAAGTTCGGGGTATTTTGATGAATGAATATTCATCATGAAATTCAATTATCACTTTGGTACCAATTCAACTCTATATATATACTATTTCACTCAGTATGAATCATAATGTGCAAAGTTACTTAGTTGATTCGATTATCAAGGTTTTATTTAAACATCATTCATTTAATGCATGTTTTGACAAAGATGAACAAGAAGTCAAATTCCACCTTCAACTCTGTCTCCGATCAAGTTATCTAAACAAGCAATTCCATCCATGCTGTCTCAAGACCGTTTGGGTCCATGCGGTTTCAAGACCGTTTGGGTCCATGCGGTTTCAAGACCGTTTGGGTCCATGCAATTTCAAGACTGTTTGGGTCCATGCAGTTTCAAGACCGTTTGGGTCCATGCGGTTTCAAGACCGTTTGGGTCCATGCGGTCCCAAGACCGTTTGAGCCCATGCGGTCCCAAGATCGTTTGAGTCCATGCGGTCCCAAGATCGTTTGAGCGGCAGAGAATGTTTAAAGAAATCACTCAGCCGCAAAGGATCGAGCAATGCATGAACTCAAGATCATGAAATAGAGTCCTGACCACGGCTGTGGTGATCCAAAACGGTCGTGGTCTTCTACCATCACCACGACCATGTGACATGGCTACGACCGTGGTGGACCATCCCAATGCCTGACTTCATACTCACCACGCCCGTGCAAGATGACACGACCGTGTGGCACCTACCTCGCCACGACCGTGGTGTCTTGCCACGGCCGTGGCACAATGCTATCAGAGCTCGATTTCACACTCACCACGCCCGTGTAAGTCACCACGGCCGTGGGACAACAGCTCCAACACGACCGTGGTACCTGACCACGGCCGTGGTGCGTCATCTTCAACCTCCGACCAGCACCTGTTTGCAGCTCCTAATCAAGGTCGATTGGGGGTGATTCACGGATCAAATGGGGTCGCCCCGAGGCCGCCACACCTATAGAAGAAGGTCGGAGAACCTTTGATAGGTCAGAGAGCCGCTAAATTGATTTACCAAGAAGACCCTCTACTGATGGTTTGTGGAGTATTAGCTCGATTCTGATCCTAGATCGAATAGCTGCTACTTGAAGACCATTTAGAGGTGATTCACAGACCGTTTGATACCAAAACCGTTTGCAGAAACCGCATGAGAAGTTTCACCCCCAAGACCGTTTGCTAGCAAACGGTCTGCCCATCTCTGTCTCACGAAGACCGTTTGGTTGGAAGCGTTGACCGTTTGATTTCATACGGTTTCCAAACCGTTTGCTACTGCCAATCAGTGAAGACCGTTTGATCAATGCACATGAAACTGTTTGCTCTCAAACGGTCTTTAGACCGTTTGGCACCAAACGGTCTCCAGACCATTTGGACTCTTTTAATCCAAGACCATTTGGGGACAGTCCAGTTGCTATAAATAGGACCCCAAGGGTCCTCATTTGGCATCGGTTCTGGGACGCCGACAGGCTGCCTGTATACAGATCCGATCCGAAACCAGTCCAGTCTGGGCCAGTTTCATTCCACCGACTGCCCGTGTTGCAACCAAGGAGGCTAAGGAGAGAAGGAAGATGGAGCGAGGTAGACTGTCCGGTCTATCTTGGCATCTCCCATTCGCGTCCAGATCTACTCCGACATGACGTAGAAGGCCGTATTTTCTTCACCGAGCTGCGACTACCTTCTACACCGAGTTCATGGTGGATTTCTCTCTCTTTATCATTCTTCTTGTTTCTCACATCATGAGCGAGTAGTACCTTTTCGCTGGGGTGCGGGGACTAGCCCCGCTGCCCATGCAACATGTTATTTTGTTAAACTTTCCAAGATAATGTATATAACTCTTCATTTCATTGTTGATCTTTATACTTGTAGTTTTATTGATTGCTTGCTTTCATCTTGGTTCTTCCTATGTTATGAGAACTTCTATACGTAGGATTGGATGTCATTTAACAAGTTGACTCCCAAACTAGAAATAGAATGGGATTCCTTGAGGTCATAAGTGTATAATCTGTGAGGGGACGAGCCATCTAGCCTTCGGTGACACTTCTGTGAACCTAACACCCTTACAGGGGGTTCACAGTCTTAGTTGGATTTTGTATCTTCTTGTTAATTGTCGATCTTTGCTCGTATATAAATCTTCAGCTTGCTTATCGATTAATGCGGTTGACTCACAAACTAGAAATAGAGTGGGATTTCTTCGGAGCCGTAAGTAAAGTGATCCGGTTGGTGACGAGACATCTGATGCTTAAGGTGATGCTTACGCGAACCTAACGCCCTCATGGGGGGTTTTGCAGTAGCTCTATTTGGATTGTTATATCTTGCCTGGTTTGTTTGCGATTGAATGTGTTGCGTGTGTAGCGGTGGTGAAACCTGATACCATCCCAGCGATTCCATATCATTGATCTAAACCCAACTTTAATTCTTCTTTTACTTTCTTGCTATTAGTGTAAGTAACCTCAAATCAATCAACCGTTTTGAATATTAGTCTTAACTTGAACTAGACTAGACTGACTAGATTCTAAAAAATGTTGTCCTTTGGGTTCGATCCTAAGCTATACTGCAATTGATCCGTCCGCTTGCGGGTGGTTATATTGCACATTAGTTTTGGTTAAAACTCGGGGATTTCAACCCTGAGTGATTTTGTTAGTGCAATTCCTAGCCACGTCATTCTTACATCATTACTAGCACATTGTACAAAATACAATTGTACAAAGCATATACTTGGTAAAAATTGACCTATGAGCATCTGAACACTTATATAATAGAATGTGTTTTTTATTGTTGGATCTAGTCTAAGTTCCTTAATCATCTCAAACAATAAATACACATGTTAGTGATACAAATGAGAAATATTTGCCTCATAAAAATCTGAGAGTGGTATCTCCGAAAATCCAACATATATAAGGTTGAGATTCCAAAATTTTAGTCATTCAAGATATGAATTAGGATTTTGGAGATTGTCAATATCATCTTGCAAGAGAACATCAACATGCTCAAAAACATCTTTTCTTCCTGCAAGTTATCAAAAATGTTAGAAAGCTTAGCCTTTTTATGATTAGTCGACTTAAGAGAGGAATGAGTAGCATGATTTCTTTCAAGCAAATGTTCTTTTAATTAACAATTTATATTTACCTCACTTGAATATCCATTTCATCTTACCATAATATCAAAGTGGTATTCTCCAACTTCTATTCCACTGGAACTTTCATTTTTTTTCTAGATTTGGAGACACTATTGATTTTATGTCTCTTCTTCTTCTTATGCTCATCAAATTTTCTCATGTCTCCCTTGTGATGATGGGTTCTTTTGGTATGAGGGAAATCATCCTTGTAGTGACCTATGTTTCCATATTTAAAAGAAGACTTTCCTTTGAAAAATCAAGATTTAAAGTACATTTCTTCTACTTGATTGCTTGGGGGGCTACTAATTCTACGACTATCATCTTCTATTCTTATTTTGATTTTCTCTTAACTTCTTCTTCTATCTTGTATTGATCCTTGCCTCATATGCTTGGAGATTTTCTATGAGGTTTCTAGTGGGTAGAATGGAGAGTTTGCGTAATCATCCATAGCCATAACCTTCTTGTACCATAGACAAGAAAGATAGCAAAGAATTGAGCTTGCCATATTTTAGGGATTCATCTTGTGTCTTATTGTACTTTAATCGCATCTATACCTACCAGATTACTTTTATTCCCCTCAATATGCATATTCATGTAAAATGCACTTATGGACGTTATCTGCATGTTTTTTAGGTACTTGGACTATGATTGGATGGAAGAGAGAGAAAATGATGCTAGGGGTCTCTACCCTTAGAGAGACCCAAAGTGAAGTCCAAGGCTCCCTCAACCTACCCCTAGTGGCCAAGGGTCAATTGAAGCAAAGTGGTTCAAGGAAATTCAAATTATAAGAGCTAACTGTTGCTGAGAAGACTAACACAGCTGTGATTCTATGAGGGGTGTGCTGGTTCAAGAAAATCTAGAGAGTCAAGCAATGAAGGATCAAAGTCAGCAACATGTCAATGCATCACAACACGATCGTGATAACATGCCACAGAACAACCATGCAGCACAACAAGGCCATGTTGCCGACAAGTCAAAATGCTCATTCTCACTGCCACGGAGAGTGCTTCCACAAGCACCACAACTGGTGACCGCCATGACTATGCTACCTATGTGTCACCACGATCGTGGTGACTAATATGACCGTGTCACCAGCCTTTCCATTTCGCCAAAAACAACATGTTACTTTTCACCATTTTTTCACCTCACCCATTCCATCCTACCACAGGCATGTTCACCCCTACCCACCACGACCGTGCTGCCTAACGCGAACGTTCTATATACAAACCTAGCACAACTCTTACACTGCATTCCCTATTCTACCCCACTTAACCTAATGCTTTCCCACCACCTTTATATACATAGGTGGCGGTTGCAGCCTTAGGTTAGCCACTTGTAGACCCCTCTCAACTCCCAAATTTCATGATCCATCTATTCTCACTATATTCCCACTCCATACCACCTCCATTCCATCATGTTCCACCCCAAAAAGACCTTTCTTGGGTTTCTGGCCACTTTCCACCGTACATCCAATGCATCTACCTACTTTGGAGGGAGGTGCTCAAGTTACAACTACTAGGAGGTGGAGAAGGAGGAGTCTTCACCAAGCACATCGTATATTTTCTCTCCTCTACCCATTCTTCTTCGTTTTTGTATTATCTTGTTCTATGAGTAGCTAGGCCCCTTAGGTGGGTTGTTTGGGGCTCAAAATGCTACTTTGATACCATGTTGTGGGAAAGTAATATGTAAACACTATGATTTTGTTTGATAATGATTATTTTATATTTATATCTCATTTTCCATAAATTTCTTTATGGTTGTGATTAAAATCAACCAGGACTCTAAGACAATTGCTTCTATGTAGCTAATTTGCTAATTGATCCTAAGTCAAATTAATGGATCCCTAGTTAGATATTCACCTTCATACATGCTAATCAATTTTCCTACACCTATGTGAGAGATCAAAGTATATAGCATAGGAGAATTTAGTGTAATTATCATGGAGCCTTCTCAAGGCTAGAATGTGGGTGATGTGGGTCTAAAACCTCATTTCCACCTTACATTACTACCCTCGACACCTAATTACCCTAAGAGTTCCTATTCTAGAAACCTAGGATTGAGTATACACTAATTGAATTTCACCAAAACCCTAACCCAGTTGAGCCTCATAATGGTGGGTAGAAGGTGTTAGGGACGAGTTCCCCTATACACACCCTATCCTATCCATGTCCAATTAGTAGTTTAGGGCAATTCATTAGTCTCTAGCTTGATGTTTGGTTTAGTAATCTAAATGAAAGGATGATGTTTATGTTTACTTAAGAGTTGTACATTGCCCATATTTTGATAATGACTGAGCCATTCTATTCCTATGTATCTAATATGTTTGTTCAAGATTGATTTTAGGGTTTAGGTACATGAAAAAGATCAAATTACACAAGCCCTAGCTTGTTCGAGTTCAAGTCAAATGCAATGCAAGTGTGCAATTTGGGAAATCACTCCAAACGACCATAGAAGAAATTTGTAATCACTTGTATTGATGATATGAATTGTAACCAAGATGAAAAAAATGAGGGACACTTTATACCAAGGTTTAATCACTTAGAAAGTCAACTTAGAAAATTTGTCACAGGATGTTAATCGGTCGAGTTGGAAACTCGACCAATCTTATGATGGATTTTCTGAAGTTGACCCATAAGTCGTGTTGTACACTCAAAGAACTCGGCCAACCGACTCATTGAGCAAATCATTTTTTCGCTCATCGGTTGAGTTTACCAAAACAAACTCGAAGATTAGTTCAAAAATTGGCTTTGTCTTTTAGTGGATCTATCGAGTTACCTTTATTAAAAATCGACCGAATATACTGCATGGAGAATGCAAAAAAAGTGATTATAACTGTTGGTGAGTTGTTTTGGGTGAAAATAGATCCATTGCATTGTGGAAAATGGATATATTTCGACCCTAAGTGATACCCAACTCAAGGGAACACCCCCAACTACAAATAGGCCCCTTGGAGTTCATTCCAAGCTTGTTCATTCATTCTATTCTAAGTCCTTGCTATAGTTGAGTGTGTTGCAACTCCTTGAGCCCCTTTCTCTCTCTAGTTTACACCTCATTTCTTGATTATGAGTGAGATAGGCCTATTGTAAGAAAGCTACAACCTTGTGCAATGGAAAGATCTCATCTTCTCCATCTTCCCTACCCCTTTCCTCCATGAATTAAAGGTGAACCAAGCTACTCCTAGTGAAGGTGGAGCTATTGATGTTTCTCTTCAAGGTTGATGAGGAGGTGATGATCTTCTCCAGGTGAAGGAGAAGCCAAAGTCTTAAGATCCAAGAAGAGAGGAAAAGTCCTTGAAGGTGGAAGGCTTGTGCTAGAGTGAGTAAGACCTTGGAAGAAGGTTGAAGACTCTTACAAAGTGGGTAAGTCCTTGGTAAGGTGGAATACTCTTTGTGATTGGATGGGTAAGTCCTTTCGTGGTCTAGTGTTGTAACTCTTATTGGTGTTAATATAGAGAAAAGCACTTTCAAAGTCCTAGAGGTTGACCTCTCTAGGTAGTGGACTGACTCTCTCCTTGTTTGGAGAGTGGAACCACTCTACAAAACCTTGTCAAGTGCTTGCTATCAAATCCTCTCATCCTTGATATGCTTGTTGGTTAGGACATCAAATTACACTTAAGCTATTGGTTTCAATTTGATATAATTTAAAGGTCTCATCTATCTTGTGAGAAATGTTGTAGCTCTATTCACCCCCGTCTAGAGCCATAGATCCAATAAGTGGTATCAGAGACAAGGATCTTCTCCAACAATATCCCATGAGACGAGAAGATGCAAGACAACCTACTTAGTTTTCTCAACCTAGAGGGAGGCTTCTCCATGCGTCCTCTGGTCTTTGATGGCACCAATTTCCTTTATTGGAAGAAGTGTATGCAGTTCTACATTCAATACATGAAATTTGACATGTGGAAGGTGATGGTCACACCTTATAAGGAGCCAACTAGAGCTATTGCAACATGGAGTGAAGCTGCACTCAAATAAGTCCAACTCAATGTCAAAGCCATGCACATCCTCTATGAAGCCCTTACCCCAATGGAGTTCAACTAGATCTCATATTGGGACACCACCTATGAGATTTGGGACAAATTGTGCATCACCTATGAAGGAATAAAGCAAGTCAAAGAGGCCAAGACCAACATGTTGAACAACCTTCTAGAGAACTTCAAGATGGGCATGAAAGAAGGGATTGCAGAGATGTACTCAACACTCAATGTCATCATCAATGGGTTGGGTGCATTGGGTAACACTTTGGATGGAGGTGTAATCAACTACAAGATCTTTAGGACTTTGCCAAAGAGATGGGAGTCAAAGGCCACCTCCATTGAAGAAGCGAGGAGCCTTGGTCACATCCCAACCGAAGAGCTCATTGGCAACCTCCAAGCCCTTGAGTTAAGACTTGACAAGTAAGAAGAAGAAGCCAAGCAAGAAGAGAAGGAAGCCAAGAAGATTAGAGATAGTGCTTTCAAAGAACAAGTGGAGGCGGTCATCCTTCAACAACAACTTGCTTGCCAGACTTCTCCTTCCTCCTCTTGTGAAGATGATGGCCCAAGTAAGCATGAAGTAAACTACATCAAGGACAAACACTTCAAGGGAAAGCAAGCCTCCTCCTATCTACTTCGAGATGCTACAAGTGTGAGCAAAAGGGACACTATAAGAGTGAATGTCCCAAGTCAAGAAATTTACACCACAAGGGAAGCTCAAAGAAGGAAGAAGAGTACAAGAAGGAGAGTAAATACAAGAGGATGGATAAGAAGGAGAAGAGACACAAGAATGCAGCTCAATGTAGCTTGGGAAGCTTCATCTTCAAGAAGCTCAAGATCCAAAGATGGAGAGTGCAACCTTGCACTCATGGCCTCTACTAGTAAAGAAATTGGTGAGGTAAGTGAGGTAATTTTTCATGAGTTATATAAGGAAGTTGTTATTGATATGCTTATCTCTACCTGTTTATATTTTTCTAAATGTAAATCTAAAAGAAAATATTTAGGAAAAATCATTGATGATCTATATGCTAAACTTGAAATTCTTGAATTGAATGAGAAAACTAATCTTGAGAGTGTTGATAATTTGCAAGGGCAATACCTTGATCTTAAGCTCCAATACAATCGAGTTGAAGTTGAGAATGCTATCTACCTTAAGAATATTTCAAATATTAAGGAAGAAAACCAAAATTGCTTTAAAGAGCTTGACTTAGTTAAAACTAAAAATGTTGAAATTAAGCTCCTTATTGATGCTCGTTGAGAAGAAAGATATGTACATCTTAAAGAAATACAAATTATTAAATCTAAAACTTTTAGGTTACTTGGTCAAGTAAATGACCTATCTTCTAGACCTTTATTTCCTAGTATTAATGTTTCTTCTATCTCTCTTAAAAAGGATTCATATTTAACTAAATACTTATGTCTTGAGGCTGATCTTGTGCATGCTAGGGATGACATATCTAGATTATCTTCTACCATTATTTCCTTAAATGATGATAACCATAGATTGAGAGCACCCCTACAAAAATTCCTCAAAGGGAAGAACCCCCTAAATGAAATCCTTGACCATTTTACCAAACAAACTGGTACTAGTGGTTTGGGATTTATAGGGGGAGAATCAAAGAGAAAGAGCAAAGCCAAAGGTAAGAAAAAGAGCCAGAAAACCTTTTTCTTTGTAGGAGAGTCTTCCGACACTATGAATCCTATGGTTTGTTCTTATTGCAAAGGTGATGATCATTACTCTACTTATTGTACTTATAAGCCTAAGAGGGACCAACCGAAAGATGAAATGGGTCCCCAAGCTAACTTCAGATCATAACGTTTGAGTTGGGAACCAAAATTCTCCTTTCTTGTAGGAAAAAGGAAGATGGATTGTTGATAGTGGATGCACTAAGCATATGACAGGTGATATAAGCCATTTCAATAGCTTCACCAAAAAGAAAGAAGGATCGGTCACCTTTGGGGACAACAAGAAAGGTAAAGTCAAATGTGAGGGTGATGTAGGTGAATCCTTATGTATCAAGAATGTTCGTTTTGTGGATGTCCTACATCACAATTTAACTAGTGTTAGTAAGCTATGTGACAATGGTTACCTTGTGTTATTCACTTATTTTGAATGATTTATTAAAGATTCCCTCACCTACCAAGTTATATATAAGGGAACTAGAAGTGGTAATCTTTATGTTATTGTTCTTGACTCTATTAAGCCTGTTTTTATTAGATTCCTAATAGTCAACTCGAATGATATTTCTCTTTGGCACCATCAGCTTGGTCATGTAAATATGCATCAGTTGAAGAAGTTGAGCAACAAGGATTTGGTCAAGGGACTTCCCAAATTGGATTTTGAAAAGGATGAGGAATTCTAACCTTGTACTCAAGGAAAAAATATCAAGTCATCCTTCAAATCCAAAGGAGTCCTTAGTACCAAGAGAGCTCTTGAGCTTCTTCACATTGATCTATTTGGACCAATGAGAACTCAATCGCTTCGTGGTTTCAAGTATTGCCTTGTTATTGTCGATGATTTCTCTACATATACTTGGACCTTCTTTCTCATTTCTAAGAGTGATACACTTGATGTTTTCTCAAGATTTTGTAAAAAAGTTGAGAATGAAGCTTCTTGCTGCATTGTTTCTATCTATAGTGACCATGGGGGAGAATTTGAAAATGATCTTTTTGAACATTTTTGTTAAGAATATGGTTATGCACACAACTTCTCTTCACCTCGAACACCTCAACAAAATAGGGTTGTAGAGAGGAAGAATAGGTCCTTACAAGAGATGGGTAGGACCATGCTTCTAGAGTATGATACTCCAAAGAAGTTTTGGGATGAAGCAATTAGCACCTCATGCTTTGTGTAAAATTGGGTTATTACGCATCCTTCTTTGAAGAAAACCCCCTATGAGCTATGGCATGGTAGGAAGCCTTCTATTGAGTATTTACATGTTTTTGGATGTCCTTGTTTTGTCTTGAATACAAAAGATTCTCACGACAAGTTTGATCTGAAATCTTACAAGGCTTTCTTTCTTGGCTATAGCACTACTAGCAAGGCTTATAGCGTTTTTAATATTGATCTTGCTAAAGTAGAAGAATCCATTAATGTTAAGTTTATTGTGATTAACCCCTCTATTCCCAAAGATATTGTTCCAAATGATGATGTTGCAGGTGAAGTAATTCCTATTCTAAAAGAGCTCAACATCACCCAAAAGGGAAAAGAGGTGGCCACTCAAGTAGAAGTGAAAGATGATGAGAAATAGGATCCAACCCCCCATTTTGTGAAGAATCATCCAAAGGAGCTGATTTTAGGTGATCCATTTAAAAGAGTGAAGACACGGGCTGCATTCAACAAAGAACAAGCCAACGTCACCTTCATCTCACAATTCGAGCTAAGAATGTCAAAGAAGCTCTTGGGGATGATGAGTGGATCCTAGCTATGCAAGAAGAGTTGGAGCAATTTGAAAAGAACAAAGTGTGGACCCTAGTGCCAAGACCAAGTGATAAAAATATCATTGACACCAAATGGGTCTATCACAACAAGCTTGATGAAAGTGGCAAAGTGGTAAGGAACTAAGCAAGGTTAGTGGCTCAAGGCTACAATAAATAGGAAGGTATATATTTTGATGAGACATATGCACCTGCAGCTTGACATGAGTCCATTCATATGTTGCTTTCCTTTGAAAGTTATAATAATTTTCTTCTTCATCAAATGGATCTTAAAAGTGTGTTTTTAAACGACACAATTGGAGAGGAAGTGTATGTTGCACAACCTATGGGGTTTAAACATGATCGTCTACCTAACCATGTTTATTTGTTGCAAAAAGTTCTCTATGGAATCAAACAAGCACCTAAAACTTGGTATGAAATATTAAAGAACTTTTTTTAGATCATGGGTATATCATGGGAAAAGTGGATTCTACCCTATTTCTAAAGCACACTTCTAACAATTTTCTTATCATACAAATATATGTTGATGATATCATTTTTGGCGGAACTAACCTTGATCTTTACAATGAATTTAGTGATCTTATGCAGAGTGAATTTGAGATGAGTATGATTAGTGAACTCACGTTCTTCCTCGATTTTTAAATCAAGCAAACAAAAGATGGTAACTTCATCAATCAAGGAAAGTAAAATAGTAAAATACTCAAATGCTTTGGGATGGAGAACACCAAGTCGATGGACACACCCATGTCAAACACACCCAACTTGACAAATATGAAGAAGGTGAGAAGGTAGATGATAAGATCTATAGAAGTATGATTGGAAGTTTAGTTTACTTAACTGCCTCTAGACTTGATATTACATTTAGTGTTGGCTTGTGTGCTCTCTTTCAATCAAATCCAAAGAAAACACATCTTATAGTTGTCAAGAGAATTTTAAGGTACTTAGCCAAAATCCAAAACTTTGGACTATGGTATCCCACGTCAAGGGACTTTACTCTTACTGCTTATAGTGATGCAGATTATGTTGGGTGCTTGATTGATAAAAAGTGCACAAGTGGCACTTGTTTCCTCCTAGGACCATGCTTGGAGTCTTGGTTCTCCAAGAAATAGAGCACATTTGCATTATCAACCACTTAGGTTGAATACATTGCAGTTGGGAGTTATTGTTCCCATGTCCTATGGATGAAGCAATTGCTTCAAGAATTTAACATTCATTTTTATGCTTCTCCTATATATTGTGATAACATTAGTGCAATTAACTTGTCATATAATCATATCTTTCATAGTAGAGCTAAACATATAGAGGTTTGCCATCATTTTCTCCATGATCACATTACCAAAAAAAGATATCTATATCAACCATGTTGATATGGAAAATCAATTGGCAGACATTTTCACTAAACCTCTGGCTAGAGAGCAATTTAACTTTATTAGATCAAAATTACTTATAACTACTTTGAATGAATCTGATATGCCTTCTAGCTTGTTGTCATCTATCCTATATGTTTTATCTCTATTTTTATCATATTTGCTTGCTAAGATGCTAAGAATCCATTTTTCATGTTCAATTTTTCCTTGTTTTTCTCTTATTTTGGGTATTTTTTGCAAACACATGTTTTATTGCAAAATGGTACCCAATGATGAGTGACATGTGCCTATGTATGTTCAAAATACATAATGGACTTGAAAAATAAATTTAATTAGCACTCAAATGGCTAGAAACTGAGTTTGTCATGTAGGTCAGGTTGACCATCGACCGAGTTGCCAACTCGACTGATCGGAGGCCAAGAGCTTTTTTAAAAAGCCTATCGATCAAGTTTATGAGTTCATAGAACTCGACCGATGGTTGGGATGTATCTATCTTTAGTTGGGTTTGGTCGACTATTCTCCCTCTCAACTAGAGAAAAGTCGACCGATTCCACCTCCATATGCCCTAAGCTCTCTACCCTTGACCTAACCTTCCTCAACCTAGCCTAATTTGACCTAGCTAGACCACCCTTGACCTTCCCCCTTTGCTAACCTTGGTCTGTGGATGTTATTGGTGGGGATTTTTTAGCTTTTTCTCTCTCCTTTCCCTCTTTTTCATCAGTATGGAATCCAATAGGAGGAAGAGAGCTTCCCCAACTAATGCACCATCTTCTTCATCCTCGTCCCACTTGATTCCTTTTGATGACACCTTCTTTGTCTCAAAATGAGGCTCTAAATAGGTATAAGGAGTTTCTTCCTTGGAATCCTTTCCATTTTCATGCCCTTTTTGAGCCTAGACCTAGAAGACAAGAGGTCATAGATCAAGTAGCAGAGTTGCTTAATGTTCACCATCTCTCTACATTGGGTCTTGAACGCGCATGCTACAACATTCCATCACTAGCACAAAAGAGGTTCACAAATTCTATGCTAACTTACGTTGGAATTACGACACCCTCATACCCCCACCCAATAATCAAGTAGTCCTCACGTCCATGATATATGGGAAGAAATTCCAAGTCTCGAAGGATACCGTGAACATCTTCTTCTCCAATACTAATGAGACTGACACCTGGCATAATGATTACCCTAAGTATTTTGACCTAGTTGAGCCTGAGGACTTCTACAAAAAATGTGATCTTACTTTCCCTAATATTCATAGATTCTTGAAGAAGCCTCAATTTCATTATAAGAAGAAGTTCACCATTCCATCCTCTTCCTTAGATATCAAGAGATGTATCCTCAACCTAGTTGTTAACTACAATATCCATCCAAAGAAGAATTAAATATAGATTGTAGAAAACACTATGGTGATCATGCATTGTCTCTTAGAGAATGTCAGAGTTAAGTGGTCAAGATACATCCTCCACCATATGACCTACTTTGACTCAGGCAAGAACACTCGTGGCACCCACCCTCCCTACCCTGCCCTGGTTTGTGGTCTTTTTCAGCTTGCCATTGGCAAATCTCTTTTCCACGACTTTCATTACAAGCCTACCTAGAAAGGATTTTGTATCAGTAAGACCACTCTTCCAAAGTCCGTTCTTATCCTCTCCTATACCACACCTGGTGCCTCGGCCTCTACCTCTACATCTACCTCTACATGAGCACCTCGACCACCTCAGCCTACCCAACCTTCCCGTTCCTCATTTAATGTGTCAAATGAAACCCTTATGGGCTACATGACGCATCAACAGGCATACAACCTTTAGATTCGGGAGCACCTGCATCAGGACAAATGTTAAATCATGTCCAACATGAACATGTCCTATGCACATCCCTACCCAACCTACCATCCATACCTAGGAGGTGATTATGTATCCTATGCATACAATCACTTTTACCCAGCCCCTCCACCTACAATTTCCATTGCTACATCCTCTAGTGCTACTGGACCTTCCCCTGTTGTGCTGCCTATTCTTGTTGGCCCCTTGGGCACTCTACTTACCAGCCTTGGTAGTTATGCTCCTTCCTTCCCACAGGCCAATGAGCTCCATGCTCTTGGTATGTCTTGAGATGAGCAGAATGCTCATTGGCCCGGTCATGGTTTCAGTCCCTTTACTGATGAAGAGATGTTAGACTAGGCTAATGAGGAGGCTACTGATGCTGATGAGGCTACTGGTGATGATGAGGATGATGGTGCTACATCTTATGATGATGGCTCTGATGGCTTTGCTTGTGACTCCGGTGATGAATGCAATGTTGCTGCACCTTTAGACGAAGATGATGACTACGAGCCTAATGTTGATGATGTTGTGGATAATGTAGACATAGATGACCGAGATATATAGTTTCTCTTAGTTTTTAGTCTAGTTGTTGATCATATATATCTTTCTAAACTATTTTTTATTAGCAACATCTGGGCACATGTTCTAAGTTGTACTATTTTATCATCTTAGTTTTCATCATTTTGGCTTGTAGCTGTTTTATGAGAACTTGCATTTTGGGTTGTAATATTAATTCTATACACACTTACTCTTGATTTTCTATATCTTATGAGTTGGTACCATGTTTCAACATATTTTGATTATGCCTTAGACTGCTTGTTTCTCTCGTCTCTATTTGGTGTATGCTTTGAGATTGCATGTTATGGATATATGATTGGTTGTGCTTGGAGAAGACCTATTTTTATTCTCTTCTACCCCCTTCCTTTTTGATAATGTCAAAAGGGGTAGAGAAGTTCAATGTTTTGAAGCTCAACCATATTATTTTTATTGCCTATGTGATTCTTCTCTTGTTCATTATATGCTTGATCATGTGACTTGCTAAAGGACCATATAGTATGTATGTGTTATATTGCTTTGTGTAGATAGACTAACTATGTAGGTTAAATTAAGCATAGATTGAGGGGAAGCAATTCACCTTATTCAAATCTTGAATCCCGTTACAATTGACAAGGAAAAGGTATAACTTCAATATCCTTTTCAATATGATTAAGTAATGGTTTGTCATTGTCAAAAAGGGGGAGAATGTTGACTTATGAGTTATACATTTCCCATATATTTATAATGAATTAACCATTCCATTCCTATGTATCTAATATGTTTGTTCATGATTGATTTTAGGCTTTAGATACATGAAAAGGATCAAATTACACAAGTCGTAGCTTGTTCAAGTTCAAGTCAAATGCAATGCAAGTGTGAAATTTGGGAAATCACTCCAAACATCCTTAGAAGAAATTTGTAATCACTTGTATTGATGATATGACTTGTAACAAAGATGAGAAAAATACGAGGGAGACTTAATATCAAGGCTTAATCACTCAAAAGTCAACTTAGAAAATTTGTCACAGGCTGTCCATCAGTCGAGTTGGAAACTCGACCGATCCTATGATGGATTTTCTGAAGATGAACCATCAGTTGAGTTGTACACTCACATAATTCGACCGACTGACTCATTGAGAAAAATCTAATTTTAGCTCATCGGTCGAGTTTACCAGATCAAACTTGACCGATAGTTCAAACATTAGCTTTGTCTTTTAGTAGATCGGTCGAGTTACCTTTATTGATACTCGACCGAATGTACTGTATGGAAAACACAAAAAAAGTAATTAAAACTGTTGCTGAGTTGTTTTGTGTGAAAATAGATCCGTTGCATTGTTGAAAATGGCTATATTTTGTCCCTAAGTGATCCCCAACTCAAGGGAACACCCCAGCTATAAATAGGACCCCTTGGAGATCATTCCAAGTTTGCTCATTCATGCTATTCTAAGTCTTTACAATAGTTGAGTGTGTTGCAACTCCTTCAGCCCCTTTCTCTCTCTAGTTTAAACCTCATTTCATGATTATGAGTGAGATAGGCCTATTGTAAGAGAACTACTACCTTATGCAATGTAAAGCTCTCATCTTCTCCATTTTTCCTACCCCTTTCCTCCATGAAGAAAAGGTGAAGCAAGCAACTCTGAGTGAAGGTGGATCTATTTTTGTTCCTCTTTAAGGTTTATGAAGAGGTGACGATCTTCTCCAGGTGAAGGAGAAGCCAAAGGCTGAAGATCCAAGAAGAGTGGAAAAGTCCTTGAAGGAAGAAGACTTTTGCTAGAGTGGGTAAAACCTTGGAAGAAGGCTGAAGACTCTTGCAAAGTGGGTAACTCCTTGGTCAGGTGGAATACTCTTTCTTCTTGGATGGGTAAGTCATTTGGTGGTCTTGTGTTGTAACTCTGATTGGTGATAATATAGAGAAAAGAACTTGCAAAGTCCTAGAGGTTGACCTCTCTAGGTAGTGGATTGACTCTCTCCTAGTTTGGAGAGTGGAACCACTCTACATGACCTTATCAAGTGCTTGCTATCAAATCCTCTCATCCTTGCTATGCTTGTTAGTTAGGACTTCAAATTGCACTTCAGCTATTGGTTTTGATTTGATATAATTTGAAGGTTTAATCTATCTTGTGAGAAATTTTGTAGCTCTATTCACCCCGTGTAGAGCCCTAGATCCAAAAGTTTACATGTTATCACCCTCAACACAATTGACAAGTGCATTCCCCTAAACAGCCCACACTTCTCTTTTTTGGTCGGTCAAAAACTCTGTTGCTTTTTTTTCATTTTTTGTTTGTTTGAAGGTACAATGCTTGTTAGTTCCCAAACGAGAACCAACTAAAAAGGAAAACTCTATCGATACATCTAGCAAAAAATCTGTGAAAAGGAATAAAGAAGGAATATACAAGACCCTCAAAGGCCTGTAAGAGATTTGAAACTTCAGATTCACACTATTTAATAGCTATCTTCAAAACAAGTAGAGGAAAAAAGAGATGTAAAGATAGGAAGTCTTAGCCTCTTACTCAACCTTGTTATTGCCTTCTAAAAAAAGGAATGAGACTAACTATAGACCAAGGAGAGGGAAAAAAACCCCAACACACTCAATCATCACTCCTCGAGGGAGAGGGGAGCAACAAGCACGCAAAACTCAGCCAAGATACAGCCATCAACACAAGAAAGAGGCCACAACACCAAAACAACCAATAAAGGAGCTGAGCTAGTGGGAGGGGAGCGTTGACACCCAAAATTGGGGACTTGACCGTCACTAATCTAGAACAACAACCATCATGATTGCAGTAGAAGGAAGAGTAGAGCCAACAAAAGGTATAAAGCAACTTCAGACTCGACAACACATACTCATCACTACTACCTTCAACATAAGACCTTTCCAAGCAAGCCAAGTAGTAAGAATTGACAGCAAGCTCAACCATTGAGTGCAACAGAAGGAAATGCAGAACCATTAAATGGTAACAGTCATCTTCAGACTCGACAACACACACTCAACACAATTCACTACTGCCTTCACCGAAAGTCCTTTCCCAGCAAGCCAAGTTGCAGACTCAACCATCACACAGGGTGAGAGGGGAGCATCAATGATAGCAGAAAACCAAGAAGATTTAGACATCAAAATCCAAAGAGATCCCACTATAACATGCTAGAACCTCTAGAATAATAGATCAAATCTAAAGCCATCTACCAGGGAAAAAACTTCAAGACCGATCACAACAAAGAGCCACCAAGACCAGCCATCACCAGCCACAGGAAGAAGGATAATCTAGCAGACTCAACCATCACTCATACGAGTGAGACAGGAGCAACAAGAAATCAAAAACCAGAAAGCAGAACCCACAAAAAACTAATCCAGAGGAAACATCTTGGTCAAAAGGAAAAAAACCACCAACCAACAGCAAACCATGGATACCACATCCAACAAACTGTTGGCTTATACTTTCATACTTCATGTAGATGTGTAAAGAGTAGCTTCCATCATGGATCAGAGAAGGGGGAGAATGTACAATGCTTTTTAACCATCATTGATAGAAAACCCAGCACTGATAAGCCAAGACCTGCGGGATCGAAAGGGAAAACCTCAACCATCACTGAAGATTGAAGCGGGCAACCAGAACTAATCAAACACAACATATCATAACCCAGACTCAACTATCATTCAAAGAGTGAGAGGGGAGAAACTAAAGCAGCATATAGTCAACACCTCAACATCCAACCACAGCTAACAAGATAGTAGTTGCATCCTCCAAACAAGACTACATACAACCAGCACATTGGAGAGCATCCAGACAAGGAGTAGCAACACCAAGAACATCCTCCCCATGAGTGAACAAGATCATAGCAGCAGAACTAAAAAACCATCCACACATCCAAACCAGAAGAATAAGATAACAGTTGACATCAAAGATCAAGACAGACTACCCCCATACAGAAAAACCATGGCAAAAGAGATCATGAGAAAAGGCCAACCAAGAGGCAGCTTCATCAGGAAAAAAACAACCCTAGTGAGAGGGGATCATCAACACCCAACAGGACGGGAAGCCAACCAATACTAGGACCCATCACCAAGCAGACCAAACACCATACAGAAAGGGGTCAGTAGCAAACCCCAGCCAGGAAGGATCACAGAGCAACATCACAACAGCCATGAAAAGGACTAAAAACAATTCAAAAAGGGTTTATTGAGTCGAACCAACACAAGCCTTCAACTCTAGCAAGGAACCACTAGTGAGAGGGGAGCATCATCACCCAAAAGATGGGGACTCAACCATCACTAGGAACCATCAACAAGCAGAGGAGACACCAAGCAAAAGGGTCAACACCAAGCAGAGCATTACATAAGCACATTAGGGATTATGTGTGGAACCAAAATGTCTTCAGCTTCAAAGGAACCACTAGTGAGAGGGGAGCGTCATCACATAATAGATGGGGACTCAGCCATCACTAGGAGCCAAGAACCAGTAGAACAATCACCATATAGAAGTAGCCATCATCAAGCAGAGCATCGCAGCAGCCACATGCCTCTAACCCACAGGAAACAAGAATCAACTTCCTCATAGAACCATCACTAGTGAGAGGGGAGCGTCATCACCCAAAAGATGGGGACTCAACCATCACTTGGAGCCATCATCAAGCAAAGCTACCACCATACAGAAGGGCCAACATCAAAACACAGTAGGAAGGATCACATAGCATCACATTAGCCATAAGCAAAACCAAAACAAGACCTCAACATCACTAGAAGCAGCCAGTAGAGCACCCAAACAACCTTTAGGTTGCCAAAGCTAGATATGCAGGCACAAACCTCAAACCCATAGGAAAGATAGGAAGAACTGAGCACCCAGTAAAAGGCCAGCAACAAAGGAAACAACCAAGATTCAGCTTCAACTAAGAACCAACACTAGTGAGAGGGGAGCATCATCACCCAAGAAGATGGGGACTCAACCATCACTAGGAGCCAGCATCAAGCAGACCAAGCAACAAATAGATAAGACCAACAACAAGCCCCTACAGAAAACATATTATAGAGTAGCACAACATCAAGAATAAGGACCAAGCCAGACCTCAGCTCCAAGAAGGAAGAAGAAGCTCAACTATCATTAGAAAAAATCATTAGAACACCCAGAACCAGCAATAGCCAGAACTAGATAGGCAGACCCAAGTCTCTGGACCACAGAAAAACTCAGCTAGAACATAACACCAGCAAGCTGGACCAGCAACAGAGAACCCCAAAAGCCAAAGAGAAAATAGCTCAGCTACTGGAAGGATAAAACTGAAAACAACCCAATCAAATATTCGAAACAATAGTATTACTATGGAAAAGCTGAGTATCTGAGAGAATAACTTTCCAAATAGAGACTTCAAATTTTGTATTCTCATCATGAACTCTAAAATTTCTTTCATAACAAACATGATAATAAATGAGACTACACAGGGTACCAAACAGGTGAGAATCACACTCACAGATAGAATTCCAGGAAGTAGGCATGAGAAGTTTTAAAGCCTTTATTGGCCAGGGCCAAATATTCTTGGTGAAATCACACTAACAAAGAATGTGATTGGTATCTTCATAACCTCTCATACAAAGAAAACACACAGAAGAGAGTGGAATGCCACATCTTCTGAGATAATCAATAGTAGGAAGCTTGTTATGCCTAGCTTTCCCTAAATGAAATTTGGCACGCATATGCGTCTTAATCTTCCAGATTGACTCAAAACATTTATCTTTCTCACACTTGTTCCTGATGTTGTTCCAAAGAAGCTTAAAATTAACATTTTTTCACCATTAAATGTGATGAAATCCTTCTTGGATAGATTAAAATCATGGTTTCTCAGAACATTCAAGACCTGAAGCTGGTATCTATTCTTAGATCTTGGGGCAAACCAACCAGAATCATTCAAGACAGAAGAAATAGTGCAATTCTAATCCAAGCCAGAAAGAGAGACAATGTTCATCCCAACAAGTTCATGAAGAAAAGTATTCGGATGAATCCAGGGATCCTGCCATAACAGAGTATTGGAGCCATTTCCAATATGGAATTTGACATACAGGCTCAAATTCTCCCTAACTCTAATAATATTATTAAACAACCATGAGAAATTAGGGGATTCTCTAACAGTCCAAAAGGAATTCTTCTTTAAGTACTTCTCCAATATCCACTTGACCCATAGGTGGTCTTTCTTGCTAGCAATGTTCCAAGCATTAATAAGTTAGCAAGCTTTAGCAGAATCTTTAAGTTTCTTTAAACCAAGACCACCCTCATTCTTACGCTCAGTAATAGTATCCCAATTAACAAGGTGTATATTCTTCTTATTGTCATTGCCACTCCATAGAAAGTCTTTGCAGATTTTATCAATTTGCTCAAGAGTAGCAGCTGGAATAGGGAAGGCAGACATCCAATACATGTGCATATTCCTAAGGGTAGAATTGACAAGTTCCAACCTACCAGCAATGGACAACACTTTAGCTTTCCAGGAGTCCATCTTATTCTTAATCTTATCAATCAAGTTGGAGCACAATCGGCTAGAAAGCTTACCAGTAAAGAGAGGTAGCCCAAGATATTTAGTGGGAAAAGAACTTTCTTTAATACCAAGGATCTCAGAGATAGAATTTTTAATAGTAGTCCTACCAAAAATAATGGAGCTCTTAAGAGGATTGATCTTCAAACCAGATAAATTGCCAAAATCCCTAAAGATGCTATTAAGGTTAACATCAATCTCAACATCTGCCTTAGTGAACAACATGAAATCTTCAGCAAAAATAAGGGGAGACAGAGATAAATCCTTAGAGACGTGAATAGGTTCAATCTTTCCTTCAGCCTCAGCAGATTTAATCATCTCAGAGAAGTCCTGCATAGCTATGACAAATAAGTATGGAGCTAAGGGATCACCTTGTCTCACTCCATTAGAAGGCAGGAACAAATAAGTGGGCTCACCATTTACAAGAACTAGATAAGAAGTGGATAGGAAAATTTCCTTGATCCATTTAATCCAAATCATAGGAAAACCCATCCTTTACATGATAGAGAACAAGAACTTCCAATTAACTGAATTATAAGCTTTCGTAATATCAGCTTGAATACACATAGCTTTGGTAGAATTCACTTTTTTTGCTTAGCTACTGTTTAAAACCCTAATTTCCTTCTTGCTTAGCTAGTGTTAGCCTAATTAGCTCTTTACTTGCTTAGTTAGCTTTTTGCCTTGGTCTTGCTATTTTAGATCCTTAATTTCTCTTTTGACTAGTTTCCTAGCTTCGTGTAGTGTATGCCTCTTCTTGACCACCTCAACATAATTTGCTCCTTTTCTTTCTTAGCTTGTCATTTCTTGCTCATTAGAATTATCTGTCTATGTTAATTTAGGTTTTGATCTAGTTTTCTTCTCTTTGATTGTTTACTTACTCAACCTTAGTGTAATCTACAAATACACCATCAAACCCTTCAACTCTAGACTCCACAATAGGAACCTAAACAAAACTAACCTAGCTCTACTACTACCTTTTCTCCCTTGGGTTTGACGCCTAACTTTCCACCCTCCTATACTATAAGATGACCCCTACGCGTGCGGGTGAAGTGTGTTGGTTTATGTTAGCAAGCCTATTAGGGAATTATAAATTTGTGAGATCCCAAGAGCATTCAAAACCCTTTATTGTTGCATCTAATGAAACTCAATTGGTTATGTGTCACCCTAAAGGAAAAACACACCAAGAATATTAGCACATATTTTGTTAAACTACATTGGTTGACTAAATGTTGCAAGGCCAATGACAATAAGACTGAATATAGACTCATTTCACTAATGGACTCCATCTTGATAATTTAGTAGCTTGCAAGTTATTGTTTGAGAATTTAGACTTCACTATTCTTCAATTTCTCCATCCAATCATAAGTGACACATATCTTTCTACATATCTCATAGTCAATGTCATAAGAAGATATCCATTTGAACTCAATGGGAGAGAGAGCCACATAGAGGATTCTAATGACTTTAGAATTGAAGGTTTCTTTTATCGGGGTAGCGACATCCCATTCTTGTAGTCTTACCTCTAGTTTATTATATGAATGATCCACCATTTTTGGCAAATAAAGGCCTGAATCATGAACATGGAAATGCATTCTTATCTTTGAATATTGAAATTTTCTACCACCAATTGGAATGTTGAAGAAACATATTTCGTTATGATTATCACACATATACTCCTACGTGTTAAGGTATTCTTGGAGAATATCTTTCTTTGATAGCAATTGTTGGACCGATAATGGGCTCAAGAGGGAGAGAGAGAATTGATAAAGAAACACTTAAAAAAATTCATTAGACCTTCAAAACATTTCTGTAATGCCCGGGCCCACTACCCAAGGCTCTAGCAGAGTTTTAGGAATGACGACTGGCCCCACAAACCACTACTAGCCTTAACTGCACGCTTTTTGTCTACTCACGCGCAAGCCAGGATCAACTTCCTGACTGGTCACCCATCCTAGTACTACTCCAAGCTGAGCACACTTAACTATGGAGTTCTTTAGAGATGGGCTCCCGAAAAAGGAGATGCACCTTGGTGATATGGGTAGTTCAATCATTCCTTTAAAGATCAACTTATCTGAGGCCTCAAATCCTGGGATGTTACAATCTCCCCCACTTAGACTCTTGACGTCCTCGTCAAGGCTCAACTATAAGGCCTCATAATATGACCCCATTTCAATGCAAACCCACAATGGCCCATGGACACCCAGCTCCCGATCACGGAATACCAGTGCAAGGGTGGCTACGTCAACCATGGACAACCCTTTCCTACATGCCTGGACCGCACGGCTCCAGACTGGTATGTCTTGCCCATGTGGGCCCCACCTACTAGAGGGGAATTGGCTCTGATACCATTTGTAACTCCCGGGCCCACTGCCCAAGGCTCTAGCAGAGTTTTAGGAATGACGATTGGCCGCACAAACCACTACTAGACTTAACTGCATGCTTTTTATCCACTCACGCGCAAGCCAGGATCAACTTCCCGACTGGTCACCCATCCTAGTACTACTCCAAGCTGAGCACGCTTAACTATGGAGTTCTTTAGAGATGGGCTCCCGAAAAAGGAGATGCACCTTGCTGATATGGTTAGTTCAATCATTCCTTTAAAGATCAACTTATCTGAGGCCTCAAATCCTAGGATGTTACAATATCACCAAGGTAACATCCCAGGATTTGAGGCCTCAGATAAAAAGATCTTATAAGGAATGATTGGACTACCCATATCACCAAGATGCACCTCCTTTTTCGGGATCCCATCACTAAAGAACTCCATAGTTAAGCGTGCTTAGCTTGGAGTAGTACTAGGATGGGTGACCAGCCGGGAAGTTGATCCTGGCTTGCGCGTCAGTGTGGACAAAGTGCACAGTTAAGGCTAGTGGTAGTTTGTGGGGCCAGTCGTCATTCCTGAAACTCTACTAGAGCCTTGGGCAGTGGGCCCGAGTGTTTACAAATGGTATCAGAGCCAATTCCCCTTCAGTAGGTGGGCCCACATGGGCATGGCATGCCAGTCTTGAGCCGTGCGGTCCAGGCATGTAGGAAAGGGTTGTCCATGGTTGACGTAGCCACCCTTGCGCTGGTATTCCGTGATCGGGAGCTGGGTGTCCATGGGTCATTGTGGGTCTGCACTGAAATGGGAAGAGAATATGAGGCCTTATAGTTGAGCCTTGACGAGGACGTCAAGAGTCTAAGTGGGGGAGATTGTAACATCCCAGGATTTGAGGCCTCGGATAAGAAGATCTTATAAGGAATGATTGGACTACCCATATCACCAAGGTGCACCTCCTTTTCCGGGAGCCCATCACTAAAGAACTCCATAGTTAAGCGTGCTCAGCTTGGAGTAGTACTAGGATGGGTGACCAGTCAGTAAGTTGATCCTGTCTTATGCGTCAGTGTGGACAAAATGCACAGTTAAGGCTTGTGGTTGTTTGTGGGGCCAGTCGTCATTCCTAAAACTCTACTAGAGCCTTGGGCAGTGGGCCCGGGTGTTTACAATTTCCCAAGATAATAATGAAAGTATGTAAATAAAGGGCGAGAGATTTTGAACAATACACAAGTGAATGCGATTTTTGTAGTGGTTCTATCCCAAATGATGTATATCCACTACCTAGAGGATTAAACCTTTAGGGTTCTCAACCTTGAGTCACCCATGTATTCTTTTATAAGAGCAACATCAAATGAACAACTTTTTAAAGATGAAAGGGTACATAAGATTCCCTTCTCTAGGAAATGGAGCCAACAACCTTAATAGGGTATTACCTATATCTAACTAAAGATCTTCGTCCCTTTACATTACTTACCCATCTTTGACCAAGATTCTTTGGGCTTCTCGAAGGACATACCCACTCTTGACAAGGATCTTATGCCTTTGACTTCATCTTCACCAAGGAGAAGCTTTGTCTGCCATGGATTCCTTCCCTTTAGATAGTAACACTACCTTCCTACTCCTTATCATAAATAGACCATTGCTTCACTAAGAAGAGTCTTCCTTTTCCATGGGACATCTAGCACTGTTCTCTCTTAGATAAGAAAGATAATCATCATTCTTGTGAGATAAAGAGAGATTGGAAGGTTGAGGAATTAGATCCTTCCAAGATATACATGTAGGATTATATATTTTATAGATTTCCTAGTCACAATAATGGATGTATCAAGTTATTAAGCCCATGAGATTGGATAGGGACTCTTCGAGGGACTGTTTCTCTCAAATATAGTATATGGGCCTTTTTTCTTTCTTTTCTAAGCATGGGGTGAAGTCTATGGGCTTCTATTTGTAGTTGGGATGACTCCTAGCTGTTGGAATCATATAGGATGAAATCAAGTATTTATAGAGAGAGTCATATATATATATATCACTTTTTCTCTCTTTGAAAAACATATTTCTATTTACAACCAATGTTCCATTGGTTGAGTTTAAAGTGCAAAATCTTGATTTATGCCACAAAGGCAAAACCAGTTTAACTTGTCGGTCATGTTTCCCCCTTGAAATCTCAATCAATGGACTTTTTAGAGACTTGTTGTCTTAGCTCATTGACCAAGTTGTGATTGAGTAGAAATCTCCACCGAATGTATTGATTTAAACTCGCAAGTATGCTCATCGACCCAGTTTTGTCCAAGACAATCTCATCTGATGATAATGTATGTTTGGAAAATCCCAATTAATTCTACTTTTAGTAT
The DNA here is from genome assembly GCA_963693085.1 of Alisma plantago-aquatica. NCBI lineage: Eukaryota > Viridiplantae > Streptophyta > Magnoliopsida > Alismatales > Alismataceae > Alisma > Alisma plantago-aquatica. Next base: position 502,725,513 of record OY856410.1, on the reverse strand, counting down.
TAATCCAATCCAATTAATTCTATTACACTTTTGATCTTGATTATAAGTCATAGAAATATTACAAGTGATTAAAATTAAGGAGAAAAAATATTTTCTATTTAATCTTAATATTTGTGCAAGTGTGACTTAATTTTCCAGAACTAGGATTTACAAGTTTTTGTTTTGGTGTGTTCTTATTTGAATTCACTCAAGCTGAAACATTATATTTAATGAGTGGAATGGTTCATGCATCATCAAAATATGGGATTGAGGCAACATGGTCGCTTGAGACAACACCTAAAATGAATAGCAACTCATAGATAAACTCAAGTTAGGTGCAAAAGTATGAATTATATAAGATAATAGATTTACTACCCAAAATCCAGCATGTTAAACTATTCCCAATCCCGATGAAGATCATCTCAGGCTTTTATCAATGTTGATAATCCTTCCTCCTCACTTTTGTCCTCTTCTTCCCGAAGTCTACAGTTTGCTTGGATGCCTCATCCTAAGATATCCTTCTCCTTTCCTCCTCATATATCTCCTTCCTTCCCTCCACCTTCATTGCAAGATAGCAAACTCAATGATTTTCAATTTTAAGGGTATTCATATCCTCAACTCATGTATTAAAAGTAGATGCATTCAGGCCCCAATTTTATCTAAATTGGGAATCTCAATCCTTGAATGACTATTATCCTTTTATAATTGAACCCATAACACTCACACAACCAAATAAAACCCAAATCCACCAATCCCTTATTGCAAATAAGTTTAGATCCTATCTCACAAACTCCATCTCTCCCTCGTACTTGAAGCATCCTATACAATTTTCATGGCCATATTAGAGCTTGAATTATATATCTCACATATTTGAGACATTTCTCATGTAAATACCTATTCTATATCTAAGTAATCTCAATAGAGACTCAAGTTGGAATTGATTTTTTAGTCAATTATATGTTGACGATGACATATTGAGGCCTATTTTTCTTATTTATATATATTCAAATTTGCACCCTATTTTTTTTACTACATTGTATTGTTCCTTCTATGACTACAACCATGAATCAGTTATTTGATATGACTGAACTTGACTTTCCTCAACATTAATGCATTCCATGATACAAAAATTCTAGAGTAACATAATGTCTATGGTTCTTTTTGTATGTTTTGCGATGGAGGTTATGATCCCCGCACTACAGGTTATGTGGCCACCAATCTAATTGTAAGCATGATGGGTTATAAACTTATCTATGGGGAGCTGGTAATCCACCTTGCATCATTAGCTTTTGGGTTTTGTTCCCCAACTTCCATATGTCGATTTGTTTTCACTAGTACAATGATTATATCAAAACACGTTGATTGATAATTGATTATTTTGATGGGTTGTGAGCCCTAATCCAATGTATTTATGCTTATGTGGCATATGCTGATATTTTCACATGGAAAGTGTTTTATGTACTCTTAATTATTAATTCATATAATTGTGGATCATACTACCTATAGTTCTTTTGACATACATTTGTATATTTTCAACCTCCCTCTGTGTGGAGAAACTTTATATTTAAATTGATTTCCTTTATCCATATATTTTCCAATCCCTATTATACTCACATACAAACTTTTTGTTGATAATTTTTCACTATTATTCTTTTGTGGGGTTTCTTCCTAACCCCTTACTGAAGAGCATATTAGAGTATTTGATGTAGATCAAACATTGTGCATTATCTGCTTGACCTTGGAGATTATTTTGGAATGGAAAGGATGTGCTCTGCATCCTGGCATTTCCTAGATTAGATATTTTGGTTTTCATTTGGTATCCACCCTTGTGGCTGAGAAACCATATAGTTGGATAATTTTTATATTATTTAGATTATTTCTTTTCCATTTGTACATTCCGACTTATCAGAACAAACTTAAATACTGAAAAATTGTTTTTTCCCTTGTTAAAAATACTCATGGTATTTTGAATGTGGATATTTTCTTTTATTCAGTTGAGAAAATGAGTGTCTCTCTCGAGGGTCCCACTCCTTATATATGCGTCCCACTTGTAACGTTCCAAAATTTTGTATTAAATAAAATTTTGAGCTATTATACATAATCTGCTCAAATTGAAAATATATTTTGCAAAAATTTCTGTTCACGTCTGAATTTCATCAAATTATCTTGAAATTCTAGAAACAAAGTGCAATTTAACTCATTTTTATATATTCATACTATATGAGGCCCATAATTTAATTTTTGAATCCAACTATGGACTATTGTCATGAGAACCACACAAAAATGTAATATTGACGTTTTTGATAATTGGGTTATATGATGTTAGCTCTAGGTATGGGTTCTTATAGAGCAGCTTTGTTTCATTTGATCACTTATACTGGGTTTCCTCTTCTTGCTATCGCTTCCAAGCTTGATGCGCCGATCTCCCTCCACCTCTTCTATTCACTCAAACTCCAAGACAGAGACGAATCAACCCTCTAGAGGCATTAGGGTGAATCGATTGTTTGTATTAATTAGAGGAGTGGATTTGTTAGTGACCTTAGAATTGTAAATCAGTGAGTAACTATTTATAGAATTGAATTAAAATTTAACACATGGTTAAAATTTGACGGTAATTTGAATGTTAAGTTAAGATAGATTAGTTCCAAAACTAAGGAAATCAAGGTGTTAAATGAGGATATACCCACTAGTCACCCAGTCAACCAAAGTGTTGACCATCCCTAACTAAGGAAACCCTATAAAACCCCTACTTTGTAGAAGCCATTTATGATAGCAATGACAAGCCTTCTCCTCCCATTTTCCTAACATTTCCGATGAAAGAGATTTCTAGCAACTTGTCACTAGATCACATACATAAATTCTAGTTGAGCACGACCATCAACACCTTATCGTATAAATCTAAAAATGGCAAGATAGCTTTGAATCCTACAGTCTCTTCTTTGCTCAAGAAAAAATGCATGCCTTAAGACCACCTACCATTACCTTCCTCATGAAAGAAATAGCTACTTGATTTCTCCTAACCCTAGAGAGGCACCATGTGACGTCCCCGTATTTTGATTTCTCCAAACCCTATTGGGAATGAGATGTCAGAATCCGAAAACATCATCCAATCATATCAAGCGATGCAGAAGTATAATACGCATTCATGAACATACAACCGTAACATTTCTCAACATTCAACTTGTAATTTGTTATAAATGAATTATTACATAATGATTTACAATTACATATTGAAAGAGAATTTTACACAAGACTAAACATGTATTCTAACAGGATCTTAGACAAAAGGTACAACTTGTACAACTTGCTCACATCCTAATCCTTTATCTCATTCTAGCTCTGGACCTAGAAAATACGAGAAACAAAAACATCAACAAAAGTTGGTATGTGGAATTAAAAGCTATACTATGCTGGCATATAAAATACTTGAAATTGAAGAAAGAGAAAGGAAACGTTATTTAAAGGTGGAAAATCAGGTAATCTCAAGTTATTAGTCATATTTAAATGGACATGTATTACTATGGTGGACTTAGCACATAATCACATAAATAGTGGGCCCTTCCCCGTGTACCTTGTACTCTTGGGATCTCCCCGTATACCGTGTACTCTAGGGAGGTGCTAGCCAACATTAAAGCTTTCCCTATATAATAGGGATATTAATGAACCATCAGTAACTACATTCCATTTTCTTTCCTTAGTGTTCTTATTGTTCAAGGCAGAAATGACAATACATATAGATGTACATACAACAAGATAGTCAAGTACCAGCAAGCAAGTTGATGTGGCTTTTTGAATGCACTAACAAATTCACTCGGAGTTTATATTCCTGAGCTTTTACCAAAACCAAGTGCACCAATACCACCCGCAAGCGGACGGATCTTATCGCAGTATAGTTGAGGATCGAACCCAAAGGACAACGTTTTTAAGAACCTTTGTCAGTTAGATCTAGCTCAAGTAAAACTAATATTTAGAACGATAGGTTGATTTGGGTTTGATTAAACTAATTGCAAGAAAGTAAATGCGGAATAAAAGATGGGTTTAGATCAATAATATGGAATCGCTGGGATGGTACCGGGTTTGACCACCGCTACACACACAAACATACTCTTTTGCAAACAATCCAGGCACGAAATAACACTCCAAGTAGAGCTGCTGCAGAACCCCCCATACGGGCGTCAGGTCCGCGTAAGCATCACCATAGGCAGCCGATGTCTCATCGCCATCCGGATCACATGTCTTACGGCTCAGAAGATACAACATCCAACTAAGGTTGTGAACCCCCCATACGGGCGTCAGGCGCACAGAAGCGTCACCGAAGGCTAGATGGCTCGTCCCCTCGCGGATCACGCACTTACGACCTCAAGGAATCCCATCGGAAGTTCTCGTCAAGGAGTCAACCACGTTAACCGTTAAGCAAATAAGTGACTATAGTACGTGTAAACATCGACGAAAAGCACGAAGATACAAAATCCAATTAAAGCTGTGAACCCCCCATACGGGCGTCAGGCGCACAGAAGCATCACCGAAGGCTAGATGGCTCATCCCCTCGCGGATCACGCACTTATGACCTCAAGGAATCCCATCGGAAGTTCTCGTCAAGGAGTCTAACATGCTAAACGACATTCATACCCATGCATTGAAGTTCTCGCAACATAGGGAGCACAAAATTGAAAACACGCACATAACCAACCTACAAGCTTAACGATAAACGACAAAATGAAGAGTTATGTACATTGCCATGGAAAGTTTAACAAAAGAACATGGTTTGCATGGGCAGCGGGGCTAGTCCCCGCACCCCAGCGAAAGAGAACTACTCGCTCATGATGCGAGATACAAGAAGGATAGGAGAGAAAGATAGATCCACCATGAGCTCGGTGCAGAGGGTGGACGCAACCCGGTGAAGAAGATGCGCTCCTTGCTCCGTCTTCTTCCTCTTCTTGGCTTCCTTGGCCGCAACGCCAGCAGTAGGTGGAGTGGAACTTGATCGGGGTGGTGCTCTGGCAGCCTTTCAGCGTCCGGAACCGATGCCTTCAGATGGGGACCCTGGGGATCTATTTATAGTTGCAGATCTGACCCCAAACGGTTTGGAGACCGTTTGGACGCCAAACGGTTTGGAGACCGTTTGGACGCCAAACGGTCTCGGGACCGCTTGGGCACCGAACGGTTTGGAGACCGTTTCGACGTCAAACGGTCTTGCTTTGATCGCTCTTTGCCTTGGCGTGGTCGCGTGGATTTAGTTCTTCAATCGATCCTTGCGCTTGCATCGAACGGTCTTGGGACCGCGCGGGACGAAACGATCTTGGGACCGTTTGGGACCAAACGGTCTTGGGACCGCATGGGACCAAACGGTCTTGGGACCGCATGGGACCAAACGGTCTTGAGACCGCATGGGACCAAACGGTCTTGAGACCGCATGGGACCAAACGGTCTTGGGACCGCATGGGACCAAACGGTCTTGGGACCGGATGGGACCAAACGGTCTTGGGACCGCATGGGACCAAACGGTCTTGGGACCGCATGGGACCAAACGGTCTTGGGACCGCGTGGGACCAAACGGTCTTGGGACCGCGTGGGACCAAATGGTCTTGGGACCGCGTGGGACCAAACAGTCTTGGGACCGCGTGGATTTCTTGGGCAACTGGTTTCGTCTTGTTCTTCATGTATTCCAGCAAACGGTCTTGGGACCGTGTGGACTCAAACGGTCTTGAGACCGCATGGATCCAAACGGTCTTGAGACCGTTTGCATGGAGTTGCCTGCTTCACCTGCATAAAATGGAAGTTATTTAGTTAAAACCTTGATTATTGAATCACTGAGTAGTTTTGTGCATTATGATTCATATTAGGGTGAAAAGATGTGGAAAGGAGATGAAATTGTTTCAAAAAGGTAATTGAAATTCATGATGAGTATGCACTCATCAAAACACCCCGAACTTAAATCGTTGCTCGTCCTCGAGTAACATAACGTTTGAAACTGTTGCCTAATTGAATACTTCTGATCCGTGTGATTTCTTCATCTTCACATCATAAATGGTTTCTTTCTGCTCAGTATGAATGAGTACCTCAACTTCCTGGGACCACTAAACACGTCTTTCTATAGCTTCGTTCCTGAGATCGTTTCCCAATAATGCTTCCTCCCCGCCTTTTTCCAACACCAAGCATGTCTAAGAGTTTTGTAGGAGTTCTGGGGTACCCGCAAAATCAACAAGTATGCATACGATCTGACACTGGTGTAGTTTAGGATGGTGGGGCATGTATTGTGCCCTTAGGTAGAAAAAAGGAGTGAAAGGTGGTATGGAAAGAAGAAGTAAATCTCTCCTCTATTCGACTCGATATTTTTATTTGTTTTGCAATTTCATTTATTGCATATTTTTTTTGTGTGCGCTAAGGCATCTTTTATTGCAGATCTCTCCTCTATTCGACTCGAGATTGCATTTCTTTTTGTGTGCACTTTGGCATCTTTTATTTGCAAATCTCTCCTCTATTCGACTCGAGATTGCATTTTCGGTGGTACGCCCCTATTTATTGGAAGGGGTATGGAAGAAGCGGATATGGGGAAAGTGGCGTGCCACCCCGAACTTAGGGTTTGGCACAAGTTTGGCTATTTTGGTGGTATTGATGGATGGAGGGATACGAAGATGATAGAAGAAGTGTAGAAGAGAGTTCAGATCAGGATGCAACTTGATTTACAATTCAAAACCGGGTTATTCTCTTTGTCATACTCTGCTCAAATAATGACTTGATGCGGATCCGGTGGGGTTTCTGAGCCATTGTTCCACTAGTCAGTTAGGAAGCACGACGTGTTTGATCCCTATCGGTTTGACAGATACTTATCATTTTATAAAAAGTATTATGATGTTAGGAATCATAAGCTTCACAGGATGGTTTCAGGCAAGAAGCAAGTTTCAAAAGTCAGTCCTCTTGGGGATTCGCTTCGAAAAAGGAGGATGTTATGATAGAAGATGCATAGCAAAAAGTTAGTTACATTTTTATCAACAAAAGTCAAAATTGCATCAGGTATCTGTTCAAAATTTTGAAATTTTTTTATGATAGAGACATATTGAGTATGAAAAGAGGGTGTGTATGTGGAAGTGGAATACGTACCACCCACCCTCCACCCCGAACTTAGAGATTTGCTCGTCCTCGACCAAACCCTAAATTCAAGATGGAGGGGAAAGGAAACACCAGGTATGACTGCCGAGAATGAATCCGTTCTCATCAACACTACTCCGATCTCGCGTTCTGAAAAGAAAACTATCCATAAGGCAAATTTTATTTAAGAAAGTTAACTATAAAAAAAAATTGGGAAAGGAAAAGTAAAACAGATTTATTGGTCGGGTTGCGTCCCGACAAGCACCTTTGTTTTATGTCGCTGGCTCGACAAAGTCCTTAGTCTTCATTTGGGGTCCTTTGGATCGGTGAGTTCTAGCACTGATTTGGTGCCTATGTCTGTTGTGGTGAAATATCTCTTCAGGCGGTGGCCATTGGTTATGAATTCTCCTGACTCTGCATTCCATAAAGAGAAAGTGCCATGAGGAGATATGCTTTTGACAATGTATGGTCCGGACCAGCGTGAGCGAAGTTTTCCTGGGAATATCCTTAATCTTGAGTTAAAAACCAAAACTTGGTCTCCTACTTGTATGTCCTTTCGTTTTAGATGTCCATCATGCCAAAGTTTTGTATGTTCCTTGTAGATTCATGCATTTTCATAGGCTGTCATTCTTAGTTCATCCAGCTCGTTGAGTTGCAGGATCCTGGCTTGCCCTGCTTCTTTCATATCGAAATTCAATTGTTTAATTGCCCACCATGCCTTATGTTCTAATTCGACTGGCAGGTGACAAGCTTTTCCATATATCAAACGAAAAGGAGTAGTCCCAAGGGGAGTTTTATAAGCAGTGCGATAAGCCCATAAGGCTTCGTTGATTTTTGTCGCCCAATCTTTTCGATTATGTGCAACGGTTTTCTCAAGGATAGCCTTTAGTTGTCGATTAGAGACCTCTACCTGTCCACTGGTCTGTGGATGGTAAGGAGAAGCCACCTTGTGCGATACGCCATATTTTCTTAGAAGAGCTTCAAAGCTTCGTTCAATGAAGTGAGAGCCTCCGTCAGATATCACGGTTCGCGGTATTCCAAACCGTGGGAAGATTATATCTTTGAATAATTTGATAACTGGTTTTGAATCACTAGTGACGGTTGGTATAGCTTCAACCCATTTGGAGACGTAGTCAACCGCTACTAGGATGTATGAGAATCCATTAGAAGATGGGAACGACCCCATATAGTCCACTCCCCAAACATCGAATACCTCAACTTCTTGCCATAGATTCAGTGGCATCTCGTCTCTTTTGGTTATATTGCCAGATCTTTGACAGCTATCACAGGATAGGACAAAATTGTAAGAATCTTTGGATAAATTTGGCCAGAAAAATCCACATTGCAAAACCTTTAAGGCAGTCTTTTTGGAACTCATATGTCCACCCACAGGTCCCGAGTGGCACTGTTCCAGAATAGATTGAGCTTCATCTTCGGCGATACAACATCTATACAGACCATCAGTGCAAAGTTTGAAAAGATATGGTTCATCCCAATGGTAGTGCTTCACATCATGCATAAATTTCTTCAGAGCGTTCCCGGTGTATTGAGGATGGATGACTCCGGCGGCAAGGTAGTTTACTAAGTCTGAATACCATGGTTCGAATCCTGAGACCCTCATAAGATGATCATCTGGTAGAGAATCATTTATTGGAATTCCTTCAACATCTAGAGTTTGGATTTGACTTAGGTGATCTGCCACGACATTTTCCGTCCCTTTTTTATCTCTTATTTCTAAGTCAAATTCTTGTAGAAGGAGTATCCATCTGATCAGCCTTGGCTTAGCATCCTTCTTTGCCATAAGATAACAGATAGCAGCATGGTCTGTGTAAATGACTACCTTCGAACCAGTAAGGTAGTATCTGAATTTATCGAAGGCATAGACGACTGCTAAAAGCTCCTTTTCAGTAGTAGCATAATTACTTTGAGCTTCGTCGAGGGTCTTCGACGCATAATAAATCACATAATGTTTCTTCTCTATGCATTGTCCTAAGACTGCACCCACCGCGTAATCACTGGCATCACACATAATTTCAAAGGGATGGTCCCAATCAGGAGCTCTAATGATAGGAGTAGTTGTAAGGGCTTTCTTTAGCGTGTCAAAACTTTTGACGCATTTTGCATTGAAATTGAAATCTGTATCTTTTAAAAGTAAATTGGTCATCGGCTTTGTTATCTTGGAAAAGTCTCGTATAAACCTTCTATAGAATCCAGCATGACCAAGGAATGCGCGAACTTCTTTTATATTTGTGGGGATTGCCAGTTTAGAGATGACTTCTATCTTGGCCTTATCAACTTCAATTCCTTTGTTACTAACCTTGTGGCCCAAGACGATGCCTTCCTTTACCATAAAGTGGCATTTATCCCAATTTAGCACCAGATGTGCTTCTTCACAACGTTTGAGGACCATGGAGAGATGCTTAAGACAAGAATCAAAGGAGTCACCATATACGGAAAAATCGTCCATGAAAACCTCCATAACTGTTTCAGTAAGCCCTGCAAAAATGGCAGTCATGCAACGTTGAAAAGTTGCAGGGGCATTACACAGACCAAAAGGCATTCTTTTAAAAGCATATGTCCCGAAGGGACAGGTGAAAGTTGTTTTTTCTTGGTCATCTGGATGTATGGGGATTTGATAGAATCCAGAGTAACCGTCCAGGTAACAGAAATATTCTTGATGGGCCAATCTTTCTAAAACTTGATCGAGGAAGGGCATAGGAAAATGATCCTTCCGAGTGGCCTTATTTAATTTTCTATAATCAATACACATCCGCCACCCAGTGACTGTTTGGGTGGGGATGAGATCATTGTTTTCATTTCTTGTAACAGTAGTACCTCCTTTCTTGGGTACAACATGAACTGGGCTCACCCATGGTGAGTCTGATATCGGGTAAATTATTCCAGCAGTAAGGAGTTTGATGATCTCACGACGGACCACTTCCTTCATATTCGGGTTCAACTTTCATTGATGCTCGATAGTTGGCTTATGGTCTTCCATCATGGGGATTCTGTGCATGCACAACGCTTGGCTGACTCCTGTGAGGTCACTCATTTTGTATCCTATGGCTTTCTTGCTATCCTTTAATACTTCCAGAAGTTGCTCTTCTTGTTTGGTCGTCAAACCAGAGTTTATAATGACAGGACAAACCTTGAGATCGTCTAAAAACATATACTTCAGCCCTTCAGGTAGGGGCTTTATTTCAGGAGGTTATGGTTTTTCACTGATTTCTTCTGGGGTTTTGGTAGCCTTTAATTCTTCATAGGTAGCTTCGGGATTTCCTTTAGCAGATTCGGGAGGTTCGGTGAAGTCCTTATCTTGTTGGTCAATAGGTTCATCATTAAAAAGGTCGTATAGAGAAGTTTCCAAGGGATCACATGACTCGTGATATTCTTGAGTAAGTTGTGACATCTGCTCAACACAATCTATTAGATAGACCTCCTCCTGTATACTTGGTCTTCTCATGCTTTCAAAAACTTTGAACTCTAGAGTTTCTTTACCTAATCTGAGCAGTAATGTTCCAGCTTCAACATCGATAAGGGCTCTAGCGATGGAGAGGAAAGGGCGACCGAAGATGAGAGGGTATTTGGTGTCTTCTTTTATGTCCATGATGACAAAATCACATGGGACATATGCGTCCTTGCCTACCTTGACCGAGATGTCTTCGATAATTCGTAACGGTCTTTTTACTGAATTGTCCGCAAGTTGAATTGTCATAGCAGTTGGAAGCAATTCTTCGAACCCTAATCTCTTGCATAGACTCAGTGGCATAATAGAAATACTTGCGCCAAGATCTGCCAATCCTTTCTTGCATGATGAATCACCAATGTGACATGAGATTCCGAAGGATCCTGGATCTTTTTGTTTCTTTGGCATCTTGCTTAGTATGATATCTGATGTGGTAGCAGCCAATTTTACAGTTTCATATTCTTCAGTGATGTACTTCTTGGTGAGGAGCGACTTTAGATACTTGGTCCAGGCTGGTATCTCATTAAGAGCATCTAGGAATGGTATATCAACATGGAGTTTCTTCATAGCCTCTTTAAATTTGATGAATCTAGTGTCAAGCTTGGTTTCCCTCAGTCGGGATGGGAAAGGAACACGAGGCTTATATACAGGAATATCTAGTTCAGGTGTCTCTACTTCTTCATCGACAACTTTTTCAGAGCTTCCCTAATTAGTCTTGCTTTCCTTTGATTGCAATTCCGGTGGTGTCAAGTTTTGGTCTGTCATAGGTTCACTCTTGTCAGAGATAACCACCGTTGTCTTTGTTGGGGGATCCAAATAACTTTTCCCTGATCTTGTGGTGATAACATTCAGCTGCTCCAGATGTTTCGGATTGTTCTCAGGTTGTCCGGCGAAGACTCCAGCTTGTGGCTTAATACTAGCAGCAAGTTGAGCTAGTTGAGTTTCAATAGCCTTCTGCTGGGCTTGTTGATTGGCTATCATCGTTTGTTGTGTTTGCAATAACTTTTCAATGGTAGATAGCTTGTCATCAGAAGGGATGGATCCTGTTTGACCCTGTTGTTGGTTCAAGCTTTGATACTGAGAGTTATTCTGATAATTATTATAGTTTCTGTTCTGAAAGTTTCCCTTGAAGTTTCCTTGATTCCCAAAGTTCTGTTGCTGGTTAAACTGATACCCAGATGGGCCTCTTGGTTGATTATTTGGAACAAATTGATGCAAGTTCATAGCTCCTGAAGGATTTCCGTACTGGAAGCCTGGGTGATTCCTATTTTGATTCGGATTGTAATAGTTCTGCCCAGGGTTGGTGTTAATAGCATTAAGATTTTCCATCTGGGAATTATCTCCTTGTCCACAGGCATTGCTTAAAACTACATCATAGAGAACATTGCATGATAGTGTGGAATGGTCAGTGCCTTTGCACGCTTCACAAAACAAAGAAGTGGACTTGACTTGTTCTGGTTGCCTAGTTGGAGAATGTCCTCTTCCAATCGCAGCAAGGGATGATTCTATGTGATCTTGCTTTGCAACCAAGACTTTCAAAGTTTCAGCTACAGATTTGTATTCTGGGATAGCGTCAGCCATAGCTACCTTTAAGACTCCTTTACCAACAGATCTGCCCCAGTTGGCTTGATTTTCTGCTCCCAGGGTGACTACTCTCCATGCGCTGTCGTAACTTTGCCGCATGAAGTTCCCTCCAGACGAGGAGTCAAGGAACAACTTAACATCATCTTCCACACCCCTGTAGAATATCTCTATCAGCTGGTTCTTAGGAATTCCATGGTGTGGGCATTTGCGTAGGAGCTCCTTGTACCTATCCCAAGCTTCAGAAAGAGTTTCTCCTGGGACTTGAGTGAAATTTGTGATTCGTCCCCTGATTTCATATGTAAGAGACGGGGGGTAGAACTTTTCCAGAATGGCGTTTTGGAGCTGCTCCCAGGTGGTGATGGGTACATCACTCTGTAGTGAATTGTACCAACTAATGGCCCTATCAGCGAGAGAGTACTTGAAAAGATGGAGTCGAATAGCATCATCAGAGACTCCATTTTGCTTCGTCATAGCACACAGGTCAATGAATCTGAGAAGATGGCCTTGGCTGTCTTCAGCTTGTTTGCCGTAGAAGGGGTTGTTTTGAAGCAGAGTTATCCAATGTGCCCTAATCTCAAAGTTAGCAGCTTCGATGGGAGGAGGCTGCACCGGATGATAGACATTCGCGACCTTTGGGATAGAGAACTCTCTAAGATCTTTCTGAAGTTCTGCTGCTTGTGCTGCTGCTTGCGCTGCTAAGATCTCCTGTTGAACCGCAGCTCTAGCTTCTTGCATGAACCTTTCTCTCTGCACATTGATGGCTTGAGCCACCCTACGGGCTACTTCTTCTTCTTGCGCCATTCTGGCTTGATTCTCTCAGATATGACGATGGAAGGTTCTATCGATTTCAGGATCAAAGCTCGCAGTCAGTCCGAGACTATCCGAACGGTGCATGCACTAATCGTCAAAGAGCACCTGAAATTTGAAAAGGTTTGAAAGTGAGATCCTTGAAGTAGAATAAAGATCAAATAGATGAGCGATAGTTTCAAAAAGAAAACAAAATCCTAGATTAGTCTTAAAAGAACTAGATTTTACTGACTGATTCAGTTGTTCCCGGCAACGGCGTCATAATTTGATGTGGCTTTTTGAATGCACTAACAAATTCACTCGGAGTTTATATTCCCGAGCTTTTACCAAAACCAAGTGCAACAATACCACCTGCAAGCGGACGGATCTTATCGCAGTATAGTTGAGGATCGAACCCAAAGGACAACGTTTTTAAGAACCTTTGTCAGTTAGATCTAGCTCAAGTAAAACTAATATTTAGAACGATAGGTTGATTTAGGTTTGATTAAACTAATTCCAAGAAAGTAAATGCGGAATAAAAGATGGGTTTAGATCAATAATATGGAATCCTGGGATGGTACCGGGTTTGACCACCGCTACACACACAAACATACTCTTTTGCAAACAATCCAGGCACGAAATAACACTCCAAGTAGAGCTGCTGCAGAACCCCCCATACGGGCGTCAGGTCCGCGTAAGCATCACCATAGGCAGCCGATGTCTCATCGCCATCCGGATCACATGTCTTATGGCTCAGAAGATACAACATCCAACTAAGGTTGTGAACCCCCCATACGGGCGTCAGGCGCACAGAAGCGTCACCGAAGGCTAGATGGCTCGTCCCCTCACGGATCACGCACTTACGACCTCAAGGAATCCCATCTGAAGTTCTCGTCAAGGAGTCAACCGTGTTAACCGTTAAGCAAATAAGCGACTATAGTATGTGTAAACATCGACGAAAAGCACGAAGATACAAAATCCAATTAAGGCTGTGAACCCCCCATACGGGCGTCAGGCGCACAGAAGCGTCACCGAAGGCTAGATGGCTCGTCCCCTCACGGATCACGCACTTACGACCTCAAGGAATCCCATCGGAAGTTCTCGTCAAGGAGTCTAACATGCTAAACGACATTCATACCCATGCATTGAAGTTCTCGTAACATAGGGATCACAAAGATGAAAACACGCACATAACCAACCTACAAGCTTAACGATAAACGACAAAATGAAGAGTTATGTACATTGCCATGGAAAGTTTAACAAAAGAACATGGTTTGCATGGGCAGCGGGGCTAGTCCCCGCACCCCAGCGAAAGAGGACTACTCGCTCATGATGCGAGATACAAGAAGGATAGGAGAGAAAGATAGATCTGCCATGAGCTCGGTGCAGAGGGTGGACGCAGCCTGGTGAAGAAGATGCGCTCCTTGCTCCGTCTTCTTCCTCTTCTTGGCCTCCTCGGCCGCAACGCCGGCAGTAGGTGGAGTGGAACTTGATCGGGGTGGTGCTCTGGCAGCCTTTCGGCGTCCAGAACCGATGCCTTCAGATGGGGACCCTGGGGGTCTATTTATAGTTGCAGATCTAACCCCAAACGGTTTGGAGACCGTTTGGATGCCAAACGGTTTGGAGACCGTTTGGACGCCAAACGGTCTCGGGACCGCTTGGGCACCGAACGGTTTGGAGACCGTTTCGGCGTCAAACGGTCTTGCTTTGATCGCTCTTTGCCTTGGTGTGGTCACGCGGCTTTAGTTCTTCAATCGATCCTTGCGCTTGCATCGAACGGTCTTGGGACCGCGCGGGACCAAACGGTCTTGGGACCGTTTGGGACCAAACGGTCTTGGGACCGCACGGGACCAAGCGGTCTTGAGACCGCATGGGACCAAACGGTCTTGAGACCGTATGGGACCAAACGGTCTTGAGACCGCATGGGACCAAACGGTCTTGGGACCGCATGGGACCAAACGGTCTTGGGACCGCATGGGACCAAACGGTCTTGGGACCGCATGGGACCAAACGGTCTTGGGACCGCGCCGGACCAAACGGTCTTGGGACCGCGTGGATTTCTTGGGCAACTGGTTTCGTCTTGTTCTTCATGTATTCCAGGAAACGGTCTTGGGACCGTGTGGACTCAAACGGTCTTGAGACCGCATGGATCCAAACGGTCTTGAGACCGTTTGCATGGAGTTGCCTGCTTCACCTGCATAAAATGGAAGTTATTTAGTTAAAACCTTGATTATTGAATCACTGAGTAGTTTTGTGCATTATGATTCATATTAGGGTGAAAAGATGTGGAAAGGAGATGAAATTGTTTCAAAAAGGTAATTGAAATTCATGATGAGTATGCACTCATCACAAGTACATATATTTAACATCCAACAAATCTAGTCATATAATTATATCCATGTACCTGAGTTCAGACATTCATTATACATCCATGATCATCTAGAACTTTGTCCATGACCTGATTAATAACAAATATTCATCATTAATACAAGGTCCACCATTATTAATGGTATTTAGGTCTAGTGTAGGATTTTAGCCAACCTACATTCAATATAATCTTAGAATGGTGTATGATATTTTTGAACTGATCTAGATGTCAATACTTAGGCCTGGTTCAGATTCAACAATTTGTTGATGCTTAATCTATTTTCTAGAATTAATAGGAGGGTTAAAGCACCTAACTAGTCTTTAATTAGAAAAGGCCTAATATTTTGACATAATAGTCAAATCTGAGTTCATATTTAGTTTCCAAATTATACTAGGGTTTAATAATATTTTTCTCAGATTTAATTTCCATGATATGCTAATTATACCAACAATATGGTATCAAAAAGAAGCATTATCATCTACATTAAATATCATCATTATTTGTTCGTCAAAGGTCTGATCTAAGGGTCCAGTAATGTAGAGGACATTATTCTAAGTCCAGGGATATTTTTGGGTAATTTTTAGGGCAAGGGGGCTATTTTTAACCACTTTTTTAAGATCATATCTATTTCTTGAGAATTAATAAATGATTTACCTTATAGAAGGACTGGGCCGGCTGGGTCAGTAGGTTTGAACCCGGTTCAACAGAAAGGAGATTCAAGAGGGCTCGACCTCTCTCTCTCTGTCCCTTTCCCTCATGCCCTGGAGCCCGAAGCGGGATGTATGTTCTTTGCTTGGGCGCGCCGCCTCGCCAGAGAAAGCTGGTGGAAGACCTCAGGGTTGTCTACTGGACAGGAAAGGAGGATAGGTCCAGCACCTCAACAACCCGATCTTGCTGCCCTAGAGCATCCCTACTGGGAAGAAGAGACCAAAGACGGTGTTGGATGCTGGCGAGACCTCTGTCTGAGGTGAGAACTTCACAACAAGGCACATCGCCTTGATGCCTTGGGTGGCCATTGGCATCGAGGGAAGGTTGGTAGGCAAATGGATGCCTCACCGCTGAGGTCCAAGCTTGGGTGCTAGCCGCTACGCGAGAACATTGTTCTCTACATATTCATATCAAAACTCCTCCGACGATCATGTGAGTGAGAACCAGACTTCCTATTGGTGATATATCGACCGGATCTCCTTCGTGGCGGTGGGAGAAAGCTATCTAGAAGCCTCTGAAGGCACTGCCAGATTTGCCGCTCTTGATCCCCAAGGAGCCGATGGCGTATAGGAAGAATGGGGGGGTTCACATTGGGTCTTCTTTCTCTAGACGATAGGTTCACCATTGAAAAGGTAATGGGATCATCGTTGAACCTCCACGAACTCAGTAGACCTTAGGATTCTGGATGGAGATGTCGGGCACAGGTCTGTCGACTACCATGAAGGACTTGACAAGGTTGGATAGGGCTTCATCTAGCTTTAGCCATGCCTGAAGATCATCTTCCACCCTTCACACCTCTTACCAGAACTATATTACTCCTCTCTGTCTCCCATCCTCTCGCTTCTTCTGTATTTGTGGCTGAGAAGCAGAGTCGATGGGGAGAGGAATCCTCCTCGATTCTCCACGGAAAATTCCCCAAGAGGGGTTGTTACACAGATGCGAGCCTAGCAGAGGTAATGGTTCACTCTAGGTCTCGAGTCTCATTCCTATCAACTCAGATGTGTAGCAACAACAGACCTGGTCTTGCAGGTACCGCCTTCTCCGTGAGAAGCGGAGGTAGCAGATAGATCTGCATCCATTAGATCTGGCCATCCAAAGGTTGAGGTGGTGCCACACCTCCCAGCGATCTGACTCACCTAGCTAAGTCACGTTTTCCAGACTCTAGTTGCACCGTGACACATTTGATTCACCCACCAATAGTTCTCAACCTCAATTTCTCAAATAATTCAGTATTTTAAAACATGAATAACTTTGCATAGGAATCCCAATTAAACCTACAGTTTTAACATAAGATCACAATGATCCAGTAATGCTTCCACCCGAGTTTGAGACCTAAAATGCAATGTATGTCTTGTCACATAATATCACCAAATAAGATCTTATTTAGGGGATATATGGTCATATGTAATTATCATTTGATCCTTACTTATAACCAAACAACTTCGATAGAATTGAAATATCAATATGCAACATGTACATCACTATTCAACCATTCAGATTCTTGTTTATCAATAAAAGATGATGTGCCACATCATTACTTAATTCAATTAACCATATCTAATCCTCATAATTGAACTCAATTAGATCTAATAATCATCAATTGCATCTCTTGTTATACCTTTTGGGTGACAAGAGTCCATGATTGAATAATCAATTCCTTAGTTTTCTACTAGTCATCTACATAACATTCATGGTCTTCAAATTCTATATTCGATATCAAAATCCTGAAATCTGGGTTATCACACACCACATCTCTACTAATAAAAAAAATGACACATTGCTTGTTATCATAGTCATGCCTCTTGGGACATGGAAGTCCAATGGTACGTTTTCCTCTACATTAAACTAATAATTTGTGGGAGCCCTAGCATCACCTCGTTGTCCAAGAAAATTCTTTGATCCTAGACTTGAATGGGAAGAAGCATATTGCCCACTAGATTCTGACGACTCACCATCACATCACCTCTAGTTCCAAAGAAACCATCACACACTAAGCAGTCCCTCGTCAACCACCTAGAGCCCCTGGGATTTAACCATGCCTCATGTTTCCTTGACCATAGTATCTCCTTTCTACTCTACCTCTAACAACTAGTGCAACTTCCAACATCACCTCCCACACTAGAAATAGAACACCTTGAGAATTCCAAGCCATGATCCCACAAACCTATCACCATCATGACCCCTAGTTCCTTCCCTCAAGACCTTGAATCCCCTAACCCATCAACCACAACCTACAACCTTGTTATTATTTGGATGCCCTAACTAATCAACTTGTGCATCTTCCTCTTGTGGATAGAGTACATAATACTCCATCCTTTATCTATCAAACTGTGACCACCATTATAGATCTCGAACTGTCACCACATGCCTCATTCCTGTGACCACCCTATTCAATCCTAACTAAGATGGATCAGGAGTGAGTTCTCTATCGATGCCCCTTACTACTTCCTAGACTGAAGATATGACTGAAGGATATTGTAGAAGTGTGAATGCCTATGTCGACCTCACATGTTGATGGGGAGGGAAGTTGCAGCTCCAAGGATTATCAATAAAGATCATCTTCAATTAAGAATTGATGGGTATGTGAAGATTTAAAATTGCGTGTCCTACAATGACCCATGAGCCCCTCTCCACCATGAATCTAGGAAGGATCACCTCACAGAGACGACCACAACTAAAAATTAGTAGGCACCCTACAACCAACACCATTACAATGGTGTAAGTATTACAGAATGTATCAAAACTTAAATGATGTGTACATAAGTTACTATATATATGTATATATATAATATAAAATAATGTGGTATAAAATTTATTAGAGTAATAAGAACAAAATATATGGTTTCATTATTGCACATGAAAATGTTAGATGTATACACATGTATAACATGAATATAATACATATGTCTATCTAAGTGGTCTGTTTGGAATAATAGATACCATGATAAAGAGTGCATGCATGAGAAATTTCGTTGTACATATATTTATATTGATGACCTTGTATGATCCTCTTCCCTCAAAATCATACTCGATGCATATTCATATTTGTGTAGATCATTGCTATCAAATTAGTAATATAATAAGAATCTTACTTGTATATGAAGGCTGGAATAATTTTTTTTAGGAAGGGGGTTGGAATAATTTAAACCCTGTAATTATTTAATATGGACATTTTGATAAATAATGTCCCATACAACTTATATCCTTGTCTGTAGTTGACCAAATTAAAGTATATCCCATAAAAGAAATATTTGAAGACATAATTTTAAAAATGATCACAAACTTGACTGTATAACCTAATTGGAGATATATAAATGATAATGTGACAACCTGACTTTCTCTCACCTTGATTATGCTCCTTCTCTCTCATTTCTAAAGTATATCACTCAATTGAAAATAAATTTCATGAATTAACTATTTTGAGGACCCAAATCGATCACCTTATGCTTGATATTCTCATTTGTGACATAACTTGATCATAGACCTATGTTCCAAACTCTTAAAATATCACACTATTACTAACAATTCTGAACCTATTCAATATGATTTTTCTTTCTCTATAGAGTGGTAGAGCTCCTAATTTTGTATCCAACAACATAAAATCACCTCGATTGGACTTTTGTACCCCAAGTTATAAGATTTCCAAAATTCCTTGAGTTACATTGATTTAATTCAATTTTATCCCTTGCTTCTGGTTTGGGCCGACCCTCCAAGGCCTAATAACACATGTGGCCCTATCCCTTCTATTTTGTTCTTAACCCTAATCCAAACCTCATTTTGGTTGTTAGACCGTAAATCCTGGGAGATCTAATGCCTGGCGATCATCTTCCTCGTACGAACTAGTGCAACTCTATAGCTTTGCAAAAACACTGTGGCCTCCCTACTTCACTCCAATTTTGGCCCATTTTCATCCTTCATTTCAATTCATGACTTCTCTTTGCCCTTTTCCACACCAAACTGGCTACTACTGTGGTCTCTTCCCTCCCCCCAGAGATGGGTGACACTGCTACTAGGAATCCCCACTTGGAGGTCACGTCCATGACCTCCTCGACCGCTGAGTTGACCGGATATAACCTTGTGAGGACCTAATTTAGTCCCTAAGAGCTCGTGTGAATCCTAGTGGAACCTTCGTGATGCAACCCCTAGTTTTGCCTCCCTAGTAAAAGCAGCATTGGTGGGCTACTTCACTAGTACAAAAATGACCTTTAGTGTTGGTTAAATAAGCCTTTTGGCGTCAGTTTCAAAGCGACACCTAAGTGGGTGCCGCTAAAAGTAGAAACCTTCAGCGTCAGTTTCAACACCAACACAATAACCCTTCCTACCACCAATAAAATGTGCCAGCAAGGGAACAATCGGCGTCGTTGTTACCTATAACTGACACTATATCCCTACTAAAAGTCGTCAGCTTTAAACTAATAACCGACGCCATAACTCTTCCCGCCACCAATAAAACGTGCCATCAAGGGCACAATAGGCGTCGTTTTTTACCGATCACTAACATTATATCCCTCTAAAAGACATTGACTTTGTACTAATAACTGATGCCAGAAAGGAAAAAAATCAGCCCCCAAAAAAGGGATAAAGACGTCGGTGTTATACTAATAACCGACATAGTAAGGTTTTGTTGTCGGTTTTATACTAATAACCGACGCCTATGTTCTGATTTTTTTTTCTTATCAGTTTGCAGGCTTACTGTCCAGCTGGTCAGCAGGATGTAGAACCTCTAGTTTAGATCTGAACTGTAGGTTTACAACACCCTTTGATTTAAGCCAACAACAGGTCACAAACCTACAAAATTAACAAGGATAGACGACAATTTATGATCATGTGATTCACACACATGCATAAGCACATTTAATTCATATTATTTTTCATCACACATATGTAAAAACCAGTAGTTCCATTTAAAAAATTCTCCATTTTCACACACATTTAGCAACCTACAGTTTCATTCATTTCATCTCCTTTCACATTCAGACACATGTAGAAACATTCATGTATTGATCATCTTCACATTCACACATATGAAAATCAAAAAAATTCATTCACATGTCATAAAATAAAAAAATAATTATGAGAAAAAAGTTTAGAAATATCATTCTTTATTATTATCGTCATCAGTATCCCAATCATAATAAAAAATTCCCAGTACTTGTAAGAATTTTGCCCATTGTTCTCTTACATCATCTAATTCTTCCATCGTATAGGGAGTATGTACATCTAATACCTTTTCACCTATAGTGAAGTCACTGGTTTTAAACACCAACAAAGAGAATGATCTATATATACAATTAATAATATATAATAAGTTTGATATATTTCATATTATCTAATGAGACTATATATAATACCTGTTGTATGATATCAATTTCCATTGCATCATGTTTGATAATTAGGTCCATATATCACATCACTTAGTATGCACATGCCCAACTGTTGTCTTTTTGAGCACACTATAAATTGAAACATACAAAATGTTCAAAAATACAAACAAGCACATTTCACATAAATAATATATACATTGGAGTCGGGAAATTACTTTCACACTCTCCCAATTTAGTAACTGTTTCTTTTTCTTGGAGATGTTGGAGATGTTTCCTCCAACTTTTTAAAACTCTCTTAAAGCTCTACATGTTAATGTAACACATTAACTGGCATAATTAAATAGTACTGTAAAAATAAATGTTAACGGATATAAAATATGAAATATTTCTCACGTGAATAATGGCCTTTTCATTGGGTGTCCATATAATGTGTCCAATTACTTCCCCATAGGATCTAGATAATAAATAGTGAACGTCTTGGGGACAATAACCAGTAACTACCAATGCCTACCACTAGAGGTAAGAAAGTTAAAAATTAATAACTCAAAATCCACCATAAAAATGCAATTTTCTTAAGTCCAAATTATAAGCAAAGTAAACTTACTCAACATTGAATGGAGCTATTATCACTGTCTTCTTTTTTTTACCAAAATATTTCAAAGTAGTAGAGTAGTGTGAGGTAACTAATGAAGGGTCTTTATCTACAAGATTGATCAAAGATGGAACTAGAAATCCCACATGGGAAAAAAATCTTTACAGATTGTGTGTAAGTGGCTACAAAACATGTATTACGTATGCATTAATATATAAGAAACCAGATCACCATATATAAAACAAGGTATATGGATGTACAAATAAGATCTCACCATATCCATAGCTCAATCATAGATGTATTCAACCAATCATAAGGAAAAAACTCCAAAATATCTTGTATAAATAGATTGTTATCGTATGATTCACCTGCAACATCCTCTAGAATAGAAACATTTATAGGACAATTTGTGTTATGTTTGCCTATCCCACTACTACAAAAACATCATTCAGTGGCGCTTTTAGTGGCGTCGGTTACTTAGGAAAACCGACCCCTATTTTACATAGGCGTCGGTTATTTATGCTCACCGACATCTATATTCGAAGACCAGCCAGACACGGGTACCACTTTGTATTCAGCGTCGGTCATTTATAACAGACCGACGTCTAAAAATAGCCCGCGAAAATCAATTTTCGAGCGAACTTTTTTCGTCTCCTACAACGTCGGTTTTGTAACTATTAACCGACGCCTTTGTAAATGAAAATTTGCGCGAAAAATTAGGGTAAAGGTTGCATTGTTGGGCGTCGGTGTATTACTATCAACCGACGCCTTAAGCAACTTAATAGACCCGCACGACGCCCGTTAGGCACCTACCTGTTCCATTGTCTTCATCGCTAGCTGCCGCGCTGCTCGATCGCCCGCCTGCCGGTTCTCGCCATCGCCGACGCTGCCCGTGCTTCCTTGCCTCGCCGTCGCCGCCGACGTTGCTGCTGCTGTGCGTCGCCGCCGACCTTGCTACTGCTGCTGCTGTTCGTTGCCGGCGCCGCCCACCTAGCTTCTTCCAACAGAGCCGCCGCCCTAGCTTCTTCTCCGGCGCCCTTCTTCTCTGACGCCCTTCTTCTCCGGCGCCATTGTTCTCCGCCGCCCCTACTGCTGCTGTTGTCCGCTCGTCGCCGCCCTGCGCCGCCGCCTGCTGCTCCAGCCACCTGCTGCCCGCGCGAGCGCCCTGCTGCTCCATCCGCTGCGCCGCCGCCACGCCTGAGAACCGGCGCCGCCACCACGCCTAGTGCCCTCCTGCTTGCCCACCTGCCTGCCCTAGCTCCTTCCTTTCTTCCTGCTGACACCCGGCATCCTGTTTCTACAACACTGGTTAGTTTTACTGATTTTCTTGCTGTTAGTTTTACTGATTGCTGTTTTACTGCTTTTGTTGATTAGATATGTATGGACGTTCCTTATAAATATATTTTTTATATACACATACATGTAATTTTGTATAAAATTCATGATGTAGTGTGATCTTAAATCCTAGAGTGTACCCCTTTTGTCTACTATTTGATATCCTTGATTTTATCTTCTATCCTAAATAAAATTAAGGGACCCATGATTAGAAAACAATTCCAAACATGGCACCCACACTAATTGGAAGGAAATAAAATATGATTATTGAAATGCACATTTGTGATGTGATACCTTTTTTAGGATGCATATATTAGATTCAACCTTTGAGACATCCTTTTATGAGTTCCAATACAATTAGGGTTTCATTTCATTGCCATTGTATGTATTATAATATTACATCTTTCACATAAAAATTAATTAAATTGAATCCTATTGGAACCCTAATTTAAATCCTAATTTGATTTAAACTTGTCCATTCTAGCATCATTTGATTTGATTAAACCCTAACATTGTTTAAACCCTAACATCAGTTGTGATGAAACCCTAACATGTACATATCTATTATTGTGTTTTTTGACCTAGAAACCCGTCCAAGATTTACTCATTAGGAGTAAATCTTGGATAGTCCCCAGTTTGGGACTATTCTTGAACACCTAATCTCACTTAGGATGTAAGTGTATAATGTGTATTGGGTTTTCGAGAAAATTTTGGCAGCATTTCCCCGTTTGTTCTCTAAGTACATATGTACTTAGAGAACAACGGGGAAATGCTGCCAAAATTTTCTTGAAAACCCAATACACATTATACACTTACTAGTGAGATTAGGTGTTCAAGGATGGGATAGGTGGTACACATTTATGATATATAAGAATGACATCACATGTGTTTGTTGGCCTAGAATGTGAACAATCATTGTTTTTTATATTACTTCTACATTGATATAAATTAGAATGAACAATCACTAAATTATATATTGTTTGTATGGAGTCCGGCTTCATTGTAGATATCTATTATTGTGTTTGTTGGCCTAGAAACCCGTCCAAGATTTACTCATTAGGAGTAAATCTTGGATAGTCCCCGGTTTGGGACTGTTCTTGAACACCTAATCTCACTTAGGATGTAAGTGTATAATATGTATTGGGTTTTCGAGAAAATTTCGGTAGCATTTCCCCGTTTGTTCTCTAAGTACATATGTGCTTATAGAACAGCGGGGAAATGCTGCCGAAATTTTCTTGAAAACCCAATACACATTATACACTTACTAGTGAGATTAGGTGTTCAAGGATGGGATAGGTGGTACACATTTATTTTATATAAGAATGACATCACATTATACACTTAGGATGTAAGTGTATACCCTAATCTTTTCCTAATATATACTTGTTTCCTAATATATACTTGTTTTCTCTGATCATAGAATGGATAGATCATGGATGTCCATTCGTAATCGTTGCACCCCAGAGTTTATATCTGGTCTGGATCAGTTTATTAGATTTGCCGAGGAACATAGGAAAAAACCTACAGATAGGTTCTACTGTCCATGTAGGCATTGCGGTAACAACTTGAAAGTCAACACTGGTGAGGAAATCAAAAGTAATGTCATGTGCAACGGGATTGTACAAGGCTATACAGAATGGCACTGGCATGGAGAGATTTCAAAATCGAAACCAGTAGATGTCAATAGCAGTGCTTGGGTGGAAGAAGAAATTACCTCCGATGACGTAAATGTGAACGAACCAGTTCCAGCAGACATTGTTGATGCGATGCTGGATAGTTGTAGGGTAGAGCACACCGATCCACCTCCTATCTTTACAAATATTGTGCATGATGCTGAGATACCGTTATACACAGGCTGTGCTAAGTTTACGAAGCTTAGCGCTGTGCTGAGATTGTATAAGTTGAAACCTAACAATAGATGGAGCGAAAAAAGCTTCACTGAATTGTTGACTTTGTTGAAAGAAATTCTTCCTGAAGGAAACGAACTGCCAATCTCAACATACCAGGTAAAGAAAATGTTGTGCCCAATGGGAATGGAGGCCAAAAAGATACACGCATGCCCGAATGATTGTGTATTATTTCAAAAGGACTATGTAGATTTGAAAGATTGTCCAAAATGTGGTGCGTCACGATATAAATTGACGACTTCGGGGGAGTCCAAAACTGGTTCTCCTGCCAAGGTGTTGTGGTATCTACCTATAATATCACGGTTTCAACGCTTGTTTGCAAATCCGAAAGATGCAAAGAATTTGAGGTGGCATGCAGATGTTAAGAAAAATAATGATGGGATCCTACGACATGCGTCTGATTCCCCACAGTGGAAGAAGATTGATGTATTGTTCCCTGAATTTGGTGAAGAAGTCAGGAATCTAAGACTTGGGCTTTGTACAGACGGGATGAATCCGTACGGGACATTGAGCATCCAACATAGCACTTGGCCAGTCATGCTTGTTATATACAATCTTCCTCCCTGGCTGTGTATGAAAAATAAGAACGTTATGTTGTAATGACTTTCTCAGTGGTAATGACACTCCTGATAATGACAAGAATATTGAGGAGGGCAAAGGAATTTTGGGATCACAGGTGAAAGTAATCAGCCGTGAGCAGTTGGAACAAGCTCACTTGTATATTTTACATAATATGGACGAAGTGAGTGTTTATATCGAGGAACATACCAATTTCATAAAGAGACAACATCCTCGAGCAAGTTCAATGTGGCTTGCTAGAGAGCATAATAAGACTTTTACTAAGTGGTTTGAAGATAAAGTCTTACATCAACTATCTCAAACACCAAATGATATTACAGAAACTATCAAATGTCTTTCCTTTAAACCAAAACCGAATGTTATGTCTTATGAAGGGTTTGACATTAATGGATTCACATATTACACAAAGCGCCAAGATGATAAGAGTGTCGTCCAAAATAGTGGGGTCACTCTTCAAGCGTCAACTATGTACTTTGCAAGTGCAAAGGATAAGAGTCCACGTGAAGCTAAAATGTCATATTACGGTGTCATTGAAGACATTTAGGAGTTTGACTACATAGATTTCAATATTCCGCTCTTTAAATGTAATTGGGTTGATAACACCAAAGGAGTTATAGTGGATGAATTGGGTTTCACTTTGGTGAACTTTGAAATGATTGGCGAGAAGGCTGAACCATTCATATTGGCATCACAGGCAAAACAAATATTCTATATCGATGATCCTGCAAATGATAAATGGTCGGTTGTTCTTCATGGTAAAAGACAGTTCATTGAAGATCCTATAGATGAAGAAGAGTATTATGATAAGTATGATGAATCCAGTCCATTCTTAGTTGGGTTGCCAACTCCACAAAATATTGAAGCTAATGATGACTTATATGTGCGCGGAGATCACAATGAAGGATTGTTAATTGATAAAAGATCACAATTTTAGAGACATGTATGTTTATACAAATGTTAAATGTTTTCCTTTTTCTAGTTTATACAAATGCTAAATGTTTTCCTTATTCTAGTTGATACAAATGCTAAATGTTTTCCTTTTTAATGAAATTTTCAGATGGCTGACCATGATGAGAATGATGTCCATGATGAGCATGAAGTCCATGATGAGCATGCTGTCCATGACGAGAATGGCGAGGATACCAACGTAAGTTCTAAAAACATATCCCGTATTTCTATAAAATTCATTATCTTCTAGTTATGTCATATATCCTGTATTTCTATATTGGCCTAATTCAGTGTGTTTATTTTTGTCAAATTTTAGGTTGATGATGCACAGGTACCCACTGAAGCAATTGAGCAACTTGATGCGCAGCAACAAAAACTTAACAAGAAAAGGGGTATCACTCTGTTGAAAAAGTTACTTGCGCTGAGTGGCAGTGGATGCAAATTGGCTGTGGAGTTTGATAATGGAGGGAATGCAATTGGAGTGAACCGCAATAATTTTATAAACTATCTTGGGGTTGTCACTCGAAGCCATTGTGGTGTTAAGTATGATAATTGGCATAAAGTTCCTCAGGCGAAGAAAGACTTGATATGGAAAGATTTATGCGTGAGTTATTATTATTTGCAATTCTATTTTGTAGATTACAAATTCTATTATTTGCAATTATATTTTTGGGTACTAGTTAATAACATTTCTATTATATAGAATCTGTTTGCATTGGATGAGAAGTTGCATCGTAAAAGTGTGATGCAACGCGCTGGAAAGATGCTTAGGAATTACAGCACAAATCTGAACAGAGAATACATAAAACAGGGTGATAAGAAGAAGAAGTCAGCCCTTGAACAATGGAACTTCTTGGACAAAGAAGATTGGGACAATTTTGTTGCTTCAAGAAAATCTGAAGAATTCAAGGTATTAGGCATCACTCCCATTTTAATTAATATACATTGTATTCACCTATTCAAGATTAACATTTAGTGCTACTAACCTAATTATAAATGTGCATACTAACTAGGCCCTCAGTGACGCACAAAAAGCAAGGCGTGCACTGAATGTACATGACCACACTATGGGTCCAAAAGGCTATGCAAGCGTTCGCCAAAGAATACAGGCGGAGTCTGCGGCTACTCAGGAGTCTGCGGCTACTCAGGAGTCTGCGGCCACACCCTTGCCTCGCCATGATATCTGGATAGCTGGCAGGCAAAACAAGAAGGGTGAAATAAAGAAGCCCGAAACTGCTGAGGCGGCTGCAAAAATGGTAAAATACAACTCTTAGAGCAATCATTTTAATATTGATTATTTGTGGTGTTAACTTACCAATTTTTGTATATGGTGATTAGTGGGAGCTGCACGAGCAGAGGAAACAAGGCACGTTCATCCCTCAGGGCACAAGGGATGAATTGACAGTTGCTCTGGGTAACCCAGAGCATCCTGGACGTGTTAGAGGTGTCGGCGCTGGTGTGGGCATCAAAGCATTCTTTGGGCCATCCCAGCGCAAACCCAGAGCGGGACTTTCTCAAGAAGAGGTAACATATTCTTTTTTTAGAATGTTACTGCAAAAGGAAATTCATTAATAAGAAGCTAATATTTGTTTTATCCATGTATAGGAGAATAAGAGAGTCGAGGATATAGTTGCTAATAAGCTCAACGATGTAGTTGCTGAGAAGGTCAAGGAAGAATTGCTGCGGTGGCAGGCATCTCAGGCTTCTAATCAGCCTATGCCGACCCACTCTTCTCCTGGTGCACAGACTGCAAGTAATCTTGGAGACCCATCGCCTAACACGTCTGCTGTAAGTATTGTTTATGACATTGTAGCTAGTCTTTTCAAGATGATATGTTTTCAAGATGATATGTATATATGTATAACATTCTTTACGAAAATTTGTAGGCATTGAAGCCATGCCGCTTAAGAATGCAAAACTATGTTGTTGCAGAGGCGCAAGCTTACCCATCCCTTCCTGGGGCAACATTTCATGGGACTCCAATGCCGCAGGGCTACATTCGTGTGGGCCCGATACATGTATTACCCGATTGGAGGGAAGTTGAGTTGCCATATGCCCACCCAGATATTGATACACTTGGTGAGGTAGAAGGCGGGGTCATATTGTGGCCCAAAGCAGATGTCCTCTACACGACTGAAATTGTAAGATCAATTTACATTGATTTAGACTGTTAATGTGTATATATGATGTCAACTGATCTGAAGTTATATATACAGGTTAAAAAGAAGACACCAGGAGCACCTAGGCCTCCACCTCCACTTCCCGCATTACCAACTTGGGTTCCAACTGACCTACCATACCCGTTAGGTCCTGCTTGTAGGGGAATGGCATGTTGGCTACGGGCACATAATATACATTTCCCTATAATTGTTTCTTTAGATGCATATTATGCAGGTCAATCATACGACAGCTCTTTATTTATACAAGATATTATTGAGCTGTTTATGTATGATTGGTTGAATACATCAATGATAGAGACATGGATAAGGTGAGATCTTGTTTATACATCCATATACCTTGTGTAAGATCTGGTGATCTAGTTTCTTATATATTAATGCATACGTCTATATGTTTTGCAGCTACTTAATCGAAGATCATTGCAAACAATTTGCATATGATCATGTGGGATTTTTGATTCCATCATTGATTAGTATGGTAGCTAAAGACCCTGATAGTGTTCGACAATACTGTATAGATGCTTTTACAATTTTTGGTCAGAAAATGAAGACGATAATAATAGCTCCATTCAATGTCAAGTAAGTTTACTTTATTTATAATTTGGACTTAAGAAAATTCCATTTTTATTTTGCATTTTGAGTTATTAATTGTTAACTTTTTACCTCTAGCGGTAGACATTGGGAGTTACTAGTTATTGTCCCGGGGACGTTCATTGTTTATTATCTAGATCCCGCAGGAAGTACATTAAACACTAAAATTGGACACGTAATGAGAATGGCATTATTCTGGTGAGAAATATTTCATTTTTTATATCCGTTAACATCTTTTATTACATTACTATTTACTTATGCAACTTAGTGTGTTATATTAACATGTAGGGGTTTAGATGCATTCAAAAAGGCTAGAGGAAAGGTCCCAAGGAAAAAGAACCAGCCATTGTCTTGGGAGAACGTAAAAGTAAGTTCCCGACTCCCCGACTCCAATGTATATATTATTGATGTGAATTGTGCTTAGTTGTATTATTTTGTATGTTTCAATTTATAGTGCGCTACACAAGACAATGGCTGGGCATGCGCATACTATGTGATGCGATTTATGCAGATGATTATCAAACATGCCGCATTGGACATCGATACCATACATGAGGTATTATATATAGTCTCATTAGTTAGTATGAAATATATCAATCTTATTTTTATATTATTACTTATATATATACATCATTCTCTTTGCAGGTGTTTAAAACTGACCACACTATAGAAAAATGCTTAAAAAATGTACATGCTCCATATCCGAGGGAAGCATTAGATGAAGTAAGAGAAGAATGGGCAATAGCTGTACAAACAGTGGCAACTGTAAGATATAATTGGGATGTTGATAGTGATGATGAATGATACTTTGTAAATGAATGTTTCTGAATGTTAAAACATGTATTTGAATTATTCTATATGTGTGAACGTGACAATTGAATTGATGTCTGAATGTATCTACTTGTGTGAATCTTTTTATGTTAATTTTGCAGGTTTGTGGCCTGTTTGTAGGCTGATATCAATGGATGTCGTAAACCTGCAGTTCAGAAAACTGAACTGCAGGTTCTCATCCTGCTGACCAGCCACAGCAAGCCTGCACACAGATTTATAAAAATAAAATAGATATAGGCGTCAGTTATTTACAGATAACCGTCAGCACATACTTACAACGTCGATTTTTTGTTGAACACCGACGCCAAAAGTGTTCGCGCTACAGGAAATGGGAGTCATCTAGGACACTTTTCTGCGTCGGTCCTTTAGTATATAACCGACGCAGAAAGCGTCCTAGATGACGCCATTTTCTGTGGCGCGAACCCTTTTGGAGTCTGTGTTTTATAATAAACCGACGCCTTGATGTTAAATAGGCGTCGGTTTTTTAACCGACGCTGAAGTGTCCAACCTTTTAGTGGCACCCACATAGGCGTCGTTCAGAAACCGACGCCAAAGGGTGTTAAACAACCGACACTAAAAGGCACTTCTGTAGTAGTGTCCATACTGCCATACCCTTACAATTAGGACCGAACGAGGCGTATAGGTCCCTTGGAAGCCAACTAGGTACTTTAGCAGGTGGAGGTGGAGGTCAAGATGTAGCGGGTGTCTTTCTTTTGACATGTATATATAATTTTAGATCAATTGACACATATATACACACTAACAAATTAACACAATGTAAATTTACCATACAATATTAGTATAGACGACATCTGTTTTGGGCCACAATATCACTCTGCCTTTTGCTTCACCAAGCATTTCAGAATCTGGGTCGACATATGGCAATGGAAGATCACTCCAATTGGGGAGTATACATATCGGGCTCACACGGAATGCACCATCTGGTACTAGAGTCCCATGAAACATGTCCCCTAGAAGGGGTGGGCAAGCCTCAGCCTCTGCAACAATAAATTCTTGACTTTTTAGATGGTATGGATTTAACCCCTACAACTTTACGTAAAAAATGTTATATACATATTTGCATAAACATATCATCTTGAAAAGACTAGCTACTATGTCATAAAAATACTTACAACGGACGTTCTAGGTGGGTCTATAGGATTACTTCCAACCTCTACAGTAGGAGAAGAGCGACATGCCATAGGTATTGTCTAAATGGTAGTCTAAGACGCCTGTCACTTCACCATTCTTCTTGGATTCTCTTATTAATTAACTCATCTACCCATACATCGATAAAAGAAATGCTAGCTTTTGATTGTTGAATTCCATTTTGCAATAACATTCTAAAAAAGGAATAGGTTATCTCAACATTTGATAATCCCACTTTTGGGACAAGTTTGCACTGTGATGGCCCAAAGAACGCTTTTATGCCCACACCAGCTCCTACACCCCTAACACATTCAGGATGCTCTGGGTTACCAAGAGCAATTGTCAATTCATGCCTTGTGCCCTTAGGGATGAACTTGCCTTCCTTACTCTACTCGTGAAGCTCCCACTTGGTAAGTAAAGATAACAATAATCAATATTGATTGCTCTAAGAGTTGAATTTTACCATTTTTGCAGCCGCCTCAGCAGTTGCGGGCTTAATTATATCTCCTTTCTTATTTTTCCTCCTAGCTATCCACATAGTATGGTGAGGTAGAGGTGCAGGACCAATAGTAGAGGGCTCTACAGTCTCTTGATTAGTAGCAGACTGAGCAGTAGACTCAGCCTGTAGTCTTTGGCGAATGCCTGCATAGCCTTTTGGACCCATCCTGTGGTCATGCACATTTAGTGCACGCCTTTCTCTTTGAGCATCGCTGATAGCCTTGTCAGTAAGAACATTGATATGGTTAGTAAGACTAAAGGTTAATCTTGAATAGGTGAATACATAAGAACGTATATTAATTAAATTGGGAGTGGCGCTTAATACCTTGAATTCATCAATTTTTGTTTTGGTAACAAACTCCTCCCAGTCATTGGGGTCCAGGTAGTTCCATTGCTTAGTGGCTGGCTTCTTCCTCTTCTCAACATCTCATATGTTATCTCAGGTGAGATTTATCCTATAGTTCCTTAGGACCCTCCCACAGCATTGCATCACACATTTACGATGCATCTTTTCATCCAGTTCAAATATACTCTGCAAAATAGAATTGCTATTAACTAGTATCCTTAAAATTTGTAATCTACAAAATAGAATTGCAAATAATAATAACTCATGCATAGTTCCTTCCATACTAAGTCTTTCTTCCCCTTAGGAACTTTATGCCAAGATTCTACATTAGGACTACAATGGATATGAGTAAGAACCCCAAGATATAAAATAAACGAGTTTCAGTTCACTCCAACTGGATTTCCTGCATGATCAAAATCCATAGCCAGTTTGGGTCCATTGCCCCTTTGTTGTAGTAACTTGTTCATCATAGTGATGCCCCTTACTTTTTTAATTTTTTTTTACTGCTCATCAAGTGCCCCAAGTTCTTTAGGGGGTACATCATCAACCTAAAATTTGACAAAATAAATACATGATATAACTATAAATGTACATATAGATAGAAATATAGGATATATTTTTAAAACTTACATTGTGAGGCGGTGCATTGATATCCTCACCCTCACGGTAATCATCATCAAGGTCATCATGCTCATGCTCAGCCATCTGAAAGTTTCATTAAAAAATCAAACACCTAATCTCACTAGTAAGTGTATAATGTGTATGGAGATTTCAAGAAAATTTCAGAAGAATTTCCCCGCTGTTTTCGAAGTACATATGTACTTAGAGAACAAACGGGGAAATTCTACCGAAATTTTCTTGAAAACCCAATACATATTATACACTTGCATCCTAAGTGAGATTAAAGTGTTCAAGAACAGTCCCAAACCGGGGACTATCCAAGATTTACTCCTAATGAGTAAATATTGGACGGGTTTCTAGGCCAACAAATACATATATGTTGTCATTCTTATACCTACATTCCTAGTTTCATAATTAAAATCCCAAGTTTTGTGTAACATCATTTAATCATGCTTGTCAGTAAATACTAAACAATAAATAAACCATGATTCCATATATCAAAGATTTGAATCAAAATGAAGCCTAATGGCACATTGTGAGAGTGAGAATATTATACCTCACTTGAAGGCTAAAGAAGAATATATGCAAATCAATAGCAAGTCAACAACACCTGCAACAACACAAACGCACGATTCAATTCTATTATAATGTATTAATTAGGGGTCAATCTGGAAGTTTTAACAAAATCAGCCACCACGGCCGTGCTACCAGCCTTCATTTTCATCCATCCAACCTATGATTTCACAACACCATCTCCACCCCTCTGGCCTGATCGGTCATGTGCAGAGCAGATACCGGGGGGTGGTGTGACACCTGCTCAGGTGTTGAGGGCGTAGATAGACTCGCTATAGAGCTGGAGCTGGGACTGGGACTTGGACATGTTGAAGAGTGGAGGAAGAAGAGGAGCATGTCGGTAGAGAAGATTACATGTCATGGCAGCAACGGCGAGCTCAGGTTCTGAGTGGCGACGGTAGTGGTAGCAACAATGGAAAGCAGTAGGGCGAGCAATAGGGGAAGCAGTTTGACAAAAGAGCAGCAACGGCAGAGAAGAGCAGTGGTGGAAAGGAGGACCGGTGGTAGAGAAGAGCAACAACAGAGAAGAGCAGTAGTGAAGGAGAAGAGAAGCGGAAGAGAGGAATAACCAGACCCTAAACTTGGAATCAGGAATGAATGAAACAGCGAAAGGGAATGAGTTCGGTTCACGCGGGTGCTATTAAGTTAACTATAGACGTCAGTTATTATAAAAAACTGATGCTTAAGATCATTAGGCATCGGTCACCAAAAAAAATCTGACACCTATGTTCAATCATAGTCATCTGTTTCAACTAGACAACCGATGCCTATCTACATATGTCGACAAAAAAATGTTCTTGAATTACAACCATAGTCGTCAGTTTCCATATAAAACCGACGCCAATTGGGAAATTTTGGGGGTAAAAATTTTCACGGGGAAAGTGTGCGAACACACATCTATGTCAGTTATTGCAAGAAAATCGACGACAAAAATGGGGCCGATTTCTATCTCACAAAAAATCTTTAGTCGTCGGTTACTTGGTCAATAACCGACGTCGTATGTGAAATTTTGGGAGTAATTTTTTTCATTGGAAAAATTATATTTGGCGGGTGATTTTAGATGTCAGTTTCTTATTATGCAACAGACGCTAAATAGAAAGCCATACCCATGTCTTATGAAAATTGGTCGGTCTTCACATATAGACGTCAGTTTGTGTTTTCAGCCGACGTTTTTGGATTTAGGCGTAAGTTTTTGGAAAACAACTGATGCTTCTAAATGTGAAGTTATACGTCATTTCTGTAGTAGTGCTTGGTGGACAGCCATCATGGCAGGCCTAATTAAGACAAGCTCAGCTGGCAACACATGAGTTGTTGGATCTGCGGGCGCCCTAGTGCTAACGACTCATATTTTATACACCCCCTCTCTCCTCTTGGCCTTAAAGCACTTTCACATTGATGTCGGGTCAAACAATGCATTCGAATGTGGGCTTTGGGTGGGGTGTTGGAATGTATGCCCATAGAGCCAATCATACGATGATTGTAATGGCATACTTTGTAAATGATTTCAATAATAATGAAGGCAATATTCGTCTATATGTTTAATCTATTTTGAGAGAATGATATAACATGTTAGATGTCTAAAGAACGGTATTACTCAGTGACATATGTCTTCAGGTTGAGGACCTAATCAATGAGATCATATGGATGTTAAGAGTATACATTCTTGTTATGTCCCTAGTCGATTGTTATTGTGGAAATAACCAAAGACATCAATAACATAAAAGAATAAAGTGTGTGTTGGTTGATGACAAAGTCTCATTAATCATGATATGTGATATCAAATCAAGCACACAGATACATGTTAGAGAATAGTGTATCTGACAGACCCACCATAAGGGTGATGCATGGAAACTGCACTTGGTTAGTCACGATCAACTCTTATAGTATTGGTGGTGACTGTGGTTCTTAGACCTAAAATCACTACACTCATCACATGTTATTGGGTACACTTTGGCATAATCAAACGCAGTCCTGAAACATGGGTTGTCATAATAGTGATGATTGGGTGCCTTTGACACATGAGGACTTGACTATGAGTGATAGATATGGAATTTGTCCCTCCTAAGGGAGTGTGATATCCTGGCCACTTGAAGAGTGAGACTGAGAAATGCATGACCATGCACATGTAAGTCAATATATGATATTGAGCTTACATATATCTCAGGCAGTCTACACTCAGTCCAGAAAGATGGATTGAACATTTGTAGAGGTTGACAATTCCATGCCTCGAGTTCAATCTAGATATCAGTGACAAAGGGACTATACATTCACTGTAACACTAATAATAGATTATAGGTTGAAATTTGTTTTCCATCTTTCCTCTTCACTTGGGTAGCACTAATGTGTGACTAGGCACCACTCTTTACTTGTGATGTCATAAGTTAGTTATGGACATTCACTGCCAATGTAAAATGGAACCTATAGGGTCACACACATAAGATTAACCTAGAAGAGGAGTTTATCCATGATGATGTTTAGATTGAATACTAAAGTGTTTAGGTAATCAATTAAACATTCAATCAATAGACTTGACCAAGAATCATCAAGTTCAAGTGTTGAACCAATGGATTAGAGTGTCAGATTGATTGAGAACTGCATTGACTGAGTTTTGCACAGCCTGGACCACCAACCGATCAGTTCACTGGGTGAATCAATCGACTCATGGTCAATGAGATGATCGGTTCACTCTAGTGAACCAGTAGGTTAACATGGACCAATCGAGTAGGTGTCGGGTTTCTCAATTTGTGAGAAAAGATTTTTGTTTCACTTGTTCCAATTTGATTGGGACAAGAATAAATCTTTGCATTAATTAGAAACTAATAAGGAAATTCAATTGTGGGCATGTATAGGAAGTGAAATGACCGGTTCACTAAGTGAACCAACTGGTTTAGACTCATAACCAACTGGTTCAATAGTGAACTGATTGGCTCATCTTCTCAAATGACTGATTTTGTTGTGAAACTACTGGTTCATCTACTACAGTACAATCAGTTTGTGGAAAATCCAGACCCTTCTACTCCTGCATAGATTGGGAACCCTGGCCCTTCCCTCTACTATAAATAGAGGGGTATAAGGGGCTTCTTAGAGCATACAACTCAGAACATCAGTTGCTCTGGAAAGTTATTTTCCTATCTGGTTGTGGTAACCAAGAGACTCCAAGAAAGTTCTACCCATCTAGGGAGGAACCACGAGGGAAAGACAACTGTAGAAAAGTGACTGATTGTGGGAGAGTGTATCAGTGATTAGTACACTGACGAAAGGGGATGACTCCTTCTAGTCTATCCATCTCTGAACGACTTGAGTTCCCGATATTCTATGTGGACTATCTATAGAGGCGGGAGGTTTCTTTCGCTCAGGAGGATGACTGTCAGCTATAGTCTTGGCCTACACTAAGAGCTGCATAGACGTCGTCGAAGACTAGGTGGTTGAAGACCGCATTAGCTGTGAGGTATTGTTGCTGAGCAACCCTCAGGACCATGTATATCTTGCTAAACCATCTTTCCTATTGTATAGTTGTTGATGCGATCTGCTGGTTACGGGTTATGTGGTTAGATAAAATTTTTGTTTCCACTTCCTGTTCTATCCCACAAAACCCTAAAGTGATATCAGAGCCACGTCAATATACTATGTTTTAGGATTAATCGATATGATCAAATTTTGGTTTTTCGCCATTTATTTATTGCATGTGATGTGAATACTTTAATTTGCTAATGTGCATATCCGATTAAACACCACAAATCCCTATATCTATATATGATATTGTATATATATATATGCTATTTATATGTGCCACCCTAAAATGGTTTTGATGGTGTATGTGTAGCATGGTAATGGCCTAT
Source organism: Alisma plantago-aquatica (assembly GCA_963693085.1). Classification (NCBI taxonomy): domain Eukaryota; kingdom Viridiplantae; phylum Streptophyta; class Magnoliopsida; order Alismatales; family Alismataceae; genus Alisma; species Alisma plantago-aquatica. The sequence continues at coordinate 502,688,223 of OY856410.1, read as the reverse complement.
AAACCCCTATATGTATGCATGGTTGTTTGTGGTTGTTTGCATCTCATTCTACGTACCGAGTCCTATCTTATATTTCGGATGTAACTATGGATAACTCGAGCCTTCTCTTCTACCTTTGCTCCCCCCGAATGTAACTCGAGGTTTCCCAATGATAAATGTAAAAGTAGGATAGTTTTATTTTCTATTATGTCGAAGAATGATGGATGCCAAAACAAGCGATTCGAGGACTAAGATGACCAGTTGATGGTGTGAGACGAGTGGCTGGTGGCTTGACGAGTAGCATGGTGACCCAACGAACTGATCATCTAGAGGAGCCAGACGATTAGTTGGTGACAATCAACTAACCGGCCAGGAGTCAAGCCGATCAGCCATAGGATTAGATGATCAACCTGAAATGGCCCAAGCATAGATTTCATTAACTACGGGTTGCTACATATGATGTGGACCTAGATGGCCATAATTCCTTGTGGTTCAAGGAATTACAAATAGAATTTTCGTAATCATTGCTTTACCTCTTTTCATGTTTTCTTGTGGGATATAGCATGTATATGATACAGACTATATATGTGGTGATTGGATATGTATATGTATATAAATACCAAACCCCTTAAATAATATGAGGTCTTTGATGATTTTCATAAGCAACACACATGAAAAGCTTGATCGACAAGCGTGGGCATCCCAAGGTTGGTGCGCTATCTATCTCATGGAAGTGTGATCGTAGTTGTGTGGGCTCGCCAAGCGGGGTGCACTCCTATCGTGTTGGCTTTTGGGTCAGGCTTAACTTTTTTTTTGAAACCAATACCTTGTATTAAAACAACTAACAGAAAGTCTGTATACAGATTTTTGGGACATCCTCAAAGGATGTACTACCACATTCTCCACCTAATCCCAAACGGGCAAGGTTATGGGCAACAGTATTTGCCTCTCTTCTCACATGACTGAAGGTGAGTTTTACAAAGCATGACCTCAGGTTTTGGATATTAGTTACTGCGCTCATACTCGGCCCTCTCCCCGTATGCTTGTTGTTAACCGCGAAAATAACAGAAGATGAGTCGGACTCTAGCGCCACTTCAGATAAGCCCAACTCACGTGCCAGCTCCACTCCCAGCAGCAGTGAGGCAGCCTCAGTGGAGAAAACCGACCACGCAGCTTTGAAGGTCTTGGCGCGAGAAGCAAGCAGTCTTCCCCTGTAGTCCCGGATAACAACAACTAGGCTGATTAAACTGCTAGGAAGAAAAGCTGTGTTAGAGTTTACTTTATAACAGACTGGTGTAGGTGGGGACCAAGCAGCCGACCTTCTTTGGGCTTCTCTATTCGGAGCAGCATCGTCGTTACTTGGGTAAAAACCGTGTGCCTCGGACCAGTGAAGAAGCCCATTAACAGAAAGGTATTGGTTAGAAATATCATTGTCAAACAACAAAGTGTTCCTGCAGTTCCAAGCAGCCATGCACAACGTACAGAAGATATGAAAATCTTTGTTTGATTCCTTTTCTTTGACTTATAGAATACAGTCCAGTAGACACATATTGTTAGCTCCAGCCAAAGTTCTTAGATGGGGGTAGGATTGCCATACTGTGGTGGCGTTGCTGTAGTTGAACAATGAGTGGCGAACACTTTCAGGTTCCTTCTTGCAGATGCTACACAGCTCATCATCAAGGATGTGGCGGTGAGTAAGAGATTCTTTGGTGGGTAAGAGATTTGAGCATGCCCTCCACAGAAAATGCTTTAGCTTTGGGGGTACATTGATTTTCCAGAAAAGTTTCCAAGGGGAAGATAAGTCTTGTCGTTTCCCGCACCAAGATGGGGTAGAACCGTTGACACCCAACCAGTAGGCAGAGCTAACCGTAAAGCAGCCATCAAGACACAGATACCAGTATCTCTCAGAAAGGCATTAGGTAGCCAGCGGCAGCATTCTAATAGTTGTGACATCTTCCTCAAGAAATTTTTTTTCGATAATATCCCAACGCCACAAGCCAGTCCCCTCGTCGATGATATCCAAAACTTTCCAGTCATTCACATCACTATGAGATGCTATCCAATTTGGTATCGAGCAGCAGCCCTTCGCATTTGGAAGCCAGTTGTCCATCCATAGATTCACTTTTAGGCCGTTCCTGACAGTCCATCTCAATCCTTCCAGCAGGAGGGATTTGGCACCCCAAAGACTTCTCCAAGTGAAGCTAGGGTCAAAACCCCTATAAGCATTTAGGACTTCATCATTCTTATAATATTTCTGCTTGAGGATAACACTAACCAAAGCGAGAGGATTAGTATACAACCTCCATACCTGCTTCGCCAGAAGAGCATTATTGAACAAGCTTAGGTCTCTAAACTCCAAGCCACCTTCATGTTTGGGTTTGCACATTTTGTCCCACAATCTCCAGTGAATCCTCCTTTGGTTGTTGTTACTACCCCACCAGAAATTAGCCATCATTTTATTGATGTCATCAATAGTGACTTCTGGAAGTTTTAGGATCCCCATCATGAAGGTGGGGATAGATTGGATAACTGACTTAATGAGCACTTCTTTACCAGCCCGGCTGAGGTACTTCTCTTTCCATCCCTTTACTTTGTTCCATAATATGTCTTTTAGACCCTCGAAGATAGCTTTCTTTGATCTACCCACCACTGTAGGCATCCCTAGGTATTTGTCATGCTTTTCCACCCTCCTCATATGTAGCTTCTGTGTGATAGAGTTACTTATTTCGGTGGTAACATTTTTGATGAAGACAATCTCTGACTTATCATAGTTAATTTGTTGACCCGAGGCACTCTCGTAGCAGCTGATAACCTCAGCCATCTTGGTAGCCTCCTGCAGAGTTGCCCTAGCAAAAATGACACTGTCGTCCGCGAAAAATAAGTGGGACATTGGTCTGCCCAGCCTGCAAATCCTGACTCCATGGATATTTCCATTCTCCACCTCCCTGATAATCATGCTCGAGAAAACATCCGCACACTGGATAAATAGATACGGTGATATAGGGTCTCCTTGCCTGATGCCCCTCTGTGGTTGAAGATAACCATGTTTTCTTCCGTTCATAATGAAATAGAAAGAAGCAGTTCTGATACACTCGCTTACCTTTCTACACAAAATCTCCCCAAAGCCCAGATTGGTCATAACCTTTTCGATAAATTTCCACTCAAGCCTATCGTAGGCTTTGCTCATGTCAATCTTTATACCCATGACTGCCTGCTTTCCTTTTTTCTTTCTCTTCATGTCTTGGAACATCTCAAAAGATATAAGCACGTTGTCGTGGATGAGCCTCCCCGGGACGAAGGCACTTGGGTTTGGCGAGATGATTTCCTCCAGGTATGGTTTGAGTCTGTTTGCCAGCATCTTGGACGCCACCTTATAAAGAGTGTTGCAAAGACTTATGGGGCGGAAATCCTTCATGCTCACAGGATAGTTACACTTGGGGATCAGCACCAGGTTTGTTTTGTTGATCAGGGTCAGGTCTTTTTCGTCTCTCCACCATTTTTGAATGAAATCTGTGACATCGTCACCGACCACGTCCCAGAAGGTTTGGTAGAAAGCTGCATGAAAGCCATCCGGACCGGGCGCTTTCGTAGGGTGCATGTGTTGAAGGGCCCTCCATATCTCTTCTTTGTCGGGCTCTTTTTGGAGATGGTAGTTCATGACATCACTGATTCTTCTATTGATACCTGTTGTAGCATCGTTTCCAAAAATGTTGTTAGAGGAAAACATTTTATCATAATATTTTATTATTACATTAATGATGTCATCCTCGTCCTCCTTTAGAACGCCTTTTTCATCTTGCAGTGAGGCTATGACATTCTTTTTCCTTCTTTGTTTCACCTTTTTGTGGAAATAAGCAGTGTTGCGATCCCCGTCCCGCATTTCATTTGCCTTCGCTCTGATGAACCAGTAGCTCTCGTACTGCTCCTGGAGATCCTCCACCTCCGTGCTGATTGTATTGCAGAAGTTGATGTTCTGGTTGGTCATCGGCATCTTTTGTAATCTACAAAGCTCGTCTTCTTTTTTCTTCAGTCTTTTTTGGATATCACCAAACTTGTTCTTTTCCCAGTAGCTCATATTTTTGGACCATTCGTTTAGTTTGTGATTAATGTCCGTTTCACTACTGCTAGTCCACGACCTACTGATTATTTCCCTGCATTCAGCATCTTTCAACCAGAATGCTTCAAGCTTAAAATCCCTCGCTCTCCTGTTGTGATAAGTCTTCGCCTTGGTATCCAACATAAGGGGTGTGTGGTCAGAGTTCAAGAAAGGAAGGTGGAGGACCCAGGCATCTGGGAAAATAGCCACCCATTCCTCCGACCCCAGTGCCCTGTCGAGACGTTCTCTAATCATCGTTACCTCAGAGATCCCCTTCCTCCAGGTGAATTGATGCCCTGTGAAGCAAAGGTCATACAACAATCATTTGTCTATTACTTCTCTGAAATCTTTCGTATGGTGGTAGTTGTTCACTGACCCACCTTCTTTTTCACTACTGCACAAAATTTCATTGAAATCCCCCATGAAAATGATAGGTTGGGAGCTATGATCCTTTCTGATCTTTTCCATGAGGTCCCAAGTTTTCCATTTCAGATTGTTTTCAGCCCATCCATGTATTCCCGCAAACAGCGACTGTTTGCCTTCATTTCTGACCTCCACCAGAACATGGTGATGAGAATACGATAAGAGTGAAATATCTGTATCCTTCCACCATATTCCCATTCCTCCCAATCTCCCCAAACTGCTGAAACACAGGCCGTTGTTGAAACCTCATCTCCTTTGAGTTTTCTCAAGATCTATATAGTTATCTTGGTTTCCATAAGAAACACAAGATCTGGGCGTTCCCTCCAACAATATTTTCGGAGGGTTCTTATTGTGCCAAGGCTGCCCACACCTTGACAATTCCATGTTAGCATTTTCATTTTCCTTCGCGGTGCTGGACACAGCCAACGCCCGCTACTTGAGAGTAGGCCTCCCATACCATTTTGTATCCCTCCTCTCTTCTTTGTTTCTGTTCTCTTGTCTCCACTGACCCTGCTGTTGTTTCCTTGTCCCTTTCTTCTACTCTTTTCTTTGATCTATTATCTACTGCATTTACTGTCCTTTTGTCTTTACTGTTACTGTGCCATGTCCTTCCCAGGTCCTGCTCTTCCCTGTGATTCTTTTTGTATTTCTTTTCTGCTTTCGTCGGGGTCTCCTTTTCTCCCTCGCAGGTGAGATGTTGTTGTTGTGTCTCGGTGCAGCTGCTAGCAAGTCCTTCTGTGTGTTGTTCGTTGCCATCCTCAATAACACAACTATCAACTGTTGGGCCCCTATTTTCCTGTGGGTGAACATGCTCTGTGGGTGTGGCATTTTCTCGAGCGTCCTCCACCCCTCCTACTTTCTTTAAGCTTTGGCTTTTCACTGGCTCCTGCCCAGATCTTCCTTCTGTAACAACTTTGTGTTTTCCTTCTAGGTTCCTCTCTGTCGGTCCACTGGGTATACTGGACCCCTCCTCTGCCTCCTTGTCTGATTCCCCTTTGTTGGTGTTTTTTGGGGCAGCTGCAATCTCCTCTGCTGTCTTCCTCTCTTCAATGCTGTCATCAGTTATTTTGAATAGCTCACATTTGAACTTTTCGTAGGATATGGGTGTATCTTCCGCTTTGAATGCTCTGCGAGGAGACGCCTTTATCCACATTCCCCATTGCTCTAGACATTCCTCATCTTCCTCTGGGCATTCCTTTGAGGTGTGCCCCAGCAGCCCGCATCTGAAGCAAAAGTAAGGAAGTTTCTCATACCTTAAGTCGATTCTCGACTCAACTCCATCTCTGTCTTTCATTTTCTGGACAGTCTTCAGCGGCTTGTTTATGTTGATCGTGATCTTTTCCCTTCTGGCTCTAGCCCAGTCATTTCTTTCTTTTTCTATCGACTCTACCTTTCCCGCCTTCCCAGCTATCTTCAGAAAGGCATCGTCCGCTTGGTAGCCTAGGGGGATGTTATAGAAACGTACCCAGACGGCCCATTCCTCTATTTTTATGTCAGAAGGTTGCTCCCCCGGTAGGATTTCTCTCATTAGGAGGAGCTTGTTGTCGAAGTTCCATGGAAAACTCTCCATAACTTTCTCTTTATCCCTCTTTAGTTCGAAACTTATCAACATTATCTTGTGCTCCACCATTTTGATAGTTACCTTCCTCGCCGTATTCCATGCTTGGATCATCGTTCTTTGGAAGGCGTAGAAATTAAACTCCCTGTCCGTCAGAAGCTTGGCCGCCACTGTGAGTTCGCCCCATTTGTCATCGATCTCCACTGAGCCGTCAGTGAAATCCACCATGTCGTCTTCATCTTCGATGTTTAGCACCTTGCATCTATCCCACAGCTCGTCTTCCATCGGTCGAGGACGAAGCCCCTTTCACAAACCCCACCAGGAGGAGTGAAGCACCCACGCTGAAAGCGGGGAGAGATAGCCCAGAATCGCCCAAAATAACGCCAGACCTAGACCAGACGTCTTATATTAAGAACTTAAAGGCATGGAGATGACTATAGCAAAGAGTTGTGCATCATCTATCCAAGAATTGCATAAGATGCAATTGGTAAATGATACCTACCTTAATAATTGATTATGGACACTGACGTTGGCTGGGTAATAACTCAATTGTTTTTGATCTTGTCTCACTAGAAGGTTTTACAATGCAATCTTCCAAATTGATGGTGAGGTCTATCAATTTGATCAAAATAATGGGAGCCATAATTAATTAAAGGCCTAATTAAATATAGTCAATTTTATTCAAATCAGTCAAAAGGAGTTTTGAAAAAATGAAATGTTTTCTCTTGTAGTATCAAATGGAAAAGAAATCAACATTGAAATCAACCAATTTAATTGAGATAAATATCAATAGCTGGATAAGGATTACGAGAAGTTTTCTACAGATTCCAAAAATACCAGTGGCTGTAGAATCTATTCTATGCATTCTTAAGGAGTTGTTTGAGGCAAAAAAGAAGGATAGTTCCATGATGGTGATCAGGGAATGGAGTCCAAGGACGCATGCAAAGCAAAGAAGTGTTCTCCCACCAAGCTGAAGTCCAAGTCTTTTGCGCTCAAAATATGGAGGGGATTAAGGGAATGAAGGATGATGAAGCAAGAGATAGAGATCTCTACTTCAGGTATATATGTTATTGAGATTAACTTTACTACTTATTCATCATGGGTACTTGATAGCGGATGTGTATCACACATTTGTTCAAATGTGAAAGATCTAAAAGGAAGTAGGCCCTTAGAAAAAGGCGAGGTTGAACTATGTGTTTCTAATGGAGCAAGAGTTTCTTCCAGTGTAGTAAGAACCTATGACCTATCTCTACCAAGTGGGTTGATAATAGAGTTGCAGAACTACTATTATGTACCTACCGTATAGGGAAATTAAATTTTTGGATCTTGTTTGGACAAGAATGGATTTGAATTTCTTATTAAGAATGGAAAATGTTCCATTTCTAAAGATGGGGTCTTTTATGGTTGTGCCCTGATGTCTTATGGTCTATATTTGATATATCTACAAACAAGTGTATACAACATAAACACCAAAAGAAAAAAAACCCAATGACTCAAACAAAACATACCTTTGGCATTTTCGTCTAGGACATATAAATGAGAATCGCATATCTAGACTCCATAAAGATGGTTATGTGGACTCTTTTGATTCTGAATCATTAGAGACATGTGAATCTTGTTTATTGGGCAAGATGACCAAGGCTCCATTTTTAGGAAAAGGTAATAGAGCGAGTGATCTATTAGGACTCATACATACTGATGTATGTGGGACTTTTAGAACAAATGCTAGATGTGGGTATCAACACTTCATTACTTTTACTGATGACTTCAGTAGGTATGGTAATGTTTGCTTGATGAGACATAAATCAGAAACCCTTGAAAGGCTCAAGGATTTCATGAATGAAGTACAAAACCAACTTGGTGAAAGTATTAAGGCATTTCGATCTGATCGAGGTGGAGAATACTTAAGACAAGAGTTTGAGGACCTTCTGAGAGCCTGTGGTATTGTATCACAATGGACTCCACCTGAAACACCACAACATATGAAAAACCACTAGAAGGGGGGGTGAATAGGGTTTTATGATATTTTAACAATAATTTAACCAAATTAAGCAACCACAAATATATTGGACAAGGGGACAAGGATTTAGAGTGGTTCCAACCTTAGCAAATACTAAGGCAGTCAATCCACTACCCAGTTTCTTACCCAACCGGGATTTTGAAAGTATTTAATTTTATTACCTCACAAGGATGTTACATAAAATTACAATACTTTCACCAAACCCTCCGGACAACCTTCACCTAGAAGTAGTCTCACTAACCTCGAGCAGCCTTCTTTGAAGTAACCTCAAGCTCCCCTTGAAGTAGCCTTCCTCTTGAAGTAGCTTCCCATTGAGACAACCTTCTTGAAGTAGTCCGAAGTCCACCTTCTCCACCTGACAAGTCAAACCCACTCCAATCCGCAGCCTCCAACCCTAGGAGTAGCAAGGAGAGTACAAAGGATAAAAAGGAACAAGAAGGAAAAATAGAAATTACAATACCGTTGTACCACAAGGCTTGGTTTCCTATATAAAGCATTTTGATATCCTAACCAATGTATATAGAAGTGGTAGTGCAGTGGATAGGAGATGCTAGCGTATAGGACACGAAATTTGGAGCAAGGAAAAGAATAGCCAATGCTAGTGTTGCTCAATTGCTCAAAATAGGTTGCCAATTGCAAGTGTGTAAGCTCAAGTATAGCACAAGTGTTGCTCAAGTGTACTTTGGGTGTCCTATGGCTTGTCCTACTTATAGGAATGGCCTATGGATTCTTAAGGATGTTCTTGACATTTTCTAGGGGGTTTTAAGTTCTCAACTAACCGTTAGGTATCCACTAGTTGGTTTAACAACAGCTAGTTAATTAATTTTGAAAAGTGCAGACAGATGCATTCTTGGTCGAGGAATTGTCGACCGAGATCCCTGTTGGTCGAAGTTTTGTCGACCGAGGGACTATCTGGAGTCAAGTGTATATAACATTCATCTCCAACTTCCAACTACTTTGTCTGTTGTGTCTAACGGCTACTTGGGTCTTTCTCGATCAAGGAAATTGTCGACCGAGAGTGTCTCGGTCGAGGAGTTGGTCGACCAAGATTAACCTTGTTTCAATGTTTTAAATTAAGTACCAAGTGTGTGTACGAGTGTGCAGTTGGGACACTAATGTCGGGGATGACCTATCTAAGTGTTGTGATTGGCTAGGGAAGATCTAACACTTGATTTACATGATGTCTAAGTACTTGTACATTATATATCTTGTACAAGTGTTTACATTTGATTACAATCATGAAATTAAAGCAAATTTATCATATAGATCTTCCAAGTATTTGTCATCCACCTTATTCCTGCAACACTCAAGTAGCACGTTAGATACTCAAGAATGAAATGTTTGTCATCATCAAAACAAAGGGATTATAATAATGTCCAATTTAGCCAACAATCTCCCCCTTTTTGAAGATGACAAACATTTCCTAAATTTAAAATAAGGAAATATAAATCATGTGAGTTTCATACCTGAAGTTTAACTTTTGTAGCCATTCTTGTTTTGCAAGTGGATGCTGGACGAGATATTATGAAACTCATTTTATTTTATGTTTTTGATTTTATATTATTTCCCCCCCTTTTCCATTTCAAAAGGATATCCAATATAATCATTTAGTATGACTCTTTGTTTCTCCCCCTTAATTTTATGCTATGCTCCCGCTTAAAGATTTATTCAATTTTAAAAACAAATGATGCATTGTTAAATTTAGCCATAATTTATTTTTCAATCATTTGCAAATAATGTGACCCTTTTAGGTTCATTTCCTATATTACTCCCCCTAAATATTATGCTCTACTATAATATTCTTATATAACATGTATATGTCCAAATGAAGCCATGGAAAAACACTTTTATTCATAACAATTTAATGCTCATACAATTTATAAGATGACCTATAAAGCATGACATACTTGCTTTATAAAAAGATATCCATTACAATCATTACAAAGATATCCATTCCATTACAAGCATTACAAAGATATCTCATAATCTCACTGAAAAGACCAAAAGATTACATCAATGTCTGGGTCTTTTCCAAGAAAGGGCTCAGCTCCATAATATTTGACCAGTGTCTGCCACTCCAAGGCACCTGTCTTGGTTAAGACATAAGCCTCCAAGAAGGTGGGAACACGATCAAAGCGAAAGTGGGCAGCAATGTCTTGAAGTTGAATTGGGGAAAACTGAGTATGTGTGAGATCATGAGATGGTGGAGGTGGAATTTGATAGTAGTTGTAGGAAGGATTGTATGGATTTATCATGCCAGGATTAAGGGAATAGGGATATTCATTATGTTGGTTAGTAGAGAGAGCTTGCATCCTTTGGTTTAAATAAGTCATGGCATGGTGATTATAATCCAATTGTCTACTTAGGTGATATTGGGATCTAGTAATGTATGTTAAGGTGTTTGTAATAGGATCATGGGGTAGGTTGGTAGGAGGAGGTGGTGGAGATATGTCTTGGGTGGATGTCTCCCCTTCAGTCCTAGACCTTTTGTGGCCAAAGTCGATTCCCATCTTTTCCACCATATTTTTACTTATCTTTTGGGGTTTTCTATCCCATGTGTAACCTAAGTCCTCAATATTCTTCTTAAGAAAATGTTGAGTAATGTGGCAAACGAAGTCAGCATAAGTTGGATTGCCAGAGAACTCAAGCATATTCTTAAGGATGATACAAATGAAATTTATGGGGATACCTTTTAGAATGGCAGATTTGTTTGCTCTAGGATGGATATTGGTGGCAACAATGAGATTTATGATCCTAGCTTCAGGTTTTAAGTTTATGGCATAATAGGTACCCCTATCTTCAGATTTGTTTTCTCTAGATTGGATATTGGTGGCAACAATGAGATTTATGATCCTAGCTTCAGGTTTTAAGTTTATGGCATAATAGGTACCCCTATCTTCATGGCAAGTGGTATTGGATAGAAAGATGGCTCTTTTGATGTCACTAAGGCTAGTGGTAGTGTCATCTTGGGAGAGTTTATTTAGTGGATTTCTTGTGGTGAGATCAAGAAAATCTTTATAGTCTTCTATGTCTATGTTAAGCATATTAAGAATGCCCTCCTCAGTAAAATGGAATCCATACCCATTTACCATAGAAGAGAAGGAATCATGGTCAGGATGTGGGGTTAAATTGACATAGAATTCATTAACTACTTTTGAGGAGTAGGAATGGAAGGAGGGATTCTGAAAATCAGTCAAATGTTAGACCTCAAAGAGTTCCTCCAGATCAACAATGTTGTAGAATTCCATGACGTTGACTGGCTGTTGTGGAAGAGGAGTTTTTGAGGAGAGCCTGAGGTAGTGATAGCCTGCAGCTGCATCGTTGAATCGAATGTCATTGATGATCGGCAACACTGGAGAGATTGTCCTTCCTTTCCTAGCTGCAACTTGCTTCTTTCCACGCGTTGATGAGGAAGACATCTCATTTCTTTGAACTAGAGAAGTAGCAAGCAAGACTTGGATGTAGAGAAGCTAAATATTTGCACAAGAATACACTAGAGAGGAGCTAGAGAAGTGAGAATGTGAAGGTGTGAGGAAATGGGTCGTTTTGGGTGCTAGTTATAGCAAAACAGAACCCATTTCGATCGAAAATTTGTCGACCGACGACCGCAACAGTCGTTTCTCCAGACGCTCCTCTTGGTCGGCCAACGGTCGATCAAAAACTAGTCGTTACAATTTATTTTTTAATTTATATTTTAATCAGAATATTGCCTTTGTAATTTACGCAAATGGATGTTCACAGGGTCGGCCTAGGTCGAGCATTTTGTCGACCGATGTTGTCTCGGTCGAACAATTTGTCGACCAGAAACATATCTTTGTTCGACTGTACAACATTTACTTGGTGATTATCGGTCGAGAAGGATAACTAACTGAGATGATTTCGGTCAACGAATTCATCGACCGAGTTTGTCTCGATCGAAAGTTTTTGCTGACCGACGAAGTTGCTGTAAATAAAATTTTGAGCTAGTTTTTAATACAAGTGAGAAACTAGACTTGTAGACCATATATATATCTTCTAGGGGAGTAATAATGCAATCATTATCTAGGATATTTTAGCAATTCTAAGGTCATAACAAGTTTAAGATTTGATTTTGACCTTTTATTAAAAGCACATTATGAATCAAGATACTAAGATTAAGTACAATAAAATTATGTACAAATAAGCATTTTGTCAAGCTTATTTTAGGTCGACCTTGGCTACGACCATAGCGCCCCTTGGTCAAACTTGATTTCAACCAAGAGGCAATTTCTGTAGATTTCCAATTTGATTACTTATATGTGAAGTATAATTTCTACAGATTTAAAATGCATTTATGCCATGAAGTCTTATTGTTTATGCTAATGAGCTGAATCACAATGATCAAAAGCAATATCCATTCATGGTTTGTATATATGGATCAAAGATTATTTTAGACAAACTAATGAAACATAATGATCATGGTACAATGATTATGATAGAACAGTAGAAGCATATCCACAATACAATGTTCAAGATAGAAGCATATAATTTCATGAAATACAGTGATTATGACCATTTAAATTTTAATACACATGGTTCCTATATAGATAGACCAAGAAATACTTAGGATAACCATGTGGACTATGATAAAACAGTAATTTCCATGGTTCATAATTTTCATTTTTAAGCTAAACCACGTGGAGGATAAACTAAAATAATCTCATTCAGGATTCACAGATTTTCAAATTTAAAACAAACATTGTAGATGAACATGCTTAATAAACTCTTTCAATCAATAAAGAAAGTATGTTCAATATCTGTCTTCATATAATACTTTTACACTATGTTTTAAGGATAATGTTATACCTTTATTCAACAATTTATGATGCGAAAGACCAATATGTCTTGATTAAAAGATGGTCGCAAGATTCATTCTTGATTTGTATATTAAATTAGCAAATTGATAGCAAACTAGATTAATTAAAATAGGTTCAGCATAACTAGGTTTGGTCGAACTGTTTGTCGACCGAATTTATCTCGGTCGACGTTTTTCTCGACCGAGATTGTTTTTGTACTATTTTTCAGTAATTCATTTTATAAGTAAAACATAGATCACTTTCAATTCAATTAAAAAATCAGTTTAGTTGAGATAAAGCATATAGATATCAAAGTCATTTGTAGATCAAATCTCAACTAATCATATTCAAATCTTTAGGTTTTGAAAACCCAAATTAAGACAAATTTCTAAATATATGTCTCTGTAGATTTATATAAAATGTGTATTTTTAAGTTAGAGATTTGAATCAATTTGTTATCTTATTATTTTAAGTTGAGATAGACATGGAGATATACAACTTAGAGTCTTTGGTCATATCTCAACTTAATTATATTCATTCAGTTTGGGGTTTTTGGAATCCATACTAACTCAACATCCTTTTTCTTGTAAGGACACGAGAAGGAATAATGTCCAAGATGTGAGCAATAATGGCAACATATAGAATCAACCTCATATCTCATTCTATGATTTTGTTCTAGGTTGTTCTTGGGTACATATGTATATTTGCCTCTAGGTACATTCATGGATTGACTCTTTGGCACTTGTGTCTTTCTCCAACTAGGTTTTTGATAAGATTTTCCTTAAGGCTTATAACCTAGTCCTCTCCTTCCAACTTGACGATAAGGATCATTTAAGATTTTATGAAGGATATCATTGTTACTCAAACTACTCACATCTTGTTGCAACTTAACAATCTCATCCATTCTCTTCTTGATATCTAACTTTGCTTGATCTAGATTAGATAATAAAGAATCTCTTTCTTTCACAATAATATCATAATCTAGATGTGTACACAAAACAGGCTGTTTTTGAAGATCACTTACTTGAGTTTGCAAGTTTAACTTTTTTAGGGAAAGAAGATTGCAATTTGCTTCTACAAATTTTAGCTTAATATCATAATCTTCAATAACCTTTCTGAGATCTTCATTTACAGATGTGAGAGCAAGAAGTTTAGCATGTAACTCATCATTTGCTTTATTAGATTTCTTTAATTTCTTCTTGCACTCAATATACTTATTATGTGTCTCTTCAAGACTAGCAATTAGCTCTTCTTTAGGTAAATCAAAAAGTCTTACCACTTCTTCTTCTTCTTCTTCTTCACTTATTGTAGAAATAAGGCATTCTTTATGCGCATCTTCCTTCTTTGACCTCCATGGACAGCTAGGTGTAGAGTGCCTTGTTCCTAAGCACCAATTGCAACTAGTTGAAGATTGGTCCATGCTTTTCACTTGCTTGCGGTTGTAGACACCACCACCCTTCATTCTTCAAGACTTGATTAGAGCTCCTTGAAGCCTACTCTGATACCAATTGAAAAACCACTAGAGGGAAGGGTGAATAGGGTTTTATGATATTTTAACAATAATTTAAACAAATTAAGCAACCACAAATATATTAGACAAGGGGACAAGGATTTAGAGTGGTTCCCACCTTAGCAAATCATAAGGCAGTCAATACACTACCTAGTTGCTTACCCAACTGGGATTTTGAAAGTATTTAATTTTATTACCTCACAAGGATGTTACATAAAATTACAATACTTTCACCAAACCCTCCGGACAGCCTTCACCTAGAAGTAGTCTCACCAACCTCGAAGCAGCCTTCCTTGAAGTAACCTCAAGTTCCACTTGAAGTAGCCTTCCTCTTGAAGTAGCTTCCCGTTGAGACAACCTTCTTGAAGTAGTCCAAAGTCCACCTTCTCCACCTGAGAATTCAAACCCACTCTAATCCGTAGCCTCCAACCCTAGGAGTAGCAAGGAGAGTACAAAGGATAAAAAGGAACAAGAAGGAAAAATAGAAATTACAATACCGTTGTACCACAAGGATTGATTTCCTATATCAAGCATTTTGATCTCCTAACCAATGTATATAGAAGTGGTAGTGTCGTGGATAGGAGATGCTAGCCTATATGACACGAAATTTAGAGCAAGGAAAAGAATAGCCATTGCTAGTGTTGCTCAATTGCTCAAAACAGATTGCCAATTGCAAGTGTGTAAGCTCAATTATAGCACAAGTGTTTCTCAAGTGTACTTTGGGTGTCCTATGGCTTGTCTTATTTATAGGAATGGCCTATGGATGTTTAAGGACGTTCTAGACACTTTCTAGGGGGTTCTAAGTGCTCAACTAGCCTTTAGGTATCCACTAGTTGGTTTAACAATGACTAGTTAATTAATTCTGAAAAGTGCAGACAGAGGCATTCTCGATCGAGGAATTGTCGATCGAGATCCCTGTCGGTCAAAGTTTTGTCAACCGAGGGACTATCTGGAGTCAAGTGTATATAACGTTCATCTCCAACTGCCAACTACTTTGTCTGCTGTGTCTAACGGCTACTTGGGTCTTTCTCGGTCGAGGAAATTGTCGACCGAGAGTGTCTCAGTCGAGGAGTTTGTCGACCGAGATTAACCCTATTTCAATGTTTTAAATTAAATACCAAGTGTGTGTATGAGTGTGCAGTTGTGACACTAGTGTAGGGGATGACCTATCTAAGTGTTGTGATTGGCTAGGGAAGATCTAACACTTGATTTACATGATGTCTAAGTAATTGTACATTATATATCTTGTACAAGTGTTTACATTTGATTACAATCATGAAATTAAAGCAAATTTATCATATAGATCTTCCAAGTATTTGTCATCCACCTTATTCCTGCAACACTCAAGTAGCACGTTAGATACTCAAGAATGAAATGTTTGTCATCATCAAACAAAGGGATTATAATAATGACCAATTTAGCCAACAACATAATGGTGTGTCAGATAGAAGGAATCACACATTACTAAACATGGCACAATCTATGATGAGTTTTTCCAATCTTCCAACTTCCTTCTAGGGTTATGCTCTTAAAACCGCCACATATACACTTAACCGTGTACTATCTAAATCAGTTCAAAAGACACCATATGAGATATGGCATGGGAAGCGTCCCAATGTGTCTTCTATGAAGATTTGGGGTTGTGAAGCTTATGTCTGGAAAATGTTTTAGAAAAGCTTGGACCCAAATCAGATAAATGTTATTTTATTGGATACCCTTTGGAGACCAAAGGATATTACTTTTATTCTCAATCTGACAACAAAGGGTTTGTTGCTAGAGATATTGTATTCCTAGAAAAGGAATTTATTTCTAAAGGAAGTAGTGAGAGGAAAGTAGAGCTCAAAGAGGTTAGAGATCAACAAGAAAACATTGAACCAATAGATGAACAAGAGGAAAATAGAGATTCACAAGTGGTCGTGGAATCTCAATCTCCTCAAGTAACACAGGGACCTTGTAGATCTAGTAGGACACACCTTGAGCCTAAAAGATTTGGATATGTTGTGACTCAAGAAGGCAGTGAGTTGGTCATAGATGATGAGCCAACTACCTATCTAGAAGCTACGCAGGGACCATATTCAGAGAAATGGCTTGAGGCCATGAGATCTGAGATGGAATCCATGTATACCAACAAGGTATGGACCTTTGTGGATCCACCTGAAGGGGTAAAACCCATAGGGTGCAAGTGGGTCTTCAAGAAGAAGACCGACATGGATGGCAATGTGAAAACTTATAAAGGTAGACTGGTTGAAAAGGGTTTCAGACAAGTTCAAGGTGTTGAGTATGATGAAACATTTTCACCAATTGCCATGATTAAGTTCATTAGGATCATGCTTGCTATTGCAACCTACTATGACAATGAGATTTGGCAGATGGATGTTAAAACTACATTCCTTAATGGGAATCTTGTCTTGGGTGTGTACATGACACAACCTGAAGGTTTTATAAATCCAAAGGATGCAAATAAAGTCTGTAAGCTGCAAAGGTCAATCTATGGATTGAAGCAAGCATCTCAGAGTTGGAATCTTTGATTTAACGAACAAGGCAAAGAGTTTGGCTTTAGTAAAAATGATGATGAGCCTTGCGTGTACAATAAGGTTAGTGGGAGCATGACTACATTCCTCATATTATATGTAGATGACATACTATTGATGGGGAATGACATCCCTACTTTATAAAAGGTAAAGACATGGCTTTCAAATACATTCTCAATGAAAGATTTGGGAGAAGCATCCTATATCTTAGGAATCAAGATCTATAGAGATAGATCTAGAAGGCTTCTTGGACTAAGTCAAAGAACACATACATTGACAAATTGTTGAAGAGGTTCAACATGGATAACTCAAAGAGAGGAAGCATACCCATGAGGTATGCAGTTCCCATCTCTAGAGCTCAATGTCGCAAATATTATGAAGATAGGGAACACATGAATGTGATTCTATATGCATCAGCAGTTGGATCCATCATGTACGTAATGTTGTCCACACGTCCTGATGTCTCATATGCACTCAACATGATGAGAAGATACCAGTTAGATCCTAGAGATGCTCACTGGATAGCCATGAAGAACATCCTAAAGTACATGAGAAGGACTAAGGATCAGTTCGTCATTTACGGTGGTGAGGAAGAGTTGGTGGTAAAGGGTTACACCGATGCAAGCTTCCAAATCAATAAAGATGATTACAGATCACAATCAAGATTTGTGTTTTACCTCAACAACGGAGCTGTGAGATGAAAGAGTTCCAAGTAAGAGATAGTTGCAGATTCTACAATAGAGGCCGAGTATATTGCTACTTCCCATGCAGAAAAAGACGATGTTTGGATCAAGAGGTTCATCTTTGAACTTGGGGTGGTTCCTAACATCTGTGATGCAATTGAGCTTTATTGTGACAACAATGGAGCTATTGCACAAGCAAAAGAACCCAGATCACATCAATGATCCAAGCACATACAGTGGCACTTCCATCTCGTACAAGAGATCGTACTATGAGGAGATGTGAAGATTTGTAGAGTACCAAATGAAGACAATATTTTGGATCCCTTGACTAAGACACTTTCACAGTAGAAGCATGATGGTCATGCTAGATCACAAGGACCGAGGTTCATGGGTGATTGGCTCTAAGTGCAAGTGGGAGTCTGTTGGTATGTATGCCCATAGATCCAGTCATCTGATGATTGTAATGGCATACTTTGTAAATTATTTGATAATAATAAAGGCAATTTCTGCCTATATGTTTATTCTATTTTTAGATAATGATATAACATATTAGATGTCTAAAGAGTTGTATTACTCAATGACATATGTCTTTCGGTTGAGGACCTGAACAATGAGATCATATGAATGTTAAGAGTATACATTCTTGTTATGTCCCTAGTCAGTTGTTATTGTGGAAAAAAACCATAGACATCAATAACACAAAAGACTAGAGTATGTGTTGGTTGATGATAGAGTCTCATTAGTCATGATATGTGATATCAAATGAAGCACACATATACATGTTAGAGAATAGTATATCAGACAGACCGACCATAAAAGTGATGCATGCAAACCACTCTTGGTTAGTCCGGATCAACTCTTATAGTATTAGTGTTGACTTTGGTTCTTAGACCTAAAGTCACTGCACTCATCACATGTGATTCAATACACTTTGACATCATGAAACACAGTTGTGAAACATGGGTTGTTATAACGGTGATGATTGGGTGACTTTGACACATGGGGACTAGACTATGAGTAATAGATATGAACTTTGTCCTTCCTAAGGGAGTGTGATATCTTGGCCACTTGAGGAGTGAGAATGAGAAATGCATGGCCATGCACATGTAAGTCAATATATGATATTGAGCTTACATATATCTCAGGCATTCTACTCTGAGTCAAGAAACATGGATTGAACATTTGTAAAGGATGACAAGTCCATTCCTCGAGTTCAATCTGGATATCAGTGACAAAGGGACTATACATTCACTGTAACAATAATAACAGATTATAGGTTGAAAGTTGTTCTCCAACTTTCCTCTTCAGTTGGGTAGCACTAATGTGTGACTAGGCACCACTCTTTGCTTGTGATGTCATAAGTTTGTTATGGACATTCACTACCAATGTGAAATGGAACCTATAGGGTCACACACATAGGATTAACCTAGAAGTGGAGTTTATCCATGAATGATGTTTAGATTGACTACTAAAGTATTTAGGTACTCAATTAAACATTCAATCAATAGACTTGACCCAAATCCATCAAGTTCAAGTGTTGAACCAATTGATTAGAGTGTCAGATTGATTGAGAACTACATTGACTGAGTTTTGCACAACCTGGACCACCAACCAACTGGTTCATTGGGTGAACCGATCGGCTCATGGTTGTGAGATGACCGATTCACTCTAGTGAACCGATCGGTTAACATGGACCGATCAAGCAGGTGTTGGGTTTCCCAGTTTATGAGAAAAGAATTTCGTTTCACTTGTTCAATTTGATTGGGACAAGAATTCATCTTTGCATTAATTAGAAATGAATTAGGAAAGTCAATTGTGGGCAAGTATGGGAAATGAAATCACTGATTTACTAAGCGAACCAACTGGTTCACACTCCCAAATGACTGGCACAAAAGTGAACTGTTCGGCTCACCTGTCGAAATGACCCATTGAGCTGTGAAACGACTGGTTCATCTATCGCCGTACAATTAGTTCGTGAAAAATTTGGACCATTCTACTCCCGCACAGACTGGGAACCCAACCCTACCCTCTACTATAAATAGGGGTAAAGGGGGCTTCTCAGAATACACAAATCAGAACATCAGTTGCTCTGTAAAGTTGTTGTCCTCTCTGGTTGTGGTAACCGAGAGAGCCCAAGCAAGTTCTACCCATCCAGGGAGGAACATCGAGGGAAAGACAACTGCAGAAAAGAAACTAATTTTGGGAGAGTTTGTCCATGACCAATACACTAATAGAGGGGTTGACTCCTTATAGTCTGTCCATCTTAGGACAACTAGAGTTCTCGATGGTCTGTGTGGACTATCTATAGAGGTGGGAGGTTTCTGCCGCTCAGGAGGACAACCGTCAACCACAGTCTAGGTCCACACCAGGAGCAAAGATTAGGTGGTTGAATACCCCACTAGCTGTGAGGTATTGTCACTGAGCAAGCCTCAGGACCAAGTATATCTCGCTAAACTATCTTTCCTATTGCATAGTTGTTGATGCAATCTGCTGGTTATGGGTTTAGTGGTTAGATAAAATTTTATTTCTGCTGCCTGTTCTGTCCCACAAAACCCTACATGGGGGCGATACCACTACAAGATAGAGCATCAAAAACTCTTATCAGCTATGAAATAATGTCATGCATGTCTCCCCTTTTCACTATAGTTCATATTCAAAATATTAAAAAATACATAACTCTCTACTTCCTTGGTCAAATGTATTGAACCTATATGCTATTTTCATTCTCT
Organism: Alisma plantago-aquatica; assembly: GCA_963693085.1. Lineage (NCBI taxonomy): Eukaryota > Viridiplantae > Streptophyta > Magnoliopsida > Alismatales > Alismataceae > Alisma > Alisma plantago-aquatica. The sequence goes on along the minus strand of OY856410.1, from coordinate 502,667,880 downwards.
CAGAAAGATATAAAATATGAGCATACTTTCAGGCCCTAAATCTTCTTCTATTTCTCCAAATATTTTAAAATCATGAACTTGATAATTACCTGACTATGCTATATATTGAATCTTTGATGAATCACTATCCTCCTAACCAGCCAATCTGTAACTTTAAGTGTCTTTGGGCATGATTGTAACATCCCTGACCTAGGTTATGCTTTAACCCTAGGTGTTTTGCTTAATAAAGTTGATTATATGTTTGCTATTATCTTTTGAAAAGTAATTAAGGCTCAAGAGGAACTCATATTTCAATTTTAGTCCTTTTTGAATAATGTTGAAACAATGTTTCTGTTTGTTCTGGACTACAGTGCAAATTACCCAAGTTGAGGGGTTAATTTGCAAATTGTGCATGATAATATGTTCCTCATGTGTTGAAACGTCATGAGAATGAAAATGATGCATAGGTATGGCTAGTGAAAGCCTGAGTACCATGAAATAGCCTTCTGAGCAATATATGTGCATTAAAACCTAGTTTTGGGGTAATGTGCAATTTACCCAAAATCTAGGGTTCAATATGAAAATTACCACTTCAAAATAGTTCCTAATATTTATTGGCATCTTGTAGAGTCAATAAAATGAGAGGGGCATCTCATTTGAGCTACTTTCAAGGAGAGAGAATCTTGATATTAAAATAATCAAGATTTAAGCATAATTGAAACCCTAATTCAATTAAATGCAAAAATAAATAAAATAATTGAAGGGACTTCAATCAAAAATGAGATGGTTGAATTTGATCAAGTGTGAACAGACTTGTGCCTTTGCTATGGCACGAAAATATCTTAAGGAGGTGAAACTGCACTCACCTTATTTAAAGAAAAAGAAAAATCCACTAACTTTAGGATATTAATATAATAAGCATTGTTGATGTTGCCACTTCAACAAAGTTCAATATGTCATGCACATGTACCATTATTCGAAATGCCTCAGGGGAATGGATAGGGGGTTCCTATCTTCTTTACCATGGAGCTGACGCCATGGAAGGGGAGCTTACGGCCCTCCTTCATGGTGCAGATCTTGCGAGTCAAATCAACCAAAACAAAGGCATCATCCTTTCTAATTCTTGGAACTCGGTGCAGTGGGTGAAAGGTTCTACTGAAGTGCCGGGCAAGTACCTCATTATGGTATGCCTTTTCGAAAGCCAATATCACATATGTCATCCACATTAAAAGAGACCAAAATAAACTAACAGATATCCTTGCTAAGACTTGCCTCTAGCAGCCTATTCAAGAAAGCTATTGGCATTCCTACCCTATCCTAGGTGGGACATCTACATCACAGACAAGGCTTATTTCAGTAGTCTATTCAACATTCAGTTCTGATGTAACCGACTAATCAGTATTACACAAAAAAAATATAATAAGCATTAAGGTGCTTATTTGCTTTTCTTTTATTTCGTGGATAATTGAGAGGAAAAAGAGGCAAGGATGATAGCCTCATTCCTAAGGAAGGAGTGGAGGCAAGTGGCAAGGAATTTTGAGAGGATAATTCCTACTTTCTCTCACCTAATTGAATTTTCAACAAAAATTGCATATAAGATCATTTATCCATAGAGTAAAAAGGAAATTTCGAATTCACTTGCACCCTTTTCTTTCAAAAATGACCTTGGAGCTTAGGAGGACTAGGAAGACGACTCCCAACCTGTTGGTAAGCTTTTTGATCCTCTTTCACCTTGAATCCATGGTGGAAATTGAAAATAAAGGCATGATTTCTTCATATCTCGATCCCATCTTCAATTCTAACCATTCCTTTTCACTCAAAGGCTTGAGGAACGAACCTTGTGAAGCAAGAAATCTTCCTTCACCATTGTTGACATGAGCTTGGAGCTTTAAAGATCAATTGGAGGTGGGTCATATAACTTGAACCTCTTTACATTGTTATTCAACTATTTACCTTGCAATTTCATTGATTCCTTCATCATCTTGATTAATTACTGGTTGAAATTGGTAAATCCATGAAATTAGATGTACTAAGAACATCAGGAATGAAGGTAGACGATGATGACATCATCTTGGGCACATTTCCCAAGGAAATTGCATCTCATGCGGTTTCAACAAGTACTCATGCGTTTTCAACCAAACCGTTTGAGAAGGTTGACCAGGGTTGACCATTTGAGAAATCAGATGCTACTGATGTTGGTTGATGACCCATAAACTTTGATTGTTTAATTCCAAAGGAATCATTAGTTGAAGGTCAATCAATCAAGGAAACTCAATTCGGGTTAAGTGCTGATTTGCAATTTAGTTAATTGAGATTTTTGGGTGATTGAGCCCAAACGGTCTCAAGACCATTTTGGGGGTCACCCATGACTGTTTGGAGGTCTAGGGTTAAGTATGGTTGAGCAATTGAAAGTCTAAAGTTACCAAATTGAAGTACAGTCAATTGCTGATTTGTTGATCAAATCAATGATTCAAACCTTTATAGAATTTCACAAATTCCAAGGATATGATGGGAAAATGGTCAAACGACCTCAAGACCGTTTGGGGTTAGGTCATATCAAAAATTTGACGATGGTTCATTGGTTTCAATTGAAACAATTCCACAGTGTTGAACATTGATGGATATTTGATTTGAAACCCTAATTGAAGGTTCCTTGAGTATAAACCCTAGATCAATTGGGTTCAAAACCCTAATTGAAGGGTCAATTAAAGGTTGAATCAATAGTTTAATTAATGAAGAAACCAAGAGTTCAATTGCTAATTGGTTCATCTATTGAAACCCTAAATCAATTGAGTGTTGAAAGGACTTTTTGGTCCATTCGGTTTTGAGAGGGTTTGGACCAAACGGTCTTAAGACCATTTGAGTCCAAATAGTCTCAAGACCATTTGGGCCAAATGGTCTCAAACCGTTTGGGGACCAAGGTCCAAACAGTTTCAAGTTACTTTACCAAACGGTTTCAAGTTACTTTAACAAACGATTTCAAGTTACTTTGCCAAACGGTTTAAAACCGTTTGAGCTTATTTAGTCAAATTCTATTGAGGTTCAATATGGTTAAGCTATTTGCATATCTATTGAAATTGAAGGTCCAATGTGCTCAATCCAATTGGATACCTAATGCAATTGAATATTCAATTGATTAATCCAATTAATCACTTAATGTGAATGAAGGTTCAATTGGTCAATTCAATTGGATTCCTCAGGTAATTGAAGGTTTAATTGTTCAAACCATTTGAGGACCTATTGTACTTGATGATTGATACCCTTAGTGGGATTAATCATTGATGTCTAATGATGAAATGAACTCATACATCAAGATAATCATAAATGCATTTATTAAATAAAGAGTAAACTCAATCTAACCAAGATTTGAGTAGTGAACATCCTGAGTAGGATGAGAGAGAAAGGCTCATTAATGAATGATAATCATGTAGTATTTAAGAATAACACATTCAAGATTGATGTGATATACAAGTAGGGTATGATCCTTGATAAAGAGATCATAAAACCCTAATTGAGTTGAGTAATGAACTCAAACCCTAATTTGGGGCAATTCTGAGTAAAACCCTAATCTAGGTTAACAATGTAACCTTAATTGAGGGTGATGACATGAGTAACCCTAATTCAAAGTATTTTGATGATAAACCCTAATTGTGATGAATAGTAAACCCTAATTATGGGTAATGCAACATGAAACCCGAATTGGGATGAATAGTAAACCCTAATTGTGGGTTATTGAATATAAACCCTAATCTAGGGAAATGTAAGGTGAAATCTTAATTCCGGGTATTTGTATAACCACCCTGATGTGATGTGAATAGTAAACCCTAATTTTAAATAGGGTGAAGGTATATGAAACCCTATCTCTGGGTTATACTATATTACATGAAATTCCAATCTTGGACAATGAAATGATGAATCATTAGTCGTAATTGTGCAGAGGAAATGAGTATCGCTGATTGACATGAAATGGGAAACCCTATCTCTGGTAATGGAATAGTGGTGTTACCCTTGAATGACATGGAATTGAAATATATTTGTTATATATGTTATCATGTGTGTTAACCATGCAGGTATTCTGAGATGATGATCATGGCCAGGTATGAGCTATGATGTTTTATGTATTGAATTGATTTATTGGTACTTGAATGCCATAATATGCCTTGTTAACTAGTAAGAGGTGATAAGAGAGTTATTGGGTCTCAAGTGTCGTATGAGATGCTTGTGTAACAAGTGTCATGTTTACCTTGGTCAGGTGACCTGAAGGTGTTAGTTACCTGAAAATGTGGTAACAATGCTCAATGATTAGCTAAGGGTTTGAATACCCAGAACCATATGATTATGGTATTGAGATGGTGAAGGGATGATAATTCCCAATATTGAAAAGAGGGACTGAGATCCCTTAAGTCATTCAAAGACTGAGAAGCACTTGATGAAAAAAGTACATGCTTTCTTTGTAAGAATTTAATAAGTTATGCTTGAAAACTTGGTTGATGCTAAACGAATATGATAATGTACTTAATTAATCAAGTGAAACCTATTCATGTAGTGCTCTGACCATAGATCCATCATCATCAGTAGCTGGTAATGGTGAAATACGTTTTCTTATGAGATCTCCTGGAGAGCGCACATTTTTAAATATGCGGGGGTCAATGGGTGAAAATATCCGTACGTCCTCTTGAAGAGATTGATGGAAGGTAAACATCAAACCTCTCAATCCTTCATTATATATGTGTCGGGATGGATGTATCACTAATCTCCCGATGATGTTAATGCCGGATTGATGGAGATATACACAAAATCTCTCGATTGTGAAGAGAGTGCAATTGTAGTTGTAGCTCTATAGCGAAGTTGCCAGTATACCCTGGAAAGCTATTTTAGCAGAGACACAAGATGTCCTGCATGTGGTCCCACACTGACCTGGATGTGAGAGGTCATGGAAGTCAGATCTTCCAATGACTTTGTATGGTACCGATTTCGACTTCGCAATGGTCAGTTGGAGTATGAGTGGTATACCTCATCTCCTCAGAGCTTAAGTTTGAATGTAAAATGTAATCAACCGTGTAGCGTATTTACATAAGATTGAAATACTAGAATCACTAGTTGATGTTATTCTGCTTAGCATGTCCATGATACATAAATGTTCTATATGTTCTTCAATTCTTTATTGAATAAAAGACATGCTGCCTTATCAAGTTATAGCTAAAATGCTTAAGAATAAATGTTGCTCTAATCTACATAGATATTGATTTATCTGCTTTTAAAATATATGATTCCACTGCTCAGTTTATTTATTTTAAACTGCAATAATAATATTTTTGGCAAAGAGTTATATCTCTCGTTGGGGCAATTTTATGAATTGTCTCACCCCCGTGGGATCCAAATTTTTAGGTAGACGCAGACACGGAGGCAGAAACCCTATAACAAGGGAAGAGCAGTAGCATCAGCATCAAGAACAGTAGTAATATCCCAGGTGGGGATACTAGTTGTCAAGTTTGTATATAGAAAGTCCTATGAGTCGTCTCTGTACTCTCAGGTCCTAGGAGGCAATAGTTAATGTTTTTTAATTGATCTGAGATTTTGGTTTGAATGTTTCAAGGATTTTGGTTACTTCTGCTCTTAGAAAAGTAATGATGTATATAAATTCCTTAAGAGGAGATGATACATGTTTTATACATGATGAACCAGGTTGTATATGTAATACATTGGTTCTTGTTGAAGGAATTTCTCTGAGAATGGTTCTTTTTGCAAAAGGTTTTAATTTTCAGTGATTTCCAGTAATCCACTATTGATAATCATTTCCGCATGTTTTATTGTGATAATCATTGTCTTTACGATGACAGTCATCTCAAATTAGTTGGTATCAGAGCTCTAGGTTCACTGAGTCTACAGAGACATAGGATTAAGGTTGTTGAGTCTATTCTAAGTGTTTTCCAGTTTATCTGATAGTGTCTTCTACTCATATAGGAGAAGAAGAACTAGAAGATGTCTGGATCTCACGACGAACATGCTGCCGAGAGCAGTGTTGCTGCACCCGGAGGAGGTGCAAGGAACCAGGATAGGGAAGAACCTGTGCCTGAACAACCCCAGTTCAATCAAGTAGATATGGGAAACCCAGCCTTCCAAGCCATGTTTGGGCAGTTTACGGAAGCCATGAATCATATGATAGATAGGATGCCGCTACCGACACCTAGAGTACCAACCCACAATGAAAGACATGAAGCTGGAAAGACCTTTGAACAGCTTCGCCGGGTGGGAGCCACAGATAATGCTGGCACAACTGACCCAATAGATGCTGACATGTGGTTGATCGAGCTGGAGAAAGCCTTCAAAATCCTTATTATTCCTGAAAATGAGAAGGTGAGGCATGCAATATATCTGTTGAAGGGGAGTGTTGGTCATTGGTGGACCATCCAGGAAGGTAAAAGGCCAGGAGTCGAAGTCAGATGGGATGAATTCCGACGTGAATTTGTTGCTAGATACTTTCCTAAGACGTATCTAGATGAGAAGATCTCTCAATTTGAGAGGATTAGACAAGGAAAATGAACATTAGCAAATATGAATCTAAGTTCATGGAGCTTTTGCGATTTTGTCCGCATATGGCAGCTACTGATGAAGAGAGGATTCGACGTTTCGAGTAGGGGTTGAACACTGATTTGACTACTCTGATGTCTGCTTTTGAGAATCGGGAAAGGTTTGCCACTTTTGTGGAGTCTGTTAGGTGATAGCGAGGTCTGTGATCGAGAAGCGACATACCAGTACTAAGAAAATGTATCCTCAGTTTCATAGACAATGGTCCGAAATTTTCAAAAAAGCCGAGGTTTTCTGCACCGGCAACACCATCAAGACCTAATCCCCAGATGCAATGGACGTCAAGTAGGGGTAGATGTAACATCCCTGACCTGGGTTATGAGCTAACCCTAGGTGTTTTGCCTAAATATGTAATTAAGATATTGATGATTATCTTCTGGCATGTAATTAAGCCTCTGAGGAACATACATTTCCATTCCTGTCCTAATTGAACAATGTTTTAGTATTGTTTTGTAATACAGGGACTTATGTGCAAATTACCCAGTTAGAGGGGTTAACTTGCAAATTTCACATGTTGAGATGTTCCTCTGAAGTTGAGACATCATGAGAATGATTATGATAAAATTTGAGGGATTTCCCAAGCTTGAGCACCAAGGTGCAGCTGTGGAAGCAATCCCTGTGCTTGAAACCCTGATTTTGGGGTAAAATGCAATTTACCCAAAATTTTGGGGTGCAACTTGTAAATTTCATCTTATAAAATATCTTTTATAACTTTTGTCATCATTTAGAGTAGAAATGATGAAGAGGTCACTTCATTTGAATAATTATGTAATAAGGAACATTTTTGTAATTAAATCACCTAGTATGGGTATGGAGACCCTTCATATATATACCATAGTTGAAAGTTGGTTTCCTTTACCCTTAGATCTTGAGCTTTGATGAACTTTGCTTAAGTCAAGATGGTTTGGGCGTGCCTTAGAAACAAGGAGGGACTTATATGATAATCCCATGTTCTAGAGGTCCTTATGGTGAAAATTAGCCTAAACTATATAAGCACCTTTCTTTCCCAAACCAAGTAAATGTTTCCCTTTCATTCTTCACTTATCTCTTGATTTGGCCGACTAAGGAAGGAGCTCAGGAGCTCAAGGGGATGACCAACTAGTTCTAGGTAAGAGAACACCACCTTTTAGCTTGGTTTCATGGAGGAAATCGTTTTACAAAGTTGAATTCTTAGTTTTCTCACATAGATTCCTTGTTCTAGCCGGCCATCCCCATCCTTTTCTTGAAGAATTGACCTTGGTCGACCTGTGGAGCTCAAGACACCATTAAAGGCTCGAAGCTTGGAAGCTTGGAAGCTCTAGGAACCATATTTTGAGGCGGGTTTTATAACTCTAAACCTTAAGCTTTGTTATACCTTTCTTTCTATGCATTTAGTTGCTAGCTCTTCTTCTTCCCTATCTTCCTTTGCATCCATGCAAGCAAATCCGTGAGAAACTGCTGTTGTTCTTGAGCTAGAAGATGAGGGCGTTATTTCCTATTCTTATCCACGATTTTCTACTTTACCAAACGACCTCCACCCCTTGCCCATGCGGTTTGCACAACCGTTTGGTGGGCAAACGGTTTCAGGGTCGCATGGAGGCAAACGGTCTTCAAGACCGTTTGGTCCAGTTGACCAAGCAATTACCGTATGAAAATCCTGTTCACAATTATGTAGTCTAATCACCCACCAAATTTTAATGTTTAACTCCAAAGGAATCGTGAGATATAGGCTAATCAATTAGCAAATCCAATTGAATTAAGTCCTGATTTTCAATCTGATTAAATTGACCTTTTTGGGCAAACGCTCTCAAGACCGTTTGAGATGGTTGACCAAGCATTGACCGTTTGGGATTCCTGTTCATAATGATGTTGGTTGATAACCCTCCAAATTTTAGAGGTTAAATACAAAGGAATCATAGGTTGAAGGCTAATCAAATAGGGCAAACCCTAAGTGGAATCAGTGCTGAAATTCCAATAAGTTAATTAGAGATTTTGGGTTGATTAGCCCAAACGGTCTCAAGACCGTTTGGGGATCATCCAAACGGTCTCAAGACAGTTTGGGGATCACCCCAAGACCGTTTGGAGGTCTGGGGTCAAGTATAGTTGACCAATTGAAGATCCAAAGGTACCAAATCATATTGCAATTAAGTATTGATATGATAATCAACTCAATAGATCAAACCTTGATGAATTTTCACTAAAGTCCAAAGGTTGGATGGGAAAACGGTCTTCAGACCATTTGGAACTCATCCAAACGGTCTCAAGACCATTTGGTGACCATCCAAGACCGTTTGGTGGTCTATGGTTAATGTAATTTGATCAATTAAGGGCCTAATCACAATAGGTTGTTGACTTAATAAAATTGCTGATTTCAATGACCAATGATGGTGAACTTTGGGTTGAAGGACCCAAACGACCTCAAGATCGTTTGGGGGTTCACCAAACGGTCTCAGGGTCGTTTAGTGACAACCCAAGACCGTTTGGACGTCTAGGGTTAGGGCAATTTGGTCAATTGAAGGTCTAATTACAACATGTTAATCAATTGATAAAATTGTTGATTTGAAACTTAATTAGAGTTCAACCCCTATCAAATCAACTTGGATTTTGAGGAATTCTTGGGCAAACGGTCTCAAGACCGTTTGGAGGATATCCAAACGAGCCCAAGACCGTTTGGGCCCAATTGAAGGTCAATTGATAGGTTCAACCTTGATTTGATTCACCTTGTTGAACATTGATGATTATCCGATTGAAACCCTAATTGAGTTGGACTTAACCCTAATTAGATAACAATTAAGGGTCAATTGAGTGACCAATTGGTTAAGGATAATCCTTATTGACTCAATTTATAAGTGTCTAACATGGATTTGGCCAATTGAGGGCTTCAACACACTTAATCATAAACAATTGTAACTTTTGAACCTTGTTGGAGGTCCAAACGGTTTGAGCCCATTTGGACCAAACGGTCTCAAGACCGTTTGGTCTCAAATGATCTCAAGATCGTTTGGACCAATCAATCTCAAGACAATTGATCAAACGGTTTCAAACCGCATAAGCTCAAACGGTTTGGAAAGTCAACCTTTCCAAACGGTCAACACACCCAAACGGTTTGGGCAAACGACCTTGAGGTCATGTGGTCTTGGAGTCAAACCTAGCAAATGGTCAACGCACCCAAACGGTTTCAAACCGTTTGGTGGTTGAAGGTTGAAACCGTTTGGAGGTTTACAAGGTTGTTCGTACTTAATCACTTAAAGGTGTAATTGATTCAATAATGGTTTGAACTAAACCCTAATGGTAACTTAGGACATTAAGGGACTAAGTGACTAATGAATTGACCCATGATGGTGATCAATGGGGTAAATTACCAAAATACCCTTGAGGGGTTCAATTGAGTGATACCTTGTTCTAATCAAACCCTAATCACATGATAGTGATGTTTTGGATTATGTTAACTAATGAGGACTTGACCCAACCTAATTTGGAGTGGTGTAATCACCATCTACTAGTAAGAGGAGAGAGAAAGTATCATAGGAGAGAGAAAGTACCCCTTTTTGGTGGGAACTCAAGTAAAGTACCTTCAATACACATGAATGTGCATGATTAGGGTACGATCCACCTATGTGAGATCATGGAAACCCTAATTATGATAATTGATGAATCTTAATCTTATCTGAGGGCTTTAATGATGACGTTTCGCATACATGATGATGTTATAAGTTCAATTCACCATGAGGTGAATAGTAAACCCTAATTCTAGGGTGATGACATGTTATGTGAATAGTAAACCCTAATTGATGAAAATTGGGGGACTTGACTCTTCTAAGAGTTTGAAAGTATAACTTCTAGAATGAATTGTTTACTGTTATCAGTTAAATTAACCATGTAGGTTGTCATGAGATGATGATCATATCCAGGTAGGGATTTGTTGAGTTTTAGGGGAGAAAGATAAGGCAGAGGAAATAAAAAAAAAAATTCTCCCCCAACCCATACCGAGGAAACGCGTCAACGTCTATGAATTAGGAAAGGATGGTTTGCGGAATCATACCTTGTCTCGAGGCTTGCTCGGCGACAATACCTCACGCAATGCGCGGTCCTCAACTCCGGACTTCGACGGTGTCTGTGCAGCTCCTGGTCGCACCGGGACTCACAAATCCTGCTCGAACCGGACTGTCGGATGACACTTGTCCTCCAAAGCGGCAGTGTCCTCCCGCCTCCGTAGTAGTCCACACGGACCACCTGGAACTCCACACTCCTTGTCCCACAAGGAAGTGGAAGGAGTCGCACCCTCTTGTAGACGTACTAGTCGCCTACACGCTCTCCTGCCTCCTGTTGCAACTGCAGTTGTCTTCCCTTGCTGCACCTCCCTTTTGCGGGAAGCACTTGCTCGGGCTCTCTCACGGTTACCAAAACAAGAGAGAACGACAACTAGCAGAGCAACTGGTTGCAATGAGTTGTACTGTGAGAAGCCCCCAAGTACCCCTATATATATAGGAGAGTCATGGGACAGGGTTCTCCATCTCGGGCAATGCGGGACTAAAAGTAGGAGTAGAAGGGTTCGGGATTTTCCACAAAAAGCAACCATCTCGCAACCTGAACTGATCGGTTCATGGCTGAACCGGTCGGTTCACCCACTGAGCCGATCAGTTGGACATGAGCCGACCGGTTGGGGCACTCCAACCGATCGGTTGGTGCCCTGAACCGATCGGTTCATGGTCCTAATCTGGCTCAAATTGACTTTCCTTGTTTCTTTCCCAATTGGCATCGAAATACCAATTCTATTTCCAATCAGATTGGAAATCCTATTTCCAATCAAATTAGAAATCGAAACGAAAGGAAAACCTCACACCAATCCTACTTTCCCAAGTTGCTCGATTGCACCAGTTGAACCAATCGGTTCAACACTTGAACCAATCGATTCACTCTGTGCATGAGCCGATCGACTCAACCCTTGAGCCGACCGGTTCAGCAACCTCAGCCGACCGGTTCATCTCATGAACCGATCGGTTGGGAGTGTAGATTGTGCAGAATCAGTCAATTGCGATTTCAATCAATCCGATACTCCAATCAATGCGTCCAACACCTTGAACCATATGATTTTGAGCCATCGACTGATTGAGTGTTTAATTGAACTACTAAACTCCTTTAGTAATCAATCTAAACATTGCTTATGGAAAAACTCCTCTTTTAGGTTAAATCCTATGTGTGTGACCCTACAGGTCCATTTCACCTTGGCAGTGAAAGTCCATAACACTTATGACTTCACAAGCACAGAGCAGTGCCTAGTCACACATCAATGCTACCCAAGTGAAAGTAGAAAGTTGGAGAACAACTTTCATCCTACAATCCATGAATGGTGTTACAGCGAGTGTATAATTCATTTGTCACTGATATCCCGAATGAACTCGAGGCATGGATCCGTCATCCTGTCAACGTTCATTCACTTTCTTGATCTCAGAGTAGACTGGAAGAGATATGTATGACATCAGTATCACATACTGACTCACACATGCGTGCACGCCATTCTCAATCCTACTCATCAAGTGGCCATGGATATCAAACTCCCTTAGGAGGGAAAAATCCCATATCTATCACTCACCCCTCAAAAGCCCCATGTGTCAAAGCCACCCAATCATCACCTTTATAACAACCCATGTTTCAGGACTGCGTTTGATGATGTCAAAGTGTGCCCAACGACATGTGTTGAGTGCAGTGATTTCAGGTCTAAGAATCACACTCACCACCATCACTGTGAGTACTGACTGTGACTACCATCTCATGGTTCCATGTGTCAAACTCACGGTGGGTCTGTCCGGTACCTTGTTCTCTAACAAGTACCTATGTGTTTGGTTTGATATCTCTATATCATGACTAATGAGATTATGTCATCAACCAACACCATAATCTAGTCTTGTGTGTCATTGCTGTCTATCTACCTTCCACAAGGACATCCGACTAGGGACATAACAAGAATGTACAAACTCTTAGCATCCGTATGATCTCATCGTTCAGGTCCTCAACCTGAAAGCATACGTCATTGAGTATTGTCATTCTCTAGACATTCAATATGTTCTATCACTATCTCATATGACTGAACCAGAATGAATTGGAAGCTTGCCTTTGATGTTTTATCAAATCAATCTTAATGTATCCCACCAATCATCCCATGATTGGCTCTCAGGGCATACATACCAACAGACTCCCACTTGCACTGCGAGCCAATCACCCTTGAATCATATTCATAGTGATTTTCAAACATGTCCCACATGTTTCTGTGCTCTAGTGCCAACATAGTGAGTTATGACAACACCTTGCCAAAGTCTGTACAAATTCCATGTCTCACATCTCTTCGTTGTACGTCATACGTATGAGATGGAGTTGCCGTAATATGTGATCTAGTATTCCATATGCTAACTTTTAGCCGCATTGCATGATCAAGGATTCCGGACTTGTCATCAATGACTGGAATATCTACAAGTTTATCTCATGAACTTCTAGATCCATATAGTATCTACTGCTATTCACTAACACACAGATACTCGGCATTTCCCTTTTAAATGTCTTTATTGGAACACTTCCAATTATCAACAAACATTTACTTTTATACATCTTATGTATATTTTGCGATTAATTTTCTGTCTTTTTGGAAGTTCGTATTAATGTAACTCCTTACATCGAACTCTTCCTTATCTCCATAGAACTAGTACTTCACAAGTACTTATCAAGTTCTCATGGTATTCCAGTAACCCTTACTGGAAGTAGACAGACATCCACTCGTCATGTCCCACATACGAGTTATCACGATGATCTCATCATATTGTCATGTCATAGATACAAGATAATGAATACCTTTTATTCTTGCCATGTCATACATGCAAGACAATGGGATGATTACAGACATGATAGATCCATATCTATTCTTAGTGTTCTCATTCTTCATAAGAATTGGACACTTGGCCTTGGGATACTAACTCCATGTAACATGGACAAGTTTTCTCCCATAGAATCTGTGCATACTGAACATTTCAGTGCAGATTGCCAATGTATGCTATCTATTTTCAGGTCAAGAGGTTTTTCGAGAACTATCTCTATAGATCTCTATTCCTATCACATAGGAAACATCTCTATATTCCTTAAAGATAATTTCCACTTTTGGATTTCCAATCTAGAACATTTCCATTTCACATCAATACGTGGAATGTGAATACGCTCCCACTAAATCACAGATCCCTTCTTTATCTTTGACATATCAGTCAAACCCTTTGACTATATTATCAAAGTAAAGATCCAATTTTGAGTTGCTTGTACTCAATCAATCACATTGATTAGTCCATTGTAACTTATAGACTTCATTTGCATTAGTGGATTCATAAACCTTATAGGTTGTGTCACGTACACATCCTTGTTTTATTCCTCATAGGAATGCAGTTTTAGTATCCATATGCCAAATGCCTTAGTTGCAATCAACAAGCATCATCCTTCTCAAAATGTTATCCATGTGTCTTAACACTTAAGACTCATTTGCACTTATGGATATGATCCAATTAGTGCTACCATGAAGGTCATACCTTATGGCTCACATGGAAGTCATTTAGGATGTAATGGTCATAAACCATAACTCAAGGTTCGGTTCCTCATATTCATCTAGATAGTTGACTCATCATATGAACAACTCATCACATAGATAATTGAGGTGTATCTGTTAAGGATATAAGAACTCACAACCCTTGTGATTCTTAATTCCTTCTATTAGTGTGGGGTATTCTTTTATTAAGAAGAATTCAGTTATTTGATAATCATTCTCTAACTCCTTAGAGTATGATTCCTTTTTGATTTAGACATCACCATGCCTTAATCATGAGTTCACTATGATACACTATCATAATCACTCACAAGGATCTCAAACATTTAGTTCAAGTATTTCATTCATTGATCTCATCAAGAATTAATACTTTACCAAATTTGTACTTCATTTATGATAATCTTGAACACTTCAAGATATTCATATTGGTATTTCTCTAAACACCATTTGAAGTATTAGCATTTGTTCCAATAGGTATGTAAATACATCACATGTATTATACCTAATAGGATAATCACTCTCCCACTACATTAGTGAAGATTGATTAATCATGTCCAAGATATTCATGTCTCTTACTGGTTCTCTAACCAAAAGAGTCTATCTTTATCCATCACATGGAAAATAGAAATGAATTTCTAATGATCAATGCTAATTATATTGTTTGAGTTATCTATAACTTTAGGTATCATCTTATCTTATGCATATCATATATCACAAGATAAACAAGGCATTGCCACAAAGATCACATCTTTATAAATTGAAACATCTCTTTATTAATTGCCATCATTGTCATACAATATGCAAAAAAATAAAGTGTTTCTATTTATTGGCAAATATGACATAGCAGTTCGTAACTGTATTACATTCCTTGTATGCTGAAAATAAACTGAAGTATTCCTATCTATAAAGGCAACACTTGCCCAAAGTAAGAATGCTTTACACTTTACATCTTGATATCATATATCTCAGAAGTGTTACAAGTTTACTTTCATGACACCTTTAAGTAGAAGCTTCAGTCGCCTCTTTCTTCTTTTGTTCTTCCAGCTAGAGAGGACAATTCCTTTTCCAATGTCTGGCTTTTGACAATGGTGGCAATTTCCTTTCTTGGTCACGCCTCCCTTGGCCTTGAGAGCTGAAGATGGCTTGGACTCCTGGCTAGCTTCAGAACCTTTCTTAGCTTTGCCCTTGCCCATGCGCTTGGACTTGCCCTTCTTGCTCGTGATCACCATCACGGACTTAGGCTTGTCCTTCTTCATCTGTAACTCGGCTGTCCTCAACATGCCCAACAACTCTGACAGTGGCCTATCAAAGTTGTTCATGTTGTAGTTCATCACAAACTGACTGTAAGATTCTGGCAACGATTGCAGTATCACGTCAATAGCCAACTCTTGGCTCAGTGGAAATCCCAGTCTCTGCAGGTTCTCCACATACCCAATCATCTTGAGTGTGTGAGGACCAACTGGATCTCCTTCTGTCATGACGCACTTGAACAACGCCCTAGAAACATTGTACCTCTCTTGCCGTGCCTGATCTTCATACATGTTCCTGAGATGCAGAATCATCTCTATGACACCCATGTTCTCATGTTGTCTCTGCAACTCATGGTTCATTGAACACAACATCAAGCACTTTGCATCAATGGCATCATCAGAATGCTTCTTGTAAGCATCCCTTTCTGCCTTTGGTGCATTTGGAGCGGGTTCCTCTGGAATTGGAGTATCCAGGACATAGAGCTTATGCTCTTGAGTGAGAACAATTCTCAATGTCCGATACCAATCGTGGAAGTTCATCCCATTTAGCTTGTCCTTGTCAAGGACCGATCGCAAAGAAAAGTTGTTTTTGTTTGTTGCCATTTGAACTACAAAAAGGAAAATATGCAATTTTAGTCCAAAACTCATTTTGACTTATTTGATTGATTTGAAAATTTGACGATATAATTAGGTCTTTAATTAATTATCGCTTCCACTATTTTACTTCAAATTGATAGCCCTGACCATCAATTCGGAAGATTGCAGCGTACAACCTTCTAGTGGGCAAGATCCTGAAATCCTCTAAGTCATGGACCAGCTAGGGCTGTCACCCACAACATAGATCTCTCAGGTAGGCAACTTTTGCCAATTGCATCATATGCAACTCTTGATAAGATGTCATCTACAACTCCTTGCAATGAACATCTCCATGCCTCAAGGCTCTAGATCCTATCTAGGTCACCTTGTTAAGTCCGACCCAAAGCAAACACGATGAACATGCACCCTGCTAGGGCAGACCCACACATTCATCCTTCACGCTTCCACGAGATAGACGGTGCACCACGCTAGGGCGTGCCCACACTTGGTCGATCAAGCTTTTCACGTGTGTCGCATTTGGAAGGCATCTAAAACTTAGTATTTTAATGAGGGATTTGGTTTATATACATATACATATCCAATCACCACAATACATAGTATGTATCATATACATGCTATATCCCACAGAAAACATGCACAAACGATAAAAGCGATGATTATGGCCATCCTAATGTGATTCCTCGAGCCAAGAGGAATCACGGTCATCTAGGTCAACATCACATGCAACCTTCATAAGATGAACTCTGTGCCTTGCCATCCGAGTTGATCAACTCATCACATGAATGATCTGTACTCTCTAGCCGGTCGTCTGGGTGCCACCAACCGATCGGTTGACTCCTTCAACCAATTGGCTCGCCTGGTCGTCGTGTATCTCGTCATGTTCGCCACCCGCTCATCTCACTCCTCGAACCGGCCATCAACCGATTGGTTCACTCCTTGAACCGACCGTCTGAGAAGTCGTCTTGATGTCCTCTGATCTTTGACATAACAGGAAATAAAATCCTATTCTATTTATTACATTTGCTTTAAAAGGGAAACCCCGAGTTACATTCGGGGGGAGCAAAGGTAGAAAAAGAACCTCGAATTATTTCGAGTTACATCAGGAATAAGAGAAGGAAGATCGGTGCGCAGACCGAGATGCAAGCAACCACACACAACCAATCACAGATAGGGGTTTATAGGCCATAATCACGCTACATACATCCACCACAAAACTCGTTTAAGGGCGACGTGTATCGAGTGCTTTAATAATACATATCATATATGTAATTAGGGATTTGTGGATTTAAGATTGGACATGCATAAAGCCGATATTATTCGCATCGTATGCAATAAATAACGGTGAAAAACCAAAATCGATCATATCGATATTCCTAAAACATAGAGCAGTTGACGTGGCTCTAATACCACTGTTGGGTTTTAGGGGAGACAGATAAGGCAGTGGAAACAAAAAAAAAATTTCTCCCCCAACCCATACCGAGGAAACGCGTCAACATCTATGAATTAGGAAAGGATGGTTTGCGGAATCATACCTTGTCCCGAGGCTTTCTCGGTGACAATACCTCGCGCAATGCGCGGTCCTCAACTCCGGACTTCGACGGTGTCTGTGCAGCTCCTGGTCGCACCGGGACTCACAAATCCTGCTCGAACCGGATTGTCGGATGACAGTTGTCCTCCAAAGCGGCAGTGTCCTCCCGCCTCCGTAGTAGTCCACACGGACCACCTGGAACTCCACACTCCTTGTCCCACAAGGAAGTGGAAGAAGTCGCACCCTCCTGTAGACGTACTAGTCGCCTACACGCTCTCCTGCCTCCTGTTGCAACTACAGTTGTCTTCCCTTGCTGCACCTCCCTTTTGCGGGAAGCACTTGCTCGGGCTCTCTCACGGTTACCAAAACCAGAGAGAACGACAACTCGCAGAGCAACTGGTTGCAATGAGCTGTACTGTGAGAAGCCCCCAAGTACCCCTATATATATAGGAGAGTCATGGGACAGGGTTCTCCATCCCGGGCAATGCGGGACTAAAAGCAGGAGTAGAAGGGTTCGGGATTTTCCACAAAAAGCAACCATCTCACAACCTGAACTGATCGGTTCATGGTTGAACCGGTCGGTTCACCCACTGAGCCGATCAGTTGGACATGAGCCGACCGGCGGTTGGTGCCCTGAACCGATCGGTTCATGGTCCTAATCCGGCTCAAATTGACTTTCCTTGTTTCTTTCCCAATTGGCATCGAAATACCAATTCTATTTCCAATCAGATTGGAAATCCTATTTCCAATCAAATTAGAAATCGAAACGAAAGGAAAACCTCGCACCAATCCTACTTTCCCAAGTTGCTCGATTGCACCAGTTGAACCAATCGGTTCAACACTTGAACCAATCGATTCACTCTGTGCATGAGCCGATCGACTCAACCCTTGAGCCGACCGGTTCAGCAACCTCAGCCGACCGATTCATCTCATGAACCGATCGGTTGGGAGTGTAGATTGTGCAGAATCAGTCAATTGCGATTTCAATCAATCCGATACTCCAATCAATGCGTCCAACACCTTGAACCATACGATTTTGAGCCATCGACTGATTGAGTGTTTAATTGAACTACTAAACTCCTTTAGTAATCAATCTAAACATTGCTTGTGGAAAAACTCCTCTTCCAGGTTAAATCCTATGTGTGTGACCCTGCAGGTCCATTTCACGTTGGCAGTGAAAGTCCATAACACTTATGACTTCACAAGCACAGAGCGGTGCCTAGTCACACATCAGTGCTACCCAAGTGAAAGTAGAAAGTTGGAGAACAACTTTCATCCTACAATCCGTGAATGGTGTTACAGCGAGTGTATAATTCCTTTGTCACTGATATCCCGAATGAACTCGAGGCATGGATCCGTCATCCCGTCAACGTTCATTCACTTTCTTGATCTCAGAGTAGACTGGAAGAGATAAGTATGACATCAGTATCACATACCTGACTCACACATGCATGCACGCCTTTCTCAATCCTACTCATCAAGTGGCCATGGATATCA
Organism: Alisma plantago-aquatica; assembly: GCA_963693085.1. Taxonomy (NCBI): domain Eukaryota; kingdom Viridiplantae; phylum Streptophyta; class Magnoliopsida; order Alismatales; family Alismataceae; genus Alisma; species Alisma plantago-aquatica. Next base: position 502,648,886 of record OY856410.1, on the reverse strand, counting down.
AACTCCCTTAGGAGGGACAAATCCCATATCTATCACTCACCCCTCAAAAGCCCCATGTGTCAAAGCCACCCAATCATCACCTTTATAACAACCCATGTTTCAGGACTGCGTTTGATGATGTCAAAGTGTGCCCAACGACATGTGTTGAGTGCAGTGATTTCAGGTCTAAGAATCACACTCACCACCATCACTGTGAGTACTGACTGTGACTACCATCTCAGGTTCCATGTGTCAAACTCACGGTGGGTCTGTCCGGTACCTTGTTCTCTAACAAGTACCTATGTGTTTGGTTTGATATCTCTATATCATGACTAATGAGATTCTATCATCAACCAACACGACAATCTAGTCTTGTGTGTCATTGCTGTCTATCTACCTTCCACAATGACATCCGACTAGGGACATAACAAGAATGTACAAACTCTTAGCATCCGTATGATCTCATCGTTCAGGTCCTCAACCTGAAAGCATACGTCATTGAGTACTGTCATTCTCTAGACATTCAATCTGTTCTATCAGTATCTCATATGACTGAACCAGAATGAATTGGAAGCTTGCCTTTGATGTTTTATCAAATCAATCTTAATGTATCCCACCAATCATCCCATGATTGACTCTCAGGGCATACATACCAACAGGATTATGATACTATATTCATTGAAAGCATGCTTTAGCTTTATGAATAGTGAAATATCCTGATGCATTGTTAGTAGCATCTTATATGATTAAATGGGCTGTGAGATCCATGAATATCATCAAGATCATGTTTGAAAGATGACTTGTGATGAGATGATTGAGAAATGATAATTGATGTGAGTTAGACTTGTTACATTTAGTATTCTACTTTCATAGCTGCTATGCTAATGATTAATGTTTGAGAACATGTATGATGTTAAAAGAATACTGAAATGTACCTAACTAATCAAGTATGATCATACCATGTAGAGCCCTGATCATAGATCCATCATTGTTAGGAGTTAAATGATGGTGAAACAGGTTTTCCTAAGGGAACTCCTGGATCACATACTTTTGAGTATGTGGGGAATATGGATGTGAATGCCCTTACATCCTAGTGTAGGGATTGATGTAGATGTATCTAATCTATCAATCCTTCACTATGTGTTTATGCCGGGGTGATGTAACACCAATCTCCCGAGGAAAAATTTTATATCGCATCGATGAGAGATAAACAAGAAATCTTTCGATGGCAAAGAGAGTACAGGATGCCACTGTGACTCTAATAGCGAAGTACCAGAATACCCTGGTAAGCTATAGTAGCAGAGACACTAGATGTCCTGCATGTTAATCCTCACACTGACTGAGGAAGATGAGGTCATAAGAATCCAGCTCTTTTGATGACCTATGTATGATACCGATGTGACTTAATAGTGATCGGTTGGAGTATGAGCGGTATACCTCATCTCCGCAAGGCATAATAATGTTTGTAAAACATAATCAACCGCGTAGCATTTCTGCTTAGGTTGAACTACGAGATACATTGGTTGAAGTTACATTATTTAGTATACATGTTCTTCATATTCCTTAAATGTTGTTGTTCTACTTAATAACAATCTGTTGTTGATTACCTCAAAGCTTTTATTTCTTATGTTGATCTTTGGTTGCTATAATAAAGCTTCTGGTGGAGAGTTATAACTCTCACTGGGACAATTATTTAAAATTGTCTCACCCCGTAGATTTCAACTTTTTAGGTGGTCGTCGAGGACGAAGGAATCAATCTTCAGGTGATCAGAATCAGCAGAAGCAGCACCAGGAGCAGCAGTGAATCTCAGGTGGAGATACTGACTGCTGAGTCATGTAGTTAGATGGTCTTATGTCGTCTCTGTACTCTCAGGTCCTTGGAGTCTTTTGGTCTGAGATTTTGGGTTTTAAATTTTGAGATTTCATATCTGGTTGTATATAATCACTCATGAAGTGATCTAACAGAGATGTAATCTGTTTACCTTGTTTCTTATAAAAGGAGTTTCATGATTTCAAGATCTTGTCTCAAAAAGTTTTAATTTCCAGTGATTTTTGTATTCCGATGTTAATCGAATCGCTTCCGCTAAATTTAATCGTGTTTATCTCGAGTTTTGGAGATCAGAGCCCACAGTAAAGGCCGTAGCTTTGCTCTAACTAGAGCCCAAAGTTCAGCATTAGTATCGGTGACAGGACCACCTAGGTAGAATTTGGGAAGCTACACTTGCTTCTAGTATGGGAGGCCAGGAGACTTGATAAGATATTGTCTTGAGAAGGTCAGGACTGTAACTCAACCCCAGAGGCAGAGTTAGCAAGGATCACAGAGAAGATAGTTTTCTGGTAGTGCTCGAGGACGTGGACAAGCGTCCCAAGCTGGATCGTCAGCACCCAATAACCATGCATAGGGTCAACAACAGGCAATGGCTAGATTCTATGCTATGAATCAACTCGAATCAGTAGTCAACCCTCGGGTTGTGACAGGTCAGATGGAATTATTTTATTATGATATCTCTTCATCCTGCTTCGTATCCGTTTTAATTGATCCGGATGCTGCGCATTCCTTTATCACTCGAGAAGTGATACATGACTACAACATGATTGTCAGTCATAGAGCAGATAGCTTGTTATTAGAAACACCTTTGCTGAGATCTGCAGTATTGCGGGAGGTGTGTTCTCCCTGCAATCTTTCTTTTTCAAATCATTGCATTCAGGTGGATCTTATACCACTTGAGATGCATGGTTTTGATATAATTCTTAGGATGGACACCTTAGAGAAGTATAAGGTTGTCTTGGACTGTGGTACCAAGCAAGGTGTGTTCATAGATAACAGTGACACATGGATCTTTCAGGGAGATAGAAAGATTCTTCCAACCTGTCTTTGGTCAGCCATGGTAGCTGAGAATTTGATGAGATAGGGATGTTATGCATTCTTGTCTCATGTGGTCGATACCACAATAGAGATCCCTCATCCTTCTGAAGTTTCGATAGTCAAGGAATTTGAAGATGTATTTCCTAAAGAATTTCCAGGTGTACCACCGCCCCGAGAGATTTATTTTGAGATCAATCTAATCTCAGGCACACAACCAATAGCACAAACGCCGTATAGAATGGCACTTGCTGAGATGGCAGAGCTTAAGAAGCAATTACAAGAGTTTCGTGAGAAGGGTTTTATCTGACCGAGTACTTCACCATGGGGTGCTCTGGTTCTCTTTGTTAAGAAGAAGGATGGGTCGATGCGGTTATGCATTGACTATAGGTAGTTGAACAAAGTCACTATAAAGAATAAGTATCCTTTGCCAAGGATTGATGACTTGTTAGACCAGTTGCGTGGTGCAACTATCTTTTCTAAGATAGATCTGAGGTCGGGATACCATCAGTTACGTATCAAGGAGAGTGACATACCTAAGTCTGCCTTTAGGACAAGGTATGGTCACTATGAGTTCATAGTTATGTCGTTTGGACTAACTAATGCACTAGATGCATTCATGGAACTCATGAATAGAATCTTCCGGCCTTTTCTTGATCAATGTGTAGTCGTCTTCATCAACGATATCTTGATATACAGTAAAGATGCTCAACAACATGAGCAGCATCTTCTTCAAGCTTTGACCTTGCTAAGAGAGCATAAGTTGTATGCTATGTTTAGCAAATGTGAGTTTTGGTTATTAGAAGTTTCTTTTCTAGGACACATAATATCTGCCTCAGGTATTCGTGTTGATCCTAAGAAGGTAGAATCTGTGCTACAATGGGAATAGCCGAAGACACCGACGGAGATTCATAGTTTTCTTGGACTAGCAGGCTATTACAGGAGGTTCATTAAGAACTTCAGTTCTATAGCTTTACCCCTAACCAAGTTGACCAGGAAAGATATTCCTTTTGTCTGGAATAACAAGTGTCAATGATCTTTCCAATTGATGAAGGAAAGGTTAACTAGTGCACCTGTGTTGGTAGTACATGAGCAGGGAAACGAGTTCATAGTCTTCTGTGATGCATCCAAGAATGGCTTAGGATGTGTGTTGATGCAGGATAAACAAGTGATTTCTTTTGCTTCTCGACAGCTTAAGAAACACGAGGAGAATTATCCGACACACGATCTAGAGCTAGCTACTATAGTTCATGCCTTGAAGATCTGGAGACATTATCTCTATGGAGAAACATTCCAGATTTTCACAAACCATAAGAATCAAAAGATATTTTCTCTCAGCATGAGTTGAACATGAGGCAAACTGCTGGATGGAATTAATCAAGGACTATGATTGTACAATTGATTATCATCCAGGGAAGGCTAATGTGGTTGCTATTGCATTAAGTAGAAAATCAGCATCACCAGACTTAGATAAAGCACAGTTGAACTCCTTAGTGTGCTCTAAGAGAGATATGCTTATCTCCTTGAGGCAAAACAACATACAGCTAAAGTATCACTGTTATCCAGGCTGTTAGCTGAGATGCAAGTAAAACCTACTCTAAGATAGCAAATTAAAGAAGCACAACAGACTAATACTGTGATTCAACAGATAAGATCAGAGTATGGTATTGAGAAATGAGATGGTTTCCATGATTTAGATGATCAGGTAGCCTGTTATCATGGTAGGATGGTAGTACCTGATGTTGATAACCTAATGAAGTTAATTCTGGAAGAAGCTCATTCTTTGATGTATGTTATGCATCCAGGGAGCACCATGATGTATCTTAACTTAAAAGATATGTATTGGTGGCCTGGATTGAAGAAGGATGTTGTTGAGTTTGTTATGCGGTGTCCAGTATGTCAGCAGGTTAAGGCTGAACATCAAAAGCCCGTAGGAACAATGCAACCTCTTCCTATACCACAGTGGAAATAGGATCATGTAACCATGGACTTTGTGGTTGGTTTTCCTAGAACAACCAAAAGTCATGATTCCATTTGGGTGATAGTTAATAGGTTGACAAAGACAACACATTTTATTCCTATCAAAACAACCTACACTGCTGAAAAGCTTGCATAGATATACATAGATGAGATAGTGCGTTTGCACGGGGTTCCAACTACTATCGTTTTTGATAGAGGTCCCCAGTTCATGAGTCATTTTTGGGAGCGACTCCATAAAGCTTTGGGTACACAGTTAATGTTTAGTACAACCTTTCATCGTCAGACAGATGGACAATCTGAGAGGACTATAAACTTTTGAGGACCTACTTTGGCCATGTGTCCTTCATTTTGTTGGGAGTTGGGATCTACACCTGAGCTTGATAGAATTTTCTTATAATAATATCTATCAACACAGTATTGAGATGGCACCATATGAGGCATTATATGGTAGACGTTGTAGATCTCCCTTATGTTGGTATGAAATAGGGGCGTACCAACTTTTGGGTCCTGAGCTAGTACAACAGACAACTGAGAAAATTAAAGTCATACAATAGCAGTTGAAAGCTGCCCAGGATAGACAGAAATTTGATGCTGATAGGCGTCATAGTCCTTTAGAATTTCAATTTGGAGACAGAGTGTTTCTCAAGGTCTCACCTTGGAAAGGCATCCTGAGATTTGGAAAGAAGGGCAAGTTAGCTCCTAGATTTATGGGGACTTATCCAATCATTGAAAGGATGGGAGAGGTAGCCTATAAGCTGGAGTTACCACCTGAGCTACATAGATTGCACCCAGTGTTCCATATCTCTATGTTGAGAAAGTGTCATCCTGACACAGAGTTAGTTCTACAACCTGTGGAAGTAGAACTAAATGATGATATATCATATGTTGAAGGACCTCTGTTGATTCTTGATAGAAGAATCAAGAAGCTAAAAAAGAAAGACATATGTCTTGTAAAAGTTCTCTGGCATCACTGTGGCGTTGAAGAAGCTACAAGGGAGATAGAGGAATAAATGAGGTGGGAGTACCCTTCTCTTTTCTCTTGATGTTTTGTTGATGATTTCGGGGACGAAATCCTTGTAAGGGGTGGATAACTTGTAACATCCCTGACCTGGGTTATGCTTTAACCCTAGGTTTTTTGCTTAATAAAGTTGATTATATGCTTGCTCTTATCTTTTTAAAAGTAATTAATGCTCAAGAGGAACTCATATTTCAATTTTAGTCCTTTTTGAATAATGTTGAAACAATGTTTCTGTTTGTTCTGTACTAAAGTGCAAATTACCCAAGTTGAGGGGTTAATTTGCAAATTGTGCATGATAATGTGTTCCTCATGTGTTGAATCATCATGAGAATGAAAATGATGTAGAGGTATGGCTAGTGAAAGCCTGAGTACCATGAAAGAGACTTCTGAGCAATATATGTGCATTAAAACCTAGTTTTGGGGTAATGTGCAATTTACCCAAAATCTAGGGTTCAATATGCAAATTACCACTTCAAAAATAGTTCCTAATATTTCTTGTCATCTTGTAGAGACAATAAAATGAGAGGGAAATCTCATTTGAGATACTTCGAAGGAGAGAGAATCTTGATATTAAAATAATCAATATTTAGGCATTATTGAAACCCTAATTCAATTAAATGCAAAAATAAATAAAATAATTGAAGGGACTTCAATCAAAAATGAGATGTTTGAATTTGATCAAGTTTAAACAGCCTTTTACCTTTTCTATGGCACGAAAATATCTTCAGAAGGTGAAACTCCACTCACCTTATTTAAAGAAAAAGAAAAATCCACTAACTTTAGGATATTAATATAATAAGCATTAAGGTGCTTATTTGCTTTTATTTTATTTCGTTGATAATTGAGACGAAAAAGAGGCAAGGATGATAGCCTCGTTCCTAAGGAAGGAAAGGAGGCAAGTGGCAAGGAATTTTGAGAGGATAATTCCTACTTTCTCTCACCTAATTAAATTTTCAACAACAATTGCATATAAGCTCATTTATTCATAGAGTAAAAAGGGAATTTCGAATTCACTTGCACCCTTTGCTTGGAAAAAATGACCTTGGAGATTAGGAGGACCATGAATACGACTCCCAACCTGTTGGTAAGCTTTTTGATCCTCTTTCACCTTGAATCCATGGTGGAAATTGAAAATAAAGGCATGATTTCTTTTTATCTCGATCCCATCTTCAATTCTAACCATTCCTTTTCACTCAAAGGCTTTAGGAACGAACCTTGTGAAGAAAGAAAGCTTCATTCACCATTTTTGATGTGAGATTTGAGATTTGAAGCTCAACTGGATGTGGGTTATATAGCTTGAACCCCTTTACATTGTTATTCAACTATTTACCCTTCAATTTCGTTGATTCCTTCATCATCTTGATTAATTGCCGGTTAAAATTGGTAAATCCATGAAATCAGATGTACTAAGAACTTTAGGAACGAAGGTAGATGATGGAAACATCATCTTGGGCACATTTCCCATGGAAATTGCATCTCATGCAGTTTCAACAAGTGCTCATGCAGTTTCAACCAAACTGTTTGAGAGCAAACTGTTTCACCAAACCGTTTGGAGTTGAACAATTTCAAACCATTTGAGAAGGTTGACCAGGGTTGACCATTTGAAAATTGGATGCTAATGATGTTGGTTGATGACCCATCAAATTTTATTTATTAATTCCAAAGGAATAATTAGTTGAAGGTCAATCAATCAAGGAAACTCAATTCTGGTTAAGTGCTGATTTGCAAATTTAGTTAATTGAGATTTTTGGGTGATTGAACCCAAACGGTCTCAAGACCATTTGGAGGTCACCCAAACAGTCTCAAGACCGTTTGGGGGTCCCCCAAGACAGTTTGTAGGTCTAGGGTTAAGTATGGTTGAGCAATTGAAAGTCCAAAGTTACCAATTTGAAGTACAATCAATTGCTGATTTGTTGATCAATTCAATGATTCAAACCTTTATGGAATTTCACAAATTCCAAGTATATGATGGGCAAACGGTCTGAAGACCATTTGGAGGTCATCCAAACGACCTCAAGACCATTTGGGGTCAGGTCATATCAAAATATTGATGATGGTTCATTGGTTTCAATTGAAACAATTCCACAATGTTGAACATTGATGGATATTCGATTTCAAATCCTAATTGAAGGTTACTTGAGTATAAACCCTAGATCAATTGGGTTCAAAACCCTAATTGAAGGGTCAATTGAAGTTTGAATCAATAGTTTAATTAACGAAGAAACAAAGAGTTCAATTGCTAATTGGCTCATCTATTGAAACCCTGAATCAATTGAGTGTTGAAAGGACTTTTTGGTCCATTCAGTTTTCAGAGGGTTTGGACCAAACGGTCTTAAGACTGTTTGGGTCCAAATGGTCGGTCTCAAGACCGTTTGGGCCAAATGGTCTCAAACCATTTGGGGACCAAGGTCCAAATGGTTTCAAGTTACTTTACTAAACAGTTTCAAGTTACTTTACCAAACGATTTCAAGTTACTTTGCCAAAAGTTTCAAACTGTTTGAGCTTATTTAGTCAAATTCAATTGAGGTTCGATATGGTTAAGATATTTAGATATCTATTTCAATTGAAGGTCCAATGTGGTCAATCCAATTGGATACCAAATGCAATTGAATATTCAATTGATTAATCCAATTAATCACTTAATGTGATTGAAGGTTCAATTGGTCAATTCAATTGGATTCCTCAGGTAATTGAAGGTTTAATTGTTCAAACCATTTGAGGATCTATTGTACTAGATGATTGATACCCTTAGTGGGATTAATCATTGATGACTAATGATGAAATTATATCATACATCAAGCTAATCATAAATGCATGTATTAAATAAAGAGTAAACTCAATCTAACAAGGATTTGAGTAGTGAACATCCTGAGTAGGATGAGAGAGAAAGGTTCATACGTGAATGATAATCATGTAGTATTTAAGAATAACACATTCAAGAATTATGTGATATACAAGTAGGGCATGATCCTTGATAAAGATATCATAAAACCCTAATTGGGTTGAGTAATGAACTCAAACCCTAATTTGGGGCAATTCTGAGTAAAACCCTAATCTAGGTTAACAATGCAACCTTAATTGAGGGTGATGACATGAGTAACCCTAATTTAAAGTATTTTGATGATAAAACCTGATTGTGATGAATAGTAAACCCTAATTATGGGTAATGCAACATGAAACCTTAATTGGGATGAATAGTAAATCCTAATTGTGGGTTATTGAATATAAACCCTAATCTAGGGAAATGTAAGGTGAAATCTTAATTCAGGGTATTCGTATAACCACCCTGATGTGATGTGAATCATAAACCCTAATTTTAAATAGGTTTAAGGTATATGAAAATCTAGCTCTGGGTTATACTATATTACATGAAATTCTAATCTTGGACAATGAAATGATGAATCATTGGTCCTAGTTGTGTAGAGGAAATGAGTAACCCTGATTGACATGAAATGGGAAACCCTATCTCTGGTAATGGAATAGTGGTGTTACCCTTGAATGACATGGAACTAAAATATGATTGTTATATCTGTGAGCATGTGTGTTAACCATGCAGGTATTTTGAGAAGATGATCATGGCCAGGTATGAGCTATGATATTTTATGTATTGAATTGATTTATTGGGACTTGAATGCCATAATATGCCTTGTTGCCTAGTAAGAGGTGATAAGAGAGTTATTGGGTCTCAAGTGCCATATGAGATGCTTGTGTAACAAGTGTCATGTTTACCTTGGTCATGTGACCTGAAGGTGTTAGTTACCTGAAAATGTGGTAACAATGCTCAGTGATGAGCTAAGGGTTTGAATACCCAGAACCATATGATTATGGTATTGAGATTGTGAAGGGATGATAATTTCCAGTATTGAAAAGAGGGACTGAGTTCCCCAAAGTCATTCAAAGACTGAGAAGCACTTGATGAAAATAGTACATGTTTTCTTTGTAAGCATTTAATAAGTTATGCTTGAAGACATGGCTGATGCTAAAAGAATATGATAATGTAATTAATTAGTCAAGTGAAACCTATTCATGTAGTGCTATGAACATAGATCCATCATCGTCAGTAGCTGGTGATGGTGAAACTGGTTTTCTAACGAGATCTCCTGGAGAGCGCATATTTTTTAATATGCGGGGGTCAATGGGCGAAAATATTTGTACGTCCTCTTGAAGAGATTGATGGAAGGTAAACATCAAACCTATCAATCCTTCATTATATATGTGCTGGGATGGATGTATCACTAATCTCCCGATGATGTTAATGTCGGATTGATGGAGATAAACACAAAATCTCTCGATTGCGAAGAGAGTGTCGTCACCACTGTAGCTCTATAGCGAAGTTGCCAGTATATCCTAGAAAGCTATTTTAGCAGAGATACAAGATGTCCTGCATGTGGTCCCGCACTGACCGGGATGTGAGAGGTCATGGAAGTCGGCTCTTCCAATGACTTTGTATGGTACCTATTTCGACTTCGCAATGGTCGGTTGGAGTATGAGCGGTATACCTCACCTCCTCAAGCTTAAGTTTGAATGTAAAATGTAATCAGTCATGTAGCATATTTACATAAGATTGAAATAAGAGAATCATTGGTTGATGTTATTCTACTTAGCATGTTCTTGATACATAAATGTTATATATGTTCTTCAATTCTTTATTGAATAAAAGACATGCCGCCTTATCAAGTTATAGTTGAAATGTTTAAGAATAAATGTTGCTCTAATCTGCATAGATACTGATTTATCTACTGTTAAAATATATGATTCCACTGCTCAGTTTATTTATTTTAAACTGCAATAATAATGTTTTCGGTGGAGAGTTATATCTCTCACTGGGGCAATTTTATGAATTATCTCACCCCCGTGGGATCCAAATTTTTAGGTAGACGCAGACAAGGAGGTAGAAACCCTGTAACAAGGGAAGAGCAACAACATCATCAAGAACAACAGTAATATCCCAGGTGGGGATACCAGCTGTCAAGTTTGTATATAGAGAGTCCTATGAGTCTTCTCTGTACTCTCGAGTCCTAGGAGTCAATAGTTAATGTTTTATAATCAATCTGAGATTTTGGTTTGAATGTTTCAAGGATTTTGGTTACTTGTGCTCTTATCAAAGTAATGATGTATATAAATTCCTTGAGAGGAGATGATACATGTTTTGTACATGATGAACCAAGTTGTATATGTAATACATTGGTTCTTGTTGAAGGAATTTCTCTGAGAATGGTTCTTTTTGCAAATGGTTTTAATTTTCAGTGATTTCCAGTAATCCACTATTGATAATCGTTTCCACATGTTTTATTGTGATAATCATTGTCTTTACGATGACGGTCGTGTCAATGATGGAAGTACTAACCACCCCTATTGCTCATGAATGACTCTACTACACATATGTATCTTGTTTGAGACCTTATTAATGGCCTTCTAATCTTGTTTAAAAATGACATATCACCTCATCCTAAACTTGAAAATCAGTAACCTTATGCTTCCCTATGACACTAACATCAACCCCAAACCCTTGGTCACTATGTTGTTCTCAGTGGCCCTAAATGTATAAATGTACCCCTTCTATGTGAATGAATGGTTATACTTGAATCAAATGCTATTTTTGACCTACTTGATGAATCACACCATATTAGAGCCTTAAATCAGTAAGCCTGTGATGTTGTATGATCCTAATGCCTAAGGTCAGTCCCTCTTGACCTATGACGGTGTGTATAACCCTAAGTATCCTAGTGGATACCTTATGCAATTTATACTACTTGATTATCTTCCTTGTACCCCCAATCTTGATGTGAATCTAATTACTATGCCTCACCCCTTCTCAAATTAGAGATTACCCTAATATTTGTAACCCCTCTCAATGTGGATGGTTCACCTAAGTCACATGTTGAATCTATCAACCATGTACGTTAGAATGTGAATATAATGATGAACCTAATTAGGCTATACCTAGGTGACTGTAACGACACCGCCTCCCGATAACCCCCAATTAAGGGAGACCAAGAGGTCAAAGCTGTTATCCCAATTTTTTGGATCAAAGGTTCAACAAATAATCAATAACAATTATCATATTCTACCAAACTATACTGAAAGGTTGTAATAAAATTAAACTTTGCATACCTTTTTCAAAAACTTGGATATCTACTTCTATCCACATATGGAGTCTATTCTAACTAATCCTCATGGTACTTTAATTCTTATTTAATCCCATATATGCCACTTTACTGTTTGTCCTTTTCAATCTTGTACCTAAAATGCCGACAAACAAAACGTCATTCAGCATATCGAAATATGCCGGTATGTGTGGACAACCAAAAATTTCACAAATATGGCTAACAATCTAAATATCACAGTCAAGTCAATTAACAAACCAAATTTACACTTTCAATTTGACATTCTCCACCGCTTTTTCCCTAACCCTGACATGCCCCCTTTCGGGTTTCTCTTTTGCCATTAACTTAAGGCCACCTTCTGATTCCTGAGCTTGGTGCCTGGGGTCACCCTTCATGGTGCCCTTTAGTCATGCAATATCATAGGCCACCTTCTCAATCCTGAGCTTGGTGCCTGGGGTCACCACTCATGGTGCCCATAGGTCTTCCCTCCTGGGCTTGACCTTTTGCATCATCCATCAGGGTGGCATGTAGGTGAGAGAATACACACTTCTATTATTATTGTGATAATCAAAGTGACTTTATGATTTTAAAGTATGAACATCCAAACTGTTTAAGTTGCATTCAATGCGATGAATCATAGGGGAAACTCTTCGAAAAACTAATGTGATTAATCGTAATTAACCACATACATGTGAGGCTGATTTGAGACAGAATTAATCCAATGAATGCAAGGAATCCAAATGAAGCAAGTACACAATGATATCTTAAAATATGCATACAATTTCCTATTACTGATCTTGCCATCAAGATCTATTGAACCTAGCTCGCATCCTAGGGTTTCCAGTCAACTTATAGGGTTTACTTTGCAATTAGGGTTTCACTTCATTTATACTATTTAAAACCCTAATTTTACACAATTACTCACAAACCCTAATTATCTCATCTATTCTTCATGAAAGGTATTAAGGTTACCTTTTAACAAAATATAACCTTAATTTTAGACTTAAAGGCATTTTCTTTCCTTTTTACCCTAGTTAGGGTTTCTAAGTATGTTAACCATCATATTAGGTCTAAAACCCTAAATCTTGCAATTTCATCTTCAAAACAGGTTAAGATTCATCTTTATCATTAAACTAGTTAACCATGTTTGAATTAACTAATTTTCAATATTAAATCTATCCTTTGTCATCAATTAGGGTTTCTAACCACAATTTAATACTTTTTCCATCAAAATTATACACTTTTGCAAATAGGAACAAAATCAGGTTCTAAACCTATTTTTATCGTGTTCCTCATAATTTTCTAATCAACATAAACTTTTCTCATCTGAGTTTTCTAGTAAAAGATATGATTTTTGCAAGAAAGGTCACTTTTCTGGATTTTATAATTTATTATGATTTCATAAAAAAAAATCTAGTCGTATATTTGTGGTCCGCTGGACCACGCGGGATCCAACAATCCACAAACACGCACATGACTTGCGATTGAAAAGAAGCAAAAAGGCAATTATGCCCTTACCTAAACAAAAAAATAGGGAGGGCAAAGGGGACTTTTACCCCTTGGTCATCTTCTACCTCGGGCTGGCTCACGAGCAGGCAAGCCGAGCCAACTCAAGGGTTGACTCCGGCCATTCTTGCATCTGCGAGCAACCTGATCGGTCCAGGAGCACCGCCTGCCCCTTGTGGACTTTCCTGGGACGTCATTTCCACCTTTTCACCGCTCATTCACCTCTGATGAGTTGTGGTTCCCTTATGACGTTATCTGCTTCACGATAGGGTCTCAGGTCGAGTCAATTCCATGAATTTGCAGCATCATGCCGACCGCCTCCGCCCCGCGGTTATGAGAGGGTAAACTGTAGTGTTGCTCGCTTGTTGTGCGCACTACCCTATATATAGGGTGGCCACAGGTGTTCGACGAGTTTGGGGATTCCCTCAAACGTTAACAAAACCACCAAAAATCTAGGTTGGTTAAGAGAGGGACACATTCCCGAAGACAAATGACTCATTCAAAGCTACACATATGTTCTCAAACTTGCGCAATCTTCGATCAATGATTTGCGGCCTAGACTCTATTCTCCCAGATCCTTGTGAGACTGAGATTCATCCCAGGCCATGGATCATAGATCCAACGATCACATATAAGCGCCCAAAATAAAAATAAAATTGGGATTTAATCCCAGAGAAATCATTACACATGATTACTATGCAATTAATGTCCATACTTTAGGATTATTTATAAATTACATAACTTGGAATCTGTGCATTGTTTTTCAACCAAAATTTAGGGAAATATTTAGATTTGCATTATCTTACTTTATTCCAATTTTGAGCCTTAAACTCAAAAGGAAAGATATGGTTTCTTCACATGCTAGTAAATGTTTAATAAAACTCATTTAAGCATAATTTCTTGCTCATAATTCTTTATTTTCTTAATTGTGATTTCTTTTTCCATTAGAAACCGTGTGAACATGAAATCTTTTCCAAGAAGGATCCATCATCCACATTTCTTGCAATATTATTATTATTTCACATTTCCTTCTTAGTAAAGCAATATTTAATTGATCTTTTCTCTTTCTTGTTGCATTATCTTTGCAGCTTGGACTCCTTGGAATCCAAGGAACCAAAAAGACATGAAATCCATCCTTGGAGGATATTCCTTTGCCTTCTAGAGATTTTTGCATCTTTCTTTTCTCCATTTATTTATTATTATTTTAATAATTGAATTTCCTTTGTCTTTTCCTTGTTATTAGGCCCAATAGCGAATAAAACCCACAAAGAAATCAACAAGGCTATTATAAACGAAATTCATGCATTCAATCAAAAGACATCATTATTTGTTCATTTATCTTTATTAAGAGAAATTACATTTCTCGTCAAAAGAACCCAAAATTGGGGTTGTAACATCCTTCCCCTCTTATAGGAATTTTGCCCACAAAATTCCATCAGGCACACAAACAAACATGATTAGCCTTTCTTATGTCCATCATGGCTCTTATGTGGCTTCACCCTCTCCATGGTGCTTCCCAAGAACCTTCATCATCACATATTCTTTCATCTGAGTTCTCTCTCACCTTGGTATATCTTACCCTCATAGGTGACTCCGGACATTTCATCCTCTCAAAAAGTTGAATAGGTTCATGGCTCAGCACATGGATTGGGTACCTCACATAGTGCTCTGGATCGGACTCATGGAACACATCACGTTATCCTTAGGGGTAAGGCTAAACATAACCACCTCCACCAATCCATATCAAATGGACCATGCAGTTATGACTCAACTCTCTTATCTATAACTTGGAGGGGTCATATTTTCACATCACATACTCTCCCACAGTGAACTGCATGCCAGTCTGCTTCGCATCTGCTCACCACTCATGTCACCCCTGGGCTCTCTCGTAGCCATTACACGATCAAAGCAACTTTATCTACATACACTATGGTTCTTTCTTGACCTTTGGAGGGTGCCTTCACCAACATCATCTTAATGAAGTGGTGACCGGCACAACCACTCTTGTAGAGTTTTTTTACATCCCGATACTGGCTATGACGGTGATCATCACATCTTACAGAGAACAAGATCTGTCTCCATGTATCACTCTGAATGAGAACACCTGCTCTCATCAGAACCTCTAGTCTGTATCATACTAACCATTAGTTAGGGGCAATAAACAGTACTAGCATCGAGTTCTTCATGTATCTACTTCCACCTTATGGAAGTGAACCTTTAGGTTAAACTCAAGAACTTTTGAACTCATATCATGGTGCAGTTGAACCATCTCTCTCTCATATGTAGTTCCACTAAAATTTTCCTTGAGTATTCTTTCTATCTCATGTCATCTAGGTAAGGCGATCTACCATAACCCATATTGCATCTTGACCTTCCTTGGTCTAGGGGAGACTTACCACAACATCCATAGTGATGAACTCCTATTCCCTCTCTGGGACTCTTTTATTCTCTATATCGATACACTGGGTTACTGGTGTTCATCCTTCACCTCTTGGCTTGCATGGCAACATACCCCATGCAACTTCATCTTAGACATGCAAAGTACTAGTGTCACTTATTATCTTGGTAGTACCATGGTATATGGTGATCTTAAGTCATGATCTCCTATATGTCATGATTCCTCAAGATCAATTCCTCAGAAACCCTAAACCACTCTCATCAGGGTTTTATCACCTTCCTATCCAAAGAAGTACATCTAAGGTTCTGTAACCATCTTTTCATTACATCAAGGCCTAGACTGGCTAACCAAACAACTATTGACTTGTTCAATAAACTTCATTAGAGTTAGCCAAACATATCTTCCTTTTCAAACTTAGGGCTAACCCAACAGCCTCTTCTAGCCTCTAGCTAAACTAAGCAGCTGCATCTCAACCAGGGCATCCATTACCACTTCACATCCTTAGTGATAGGAAATATTGAAGACATATGCCTCCATGTATTACACTTATTATCTCATCTTGGACTCTAAGTCTATCTTCAACAAGAACACTCTGCGCTCATCCTCATGGTGATCAAACTCAACCTTGTATAACTTTTAAATTCCACATAGCTCATGATGAAACCTCACAAGATGACTACCTTATTATCTTAGTGTTTGTAAACCATCCACATATCGTTCACTCCACAAAGGTATGTTATCATCTCTATCCTCATACCTCATAGAAACATTCCAACTCGCATCATCTTTATCCTTGGTGTATGGCATGCGTATTGTCCTATCTCTCACTCCCATAACAAGAGGAAATAAGCATTTGGCTGCAGTCCAAATACATAGTTCTTCCCATTCTATGAGTAGAGATGGTACATCCCACCTTTCCAGTACACCTTCGAATCTACGTCGAAACGTGTAACTTATGTTTCTACATCACAATCATCTCTATATCAAGGTTACTTCCATGGAAAACTAGTTTTGAACCTATTTGGGTCACCACACAATCCTTGGTCATCTCCTCTAGGTCTATAGGGTGCCGACACTTTTGGAGTCATCCCTATTCCCTTATGCATCCAGAGAGTGCCCTCCTCATCTTCCCTTTGGGCCCATGAGTTCATGAAGGTGATCAATCTCCTAACCCATGGCCCTTAAACAACAAAAACTGATACCTCCCGACCCTATGGTCATGTGCAACTAGAAAATTAGGCAACTCATACTTCCATTGGTCTTATCCCTACCTGACCCTAGGATAGACTTAGGATCCTAATATGGTACATGTCCAACTCAGAACCTTACCCAAGTCTCCATCATCTCTTTTTGCATTCATGGGCTGACTTTCATCCTTTCATAGGGGTCATGGCGACCTGCCTACCTTGGTCAGGCCCCACACCAGTTACCTCCATTGTAACACATCCACATGCACTTATAGATGGTTAACTATGGGTCTACAGGTTCATTCTCTTACCATGTACTCTTCACTTATCTTCTCAAGATCCCATGAGGCCTCCTTAGGTTACCTCAAAGTCAACAAAATTGGTATACACCCTACAAAGGGTCCCTCTCCCAAGATGCGAGGAAACTTCATCTCTTGATAACAAAGGTGACAAACGTCCTGATATTTAGGATTTACATCCACATGAGCATTCTTAGCCCTAACAAGCTACTAAGGCACATGAATACCACCTACTGAACCCTAGTAGGTCACACTTATTCTCATCCTCAATATTGGACCAAGAACAAACCTTCCCATGTCACCAACTTAGCAGTGAGGGGTTCATCAAACATACCTTTGACTTAAGGGGTTTCCCATTCCTCTAAACATGAGGAGTGCCATGCTCGAAACTATAGAAACTCAAATATCATCAGGAGCATCAGGTACACCACTTCCCTCTTAGGCCTAGGAACCCCATGTTCACTTTTTAGGTGTCCAACTACATGCTCAACCACTTAACCATGAATCAAACCTATCCAAGGTATCTCATGCACTCCCATGATCCTTTTATTAGAGCAACACCTCAGAGTTGAGTCCTCCTCAAGGACAACCAACTAGGTATAAAGCCTCACAACTAGTTACTCAAACCTCCTCAGGGTCTAAGGCACTCTTTGTCTCATCTCAGTAGGTAAACACCAATACCATAGGAACATAGGTACCAGAAACATCATCCTCTCTCTAGGGTTTGGTTCCTCTAATGGAAACCAATATATCATAGCCTCCAGGTATCAAGTATGAGACAACCACTATCATCCACTTAGGTCGCATCATCCTCAACTCCCCATTGTTCCTCATATCATGGAGTCTAGGCTTCGAACCTTCTTGCTTGAGTCCTGCTCTCTCTCTCTAGAGCTAACTCCACATCTAGCCTTACTACTTGAGGTCCTCTCTCCATGAAGGATCAAGCTCACAAGCATACCTCTACGTGGGTTAAGCCTATGTTCAAGACTTATGTTTGCTCAAGATTATCCATAGCCCTTTATGCTTATCTCATTAGCCATCCATGAAACTCTCTTGGCTAGGGCTTCAACCTACGGTCAGCACTACTGATGTACTCTGGGTTCATGTTATGCCCTACTTGTATAAGCCCATAGGGTTTCTATAGGTTCTTATCTAACCTCATCAATGAAGGAGCTATCCTTCAATCAAACATGCATGACCCTTCCCAGGGTTGGGTCACCAAAGGTACTAGGTCATCCAACCTCTCATGGCTCATATCTTCATGGGCATCTGAAAGCATGTCCACCAACACACCTAGTCTACCATGACATCTAACTCATCACGTCATCTCTATCTCTATCCACCACTTAGGGTTAGGGTTAGCATCATCCTCAAAGGATTGTGCCAAGTCTCTACTTAGAATGGAGGTCTCTACCTCCAAGACTAACTTTCTCCACTCATCCTCCTAACAAGGAGGTC
Organism: Alisma plantago-aquatica; assembly: GCA_963693085.1. Classification (NCBI taxonomy): domain Eukaryota; kingdom Viridiplantae; phylum Streptophyta; class Magnoliopsida; order Alismatales; family Alismataceae; genus Alisma; species Alisma plantago-aquatica. The sequence goes on along the minus strand of OY856410.1, from coordinate 502,630,091 downwards.
TAGCCTCAGGTCTCTCCTGAGGGCATGACAACATATGCCATACGACCTAAGCATGTATCTATTCTTTAATTTATGCTTAATCTATTAAGCTTATGTTCATGACATCTTATTTACATGCTTTTCATTAATTTGGTGGAGGATTCCTTAAACCTTATCAACTTTACCCATACCTCAAGAGGTGAGGAAAAGAGAGAAAAAATCCTAATCCTTAAGGTCCTTAACAAAATTCGAGTTGAGAAGGGATGAACAGGATGAGCGAGTCCTAAAGGTATCTTATTTCAAGTCATATCCTGAGACATTGGCCAAGAAGTCACACTAATCTGGGAGTCCTCGTATTTTGACTAGTGGTGCAGAGGAAAAGCTTACCAGCCCCTGGACGTGATCATTTTCTAGACACCTCTATCTTTCGGAAAATCCTCTAATAACTCCCTTAGATTCTACAGAGTTTGTAAAATTTAATAATTATTACATATTAAATGAGGAACCTATGCTCTGATACCAAATGTAATGACCCCGCCTCCCGGTAACCCCCAATTAAGGGAGACCAAGAGGTCAGAGTCGTTATCCCAATTTTCTAGATTAAAGGTTCGACAAATAATCAATAACAATTATCAAATTCTACCAAACTATACTGAAAGGTTGTAATAAAATTAAACTTTGCATACCTTTTTCAAAACTTGGATATCTACTTCTATCCACATCTAGAGTCTATTCTAACAAATCCTCATGGTACTTTAATTATTATTTAATTCCATATATGCAACTTTAATGTTTGTCCTTTTCAATCTTGTACATAAAACACTGACAAACAAAACGTTGGTCAACATATCGGAATATGCCGGTATTTGGGGAAAACCAAAAATTTTGCAAATATGGCTAACAATCTAAATATCACAGTCAAGTCAATTAACAAGCCAAATTTACACTTTCAATGTGACATTCTCCACCGCTTTTGCCCTAACCCTGGCATAACCCCTTTCGGGTTTCTCATTTGCCATTGACATAAGGCCACCTTCTCATTCACGAGCTTGGTGTCTGGGGTCACCCTTAATGGTGCCCTTTATTCATGCAATATCATAGGCCACCTTCTCAATCCCAAGCTTGGTGCCTGGGGTCACCACTCATGGTGCCCATAGGTCTTCCCTCCTGGGCTTGACCTTTTGCATCATCCATCCGGGTGGCATTTAGGTGCGAGAATACACACTTCTATTATTATTTTGATAATCAAAGTGACTTTATGATTTGCAAGTATGAACATCCAAACTGTTAAGTTGCATTCAATGGGATGAATCATCTGGGAAACTCTTCAGAAAACTAATGCCATTAACAGTAATTAAACACATACTTGTCAGGATGATTTGAGATAGAATTAATCAAATCAACGCAAGGAATCCAAATCAAGAAAGCACACAATGAAATCCTGAAATATGCATACAATTTCCTATTATTGATCATGCCATCAAGATCCATTGAACCTAGCTCGCTTCCTAGGGTTTCTAGTCCACTTTTAGGGTTTACTTTGCAATTAGGGTTTTACTTCATTTATACTATTTTAAACCCTAATTTTACACAAATACTCACAAACCGTAATTATCTCATCTATTCTTCATGAAAGATATGAAGGTTACCTTTTAACAACATATAACCTTAATTTCAGATTTAAAGGAATTTTTCTTTCCTTTTTACCTGAGTTAGGGTTTCTAAGTATGTTAACCATCATATTAGGTTTAAAACCCTAAATCTTGAAATTTAATCTTCAAAATAGGTTAAGATTCATTTTTATCATTAAACAAGTTAACCATCTTCGAATTAACTTATTTGTAATATTAAATCTACCCTTTGTCATCAATTAGGGTTTCTAACCACAATTTAATACTTTTTTCCATCAAAATTATACACTTTTGCAAATAGGAACGAAATCAAGTTCTCAAACTATTTTTAGAGTGTTCCTCATATTTTTTTGATCAATTTTCATGCATAAACTTTTCTCATCCGAGTTTTATAGTAAACGATATGATTTTTGCAAGAAAAGTCACTTTTTTGGATATTCTAATTCATTACGATTTCATCAAAAAAAACCCTATTCGTTCGATCTGTGGTCCACTGGACCACGTAGGATCCAAAAATCCACAAAAATGCTCCTAAATTGTGATTGAAAAGAAGCAAAAAGGAAATTATGCCCTTACCTAAACAACAGAAGAGGGAGGGCGAAGGGGTCTTTTACCCCTTGGTCATCTTCTACCTCGGGCTGGCTCGCGAGCGACCTGATCGGTCCAGGAGCTCTTCCTGTCCCTTACGGACTTTCCTGGGAGGTCAATTCCTCCTTTTCATTGCTCCTTCACCATCGACGAGGTGTTGTTCCCTTTTGACGTTATCTTCTTCTCGATAGGGTCTCAGGTCGAGTCAATTCCTTGAATTGGCATCATCATGACGACCGCCTCCGCGCCGCGGTTATGAGAGGGTAAAATGTTGGGTTGCTCACTTGTTGTGCACACTACCCTATATATAGGGTGGCCATAGGTGTCTGATGAGTTTGGGGATTCCCTCAAACGTTAAAAAAACCATCAAAAATCTATGTTAGTTAAGAGCGGGACACATTTTTGAAGACAAAGGACTCGTTCAAAAAGCTCCACATATGTTCTCAAACTTATGCAACCTTCGATCAATGATTTGTGGACTGGAATCTAGTATCCTAGATCCTCATGAGACTGAGATTCATCCCAGGCCATGGATCATAGATCCAACAATCACAGATAAGCACCCAAAATAAATAAAAAATTGGGATTTAATCCCAGATAAATCGTGACACATGATTACTATGTAGTTAATGTCCATACTGGCGCCACCATCACTGTTCTTCCCCAAGTTAACTCGCACAATAATCCTCTTCTACTCACTAACAAGCCTGCCCCTTCACAGACGTCCCACACTTTCAGAACCAAAGGTAGCTGGCGCCTCGACCCGTCTTTCTACTCTGACGTCCTCCCAGCCTGGAAAAAGAACGTCCCCTTCAATGATGATCTGCATGCCTTCACACCTATTGCTCAGAAATGGGATCATAAGAGACTGGATAAACATCATAAGGAGAAGCATATGTTGCTAAAATGCATCAACAACAGCCAGGTATCTTCCTAACATTCCAAAGGTGTTGTTTCACTTGATAGGTCCATCTATCTGCAGGAACGCTACACCCAGTTACTTCTTAAGGAGGAGGCGGATTGGCAACAAAGGGCACACATCGACTGGCTGACTTTGGGATACAATAATACTAATTTTTTTCAATCTTATGTCAAAGCTCAGTGACATTTCAATAGGGTCACCAAGCTCAAGAACACGACGAGCATCTGGGTTTCCACACCGTAGGGAATTCAGTCGTTAATAATCAAGTTCTTCACCATTTTGCTCATTTTTGATTTTAGGCCTGACCCAAGGAACCTGGCTGAGTACGAAGGCATCTTCCGTCCCCTCTCCTAGGCATGCTATAGTGCTTTTTCTGCTTCACCAACTTCTGAAGAAGTTAGACGTACACTTTCTCTAATGTCACTGTCTAAAGTGCCCGACCACGATGGCATTTATAATGAGTTTCTGGAAAACAACTAGAACTCTGTTTGAGGATCCATTATGTAAACCTTTAGGAACATCTTCACCTCACAAACCATTGAGGGGAAACTGGAAGACACACACATGGTGTTGATTCCCAAAGTCAAGTCTCCCCAAAGCTACAACGACCTTCGTCCCATCTCTCTGAATAATGGCTGCTTCAAGCTTCTTTCTAAAGTCTTAGTCAAGCGTATCAAGCCCTTTCTTAAGGAGTGGATATCTCCGTATGAATCAGCCTTCATTCCCGGACGGCTGATGAGCGATAACATTATGTTACTCCAAGAAGTTATTCATTCTATGAGACCACACTCGCCCAGAAAGAACTAGATGTGTATCAATCTGGACCAATCCAAAGCTTTTGATCGCATGAACTGGGACTTCATCAGAGACACTCTATGAAGGACCAGCATCCCAGTCAATATTTGTAACATCATCATGCAAATTATTACACAAGGCTCTACTTCTGTGCTTTTGGAAGGACAACCCCTACCGTCGTTTAAAGCAGCACAAGGTGTTCGTCAGGGCGACCCCATCAGCCCCTACCTCTTTGTTCCCTGCATGGAGCGCCTGAGTCAAGCATTTAACCATGATGTGGAAAATAACAAGTGGAAGCCAATGATCCTCACGACAGGGGGTACAAAAATCTCCCATATCATGTTTGCAGATGATATCCTTCTCATGGGTGAAGCTACTATCTCCCAGGCAGCCACGATTATGGATACCCTTGCCAATTTTTCAAGAGTTTCTGGACAGGTTATCTCAACTGAGAAGTCGAAGTGCTTCTTTAGTATTAATACACCTAGACCTATTATCTGGGCAATAAGTAGAAAGCTCAACATTCCCTGGACTTTAGACCTGGGCAAGTACTTAGGCGTGCCAAAGTTGCACCACTGGGTAAATAAAGCTACTCATGCTGACCTCACTACCTTTATACACAATCGTATGAACAGTAGGTCTTTGAAGCACTTGTCCCTTGCAGGGCGCATCACCCTTGCATGATCCACTCTGCCAGCAATCCTGACGCATACGATGCAGACAGTGCATTTGTCACCGTCCTTGTGCGATGAAATGAATAGCCATGTTAGAAAATTTATTTGGTTGGGCACATGGGAGAAAAACAAGATGTCCCTTGTCTCATGGAAAAAATCACATCTAATAAAGATCTGGGTGGCCTTGGAATCAAGGATGCGTGGGACCAGAACCAAGCCCTTATGCTCAAGAATGTGTGGTCCTTTCTCAATGAGCCGGACAGGCTATGGGTCAAGATTATGAGGGAAAAGTATGCTCGCAATGGCGTCATCACCAAAAAACATGGGTCTTCGGCATGGAACTTCATCAAGAAAAATATCCCTCTACTGTAAGGCAACAGCTATAAAGTGGTTAACGATGGAAATGATACAATTGTATGGACTGATCGTTGGTTAATGGGTAGCTCCATCCATGACCTTCAGCTTGATTTTTAGGCCCCTGCTGACCTCGACAATCTAAATGTGGCATACAACTCATAAAAACATAATTAACTAATGTGGAAGTGAATCATTTGCAGCAGATTATTGAAAATCACTAAAAATTAAAACTGTTTGCAAAGAGATCCACACATAGGAAATCTTTTTCTTCAAGAGCCAAAGTATACACATTTACATTCTGGATCAACGGTACATATCATACATCATCTCTTTCTGAGAATTACAAGCATCAACTGTCCTGTCAAGCTAAATACAGGCGATATAAAAATCTCGAGGCATTGAGCCAAAATCTCGAAATCACTAACTACTACTCTGAGGACCTGAGAGTATAGCGACGACACATAGGACTCTATATACATATAAACATGACATAACAGCCAATGTCTCCACCTGAGACTTCACTGTTGTCCCTGTTGCTGCTATTCTCCTTCACCAACTGAAGGATTCCTATCTCCTCGTCCGCGTCCACCTAAAAATGTGGTTCCCACGGGGGTGAAACAATTATAAAAATTGCCCCAGCGAGAGATATAACTCTCCACCAGTAACATTATTATTGCAACTTAAGAAGATAAATATGAACAGAGGAATCATATTTATTTGACAACAGATATTTTAATGTCTAACATATTAGAACATTATTCTATATCAAAAGCATTGCAACTACAACTTGATAGAATCAACATGTCACTTATCCTTTAATGAATATAAAAAACATGTATAACATCTATTCAAACTACAGAATCTTTATCACTGCATTAACTCTCTTCAGGCTTAGATCATATATCTAAAGCCCGGCATTATCATTGTGGAGTCATGGCTCGTAGCCATACTCTTTTCATAAAGTGTTGGGATCTTAATCCCTCAATTCACCACTGGGAATTCTCATCCTTTCACAATTTCAATACTCTAACCATGTGATTCTGGGTATTTAAACCCTTAGCTCATCATCTGAGCATTGTTACCACTTCCTTAAGTAACTAACACCTTTAGGTCATCTGACCAAGATAAGCATGATACTTGTTACACAAGCATCCATCATGACACTTGAGGCCCATTAACTCTCTTGCTACCTCTTACCAGGCAATAAGGTATATTATGGCACACAAGGCTCAATAAACAAATTCAAATTAAAAACACATCATAGCTCATACCTGGCTGTGCCCATCACCTCATGATACCTGCATGGTTAGCACATATAATAGCAGTACATCAATTATGTATCAACACCATGCAAAAACAAATATATCATTAATTCAAGGGATCACCCTTATTCCTTTACCAGGATTAGAATTTCCATCACACATCTCATGTATCATTCATCCAATTATATTGGACTTATAACACAACAAGGTGTACTAGTATTTGGGGTTTTGGATATGATATCTATCATATATTGATGTATCACTTCCCTCAACATCTTCATCTTACTTGAGTTTATTCCCTTAACTTGTATTAGGGTATTTCCCATCCTAATACTTATGCACTAGATCATCACATTTATCACGCAATGTATTGGTCATGATTCATCTATTTAGAATATACAACCATTTCCAATACTATGGACTCATCCTTAAGTTAGGAAATAACAAAACGACCATATTAGGTCACTTACAAAACAACTCTAAGTCAAGCATAGAGTACCACGGCCGTGCAACCAGGAACGGATGTGCAAAGGGAAGCCGCCATGGCCGTGCTACCTTGCACGGTCGTGCAAAGTGAAGCTACCACGGCCGTGCTACCTTGCACAGTCGTGCAAAGTAAAGATATCAAGGCCGTGCTACCTTGCACGGTCGTGCTACAGGAGATCACCACATAAATCATATTCATGTATGAATTTTATTATTTCATCCTTTCAACTTGATTAGGTCACATCAATCCTTCAATCAAGTACATTAAACTATGATTAACATAGTGTATCAAGTCTTGATCCTATAAGCAATTAGGGATTCATCCCTTAATTGACATTAATCACTTAGGTACTATTAGGATTTCAACCTTTGTACCTTCATTGATTATCATTACTAATCATCATTGGATCAATAGAACATTCATCATCTTAATTATCAAAGATTCGATCACATTGGACCTCCATTACATATGGTATCCAATTGAATTAGGGTTTCCAATGTTGATTCCTTCAATCATTGAATTCATGGAACCAATCATCAATTGGACCTATACACATACTTCAGTTGAGTTAAATAGGTCAACCTTCAACTGATTTGACCCTCAATTGACTTTCAATTGGTCATCAATGAGGGTTTGAATCAATTGTATTAGGGTTTGTAATCGTTGATCCTTCAACATTAATCAATGCAAGATTAGTTACATTGAAAACATTGAACCATCATCCAAATTGAGCACGACCTGACCCCAAATGGTCTTGAGGTCGTTTGGATGGCCTCCAAACGGTCTTGAGACCGTTTTCCCATGTCCACATCATAATCCAAGTCAACTAATTAAAGTTTAGATCATTAGATTGATCACCAAATCAGCATTTGATTGCAAATCAACTTGGTACCTTTAGACCTTCAAACACCTAACCATACTCAACCCTAGACCTCCAAATGGTCTTGGGTGATCACCAAACGGTTTTGAAACCGTTTGGATGAGCTCCAAATTGTTTTGAAACCGTATGGCTCATCCAAAACTTGGATTCTAGTGAAATTTCATCAAGGATTGGTCTATCGAGTTGATCAACAAATCAGCACTTAATTGCAATATGATTTGGTACCTTTGGACCTTCAATTGGTCAACTATACTTAACCCCAGACCTCCAAATGGTCTCGGGTGATCCCCAAACAGTTTTTAAACCATTTGGGTGATTCCCAAATGGTTTTGAAACCATTTGGGCTAATCAACCCCAAACGTCATCTCAATCACTTGCAAAATCAACACTTAGCCGATTAGGGTTCATGCCACATCTTTGGATCTTCAAACACATATCCATACTTGACACTAGACCTCCAAATGGTATTGGGTGACCCCCAAACGGTCTTGAGACCATTTGGGTGATCCCCAAATTGTTTTGAAACCATTTGGGATAATCAACCCAAAATCTCAAATCAACTCATTGGAATTTCAGCAATAATTCCAATTAGGGTTTGCCTAATTGATTAGCCTTCAACTCATGATTCCTTGAGAATTAACCCCTCAAAATTTGTTAATCATTAACCAAAATAATTAGGATCAGTAATATCAAACATTCAACCCTTGGTCAACTCACTCAAACGGTTTGTAAACCGTTTGCCCAAAAAGTCAAGTTAATCAGATTGAAAATCAGCACTTAATCCAATTAGGTTTACCTAATTGATTAGCCTTCAACTCACGATTCCTTGGGAGTTAACCCGTCAAATTTGGTGAGTTATCAACTACTATAATTATGAACAGGAATCGCAAACGGTCAACCCTTGGTCAACTCCCTCAAATGGTTTTGAAACCGTTTGCCCCCAAACGGTTTCAAATTGTTTGCTCTCAAACGGTTTTGGTGAAACCGCATGAGCAACTAATTGAAACCGTTCGGCTTTGATATTTGGTGAGGTGCTTGCTTATGATGATGTCATCATCATAAAGCTCCAAACTCATTAAATCTACTGTGATTTCCATGGAAATTGCATCAATCAACCAAATCAATTATCGTAAATAGAGAAATGATCATTATTTGATGGAAAATTGAATGCAATAACAATGTTAGGGTTTCAAGTTATAAAACCCACCTCCAGTTGAGATCCAAAGCTCCAAGCTCACGCCATAAATGGTTGATGAAGCTCTTGAAACTCCCCTTAGGCTTGTCCTCAAGCTTCTGGTTGTAAAAGTTGGCTAGGGTTGAAGAGGAGATCGAAATAAGAAGAAATCAATGATTTATTTTCGATTTCCACCATGGAATCAAGAGGAACGAAGGTCAAAGGCTTACCAATAGGTAGGGAGTCGTCACCCTACTCCTACCTAGCTCCTTGGTCGGTTTTTCAAGAAAGGGGAAGAAAGAAATCCAAAAAATCCTTTGTTTTGGCTTGGAAAGGGCACTTTTATAAGGAAATTGATGAGAGAGAAAATGCCTTATTAAAATGCATTTAAACCCAAAAATGATGCCGCCTCTTCCCCCTCAAATCCTTGGATATGAGGATATCTTCATTTCCTCATATTACTCTCAATTATCCATGATTTAGGAAAAACAAATTAAGCACCTTAATGCTTATTATATTAATATCCCATATGTGAGTGGAAATTACTTTCCTTTATAATAAGGTGAGTGGAGTTTCACCTCCTTAGGATATTTTCGTTCCTTATCTTGGCAAAAGAACGTCCATCCTTATTCAAAATCAACCAATAACATTTTGGTTGAAGTCCCTCTAATTAATACATTTTTTCCCTAAATTAAATTAGGGTTTCACTTAAGATTAAATCTTGATTATTTTAATATCAAGATTCTCTCTCCTCCAACTTAATTCAAATGAGATGACCTTCTCATTTTATTTGCTCTACATGATGCCAAAAAACATTAAGGACCTTATTGAAGTGGTAATTTTCATATTGAACCCTAACTTTTGGGTAAATTGCACATTACACCAAAACTGGGTTTTAATGCACAAGGATTGCTTTACAAGCTTAAACTTGATGCCCAAGCTTGTGAAAACCATACCACCGCATCATATTCATTCTTATGATGTCTCAACATCATAGGAATATCTTATCATGTAACATTTGCAATTTAACCCCTCAACTTGTGTAATTTGCACTTTAGTCCAAAATAAGCAAACATTGCTTCAACATTGTTCAAACAGGACCAAAATTGAAACATAAGTTTCTCATGGGCCCTAATTACTTTTCCCAAGATAAGATTAAGAATCTACTTAACCTTATTAGGCAAAACATCTAGGGTTAACTCATAACCCAGGTCAGGGATGTTACAAATTATAAACCCCTAACAAGGATTTCGTCCTCGAAATCCCAGGAAAAGGAGGGATAGATTTTTCATTAATCATACCCTCAAGTCTCCACATAAAATCTTAATATCATGGGGATATCATGTACTATATGATTCCACACAAAGCTCCTTTCATTAATTCAACCTTATCACTATTTATGCAGAGCAAAAACCCCTAACATATGATATCCATATTATTAAAAGGAAGAAGCATAAAAGAACATATTTCTATCATCATCCAAAAATATTCACCAAAAGAGAAAGATATATATCTAACAGAGATAATTCATTCAGAAATCCTTTATTTGTTGTTGAAAATATCCACGGAGTAAGTTCACTGAATTTGTTGAAAATATCCACGGAGCAAGTTCACTAAGTTTGTAGAGAATATCCACGGAGCAAGTTTACGCAGTTTGTTTAGAATATCCACGGAGCAAGTTCACACAGTTTGTTGAGAATATCCACAAAGTAAGTTGACGAAGTTTGTTGAGAATATCCACAGAGCAAGTTCACGTAGTTTGTTGAGAATATCCATAGAGCAAGTTCACGCAGTTTGTTGAGAATATCCACAGAGCAAGTTGATGTAGTTTGTTGAGAATATCCATAGAGCAAGTTCACATAGTTTTTTGAGAATATCCATGGAGCAAGTTCACGCTAGTTTGTTGAGAATATCCACAGAGCAAGTTCACACAGTTTGTTGAGAATATCCACGGAGCATGTTCACGCAGTTTGTTGAGAATATCCATGGAGCAAGTTCACGCAGTTTGTTGAGAATATCCATGGAGCAAGTTCCCGTAGTTTGTTTAGAATATCCACGGAGCAAGTTCACACAGCTTGTTAAGAATATCCACGGAGCAAGTTCACGCAGTTTGTTGAAAATATTTCACTTAACTCTTCCTATTTAATTTCATTATACTCTCTAGATTGTTTCAAAATGACTACTTGATCAGGGTAATCAGAAAGATAACAATCTAAGAGTTCCATACTTGCCTTATCTTCAATAACCATATACCTGGCCAGGGTATACAAGTATTGAAATTAGGTAGTATGCACTTACATGCTATCGTCTTCCTTGCTTTTCATATTATCACAAGCATAAGATTTAACATCCCTAGATTTTATCCTGACATTTCTTCTATACCTCTTCCTCTTTCATAGAGGTAAGAACAATATAGAGCATTTATTGCTCTATTAATACCAAAAACTTTGGCTTTTTAGAACCATTAGGCAAATGTCTCTAAAATTATAGAGTCCTTACCTTAAATCTCAGCTTATAGCCCTTCCTTGGGCACTATCATCACAGATGTATTGTTTGTCCAAACTTATGGCAGAGTTTACTTTCTTGCCATATGTTAATCTTTTCCACATTTCCACTCCTCTAACATGATCATATTACTCAGGAATCCTTTCAAAGCCCAAAGTTTATGCATTAAAGACTGGTAACTTAGGTTATGATATTAGTATCCAGTCTTCTATATGCATTACAGTTGTCTTATTCTGCTCTTCAAGAGCATAATCATAAGATTCTCTATCCTGATCAGGTCTTAATGGGGATTCTCAGGCACTTGTTCTCCTCTTTCCTGGTCCCATGCACCCTCTCCTGGTACAACAACATTTCCCTTAGCAATGTGTTCTTTGTGTTCTCCAGTCATTTTCAAGTTCTTCTTCTCCTATGTGAGCAGAAGATACTATCAAATAAACTAGAAGACACTTAGAACAGACTCTACAACCTTAGTCCTATGTCTCTGTAGACTCAGCAAACTTAGAGCTCTGATACCACTAAATTTGTGGCATACAACTCATAAAAACATAATTAACTAATGCGGAAGCGAATCATTTGCAATGAATTACTGAAAATCACTAAAAATTAAAACTTTTTGCAAAGAGATCCACACATAGGAAATCTTTTTCTTCAAGAGCCAAAGTATACACATTTACATTCTGGATCAACGGTACATATCATACATCATCTCTTTCTGAGAATTACAAGAATCAACTGTCCGGTCAAGCGAAATACAGGCAATATAAAAATCTCGAGGCATTTAGCCAAAATCTTGAAATCACTAACTACTACTCTGAGGACCTGAGAGTACAAAGATGACACAAAGGACTCTATATACATCTAAACATGACATAACAGCCAATGTCTCCACCTGAGACTTCACTTTTGTCCCTGTTGCTGTTATTGTCCTTCACCTACTAAAGGATTCATGTCTCCTCATCCGCGTCCACCTAAAAATGTGGTTCCTACGGGGGTGAGACAATTATAAAAATTGCCCCAGCGAGAGATATAACTCTCCGCCAGTAACATTATTATTACAACTTAAGAAGATAAATATGAACAGAGGAATCATATTTATTTGACAACAAATATTTTAATGTCTAACAGATTAGAACATTATTCTATATCAGAAGCATTGCAACTATAACTTGATAGAATCAACATGTCACTTATCCTTTAATGAATATAAAGAACATCTATAACATCTATTCAAACTACAGAATCTTTATCACAACATTAACTCTCTTTAGGCATAGATCATATATCTAAAGCTTGGCATTATCATTGTGGAGTCATGGCCCGTAGACATACTCTTTTCATAAAGTGTTGGGATCTTAATCCCTCAATTCACCATTGGGAATTCTCATCCTTTCACAATTTCAATACTCTAACCATGTGATTCTGGGTATTTAAACCCTTAGGTCATCACCTGAGCATTGTTACCACTTCCTTAAGTAACTAACACCTTTAGGTCATCTGACCAAGATAAGCATGATACTTGTTACACAAGCATCCATCATGACACTTGAGGCCCATTAACTCTCTTGCTACCTCTTACCAGGCAACAAGGTATATTATGTCACACAAGGCTCAATAAACAAATTCAAATTAAAAACACATCATAGCTCATACCTGGCTATGCCCATCACCTCATGATACCTGCATGGTTAGCACATATAATAGCAGTACATCAATTATGTATCAACACCATGCAAAAAAAAATATATCATTAATTCAAGGGTATCACCCTTATTCCTTTACCAGGATTAGAATTTCCATCACACATCTCATGTATCATTCATCCAATTATATTGGACTTATAACACAACAAGGTGTACCAATATTTGGGGTGTTGGATATGATATCTATCATATCTTGATGTATCACTTCCGTCAACATCTTCATCATACTTAAGTTTATTCCCTTCGCTTGTATTAGGGTATTTCCCATCCTAATACTTATGCACTAGATCATCACATAAATCATGCAATGTATTGGTCATGATTCATCTATTTAGAAGATACAACCATTTCCAATACTATGGACTCATCCTTAAGTTAGGAAATAACAAAACGACCATATTAGGTCACTTACAAAACAACTCTAAGTCAAGCATAGAGTACCACAGCCGTGCAACCAGGAATGGCCATGCAAAGGGAAGCCACCACGGCCGTGCTACCTTGCACCGTCATGCAAAGTGAAGCTACCACGATCGTGCTACCTTGCACGGTCGTGCAAAGTAAAGATACCACGACCGTGCTACCTTGCACGGTCGTGCTATAGGAGATCACCATATAAATCATATTCATGTATGAATTTTATTCTTTCATCCTTTCAACTTGATTAGGTCACATCAATCCTTCAATCAAGTACATACAACTATGATTAACATAGTGTATCAAGTCTTGATCCTATAAGCAATTAGGGATTCATCCCTTAATTGTCACTAATCACTTAGATACTATTAGGATTTCAACCTTTGTACCTTCATTGATTATCATTACTAATCATAATTGGATCAATAGAACATTCATCATCTTAATTCTCAAATATTCGATCACATTGGACCTCCATTACATAAGGTATCCAATTGAATTAGGGTTTCCAATGTTGATTCCTTCAATGATTGAATTCATGGAACCAATCATCAATTGGACCTATACACATACATCAATTGAATTAAATAGGTCAACCTTCAACTGATTTGAACCTCAATTGACTCTCAATTGGTCATCAATTAGGGTTTGAATCAATTGTATTAGGGTTTGGAATCGTTGATCCTTCAACATTAATCAATGCAAGATTAGTTACATTGAAAACATTGAACCATCATCCAAATTGAGCATGACCTGACCCCAAACGGTCTTGAGGTTGTTTGGATGACCTCCAAACGGTATTGAGACCGTTTTCCCATTTCCACATCATAATCCAAGTCAACTAATTAAAGTTTAGATCATTGCATTGATCACCAAATCATCATTTGATTGCAAATCAACTTGGTACCTTTAGACCTTCAAACACCTAACCATACTCAACCCTAGACCTCCAATGGTCTTGGGTGATCACCAAACGGTTTTGAAACCGTTTGGCACATCCAAACCTTGGATTCAAGTGAAATTTCATCAAGGATTGGTCTATCGAGTTGATCAACAAATCAGCACTAAATTGCAATATGATTTGAAAACTTTGGACCTTCAATTGGTCTACTATACTTAACCCCAGACCTCCAAACAGTCTTGGGTGATCTCCAAACGGTTTTGAAACCATTTGGGTGATCCCCAAACGGTTTTGAAACCATTTGGGCCAATCAACCCAAAACATCATCTCAATCACTTGTAAAATCAGCACTTAGCCGATTAGGGTTCATACCACATCTTTGGATCTTCAAACACATATCCATACTTGACCCTAGACCTCCAAACGGTCTTGGGTGACCCCCAAACGGTCTTGAGACTGTTTGGGTGATCCCCAGATGGGTTTGAAACCGTTTGGGCTAATCAACCCAAAATCTCAAATCAACTCATTGGAATTTCAGCACTAATTCCAATTACGGTTTGCCTAATTGATTAGCCTTCAACTCATGATTCCTTGGGAATTAACCCCTCAAAATTGGTGAATAATTAACCAACATAATTAGGATCAGTAATCTCAAACGTTCAACCCTTGGTCAACTCACTCAAACGGTTTTGAAACCGTTTTCCCAAAAAGTCAAGTTAATCAGATTGAAAATCAGCACTTAATCCAATTAGGTTTACCTAATTGATTAGCCTTCAACTCACGATTCCTTGGGAGTTAACCCGTCAAATATGGTGAGTTATAAACTAATATAATTATGAACAGGAATCTCAAACGGTCAACCCTTGGTAAACTCCCTCAAATGGTTTTGAAACCGTTTTCCCCCAAACGGTTTCAAACCATTTGCTCTCAAACGGTTTTGGTGAAACCGCATGAGCAACTAATTGAAACCGTCTGGCTTTGATATTTGGTGAGGTGCTTAATTATGATGATGTCATCATCATAAAGTTCCAAAATCATGAAATCTACTGTGATTTCCATGGAAATTTCATCAATCGACCAAATCAATTATCGTAAATAGAGAAATGATCATTATTTGATGGAGAATTGAATGCAATAACAAAGTTAGGGTTTCAAGTTATAAAACCCGCCTCCAATTGAGATCCAAAGCTCCAATATCACACCATCAATGGTGTATGAAGATCTTGAAACTCCCCTTAGGCTCGTCCTCAAGCTTTTGGTTGCAAAAGTTGGCTAGGGTTGAAGAGGAGATCGAAATAAGAAGAAATCAATGATTTATTTTCGATTTCCACCATGGAATCAAGGGGAACGAAGGTAAAAGGCTTACCAATAGGTAGGTAGTCGTCCTCCTACTCCTCCCTAGCTCCTTGGTTGGTTTTTCAAGTAAGGGGAAGAAAGAAATCCGAAAAATCCTTTGTTTTGGCTTGGAAAGGGCACTTTTATAAGGAAATTGATGAGAGAGAAAATGCCTTATTAAAATGCATAAAAATGATGTCGCCTCTTCCCCCTGAACACCTTGGATATGAGGATATCTTCATTTCCTCATATTACTCTCAATTATCCATGATTTAAAGAAAAACAAATTAAGCACCTTAATGCTTATTATATTAATATCCCATATCTTAGTGGAAATTACTTTCCTTTATAATAAGGTGAGAGGAGTTTCACCTCCTTAGGATATTTTCGTTCCTTATCTTGGAAAAAGAACGTCCATCCTTATTCAAAATCAACCAATAACATTTTGGTTGAAGGCCCTCTAATTAATACATTCATGTTTGCCCTAAATTAAATTAGGGTTTCACTTAAGATTAAATCTTGATTATTTTAATATCAAGATTCTCTCTCCTCCAACTTAATTCAAATGAGATGCCCTTCTCATTTTCTTTTCTCTACATGATTCCAAGACACATTAAGGACCTTATTGAAGTGGTAATTTGCATATTGAACCCTAAGTTTAGGGTAAATTGCACATTACACCAAAACTGGGTTTTAATGCACAAGGATTGCTTTACAAGCTTAAACTTGATACCCAAGCTTGTGAAAAGCATACCACTACATCATATTCATTCTTATGATGTCTCAACATCAGAGGAATATCTTATCATGAAACATTTTCAATTTAACCCCTTAACTTGGGTAATTTGCACTTTAGTCCAAAATAAGCAAACATTGCTTCAACATTGTTCAAACAGGACCAAAATTGAAACATAAGTTTCTCATGGGTCCTAATTACTTTACCCAAGATAAGATTAAGAATCTACTTAACCTTAATAGGAAAAACATCTAGGGTTAACTCATTACCTAGGTCAGGGATGTTACACTAAAAGTTAGTTCCATGCGTCTGCAAGAAGATGAGTGGGACTGGGATTTCATTCACCAATATCTACCTACCTCTTCTTGGAACTACATCAAATCCATCCCTGTTCCTTGTGATAATAATGGGAAGGACAGCTACGGCTGGCCTATGGAACAATCTGGTACTCTATCATCTAGATCAGGCTATAGGTGGCTACGTGAACATAAAGACTGCTCCGTCCTAGGGAAATGGAAAGATATTTGGGGATCTTCTCTTCCTTCAAGACTAAAAGTCTTCTTATGGATGCTACAACATAAAGCGATACTCACTAATATGGAGAAATACCATCAGCATATTGACATCAGCACCATCTGCCCTCACTGTCTTCGGGACTATAAGTATAGCAAACCAGTCTGGGTGGCTCTGAAGATGGAGGATAGTTTCTTTTCCCTTAATGGAGATGATTGGATCTCAACTGTATGTTGGGTGGCGCCTGAGTTCACCAAAGCATCTCTGGTTCTTCAAGTTGCCTGCTGGTTCCTCTGCCAATGTCATAATGAACACATCCATACATGACTCATTAAGTCTCCATCTGTCAAAGAAGACTTCATCCTAGCCCGTGCGTCTTCCATGCAGGCGAATTGCAAGGTATATCACAAACCACTTGTGCATGCCAGAGTTACTGTCCTAGTGGAGGAGCGAGCTTTAACATTCAACCACTATGTCCTAGTGGATGCTTCTTTCACTACGAAGTCTGAGAGCAATGGTATTGGTGTTCACATTATTGACGAGATGGGACCATGCTACTATGGGGGTGGTGTCTCTCTTCAAAGTACCTGTGCCCTTGAGGCAGAGCTTCAGGCGATCATCCATGGCATCAAGGTCTATAGAGAGAGGAATTGTTGGAACTTCCTCATTCTTTCAGATTCCATTCAAGCGGTGAGCCTTGCTAATACTAGTGGTGGCTCTATTAGCAAGTTTCAGCCTTACAACAAAAGAATCAAGCACCTTATGCGTAATTGTGAGGGTGAACAGATAAGATGCATCATAAGGGAAGTCAACTATGTTGCTGATGCCCTTGTAAAACAAGCCAGCCACACTTTACAAAACTTTAATTTTTCATTAAATGCACCTGATTGGCTCTCAATGAGAACTAATGTAGACTTTCATTACATATTCTCCTGCACTAGAGAGCGGGGTGAATAAATAGTCTCTATGTTCTTCAAAAAAAAGTCCATACTTTAGGATTATTTGTGAATTGCATAACTTGGAATACATGCATTGTTTTTCAACCAAATTTTAGGGAAATCTTTATATTTTCATTATCTTCCTTTATTCCAATTTGAGCCTTAAACTCAAAAGGAAAGATATGGTTTCTTCACATTCAAGTAAATGTTTAATAAAACTCATTTAAGCATAATTTCTTTCTCATAATTATTTATTTTCTTAATTGTGATTCCTTTTTCTATTAGAAACCATGTGAACACGAAATCTTTTCCAATATGGATCCATCATCCACATTTCTTGTAATATTATTATTATTATTTCACATTATCTTCTTAGTAAAGCAATATTTAATTGATATTTTCTCTTTCTTATTGCATTATCTTTGCAACTTATACCCCTTGGAATCCAAGGAACCAGAAAGGCACGAAATCCATCCTTGGAGGATATTCCTTTTCCTTCTAGAGATTTATACATCTTTCTTTTCTCCATTTCTTAATTATTCTTTTAATAATTGAATTTCCTTTGTCTTTTCCTTTTTATTAGGCCCAATATCCAATAAAGCCCACAAAGAAATCAACATGCTATTATAAACGAAATTCATGCATTCAATCAAAAGACATCATTATTTGTTCATTTATCTTTATTAAGAGAAATCACATTTCTCATTAAAAGAACCCAAAATTGGGGTTGTAACAGTGACCATCCACCCCTCTTTAAGATATACTAATATTGTGTTTACCTTGCTGATCTAAGCCATGCCTTATGATGGGTCCTCATGCATTGATGATTTATGGCCTTCTCACCCTAATATGAGTCTTATGACCTTGTTATGCAAGTAAGTGACTTATATGTAGTGATGCCCATATAAGATAAATGGATACTCAATGTGACATGAAACTTGAACCCCACCTTTATAATGGACCCTAAATCAATAAAAGGTCATCAAATATGTAATTATAAACATTGACCCTAACTTGGCTGAAACGCTAAAATGAATCTAAGTAGGGTTAATGATGAGAATCTAATGCATGTATGCAATCTTGTTCTTAATCAGGTATGGCTTGTTTCTATATGATCAAGGATATTCTAGGTTATGAAAATTATGAATTAGGTGCATGATTTAAAATTATATGCTATGACTTTCTTTCTGAAATGTGATACATATGTAGGCTTGTCTACTTGCTCAATATTTCCATGTAGTACTCTAGTATTATACTCAATGTTTGTCTAATGTTGTTGTTTTATAACTTGCAAATGTAATATAGAAACTCCATTATACAAATCTTGTGCACCTTCCTGTATTCTCGAGGTAAGGACACGAGGCTAAGCATCCAACGTGAGTTGTCATGATAGGGAATACCATGTCTATAAAAGGGTTAGCTAATCTTGAGCACCCTAACAAACTCTTCTGATGGGTAATAGTCAAAGGCCTTATGATATATGATGTTGTTGATATTATAGATGTGAAATGATTAAAGCACATGCTCTCTCTTTGTTAAATACTTAACTTGTTTATTCTTTATCATTTACTTCTTAAACTCTTTTCAAATTATGCAAAGCTTATGTATATGTATCTTTTAGCCCTGTACTCAACACCTCATGTACTTCACCCACCTTTTTTCACGTATTTTATAGGCTTAGAGATGCCTGGAAATTGTTTGCCTTGGAGAGATATATCAGGTGTACTTGTTGTAGATCCCTAATATCCATGAGCAAATTGGTAAAATTGTACTCTTGTACATGTAATTGAAATCTTGTAATAAACAATGTTGCTTAATAATATTTGTTGAATTTTGAGGCTATGAGTGGTGCTTTTATCTTGTTATTTGTTCATGTATTCTAAGCTTTCTGCTTTCACATTCACACTTTGATAATACCACGCTAGGAACAGATCCCTAGGTCCTATCACCATTGACTTTATAGTCATTTGGAGTTAGCATTTAGGTAACAAATGGTTCCTTGACAAATAATTGCCAGAAAATATACATTAGAAACCCAAGATGCAAAACTTTAATCCAAAATAAGTCAAATCGAACAACATAAGATTCCAAGTCCATAGTAATCATATTTTTCCAAATTGTAGATACCTCTCTTCATCAACTCATGGAGGTGTTTGAATCTTGATTAAGAAAGCAATGGACTCTTTCTTGATATAAAGGTGCTAAATTCTCAATTATGTTATCAAACTATTTGTCTCCCTCTTGATTTCCATTCATATAATTTTTCAAAAGCAGTGAACCAAATCATTATTAGACTTTCCCGCTTGTTTAAGTTCACCATGACTAAATTGAATGTTGAACATTGTTGAGAAATTGAAATTGTTGATTTTGATGTTGGCATGAAATCTCTAAATATTGGTTAAGAGCTTTGGCTCACTAGATTTTGTTGGTCATATCTTCCAACCATACACAATAGATAATGGACAATTACCGGTCCCTCAATACTAGTTACCCCATAGGTGAAAGTGTTGTTCTCTCATAGAGGAGAGAACACTAGGCACCTAGCCACTGGTGAAGACAAAATATTAGATTGATTGTGCTAATGCATAAATTGTTTCATTTTTGAATAATTTCATATCTTAATTAGGTTTGAGAACCTCCTTATTGTTTCTAGTTACTATTTGAATTTTTGATCCCTTTTGAAACTAGCATGGTAACTAGACCATCATCTAGTTATTATCTTAGTCCGCCAACTAAACTTACCTATGTTTGAACTCGTAAATCTTTTTTTTAATTAGATTAATAATTGAAATTAGTATCAGCCTTACTGATCTATATCTTCCCTTCTTGGGGTCCATGTGTGGTTTGTTCCCTCTGGAAACTCATGGAAATGTATAGAAATAAAAACTAGAATAGACACGCATGACTTGTCCCCTATGAAATACTAGATAGGAATCAATGCCTATGCCTAAGTTTTGCAATCATACTCATAAGCTTCCGCGACTCTGAAGTAAAGCATGATTGTAAAAACATTTGTTTATATATTCTGATAGATTTATATGAATGTTTGATCATAATAATTGAGTCTTTACAACATGGTATCATATCTATGAAAAGTCAAAAATCATGCATGTCTTGTGAAAACTAGGGTTAATAACTAGTATACCTAGAACTTAGGCAAGAAGTTTACAATCAAGCCTAGTCTTGTTAGCCTTATCTAGCTTTATGGAAATATTAAATTAGGTGGAATTAATTTTCAAAAAATCATCTTACTCCCCAATTAGTGAAGATGAAAAATCATCATATTTTTAGAGATGAGTTGAGGTGCCAAAAAATGTGAACAACCTAGTAATTGGAAGGTGAACAATAAAACTAGCAACCCAAGTTTGAATTTGTGAACCCCGTTTTGAAAGATAACAATGTGCTTCTTCCCCATACCATAAGTGAACAATTGAGTGAAGTAGTTAGTATGGTGAATGTTGGTAGGAAGTGATTGTGACATAGTTCTTGCATTGACTTTGGCCAACTTTTAGTTTTTCATTGACAAGTATTTCCAAAGACAAATTATTTTCATTATGATATAATAGTATAAAAATGATTTTTATGGAATTTTTTCGATGATTTCTTGAGATAAGTCACAATCAAAGGGTATCATAATTCCTTTGAGAGAGTCACATGAAACCCTCAAAACATATAGTTTGATACTATAATGTAATTGATGTGCCTATCTAGATTTCTTACTGAATCCTTTGAAGGGGTGGAGAATAATAACAAACTACACCTTGGATATGCTAATTTTGAGGATGAAATCCACTTTAAGATCTAGAGACTTGTAACATATCGGAATTTGGTATTAAATTAAATTTTGAGCTAATACACATAATACTCTTAAATTGAAAATATTTCCTACAAAATATGCCATTAACATTTATATTTCATCAAGTTATCTTGAAATTCAAGCACCAAAATGCAATTTTCCTCATTTTAATATATTGATACCATATGGGACCCATAATATAATGGTTGAACCCAACCATGGACTATTTCCATAAAAATCTCACAAAAATGCAATATTGATTTTTCAAATAATTATATTCGTATAAATTAGGAGAGTGGATTCCTTATTCACCTTAGAATCATAAATCAAAGAGTTAAAATTTATATAATTTAATCAAAATTAAACACATGGTTAAAATTTGATGGTAATTGGGTGGTTAAGTCAAGAAAGATAAGTTCCTAAAAGTAATGAAATGAAGGTGTTATATGAGGATATACCCCTAATCACCATGTCCACCAATGTGCTGACCATCCCTGACTAAAGAAACCCTATAAACCTCTGAATGTTGTATCCATTTCAGAGAGAAATGGAAAGACTTCTCCTTACCTCTTCCCCAAAGTTTCCTTTGAGGAAAATTGATATCAACTCATCATTGGATCACATACATAAATACTAGTTGAGCTCGACCATCAATGCCTCATCTGCAAACCAGAAAAAAGCAAGGTAGCATTGCATCCTGCAAACCCTCCTTCACTTAAGCAAAAGCTCCTACCTTAACACCACCTATCATTGCATTCCACATCAAAGCAACAAATAGCTAATCGCCCCTAACCCTAGAGATGTGCCACATCTCTACCAATTAGAAAATGTAAACACTTATCGTTATCATATCCACACCTCTTGGGACATTGAAGTCCTGGTACTTTGGGATTAAGAGAGAAATATTTCTCCCCTTCTCCCACAACCGTGGAGGAGGCCGAACACCTAGGATGTGGTAAACGAAGGCAGAAATTAGGATTCAAAACCAAGTACCTTTGTTAGAGGACACCGTGTTTGACCACTTGAGCCACTCCCTGTCAGTGGTCCATTGGTACCTTGCCTATTCATTTAATTGATGAATTGTTGGAGTCCTAGCATTACCTCCTCGTCCTATAAGATTTTCTAATACCAAACTTCAATAGCAAGAAGATGATTACATATCATATTTTGGTGACACACTGCCACTTCCTCCAGTTCTGATGCCACCATCACACACTGAGTGACCCCTCATCAACCACTTAGAGCCCCTAGGATTTCACTAAGCCTTCATGTTGCCTCGACCACAAGATCTCCTTGCTACTTCACTCTTTAAAACCAATCCAACCTCCAACATCACCACCCACACTAAACATATAGCACCCAATGACTTCCAAGCCATGAACCCACAGACGTGCCACCACCAGGACCCCTAGTTTCTTCCTTCAAGACCTTGAATACCTAAAAACCTTTGACCAAAACGTACAACCTCACTAGTATTTTGGCACCCTTAATGATCAACTTGTGTGTCTGCCTCTTGTGGAAGAGAGTACATAGTACTCCAATCCCTTGTCTATCAAATTGTGAACACCATAACACTTCTAGCAGTGTCACCATATGCCTCGTCCATGTGATGACCCTATTCAACCCTTACCAAGATGGATCATGACTGAGAAGCTTTCTTTGCTGGTGTCATTGACTACATCCAAGATTGAAGATACAATTGAAGGATATTGTGGAATTCTGCACACCTATGGTAGATATTGTGTTTTGATTGGGAGGGCAGGTGCATCTCCAAGGATTATCAATAAATATCATCTTCAGCTCATGAATGACATGTATGTGAAGATTTGCAGTTGTGTCTCCTACACCTGACCCTGAAGGCCATCTCGACCATGACTATGAAGGACCACCTTACATTGCCAGCCTCAATGTTTGAATCTGCTCATTAAAATCACCATCCAATATGGTAGTTATGTGTCCATTATTTTAGATTCTACAAAAATTAAGCAAATATTTAAAGATGATTTCAATCATATACATAGATCCCTAATCATGTTGCTAACTAAAAATTAGTAGGCACCCTACAACAATCACCATTACAAAGGTATAATTATTATAGAATTCATCACAACTTATATGATGTGTACATAGGTTACTATATAGGTGTGTGAAATACCGAAAGTTTAGCAAAGTACACAAAACATACAATATAGTTATCATTATCACCCATGAAAATGTTAGATATATATACATGTATATATGAGTGCAATAGATATTTCTACGTATAAGTGGCCTAGGTTGAATAAACTATACCATGAGAAAGAGTACATGTATGAGAAATTTTCATCTACAAATATATACGTTGGTGACCTTATATGGACATATACCATTTAGAATTGTACTAGATGCATATATGTATTTGTGTAGATTTTTTCTATCTATGTATTAATATAATAAGTATCTTACTTATATATGAAGGTTGGATTCATTTAAACCCTAAATCTCTCAAATATGGACATTTTGATAAATAGTATCACATTCAAGTTATGTCCTTGAACCTAGTTGACCTAACTAAACTATATCATATAAGAGAGAAATTTGAAGTCATGATTTGAAAAACTATCACATACTTGACTCTATAACCTAATTGGAAATCTAGGAACAATAATTACAGGAAAATATGAAATAGAAACCCCAAATGGAAAATATATAATACTAAATAAGTCAAATTGAACAACATTTGATTCCAAGCCAATAGTAACTATATTGTTCTAAATTCTAGATACCTCTCTTTATCAACTCGTCAAAATGCTTGAATCTTGATCATAAAAACATTGGAATCTTACTTGATATGAAGGTACTACATTCTCGATTCTATTATTGAACTATTCATCTCCCTTTTAAATTATACTTGTATAATTTTGAGAAAGTGGTGAACCAATTTGCAGTTAGACTTTCCCTCTTATTGAATGTCGCCATGACTAAATTAAATTTTGAACATTGGTGAGAAATTGAAATATTGGTTGATTTTGATATTGGCATAAAAACTCAAAATATTAGCTAAGAGCTTTCACTCGCTGAATTTTGTGATTCATATCCCCAAACCTTGCACAATGAGTAATTGAAAATTATTGGTCCCCTAGTACTAGTTACCCCACATGAGAAAATGTTATTTTCTCATAGAGTAGATATCACTAGAAACCTTGCCACTAGCAAAATCACGCTATTAGATTGATTGTGTTAATGGATACATCACATCATTTTTTAATAATCTGATATCTTGATATTAGCTTAGAGATTCTCCTTATTGTTTCATGTTACGACTTTGAATTGTTGTGTCTTTTTGAAACTAGAATCTCCTTATTTCATTAATCTACCAAGCAATATTACTTATTTTTTATATCATAAATCTTTATTTTTTCAAATAGCTCAAGAATTGAATTTAGTACCCACATTGTTGACCTATATTTTCCCTTGTTAGGGTGCATGTGTGGTTTCTTTCCCCCTGGGAACTCATGGACATGTATCAGAAGAAGAACTAGAGAAGACATGCAAGAGCTATCTCATGTTCAAGAGTAGATAAGAATCAGTGCCTATGCTTAAATTTGGTAATCATACCTATAAGATTCAACTACTATAATGTAAAGCATGATTGAAAAATGTTTGTGTATATAAATGCATACAATTTTGTAAATACTAGACGATACACACAATTCCTTATAGAAGTGTTTTTTCCATGAGGTACTTGATTAGATGTACTAATTATTTACGTGAAGAGAAACTGATACTAAATTTTCCTCAGTTGTGATTGATCTACAATGGCACATCTTCCTAATGCATTTACATTCTATGAAAAATATATTTTGTAAGGACCTCACTTTTCAGCATCTCCCAATTAAGGCAAGACCCAAAAAATTGAGAGCCATTACCTTAAATTTCTTAAGAACCATATTTAAACAACTAATAATTAATAGAAAATTATTTCCATTAATTCAAATATTATTTACAAGATACTCCTTTAAGGAGTTACATGAATTTATATCATCAAAACTATACATATTATAAGAAGTATCTATCCAATCCTCCTTTACTTATCCTTAATGCCTTTGATTCATCAAGTCTCTATATCTTCATATAATGCATCTACCTAAAATGACACAAAACAAAGAACAAATTAACATATCAAAAATATTGTGTACGTGGGTTGCATGCAAATGAGTGCTAGTAATATAACAACATACATTAACTCAAATTATTTGCACATAAGAATTGTCATTTTATTCACATATTCTCATCTTAATGTGATAATTATAGTGGCACTATCATTGGCATTATCATTGAGCCAAATGTAAATAAACATTCAATAGTTTATTTCAACAATCCTCGAAAAATCCTAGGAACACACTGAAAAATTATATAAGGGTAGTCATAAGCGTAACCACATATCTCAATGGTGAAACATGTAGATCATGTAATCATACTTCAAGTACCTTGAGAATCCAATCAACAAAGTAAAGGTCAGACCAAGCAATTCATCATTTAATCTACATGTATGTAAATCCTAAAGTGTCACCATCACATTATTTAGATTAAACCCTACTCGAGTCCTAATCTAGGGTTAGGGTTATGTTTGGGTTTTGGATAAGGAATAAGGGCTAAAACCCTATTTACATAGCATATGGAACACTAGGTGAGTACCCTAATCCTTATATCTATAATATTCTTTACTTAGATAACATTAAGTTTGTTAACAACATGGCAAGTTAGGATCTTTAACCCTAATTCTTCATGTGTATGATTATTCACATTAGCAACTCTAATTATCATCATTGTGGTAATGATAATATTGATTTTTAATTGTATTCAATAAGATTAGATAATAACAAGAACTTAAAGCATTTAATGTATTCAACATTTTAATGTACAAATTCAGTGTTTTTAGTCACCAATCGTGACTTAATTATATATTACCTTAGTTTTACAATTTGGATCAGAATTAGGTATCATTTGTATTTGATTCTTGTTCCTTTCATTTTTCTATCAGTTTTTATATATTATTTGTCTCAATCCGAGTTACCAATATTTAATTTCATTAATTTCAAGATAAACATGTATGGGCCAATTACTAACTGCTATGTCAGCATCATCCATTTTATCCCATTTTACACGCGGTGCGGTCCAATCAATCAACTTATGCCACCTTGGCACTTACAAAACATGGTCGGATCCCTAGAATAAGGGCAAGGTTTCCAATCTACCCATGCACAGTGACATAAATTGTCACGCGACCTAAGGGTAGAATCACCAATCAGCAGAGGGGACTCATGCTCTTCCCCATACCATGGCTTGTTAGTGTAACATACCTGACCTGGGTTATTCATTAACCCTAGGTGTTTTTCTTAATAAAGTTTATTATATGCTTGCTCTTATCTTTTGAAAAGTAATTAAGGCTCAAGAGGAACTCATATTTCAATTTTAGTCCTTTTTGAATAATGTTGAAACAATGTTTCTGTTTGTTCTGGACTAAAGTGAAAATTAACCAAGTTGAGGGGTTAATTTGCAAATTGTGCATGATAATGTGTTCCTCATGTGTTGAAGCATCATGAGAGAGGTATGGCTAGTGAAATCTTGAGTACCATGAAAGAGCCTTCTCAGCAATATGTGTGCATTAAAACCTAGTTTTGGGGTAATTTGCAATTTACCCAAAATCTAGGGTTAAATATGCAAATTACCACTTCAAAATAGTTACTAATATTTCTTGGAATCTTTTAGAGGCAATATAATTAGAGGGACATCTCATTTGAGCTACTTTAAAGGAGAGAGAATCTTGATATTAAAATAATCAAGATTTAAGCATAATTGAAACCCTAATTCAATTAAATGCAAAAATAAATAAAATAATTGAAGGGACTTCAATAAAAAACGAGATGGTTGAATTTAATCAAGTTTGAACAGACTTGTGACTTTTCTATGGCACGAAAATATCTTAAGGAGGTGAAACTCCACTTACCTTATTCAAAGAAAAAGAAAAATCCACTAACTTTAGGATATTAATATAATAAGCATTAAGGTGCTTATTTGCTTTTCTTTTATTTTGTGGATAATTGAGAGGAAAAAGAGGCAAGGATGATAGCCTCGTTCCTAAGGAAGGATAGGAGGCAAGTGGTAAGGAATTTTGAGCGGATAATTCCTACTTTCTCTCACCTAATTGAATTTTCAACAAAAATTGCAAATAAGCTCATTTATCCATAGAGTAAAAAGGGAATTTCGAATTCACTTGCACAATTTGCTTGCAAAAATGACCTTGGAGCTTAGGAGGACCATGAAGATGACTCCCAACCTGTTCGTATTCTTTTTTATCGTCTTTCACCTTGAATCCATGGTGGAAATTGAAAATAAAGGCATGATTTCTTCTTATCTCAATCCCATCTTCAATTCTAGCCATTCCTTTTCACTCAAAGGCTTGAGGAACGAACCTTGTGACGCAAGAAAGCTTCCTTCACCATTGTTGACATGATCTTGGAGCTTTGAAGCTCAATTGGAGGCGTGTTATATAACTTGAACCCCTTTACATTGTTATTCAACTATTTAACTTGCAATTTCGTTGATTCCTTCATCATCTTGATTAATTGCTGGTTGAAATTAGTAAATCCATGAAATCTGATGTACTAAGAACTTCAAGAAATAAGGTATATGATGATGACATCATATTGGGACCATTTCCCAAGGAAATTGCATCTCATGTGGTTTCAACAAGTGCTCATGCGGTTTCAACCAAACCGTTTGAGAGCAAACAGTTTCACCAAACCGTTTGGAGTTAAATGATTTCAAACCATTTGAGAAGCTTGACCAGGGTTTGACCGTTTGATAAATCAGATGCTAATGATGTCGGTTGATGACCCATCAAATTTTATTAAATTAATTATAAAGGAATCATTACTTGAAGGTCAATCAATCAAGGAAACTCAATTCGGGTTAAGTGCTGATTTGCAATTTAGTTAATTGAGATTTTTGGGTGATTGAGCCCAAATGGTCTCAAGACCATTTGTAGGTCACTCAAAAGGTATCCAGACCGTTTGGGGGTCACCCAAGACCGTTTGGAGGTCTAGGGTTAAGTATGGTTGAGCAATTGAATGTCCAAAGTTACCAATTTGAAGTACAATCAATTGCGGATTTGTTGATCAATTCAATGATTCAAACCTTTATGGAATTTCACAAATTCCAAGGATATGATGGGAAAACAGTCTCAAGACCATTTTGAGGTCATCAAAATGACCTCAAGACCGTTTGGGGTCAGGTCATATAAAATTTTTGATGATGGTTCATTGGTTTCAATTGAAACAATTCCACAATGTTGAATATTGATGGATATTCGATTTCAAACCCTAATTGAAGGTTCCTTGAGTATAAACCCTAGATCAATTGGGTTCAAAACACTAATTGAAGGGTCAATTGAAGGTTGAATCAATAGTTTAATTAATGAAGAAACTAAGAGTTCAATTGCTAATCGGTTCATCTATTGAAACACTGAATCAATTGAGTGTTGAAAGGACTTTTTGGTCCATTCGGTTTTTGAGAGGGTTTGGCCCAAACGGTCTCAAGACCGTTTGGGCCAAATGGTCTCAAACCATTTGGGTCCAAACGGTCTCAAGACCATTTGGGCTAAACGGTCTCACACCATTTGGGGACCAAGGTCCAAACGGTTTCAAGTTACTTTACCAAACAATTTCAAGTTACTTTGCCAAACGGTTTCAAACCGTTTGAGCATATTTAGTCAAATTCAATTGAGGTTCAATATGGTTACACTATTTGGGTATCTATTTCAGTTCATGGTCCAATGTGGTCAATCCAATTGGATACCTAATGCAATTGAATATTCAATTGATTAATCCAATTAATCACTTAATGTGATTGAAGGTTCAATTGGTCAATTCAATTGGATTCCTCAGGTAATTGAAGTTTTAATTGTTCAAACCATTTGAGGACCTATTGTACTAGATGATTGATACCTTAGTGGGATTAATCATTGATGTCAAATGATGCAATGATCTCATACATCAAGGTAATCATAAATACATGTATTAAATAAAGAGTAAACTCAATCTAACTAGGATTTGAGTAGTGAACATCCTGAGTAGGATGAGAGAGAAAGGTTCATACATGAATGATAATCATGTAGTATTTAAGAATAACACATTTAGTATTGATGTCATATACAAGTAGGGTATGATCCTTGATAAAGAGATCATAAAACCCTAATTGAGTTGAGTAATGAACTCAAACCCTAATTTGGGGCAATTCTGAGTAAAACCCTAATCTAGGTTAACAGTGTAACCTTAATTGAGGGTGATGACATGAGTAACCCTAATTCAAAGTATTTTGATGATAAACCCTAATTGGGATGATAAGTAAACCGTAATTATGGGTAATGCAACATGAAATCCTAATTGGGATGAATAGTAAACCCTAATTGTGGGTTATTGAATATAAACCCTAATCTAGGGAAATGTAAGGTGAAATCTTAATTCAAGGTATTTGTATAACCACCCTGATGTGATGTGAATAGTAAATCGTAATTTTAAATAGCGTGAAGGTATATGAAACCCTAGCTCTGGGTTATACTATATTACATGAAATTCAAATCTTAGATAATGAAATGATGAATCATTGGTCCTAATTGTGCATAGGAAATGAGTAAACCTGATTGACATGAAATGGGAAACCCTATCTTTGGTAATGGAATAGTCGTGTTACCCTTGAATGACATGGAACTGAAATATGATTGTTATATATGTTATCATGTGTGTTAACCATGCATGTATTCTGAGATGATGATCATGGCCAGGTATGAGCTATGATGTTTTATGTATTGAATTGATTTATTGGGACTTGAATGCCATAATATGCCTTGTTGCCTAGTAAGAGGTGACAAGAGAGTTATTGGGTCTCAAATGCCATATGAGATGCTTCTGTAACAAGTGTCGTGTTTACCTTGGTCAGGTGACCTGAAGGTGTTAGTAACCTGAAAATGTGGTAACAGTGCTCAGTGATGAGATAAGGGTTTGAATACCCAGAACCATATGATTATGGTATTGAGATTGTGAAGGGATGATAATTCCCAATATTGAAAAGAGGGACTGAGATCCCCAAAGTCATTCAAAGACTGAGAAGCACTTGATGCGAATAGTACATGTTTTCTTTGTAAGCATTTAATAAGTTATGCTTGAAAACTTGGCTGATGCTAAAAGAATATGATAATGTACTTACTTAATCAAGTAAAACCTATTCATGTAGTGCTCTGACCATAGATCCATCATCATCAGTAGCTAGTGATGGTGAAATAGGCTTTCTTACGAGATCTCCTGGAGAGTGCATATTTTTTAATATACGGGGGTCAATGGGTGAAAATATGCGTACATCCTCTTGAAGAGATTGATGGAAGGTAAACATCAAACATCTCAATCCTTCATTATATATGTGTCGGGATGGAAGGTAAACATCAAACACTAATCTCCCTATGATGTTAATGTCAGATTGATGGAGATAAACATGAAATCTCTCGATTCCGAAGAGAGTACAGTCGCCACTGTAGCTCTATAGCGAAGTTTCCAGTATATCCTAAAAAACTATTTTAGCAGAGACACAAGATGTCCTGCATGTGGTCCCGCACTGATCGGGATGTGAGAAGTCATTCTTCCAGTGACTTTGTATGGTACCGATTTCCACTTCACAATGGTCGGTTGGAGTACGAGCGGTATACCTCATCTCCTTAGAGATTAAGTTTGATTGTAAAATGTAATCAGCCGTGTAGCATATTTACATAAGATTGAAATACGAGAATCACTGGTTGATGTTATTCTGCTTAGCATGTCCTTGATACATAAATGTTATATATGTTCTTCAATTCTTTATTGAATAAAAGACATGCAGCCTTATCAAGTTATAGCTGAAATGCTTAAGAATAAATGTTGCTCTAATCTGCATAGATACTGATTTATCTGCTGTTAAAATATATGATTCCACTCCTCAGTTTATTTATATTAAACTATAATAATAATGTTTTCGACAGAGAGTTATATCTCTCGCTGGGGAAATTTTATGAATTGTCTCACCCCATGGGATCCAAATTTTTAGATAGACGCAGACAAGGAGGCAGAAACCCTGTAACAAGGGAAGAGCAGCAGCAGCAACATCAAGAACAACAGTAATATCCTAGGTGGGGATACTAGCTATCAAGTTTGTATATAGAGAGTCCTATGAGTTGTCTCTGTACTCTCAGGTCCAAGGAGTCAATAGTTAATGTTTTATAATCGATCTGAGATTTTGGTTTGAATGTTTCAAGGATTTTGGTTACTTGTGCTCTTAGCAAAGTAATGATGTATATAAATTCCTTGAGAGGAGATGATACATGTTTTGTACATGATGAACCAGGTTGTATATGTAATACATTGGTTCTTGTTGAAGGATTTTCTCTAAGAATGGTTCTTTTTGCAAAAGGTCTTAATTTTCTGTGATTTCCAGTAATCTACTATTGATAATCGTTTCTGCATGTTTTATTGTGATAATCGTTGTCTTTACGATGACAGTCGTCTCAAATTAGTTGGTATCAAAGCTCTAGGTTCGTTGTGTCTACAGAGACATAGGATTAAGGTTGTTGAGTCTGTTCTAAGTGTTTTCCAGTTTATCTGATAGTGTCTTGAGCTCATATATGAGAAGAACAACTAAAGATGTCTGGATCTCATGAAGAACATGCTGCCGAGAGCAGTGTTTTTGCACCCGGAGGAGGTGCATGGAACCAGGATAGGGAAGAACCTGTGCTTGAACAACCACAGTTCAATCAAGTAGATATGGGGAACCCAACCTTCCAAGCCATGTTTGGGCAATTTATGGTAGCCATGACTCATATGACAGATAGGATGCCACTACCTGCACCTATAGTACCAGCCCACGATGAAAGACATGGAGCTGGAAAGACATTTGAATGGCTTCACCGGGTGGGAGCCACAGAATGTGCTGGCACAGCTGACCTAGCAGATGCTGACATGTGGCTGACTGAGCTGGAGAAAGCCTTCAAAATCCTTATGATTCCTAAAAATGAGAAGGTGAGGCATGCAATATATCTCTTGAAGGGGAGTGATGGTCATTGGTGGACCATCAAGGAAGGTAAAAGGCCAGGAGTCGAAGTCGGATGGGATGAATTCTGACGTGAATTTGTCGGTAGATACTTTCCTCAGATGTATCTAGATGAGAAGATCTCTCAATTTGAGAGGATTAGACAAGGACATATAAACATTAGCGAATATGAAGCTACGTTCATGGAGCTTTTGCGGTTTTATCCGCATATGGCAGCTATTGATGAAGAGAGGATTCAGCATTTTGAGAAGGGGTTGAACGCTGATTTGACCACTCCGATGTCTGCTTTAGAGAACCGGGAAAGTTTTGCCACTTTTATGGAGTCTGTTAGGTGGATAGAGAGGTCTGTGATCGAGAAGCAACAGACCAGTAATAAGAAAATGTATCCTCAGTTTCATGGACAATGGTCCGAAAGCTTTAAAAAGCCGAGGTTTTCTGCACCGGCAGCACCATCAAGACCTAATCCCCAGACTCAATGGACATCAAGTAGGGGTAGAGGCCGTAGCTTTGCTCCAACTAGAGCCCAAAGTTCAACATCAGCATCGGTGACAGGACCACCTAGGTAGAATTTGGGAAGCTACACTTGCTTCCAGTGTGGGAGGCTGTGACACTTGATAAGAGATTGTCCTGTGAAGGTTAGGACTGTAACTCAACCCCAAAGGCAGAGTCAGCAAGGCTCACAGAGAAGTCAGTTTTCTCGTAGTGCTCAAGGATGTGGACAAGCGTCCCAAGCTGGATCGTCAGCACCCAACCATCGTGCACAGGGTCAACAACAGGCAACAGCTAGATTCTATGCTATGAACCAGCCCAAAGTAGTAGTCAACCATCGGGTTGTGACAGTTCAGATGGAATTATTTTATTCTGATATGTCTTCATCCTGCTTCATATCCGTTTTAATTAATCCGAGTGCTATGCATTCCTTTATCACTCGAGAAGTGATACATGATTGCAACATGATTTTCAGTCATAGAGCAGATAGCCTGTTATTAGAAACACCTTTGTTGAGATCTGCAGTATTGCAGGAGGTGTGTTCTCCCTACAATCATTCTTTTTCAAATCATTACATTCTGGTGGATCTTATACCACTTGAGATGCATGGTTTTGATATAATTCTTGGGATGGACACCTTAGAGAAGTATAAGGTTGTCTTGGACTATGGTACCAAGCAAGTTGTGTTCACAGATAACAATGACACATGGATCTTTTAGGGAGATAGAAAGATTCTTCCAACCTGTCTTGTGTCAGCCATGGTAGCTGAGAAGTTGATGAGACAGGGATGCTTTGCATTCTTGGCTCATGTGGTCGATACCACAATAGAGAGCCCTCATCATTCTAAAGTTCTGATAGTCAGGGAATTTGAAGATGTATTTCCTGAACAACTTCCAGGTGTACCACCACCCCGAGAGATTGACTTTGAGATTAATCTAATCCCGGGCACACAACCAATAGAACAAACGTCGTATAGAATGGCACCTGATGAGATGGAAGAGCTTAAGAAGCAATTACAAGACTTGCTTGAGAAGGGTTTTATCTGACCGAGTACTTCACCATGGGGTGCTCTGGTTCTCTTTCTGAAGAAGAAGGATGGGTCGATGTGGTTATGCATTGACTATAGGCAGTTGAATAAAGTCACTATAAAGAATAAGTATCATTTGCCAAGGATTGATGACTTGTTAGACCAGTTGCGTGGTGCAACTATCTTTTCTAAGATAGATCTGAGGTCGGTATACCATCGGTTGCGTATCAAAGAGAGTGACATACCTAAGTCTGCCTTTAGGACAAGGTATGGTCACTATGAGTTCATAGTTATGTCATTTGGACTAACTAATGCACCAATTGCATTCGTGGAACTCATGAATAGAATCTTTCGGCCTTTTCTTTATCAATGCGTAGTCATCTTCATCGACGATATCTTGATATACAGTAAAGATGTTCAACAACATGAGCAGCATCTTCGTCAAGCTTTGACCTTGCTAAGAGAGCACAAGTTGTATGCTAAGTTTAGCAAATGTGAGTTTTGGTTATCAGAAGTTTCTTTTCTAGGACACGTAATATCTGCCTCAGGTATTCGTGTTGATCCTAAGAAGGTATAATATGTCCTATAATGGGAAAAGCCGAAGACACCGACGGAGATTTGTAGTTTTCTTGGACTAGAAGGGTATTACAGGAGGTTCATTATGAAATTCAGTTCTATAGCTTTACCCCTAACCAAGTTGACCAGGAAAGATATTCCTTTTGTATGGAATGACAACTATCAACAATCTTTCTAGTTGCTGAAGGAAAGGTTAACAAGTGCACCTATGTTGGTGTTACCAGAGTAGTAATAGGGGTACATAGTCTTATGTGATGCATCCAAGAATGGCTTAGGATGTGTGTTGATGCAGGATAAATAAGTGATTTCTTTTGCTTCTCGACAGCTTAAGAAACAAGATGAGAATTATCCGACACACGATCTAGAGCTACCTGTTGTAGTTCATGCCTTGAAGATCTGGAGACATTATCTCTATGGAGAACCATTCTAGATTTTCATAGACCATAAGAATCTAAAGTATATTTTCTCTCAGCATGAGTCGAACATGAGGCAACACTGCTGGATGGAACTAATCAAGGACTACAATTGTACAATTGATTATCATCCAGGGAAGGCTAATGTGGTTGCTGATGCATTAAGTAGAAATTCAACATCACCAGCCTTAGATAAAGCACAGTTGAACTCCTTAGTGTGCTCTAAGGGATATATGCTTATCTCCTTGAAGAAAAACAACATACAACTTAAAGTATTGTTGTTAGCTGGGTTGTTAGCTGAGATGCAAGTAAAACCTACTCCGAGACAGCAAATTAAAGAAGCACCACAGACTGATACTATGATTCAACAGATAAGTTCAGAGTATGGTACTAAGAAATGAGATGGTTTCCATGATTCAGATGATCAGGTAGCCTGTTATCATGGTAGGATGGTAGTACCTGATGTTGATAACCTAAGGAAGTTAATTCTGGAAGAAGCTCATTCTTCGATGTATGCTATGCATCCAGGGAGCACCAAGATGTATAATAACTTAAAAGATATGTATTGGTGGCCTGTGGATTGAAGAAGGATGTTGTTGAGTTTGTTATGCGGTGTCCGGTATGTCAGCAGGTTAAGGCTGAACATCAAAAGCCCACATGAACAATGGAACCTCTGCCTATACCACAGTGGAAATGGGATCATGTAACCATGGACTTTGTGGTTGGTTTGCCTAGAACAACCAAAAGGCATGATTCCATTTGGGTGATAGTTGATAGGATGACAAAGACATCACATTTTATTCTTGTCAAAACAACCTACACTACTAAAAACCTTGCACAGATATACATAGATGAGATAGTGTGTTTGTATGGGGTTCCAGCTACTATTGTTTCTGATAGATGTCCCCAGTTCATGAGTTGTTTTTGGGAGCGACTCCATAAAGCTTTGGGTACACAGTTAAGGTTTAGTACAGCCTTTCATCCTCAGACAGATGGACAATCTGAGAGGACTATACAAACTTTGGAGGACCTGATTACAGCATGTGTCCTTCAGTTTGTTGGGAGTTGGGATCTACACCTGAGCTTGATAGAATTTGCTTATAATAATAGTTATCAACATAGTATTGAGATGGCACCATATGAGTCATTCTATGGTAGATGTTGTAGATCTCCCTTATGTTGGTATGAAATAGGGGAGTACCAACTCTTGGGTCCTGAGCTAGTACAGCAGACAACTGAGAAAATTCAAGTCATACAACAGTAGTTGAAAGCTTCCCAGGATAGACAGAAATCTCTATCTTGAGAAAGTGTCATCCTGACACAGAGTTAGTTCTACAACCTGTGGAAGTAGAACTAAATGATGATATATCATATGTTGAAGGACCTATGTTGATTCTTGATAGAAGAATCAAGAAGCTGAAAAAGAAAGACATATCTCTTGTAAAAGTTCTCTGGCATCACCGTGGCGTTGAAGAATCTACGTGGGAGCTAGAGGAAGAAATGAGGATGAAGTACCCTTCTCTTTTCTCTTGATGTTTTGTTGATGATTTCGGGGACGAAATCCTTGTAAGGGGTGGATAACTTTTAACATCCCTGACCTGGGTTATGCTTTAATCCTAGGTGTTTTTCTTAATAAAGTTGATTAGATGCTTGCTATTATCTTTTGAAAAGTAATTAAGGCTCAAGAGGAACTCATATTTCAATTTTAGTCCTTTTTGAATAATGTTGAAACAATGTTTCTGTTTGTTCTGGACTAAAGTGCAAATTACCCAAGTTGAGGGGTGAATTTGCAAATTGTGCATGATAATGTGTTCCTCATGTGTTGAAGCATCATGAGAATAAAAATGATGCAGAGGTATGGCTAGTGAAATCATGAGTACCATGAAAGAGCCTTCTGAGCAATATATGTGCATTAAAACCTAGTTTTGGGGTAATGTGCAATTTACCCAAAATCTAGGGTTCAATATGCAAATTACCATTACAAAATAGTTCCTAATATTTCTTGGAATCTAATAGAGGCAATAAAATGAGAGGGACATCTCATTTGAGCTACTTTGAAGGAGAGAGAATCTTGATATTAAAATAATCAAGATTTAAGCATAATTGAAACCCTAATTCAATTAAATGCAAAAATAAATAAAATAATTGAAGGACTTCAATCAATAACGAGATGGTTGAATTTGATCAAGTGTGAATAGCCTTTTGCCTTTGATATGGCACGAAAATATCTTAAGGAGGTGAAACTCCACTCACCTTATTTAAAGAAAAAAAACATCCACTAACTTTAGGATATTAATATAATAAGCATTAAGGTGCTTATTTGCTTTTCTTTTGTTTCGTGGATAATTGAGAGGAAAAAGAGGCAAGGATGATAGCCTCATTCCTAAGGAACGAGAGGAGGCAAGTGGCAAGGAATTTTGAGAGGCTAATTCCTACTTTCTCTCACCTAATTGAATTTTCAACAAAAATTGCATATAAGCTCATTTATCCATAGAGTAAAAAGGGAATTTCGAATTCACTTGTACCCTTTTCTTGGAAAAACGACCTTGTAGATTAGGAGGACCAGTAATACGACTCCCAACCTGTTGGTAAGCTTTTTGATCCTCTTTCACCTTGAATCCATGGTAGAAATTGAAAATAAAAGCATGATTTCTTCTTATCTCGATCCCATCTTCAATTCTAATCATTCCTTTTCACTCAAAGGCTTGAGGAACGAACCTTGTGAAGAAAGAAAGCTTCCTTAACCATTGTTGACGTGATCGTGGAGCTTTGAAGCTCAATTGGAGGCGGGTTATATAACTTGAACCCCTTTACATTGTTATTCAACTATTTACCTTGCAATTTCGTTGATTCCTTCATCATCTTGATTAATTGCAGGTTGAAACTGGTAAATCCATGAAATCAGGTGTACTAAGAACTTTAGGAATGAAGTTATATGATGATGACATCATCTTGGGCACATTTCCGAAGGAAATTGCATCTCATGCGGTTTCAACAAGTGCTCATGTGGTTTCAACCAAACCGTTTGAGAGAAAATGGTTTTACCAAACCGTTTGGAGTTAAACAGTTTCAAACCATTTGAGAAGGTTTAACAAGGTTGAACGTTTGAGAAATAAGATGCTAATGATGTTGGTTGATGACCCATCAAATTTGATTAATTAATTCCAAAGGAATCATTAGTTGAAGGTCAATCAATCAAGGAAACTCAATTCGGGTTAAGTGTTGATTTACAATTTAGTTAATTGAGATTTTTGGGCGACTGAGCCCAAACGGTCTCAAGACCGTTTGGAGGTCACTCAAACGGTCACAAAACCATTTGGGGGTCACCCAAGACCATTTGGAGGTCTAGGGTTAAGTATGGTTGAGCAATTAAAAGTCCAAAGTTACCAATTTGAAGTACAATCAATTGTTGATTTGTTGATCAATTCAATGATTCAAACCTTTATGGAATTTCACAAATTCCAAGGATATGATGGGAAAAAGGTCTCAAGACCGTTTTGAGGTCATCCAAATGACCTCAAGACCTTTTGGGGTCAGGTCATATAAAAAATTTGATGATGGTTCATTGGTTTCAATTGAAACAATTCCACATGTTGAACATTGATGGATATTCGATTTCAAACCCAAATTGAAGGTTCCTTAAGTGTAAACCCTAGATCAATTGGGCTCAAAACCCTAATAGAAGGGTCAATTGAAAGTTGAATCAATATTTTAATTAAATAAGAAACCTAGAGTTCAATTGCTAATTGGTTCATCTATTGAAACCCTGAATAATTTGAGTGTTGAAAGGACTTTTTGGTCCATTCGGTTTTTAGAGGATTTGGACCAAACGGTCTCAAGACTGTTTGGGTCCAAATGGTCTCACACCGTTTGGGGACCAAGGTCCAAACAGTTTCAAGTTACTTTACCATACGATTTCAAGTTACTTTGCCAAACAGTTTCAAACCGTTTGAGCTTATTTAGTCAAATTCAATTTAGGTTCAATATGGTTAAGCTATTTGGATATCTATTTCAATTGAAGTTCCAATGTGGTCAATACAATTGGATACCTAATGGAATTGAATATTCAATTAATTAATCCAATTAATCACTTAATGTGATTGAAGGTTCAATTGGTCAAATCAATTGGATTCCTCAGGTAATTGAAGGTTTAATTGTTCAAACCATTTGAGGACCTATTGTACTAGATGATTGATACCCTTAGTGGGATTAATCATTGATGTCTAATGATGCAATGATCTCATAAGTCAAGCTAATCATAAATGCATGTATTAAATAAAGAGTAAACTCAATCTAACTAGGATTTGAGTAGTGAACATCCTGAGTAGGATGAGAGAGAAAGGTTCAATCATGAATGATAATCATGTAGTATTTAAGAATAACACATTCAAGATTGATGCTGTAAGGAAGAGAAATCAATCCACCTCTCTACTAAAAACAATGGTAAACAAAATCCAATTTGGATAGCATCAGAAGATAAAATTTTGACTATATTCAATTTAAATAAAGTGTTCATAAAAATTTCCCCAATATGGGTGTACATGTTTTATACAAAAAGAGGATCTAAGTAGAGGGAAACTAGACTACTCCACATTTGTCTCCAAGCAACATATTCATCAGCTAAGTCCAAGCCAAAGCCAAGATCTTCATGCTTGATCCATCACCTTTCTCCATATCTAGGTGGTTGGGAAGGCAC
This sequence comes from Alisma plantago-aquatica, assembly GCA_963693085.1. Lineage (NCBI taxonomy): Eukaryota > Viridiplantae > Streptophyta > Magnoliopsida > Alismatales > Alismataceae > Alisma > Alisma plantago-aquatica. The sequence continues at coordinate 502,590,191 of OY856410.1, read as the reverse complement.
CTAGCAAAAGGGAAAGGAAAATAAAAGTATGTGTCACTAAACTATACTAAAGGTGACAAGATAAATATAACAAGTAAATCATGATAGGGATTCATCATAGGATGAGACATCAAGAATATGAGGCTTTATTTAATGAAACTTGCCAATAACAAAAGTAAATAAAGGATTTGCATGTTAATTAATATGTATACCTAACTAAGTAGGGTTGAGGCACCTAACAGACCTCTAACCTTAGGTGAGGGGAGAATAAGACATTCCCAGTCACCTATAATATTATGGGGAGAGATACATACATTCCCCTAGGGTGATTTTATACATGCCCTCTGTGGGTGGTTGTACAAAAGTACCTCTACTTTACAATTAAATAGAACATATAACTTCATGCTAGCAAAAGATTTATGGCAAGATTAATAAAAGGATTTATATTACATGGTAGTGGGGTATAAAACCCAAACAAGATAATGCTAAAATTGATTTTGAGGTGTAAATCAATTAGATTTCAAGAATAATGGATTAGGCCAGATTAAACCTCATTAGGGAACATGGGTAATTCTATAAATAATTTCCCACTTAAAGATTTAGATACACATACCTTTAATATTGATTCCAATTATCAAGTTGCACCACTTAATCGATTCGATGTTCCACTTTTCCTAATATCATCACCATGTTTATGTATTAGAACTATATTCATTCATTAAACGATTAAAACCCTAAAGTTGTCAACTTTTTCTACAAATCACCGATTTGGGTCTCAAAAACATTATCATTGTCTTCGTTAGGGTTTTTTGATCAAAATAACATATATATTTGTATATTTTTGAGTTACTGACTTTTTAGGGTATTTTCCATATTTATTAGTTAATTAAATGAACCCGAAAAAGACATATTCAAAAACCTCAGAATTAGACCACAAAAATATCACCAATGCTTAGTTACGTTTTTCTAATTAATAAAACATATAATTTTGTATATTTTGGAGTTATGAAGGTTAAAGTGTATTTTTGGTGATTTTTAGGTATTTAATTCATTTTCTAAAAATTCTTTTCGAAAAAGCTGAAAACCAATACTTGGAAATATTTTTATTAAAAATAACATATTATTTTGAGTTCAGAACACATTTTACTTTAATTTTTAGACAAACGAATCAAAAGTTATGAATTATTGAAAATCGATTAATTAGAAATATATGGGAAGGGGGTTATGAAATCGACACATCATCAATTTATAAGATCATTAGTTTTAACCATGTAATAAGAAATATATGGGAAGGGGGTTATGAAGCTCGCACCTAGGGAGGATAATAAGGTCCAAATAGAAAAGATCTCTAGCTTATATGGTCTGGTTGCTCCAAGCCTAGCTCCTTTCTTGAACAAAGATCACCAAGTAGCTTAAGAATCCAAATTAGAGATATTTGGAAACCATATGAGCCTTCTTCTCCAACGTAGAATCCCTTTATTACCTTGGGTCAGAAACTTCGTGGCAAAATACCAAAGGAACTATTCTCTAAGCTATAGGAAAGAAAAAGAGAGCAAGAGTTTCGAATTTGTAAGTTGGGAAAGGGGGTATGCATGGCTATTTATAGAAAAAGTTCAAGCATGGGGTGTTTCATGGGACTTTCCATGTGTCATAAGCCTAGGGCTTCATGATTTTGCAAGTGGACACCTCATGGAGGCTCTAAAATATCTAAGGTCAGTTTTTAGATGTTTATAGGCCCTCTTAACCGACCTCCATAAAGGAAATAACCCCATTGTTTGATGGCTTCTAAAGGTAAGATCACTTATAAAGAGAAAAACCCTAAAATGCCCTTGGAAAACAATACCATCAAACCAAGGTGAAACTATGTTCTCCCATGGTTTTCGAATTAGACCATGGTAAGGTGGTATCTAATTATTATAATTCATGTTACATTTTGCAAAGAAAACCTTCCAATTGGGTAAATTGCATAAAAGTCCAAAATGTACCTAAAATTGCATAACTTACACAAACAACATCTAAATTGGACCAAACTTCATCCACAAGTTATATTTGATGTGTAGAATATTAATTTGAATTAATATTTATATATTTTGAAGTTATATTACCACATTATTTATTAATTATGCCTTTTATTCATTTTCTCTCTCCTAAACTTATCCAAATATTTCAAGGATGTCCAAATTAGATGAAATTTGACATGTAGGCTAATTTTGATATGTAGATTTTGAATTTGAAGTTTTTTTCCTATTTTGAGACTTCTTTTTATTAGATATGTCATATGGCCCATTACGGCCCATTATCAAAATTATTTATCCAATTAAATTTCTCATATTTATATTACTACCAAAATGGGTTATGTGGCATATTTTATGTTTTCAAATCACATCAAAAAGTTATATTAAGATTTAGAGCACTTAATTATGGTAATTAAGCTTTCAATGAGGTATTTGTGCATAAACCCAAATATTGAGAGAAAAGGTGAACAAATGTTCATGAAACCATCATATTCTCCACAAATTAAACGGAAAGGCCCAAGAGGATATAGATGAAAGGAAAAGATGGAAAAGAGGACCAAATGACAAAATGCCCAAAATTCAGTATGTTACAGCACTCCACCCCTTAAAGAGGATTTCGTCCCCGAAATCACTAGCAATTAGGGAAGGGTGAGTGTGCAACCTGACATCATTAGGTTGTTCCTCCAACCATAAAACTTCCACCAAAACTTATACGTCAACTACACCTAAGGGTTCAGAATCTTCACATACAGCTCAACATAGGTCAGGTTCTCAAGGATAACCTATAGTTCTACCATTAAGATGAGATCTAACATTATTTACATTTTTGGCTCATTAGGATTACATCCATTATGATATCGCATTATCATCATTATTTTAATTATGTAATGTCATATTCACTTTATTGCCAAAAGGGTTATATTCCATTATCATCCATTAAACTATTTATATGTATTTCTCATTTATCTTATTAAGAATTTTATCACAATTAGGGGTCACTGAATTATCTCAACATTCATTATTATATTTGATCATTGTCCTTAATAATTCGGATTTAAACTTCCTTATCCTCATAGTATCACTTTATTAATTATAACAAATTAATGTACATGAATATAATAGATCCTATGTAATTCGTGGTTAAGCATATAATTCTTCCAATTAATGTCACATTAGTTACTTATATTCATATTAAACATGTTCACATCGTCACATTATCTTTATTGCTCACATTAATGTCACCATTAATCATTATTCATTTATATTATTTATTTTGCACATTATGTGAATCCAATTACTTCATATTCACATTGAAGCCTTTACATGTATATTAAATGATCAAGGTGGGACATCCTACATGTTAATGAATCGATTCACATTAAGTGACTAATCACATGTGTATTAGATAACAAGGTAACTTGCATTTTATATTGATTACTTGATTAATATGTGATTAGATTATTATATATATATCATTTATGTGTACCAAAGTATGTTAACTAATTATGGCACTTAACATCATTAATGCATCATGAAAGGCAATAAGGTTGTATATGTTAGGCTTAGATGATTACAACTTAGAGTTTAGGTCACATGACCATTATTTCTCACTTATTCATCCTTAGCGTGCATTAAATCTGTATAATGCTATAATTATCTGAGTCATCATATCATTAGGGCTTATAGTTTCACGACATGATCAACATATTACGTTTTGATAAATAGCATTGATATTTATATTATGTGTATTGGGTATAAATTAGGGTTCAAGCACCTGCATTATTCCTTAGATTATCATTATGTGTTCATTAATATATAAACAAGCACGTTAGGGTTACAACTATTAACTTGTTTGGTCAAAATTGAAGATCCAGGCATACTAACCTCATATCCATGGAGTTAGGGTTTCTAAAGATTGATTAGATAAACTTGAAGATGTTATAGGGTTCCATCCCCCTAAAGAGGATTTCGACCATGAAATCTAACCACTCAAATATCATCAACTAATCGTACTCCACCCCTTAAAGGGTTCGACCCATCAAGCCAAACTACACTAGGAGGAGTCTAACTAAACCATACTCAAGATTCATCATGCTTCCACTATGCACTCTGATATCTTTCCAAACACCCAAACTCAAAGGTATAGGTTCTCGGGATAAACTTTTCCAAGCATGTAGTCCTAAGGGACATAAAGAACCTCTTAGTATATATCCTCAAACAAGTCATAAGGTTATCATATTAGGGTTTTAGGAGAAACCAACATACATGTGAAACTTAAGTCAACTATTAGGATACCCAAAGATATAAAAAACAAAACTATAAGGTTACTATTGCCTAAAAGCAAACTATTTCGGGCAATTCATATTAGCTCAGGCCAGGCCGATATCATATGGGCACGGGAGTCCTCGTAAACCAAGCTAGTGGTGCGGAGGAAAATATTGCCAGCCCCCGAACCCTGATCCTTTCTAGACACCTTTGCTTCAACTTCATGCCCTAATAGTTGCCTAAAGGTAAACCTAAACAACATCAAGTTATGCATATTTTAATTATGAGTATATTAAAGTTTTATTCATCAAGAATCTAAGGTGAAACTATAAGGTCCTAAATTAACCTATCATCAACATAGATCAAATATTGGGCAAACATGTAACCTAAGGGAAATTATGCAAACTAGGGTTCTAACTAGGGAGGCAAACTGAAATAGTCAAAGATCTGACTACCATTGCTGTGATACCATGTTGTAAAGAGGTGAAATCAATCCACCTCTCTACTAAAAACAATGGTAAACAAAATCCAATTTGGATAGCAGCGGAAGATAAAATTTTCACTAAATTCAATTTAAATATAGTGTTCATAAAAATTTCCCCAATATGGGTGTACATGCTTTATACAAAAAGAGGATCTAAGTAGAGGGAAACTAGACTACTCCACATTTGTCTCCAATCAACATATCCATCAGCTAAGTCCAAGCCAAAGCAAAGATCTTCATGCTTGATCCATCACCTTGCTCCATATCTAGGTGGTTGGGAAGGCACCCAGCAAAAGGGAAAGGAAAATAAAAGTATGTCTCACTAAACTATACTAAAGGTGACAAGATAAATATAACAAGTAAATCATGATAGGGATTCATCATAGGATGAGACATCAAGAGTATGAGGCTTTATTTAATGAAACTTGCCAATACAAAAGTAAATAAAGGATTTTCATGTAAATTAATATGTATACCTAACTAAGTAGGGTTGAGGCACCTACCGGACCTCTAACCTTAGGTGAGGGGAGAATAAGACATTCTCAGTCACCTATAATATTATGGGGAGAAATACACACATTCCCCTAGGGCGATTCTATACATGCCCTCTGTGGGTGGTTGTACAAAAGTACCTCTACTTTATAATTAAATAGAACATATAACTTCATGCTAGCAAAAGAGTTATGGCAAGATTAATCAAAGGATTTATATTACATGACAGTGGGGTATAAAACCCAAACAAGATAATACTACAACTGATTTTGAGGTGTAAATAAATTAGATTTCAAGAATAATGGATTAGGCCAGATTAAACCTCATTAGGGAACATGGGTAATGGTATAAATAATTTCCCAACTGAAGATGTAGATAGACATACCTTTAATATTGATTCCAATTATCAACTTGTATTTGATGTTCCACTTTTCCTAATATCATCACCATGTTTATGTATTAGAACTATATTCATTCATTAAACGATTCAAACCCTAATGTTGTCAACTTTTTCTACAAATCACCGATTTGGGTCTCAAAAACATTATCATTGTCTTCGTTAGGGTGTTCTGATCAAAATAACATATATATTTGTATATTTTTGAGTTACTGACTTTTTAGGGTATTTTCCCTATTTATTAGTTCATTCAATCAACCCGAAAAAGACGTATTCGAAAACCTCAGAATTAGACCACAAAAATATCGCCAACGACTTAGTTAGGTTTTTCTAATTAAGAAAACATATAATTTTGCATATTTTGGAGTTATGAAGGTTAAAGTGTATTTTTGGTGATTTTTAGGTATTTAATTCATTTTCTAAAAATTCTTTTCGAAAAAACTAAAAACCAATACTTGGAAATATTTTTATTAAAAATAACATATTTTTCTGAGTTCAGAACATATTTTTATTTAATTTTTAGACAAACGAATCAAAAGTTATGAATTATTGAAAATCGATTAATAAGAAATCGACACATCATCAATTTATAAGATCATTAGTTTTAACCATGTAATAAGAAATATATGGGAAGGGGGTTATGAAGCTCGCACCTAGGGAGTATAATAAGGTCCAAATAGCAAAGATCTCGAGCTTATAAGGTCTGGTTGCTCCAAGCCTAGCTCCTTTATTGAACAAAGATCGCCAAGGAGCTTAAGAATCCAAATTAGAGATATTTGGAAACCATATGAGCCTTCTTCTCCAAGGTAGGCTCCCTTTATTACCTTGGGTCAGAAACTTCGTGGAAAAATATCAAAGGAACTATTCTATAAGCTAGAGGAAAGAAAAAGAGACCAAGAGTTTCGAATTTGTGAGTTGGGAAAGGGGGTATGCATGGCTATTTATAGAAAAAGTTCAAGCATGGGGTGTTTCATGGGACTTTCCATGTGTCATAAGCCTAGGGCTTCATGGTTTTGCAAGTGGACACCTCATGGAGGCTCTAAAATATCTAATGTCAGTTTTTAGACGTTTCTAGGCCCTCTCAACCGACCTCCATAAAGGAAATAACCCCATTGTTTGATGGCTTCTAATGGTAAGATCACTTATAAAGAGAAAAACCCTAAAATGCCCTTGGAAAGCAATACCATCAAACCAAGGTGAAACTATGTGCTCCCATGGTTTTAGAATTCGACCATGGTAAGGTGGTATCTAATTATTATAATTAGTGTGACATTTTGCAAAGAAAACCTTCCAATTGGGTAAATTGCATAATAGTCCAGAATGTACCTAAAATTGCATAACTTGCACAAACAACATCCAAATTGGGCCTAACTTCATCCAAAAGTTATATTTGATGTGTAGAATATTAATTTGCATCATTAATTATATATTTTGAAGTTATATTACCACATTATTTATTACTTATGCCTTTTATTCATTTTCTATCTCCTAAACTTATCCTAATATTTCAAGGATGTCCAAATTAGGTGAAATTTGACATGTAGGCTAATTTTGATATGTATTTTTTGAATTTGAAGTTTGTTTCCTTTTTTGAGACTTCTTTTTATGAGATATGTCATATGGCCCATTAACGGCCGATTATCAAAATTATTTATCCAATTAAATTTCCCATATTCATATTACTACCAAAATGGGTTATGTGGCATATTTTATGTTTTCAAATCACATCAAAAAGTTATATTAAGATTTAGAGCACTTAAGTATGGTAATTAAGCTTTCAATGAGGTATTTGTGCATAAACCCAAAAATTGAGAGAAAAGGTGAACAAATGTTCATGAAACCATCATATTCTCCACAAATTAAACGGAAAGACCAAAGAGGATATAGATGAAAGGAAAAGATGGAAAAGAGGACCAAATGACAAAATGTCCAAAATTCAGTATGTTACAAATGTGATATACAAGTAGAGTATGATCCTTGATAAAGAGATCATAAAACCCTAATTGAGTTGAGTAATGAACTCAAACCCTAATTTGGGGCAATTCTGAGTAAAACCCTAATCTAGGTTAACAATTTAACCTTAATTGAGGGTGATGACATGAGTAACCCTAATTCAAAGTATTTTGATGATAAACCCTAATTGGGATGAATAGTAAACCCTAATTATGGGTAATGCAACATGAAACCCTAATTGGGATGAATAGTAAACCCTAATTGTGGGTTATTGAATATAAACCCTAATCTAGGAATATGTAAGGTGAAATCTTAATTCAGGGTATTTGTATAACCACCCTGATGTGATGTGAATAGTAAACCCTAATTTTAAATAGGGTGAAGGTATATGAAACCCTAGCTCTGGGTTATACTATATTACATGAAATTCCAATCTTGGACAATGAAATGATGAATCATTGGTCCTAATTGTGCAGAGGAAATGAGTAACCCTGATTGACATAAAATGGGAAACCATATCTCTGGTAATGGAATAGTGGTGTTACCCTTGAATGACATGGAACTGAAATATGATTGTTATATCTGTTATCATGTGTGTTAACCATGCAGGTATTCTGAGATGATGATCATGGCCAGGTATGAGCTATGATGGTTTATGTATTGAATTAATTTATTGGGACTTGAATGTCATAATATGCCTTGTTGCCTAGTAAGAGGTGACAAGAGAGTTATTGGGTCTCAAGTGCCATATGAGATGCTTGTGTAACAAGTGTCATGTTTACCTTAGTCAGGTGACTTGAAGGTGTTAGTTACCTGAAAATGTGGTAACAGTGCTTAGTGATGGGCTAAGGGTTTGAATAACCAGAACCATATGATTATGGTATTGAGATTGTGAAGGGATGATAATTCCCAGTATTGAAAAGAGGGACTGAGATCCCCAAAGTCTTGATGAAAATAGTACATGTTTTCTTTATAAGAATTTAATAAGTTATGCTTGAAAACTTGGCTGATGCTAAAAGAATATGATATTGTACTTAATTAATCAAGTGAAAGCTATTCATGTAGTGCTCTGACCATAGATCCATCATCGTCAGTCGCTGATGATGGTGAAATAGGATTTCTTACGAGATCTCCTGGAGAGCGCACATTTTTTAATATGCGGGGGTCAATGGGCGAAAATATTTGTATGTCCTCTTGAAGAGATTGATGGAAGGTAAACATCAAACCTCACAATCCTTCATTATATATGTGCTGGGATGGATGTATCACTAATCTCCCGATTATGTTAATACCGGATCGATGGAGATAAATAGGAAATATCTCGATTGCGAAGAGAGTGCAGTCATTGTTGTATCTCTATAGTGAAGTTGCCAGTATACCCTGGAAAGCTATTTTAGCAGAGACACAAGATGTCATGCATGTGGTCCCACACTGACCGGGATGTGAGAGGTCATGGAAGCCGGCTCTTCCAATGACTTTGTATGGTTCCAATTTTGACTTCGCAATGGTCGGTTGGAGTATGAGCGGTATACCTCATCTCCTCAGAGCTTAAGTTTGAATGTAAAATGTAATAAGTCATGTAGCGTATTTACATAAGATTGAAAGACGAGAATCACTGGTTGATGTTATTCTGCTTAGCATGTCCTTGATACATAAATGTTATATATGTTCTTCAATTCTTTATTGAATAAAAGACATGCTGCCTTATCAAGTTATAGCTGAAATTCTTAAGAATAAATGTTTCTCTAATCTGCATAGATACTGATTTATCTACTGTTAAAATATATGATTCCACTATTCAATTTATTTATTTTAAACTGCAATAATAATGATTTTGGCGGAGAGTTATATCTCTCATTGGGGAAATTTTATGAATTGTCTCACCCCCGTGGGATCCAAATTTTTAGGTAGACGTAGATAAGGAGGCAGAAACCATGTAACAAGGGAACAACAACATCAAGAACAATAGTAATATCCTAGGTGGGGATACTAGCTGTCAAGTTTGTATATAGAGTGTCCTATGAGTTGTCTCTGTACTCTCAGGTCCTAGGAGTCAATAGTTAATGTTTTATAATCAATCTGAGATTTTGGTTTGAATGTTTTAAGGATTTTGGTTACTTGTGCTCTTAGTAAAGTAATGATGTATATAAATTCCTTGAGAGGAGATGATACATGTTTTGTACATGATGAACTAGGTTGTATATGTAATACATTGGTTTTTGTTGTAGGAATTTCTCTAAGAATGGTTCTTTTTGCAAAAGGTTTTAATTTTTAGTGATTTCCAATAATCCACTATCGATAATCATTTACGCATGTTTTATTGTGATAATCATTGTCTTTATGATGACGGTCATCATAGTTAGAGTAGCAGCAGTCGCAAGTCAACCTCAAGGTTAACTCTAGGCTCTACACTTCCAAATTGACAATTTTGCCCAAGGTCTTGAGTTGAGGAGAAGGTTCTCAGAGGCGGTTTCCTAGAGTGGTTTCAATGTTCTTATGATTAGAAGAAGGAGAGATATTACCTACTAGCATTGAGGTGATCCAACGCCTAGAAGAGTTTCCTAGATGTCACATATGTTGCTCCCACAATTTGTGAGGCATTGGAATGCCTTAGAGCACCATCTCCGATGAGAAGCTTTGAGATGGATGAAGGTGGAGTTCAGGGACCTAGTAAGGCTGTTTGCCACCCCCTTCAGGAGCCTAGAACTTCCTCATATCACCCTAAGGAAACTCCAAGCCAAGTTAATTAGCCCCTGCCATCTCGTACGCTTAGAGAAAGGTGGTATTCCTCACTAATGGTCATGGAGTGTGTTGGAGTTATTGGAGTAGCCTCGAAAGCAATTGAATGGAGAGGGGGATCATGTATGTTGATGGAGAACTACCCATTGCCTTATATAGGCGTGGAAGATGATCAAAATGGGCTCCATACTAAACCCTAGAATCCCAATTGAGAAGGGGATTCAGGTTCTTTCTAAATCTGGCAAGATGGGCGCTATTTCATGGCTTGCTGGATTCACCATCATCTCTCTAATTCATTGGATGAAAACCCAGGGCAAAGGGTTGAGGATAGAGGGACAAAGGGGTGGGAGATGGTTGCAAGGATACTATGTTGGTTTCCTTTTCAATTTATGAGGTAGAATACAAAGGAACACTGTTTGATCATCAATCTGAGGGTCACGCTTCGCGTGACAAGTAAGGTCCATGAGACTATTTTCTTTACAAATATGCCCTTGTGGGACAAGTTAAAGAAATGAAAGTAATTCATGCATAACTAAAAGATAATTACTGTATAGTTTGTTATGAAAGGGTATTATGGAATATTGGACAAGTTTCTAAAAGAAAATAAAATATGTAGTGTTTTGAATAAGTAATAGAGTAATTATATAGCCAATAATAACAACACAATGTTTGGGGAATAAAATAAGAATATCATGGCCTAAATTTTGGTATAATTGAAGATAACAAATAGAAGAGAATTCTAGAAATTGAGAGGAAAAAGAACATTCCATATGGTGTGAGTAATTAATTTAAGAATATTCTAAATAAATAAGTTTTAGAAATTAAACTTATCCCAATGAAACCCACAAATTAGATAGAGGTTGGGAAAGATGGTAATGACTTACCCTCCAAATTTGGTAGCAAAAAGATATGCCTAGTGACCTATGGAAACCTGAGAGGAAAGAGGGTTATTATTGCAATAAATGCCTATTCTCTTCAGGAAATTGATTAAATGTTATGCGTGACACCCATGCCATACAATCGCCATTGTTGTTATTAAATCATATATACTTTGGGAAATTTCTTATTTAATAAAATCTTATATTTATATATTTCAAAATTATCAAAATTTGAGGATATAAAGTTCCCCCCTCCGTAAAAGGAATTCCCCCAAAATTCACTCCTAGTAAGGTTAAGGTGAATGATAAATCAAATTCATTTCACAACTTAGAGTTAGCAACCCTACTTATATTATCTTTAATTACTAGTACTGATATTCCAAATCACTTATGTTATGACCAAGTTTGATACTCAAATTCAACTCAAGGTATATCCACATTCCCACTCATTTTATGAAATTATCACTTAGACATTTCATTTTCACTTGAATTTAATTTTCCATTTGGTTAGTACCTTTTTTTATCTAAGTTCCAATCTATTATTCATATATTTCCACATATGGGTGGGGTAACAACTCAAGCCCTAGACCATGTCATTAATCTCAATTTTAGGGTATTAATGTCAAATTTTAAGAATAATATGTTTCTACCCAATCTTTCTCACTCATAATGAGATGAAATAAGCATTTGGTTGCAACCCAAAAATAAAATTCAGCTCATTCCAAAAGTAGAAATGGCATATCCACACATTTTACCAAAATTTCACATTTTAGGTTGAATCATTCTCATCATGACTCTAACTCATACATTAGTTTTAATTTCACAACATTCTTATATTTCATGGAGTCAAGTTCCTTTCTCGCACTTGAGTTTGTGTAAGATTCCCTTAAAATTTTTATTATTACAAGACTTTTTGTATCTTTGGCATTTACACCTGACGTGTATTTTACTACGCGCTTAAACGCAAGTATACGCGTCGAGCAATATAGGCCTTGTGAGGCCCGAGTCGAACTCAGGGATACGTGAATTATTGGAGACTTTTACTAACTAATCGCAATCAGCTAGACCGATTAACAAAGTAGGGTTTTTGTTGTTCAAATTAAAAAGAAAATAAAAATCAATCAAAGAAAACAATCGATTAAAGGTTAATTTAATCAATTTAAAGAGATATCTTTAGGATGGCGGTTTCACCGCGGGTCAACGTTGTATTAGATTTCATATAATTCCTCACACTTCTCTCTCTATCCGGGTAGTGGCCTGAAATGAGAATTACCCACTGTTGTGGTGTAATCCACTACTTAGATTTAGGTTGATTCCACCGTCGTAGTAATCATTCCCCTAAACTAAGCGCATTAAGAACGGTCCCTCAGTTCCCACCATTAATTTTACAACTCCTTTTTCAAGGGTTTTATTAATTAATGTAGAATTCGTCTCTTTTCAACCGTTAATCCTTCTGTCGAAGTGATTAAGGGCATTAATTTATTATTATGGTGATCAAGCATAACAATAGCAATGGAGAAAATGAATTTATACCACGGATGTGAGAGAAAAATATGAATTATCAATATAAAATCATCATACAATGTATCTCCGGGATACTCCCGGTCCTAAAGATTGAGGGTTTTAGCCTCTCATGTTCATCTCACACGAATACATGGTAGAAATTGGGGAAATCATAAGAAAAACGGGAAATAAATGGGAAAACCCCTGAACGGAGAAGAACCGGTGGATCCTCGGTGTAGAACACGAGCTTCCCCACCTCGCGGTGGTGGAAATCGTCTCCGGCAGCGTCCGAATCACCCGGGATGAGCTTCTCGGCCTCCGTTCTCCTTTCTCTCCTCCTCGGCACTCGTGCAATCCAAAAACGAGATGATCCTCCTTCCGGGCGGCCGTCATTAGGTATAAGTCCCTAATTAGGTCGTCAAATAAAAACAGCCGTCCGATCGAGATCAAAACAGATCCAACGCATATCTGCCGGCGTCGATACCATCGACGCGGGTCGATGGTATCGACCCAGCAGATTAGCGGCAGCTTTCCTTTCTTTTATTCTGAGCGCCTGTGGTGATCTCGATACCATCGACTGGGGTGTCGATGGTATCGACTCCTGTAGTGTCAGTTTTGTCTTTTAGCGACACTGTAGCTCTCCTCGTGTCGATGGTATCGACTTCATCCTCGCCAGCAGTCTGGAGTAATCTCGATGCCATCGACATGGGTGTCGATGGTATCGACTCTGTATTGCTCTTCTCAGCTGACAACCTGTGGCTTGGTCGATGGTATCGACTTCCGTCGATGGTATCGACGGAAGCATATACTTGTTTTTCCTGGAATTTCACAACAAAACCAAGTAAATCCACACGATTTATGATAAGATAATCAATGATGCTTAAAATAGTGAAACAAAGGGGATTTGATATAAAATGATGGCAAAGACCAAATTAAGTGAATTATGCGATATTATCCATGAAAATGAGTAATTAAGGCACAAAACACATATGAAATAGGTCTCTAAATGCGACTCAAAATCATCGCATCAAACTCCCCTAAGCTTAAACATTGCTCGCCCTCGAGCAACTAATCCTTAGAATAGAATTGCAAATGTCAACTAACAATCAACATACAAACCCCCATCACCCATGACTCCCACTGGACGTTCTCAAACCGACCTTTCCTAATCACAGAAAAGTAATTACCCTATAGGCGACAATAATCATAAATAAAAGAAATTATCCTTCAAACCGAGGAACACTATCACATAAGGCAGTTAACATAATAAAGTTTGCCGATTCAGCTGTGATGCATCTTGTGATCGCCTACACTACGTTGCTCGCCCTAACTACCATCTACATGGAAGCAGTCCTCCTTATAATCATGAGTGAGGAGAAAATCACGGTGGCCTACCAATCCGAGCAACGGGTGGATGGAATGGGTGGTTCATGGAAGAATATGGAAGTATTACACAGTTTCAGTATGCATATAACAAAATGCCCTAAATGATGCAAATGCACATTAAGAATGCCCTAATGCCTAAATTTGGGTGGAATGATGCATGCACTAACCTTCTACCTCAAAATGAGATAGAAATCTACTCAAGCCACATCATGTACTCAATTCCCTTGTTATGCAAGTGATATCATTCCTTTCTCCCTCTTATTCCTTTTCTTTCCAACATCTCTCTTTTTTTTCTTTTCTAATTTTTTTTTCATATTTTCAGAATTTTTTTCTTCTTTTTTTTTTCTTTCCCACATATCCATAATTGCTTAGAGATACATGTATAAGGCCATTTTCTTTCCAATTGGATATCTTTGCTTTATTTCGAGGGTATGGAACAAATTAGATCACCTATTTAGGAAAACTGAGTTACATGGTGTACTTATGCATGAAAATCATGAAATTATGAGTGCAACTACATGACATGCACCTAAGGGTAATGTGCATGTATCACTATATTTTTTTTCGTTTTATGCAAAAAAACATGAAAATAACAATGCAAACCCTATCTACATGCTATGCACGCAAAAGAAATTAAAACTGTACTTTACTTCCAATTCTTGGGTGGATTATGGAAAATGAGGTGGAAAGATCACAAGATTAAGTGACTGAACCTTAGAAGAAAATTATGTGTCCCTCCTTACTGACATGTGTAGTAGTTCAAAGGGTTCTTTCTCTTACATCTGATTAAGGTCTCATTACCATTTGATTAGGTTAGGCTCAAACAACCGTTACTATCCACTTTCCATGAGTCAAAGGGGTGTGGGTGTGACATATTGCTTCAAAGTTGACATAATCAATCATTTTCATAGGACAAGTTCCCCAAGGACAACCAAGTTAAGCTATCCAAAAGACACAGAACTTTTTAAATTCCCTTAATTTCCCATGAAAACAGCAAGATGACAATTTTTAAGACATCCACGATTACACTAGATAGATGTGGATCCTAAATAAAAACTTAAAATTGCAAAAAACAAATAACAAAGCAAAAACTAGAAAAACAAAAGAAAGATAAAAGATAGAGTTGTTCCAACCACCCCCCTAAGCTTGAATTCGACTATGGCCTCATAGTCAAAAACCAACTTAAGGGTGGAACAGTGATACCCTGATCAGTCCTGCGGAGGCGGTGGTGGGTAGTGTGGTGTCGTAGGATCCCAAGACGGGTACTCCCCCTGGAAGCTTGGATCATATTGGGTCCTCGGCGGAGGCTGTGGATAACCTCCAAAGTAGTCTCGACTCCAGTAGTGGTCGAAGAAGGGCTCCTGCTGCGTCTCTATCCGCTGCAACCGGTTGTGCATTTGCTCTTGGTTGGCGAGGATGAGCCGCTCGTTCTCGAACATAGCCCGTTGATTATCAAGCAACCGGCCCGTTGTCTCATGGATGCCGGTATACAAAGCCATGTGTTGCTGCTGAGTCTGCTGGATGTCCTACAGCATGGTATACATCCCTTGCATGGAGTAGGGATCCACAGCTGGCTGCTCTTGCTGTGGTGATGGCGGCGGGGGCTGAGATGATGAAGATGCACCCGGATGCATCCTAGGACGCTTCTGTGGTGCCACACGTGCTCGAAGAGGTGTGAAAGCCTCCTCGTCTTCCTCGGCCTCGCCTTCTTGGTCTTCACCTCCGCCTTCTTCTTCGGAGGACTCGATGGCTATGATTGGCCATCGGAAGTGCTGCTTGCCCTCAATGTTGAAGACGTCGTCCGGCAGGGATGCCTCCTGATAAGCTTGCTTGATGTGGCAATGAGCGTACGCCAACCCGTCCCGGAGAAGAATGAGGTTTGAACGGTGCAAGTGATGCACGTTCACCTTACTCCGCGTAGAAATCGGAGTCATGGACTGAAAGTTCAGCCCCAAGTAAAGTGCCAACCTGGTGACAAGACCACCAAAATGTATTGGAGCCTTCCTTGTGCTCCGCTTCACCGCCAGGACGCGCTGTAGCTAGAACGCCCCCCAGTTGCACTCTTGACGTTTCAGGAGTGTGTAAAGAAAGAACAAGTCACTCTCCTGAAACTTACTCAAAGCAAGATCACTCCGAGCGAAGAAGGTCAAGCTCAGCATCCTATGCAAGACCCGGACGAACGGGTGCTCAAAATCCGCTACCGCGGCATTGTGGTAGCTCACGGTCTTCCCTGCCGGCACTGTAACTAGCTCGGCGAAGATTTTGTCGTAGTCGGTGCGGGCGTCGGGGCGTCGGTGATCGTTGCGGCCGTGGTTCCAGTTGAAGATGTCGTTGAACTGCTCCAACATGATGTTGTAATTGTTGTTGAAGAGTCGGAAGGACACCCTTCCCTTGATCCACTCCCAGTCCGTTGCTACCACATCGTTTGGTACGACGCAGACGTCGAGAGACTCCATGAACTCCACCACCAGTTCCTTGTAGGTGGGCCATTCGCCGAAAAACGGCTGCCCATCCGCATGATACTCCATCTGATCGTGACGTCGTCTGGTGTGCCATGCTTTCCCGGCCAACACATAGGCCAAGTTGGCCTCGAATCCCAGCTCTAGGATCATTCCCCGGTCCACATACCGGGTGGGCTCGAACTTCCTCTTCATTATCTCCTCGTATACCTTCCTTGCCTCCATGTTGGCGTGAATAAGGTGTGGACGAGGGATGGAAGCGGTTGGGGGAGGAACAAACTCCTCGATCACCATGGGGTGCGCGCTTGATGAAGATGCTCCACCCACATGCACCATAATTGCGAGAAGATGGGATTGGGAGAAAAGAGCTCGGTGAAGATGGAGAGAAATTCTCCGCTCGGTGAAGATCTTCGCTCGATGACGCTTCTCGGCAGTCTTGGAGGGCTCGGGGGAGTGCTCGGCACAATGGGAGATACTTGCTCTGAGGGTGTGACGTCATATGACGTTGCAAGTCCCCTTAAATAGGCTTGATCGGCGCCCCTGTTGACCCGTCGATACCATCGACGCGGGTCGATGGTATCGACACGTCTCGTGGGTATCCGCCTCCCTCGCGAGTATCGACGGCTGACGTTTGCTGGATCGAGAAACCCGGATTGCTGACGTGTCGATACCATCGACGGAAGTCGATGGTATCGACGCAGCACCCGGATCGCTGACGTGGCTGTCGCGATCGTCGTCGATGTCTGTGTGCGGATCGATGACATGTCCGTCGATACCATCGACGGGTGTCGATGGTATCGACTAGCTTTTATTGCGACACCGCCGTTTATTGCATTCAACCTGTGATGATGTCGATACCATCGACGAGGCCGTCGATGGTATCGAGTTGACTGAGCAAAATTCGTCTGAATATCTCCAGAGATCTCGATGGTATCGATTGGGGTGTCGATACCATCGACACTTTTATTGCGACCTGCCTGTGACCATGTCGATACCATCGACTTGGTCGTCGATGGTATCGACGCAGAGCTATTTCTACTGGTGTCAACCTGAACCCATGTCGATACCATCGACGGGTGTGTCGATGGTATCGACCCTACCTGTTCCTGCACATTCAACAAACGGATCAAGGTATCATTTTTAAATGAAAATTTAAATGAAATAAAAGCAATCTACACCTAAAATTAACCTATCCTAATGTACCAATGGTTGGGTTGCCTCCCAACAAGCGCCCTTCTTTAGCGTCTTAGGCTAGACGTCGTTCCTTCTTCTCATTCATGTACAAGTGAAATGAGTTTAACCTCATTCACTTTCCTCTTGTAGTTCTCACCAAAGTACAACTTCAAGCGTTGCCCGTTCACCAATAGCGTGGCCTCTCCATCACGCACGAGAATCGCTCCGTGCGGTCTCACTTCTTCCACCTCGAAGGGTCCACTCCACTGGGATTTCAGTTTCCCGGGATGCAGTTTGAGACGAGAGTTGAACAATAGGACACTGTCTCCTTTCTTGAACGTGCGCATCTCAATGTGGCGATCGTGGATCAGCTTTGTGCGCTCCTTGTAGATACGGGCATTCTCATATGCCGTCATGCGTAGCTCATCCAATTCATTCAAATCAAACATCCTTTTCCTCCCGGCCTCGTCATAGCGCAAGTTCAGCCTTCTTAGCGCCCAATGGGCCTTGTGCTCCAATTCTACCGGAAGATGGCACGCCCGGCCATATGCCAACCTAAAAGGCGTAGTGCCTATAGGTGTTTTGTACGCCGTTCGATAAGCCCAAAGCGCATCCGGTAGCAATGCACTCCAGTTCTTCCGTGTAGATGCTACAGTCCTTTCTAAAATCTTCTTGATTTCCGTATTTGATACCTCTACTTGTCCTTGCATCTGTGGATGATATGGGGTGCCAATGTTGTGCTTCACCCCATATTTCTTCAAAAGTGAAGCAAATTTCTTGTTTCGGAAATGTGTGCCTCCGTCACTAATGATCATTCGAGGAATCCCGAACCTGCAGAAAATGTTCTCTTTGACGAACCTGCACACTACATTCGAATCATTAGTCCTTGTGGGGATTGCCTCCACCCACTTCGACACATAATCTACAGCAAGTAAAATATAAAGATTTGAATTTGAGGACACAAAGGGTCCCATGAAGTCAATGCCCCATAAATCAAATACCTCAACTTCCTGAAACACATTCAGGGGCATTTCTTGTCTCCTTGAGATATTACCTGCACGCTGGCACGGGTCACACTGCCTAACAAAATCATAGGCATCCCGGAACAAAGTGGGCCAATAAAGTCCGCTCTCCAACACCTTGGCTTCTGTCCGTGAGCTAGCATGATGTCCTCCCGTAGGCGACGCATGACAATGATGTAGAACACTTTCGTACTCTACCTACGGCACGCACCTGCGAAGAATACCATCCCTGCATTGCTTCAACAAAATTGGGTCATCCCAAAAATAATATCTCAATGAATGGAAGAATTTCTTCTTCTCTTGATAAGACCAATCTTCTGGGATGGTCCCGCAAACCAAATAATTCACAATTTCCGCAAACCATGGTTCTTTAGAATCAATTTTTAAAAGTTGTTCATCGGGAAAGGTCTCGGTAATGGGTATGTGCAAACCTTGTTCATCAACCCTCTCTAACCTAGACAAGTGGTCAGCCACCACATTTTCAATTCCCGCCTTGTCCTTGATTTCAATATCGAATTCTTGTAGGAGCAGAATCCACCTAATCAGTCTAGGCTTCGCATCCTTTTTCTCCATCAAATATTTTATTGCGGCGTGATCCGTCCACCGACTAAGTATTGCCCAAATTTCTCAAAAGCAAATACAACGGCAAGTAACTCCTTTTCTGTGGTTGTGTAATTTAATTGAGCATCATTAAGTGTTTTTGTGGCGTAGAAAATCACAGCAGGCTTGTTATCTACCCTTTGCCCCAAAACAGCTCCCACAACATAATCGGACGCATCACACATCAACTCGAAAGGCTTTGTCCAATCTGGCGTTTGAACAACCGGAGCCAAAATCAGCTTTTCCTTCAAAACCTCGAATCCGTGAAGACATTTCTCATTGAAATAAAAAAACTGCGTCTTTTTCCAACAATTCCGATAATGGCTTTGTGATTTTTGAAAAATCCTTGATAAAGCGCCGATAAAACCCAGCGTGTCCTAAAAAGCTTCTCACCCCTTTTACAGAATTTGGTGGGGGTAGCTTAGAAATCACCTCAATCTTTACGGGGTCTACCTCTAGACCCTTGCTAGACACCTTGTGTCCTAGCACAATTCCTTCCGTCACCATCATGTGACATTTCTCCCAATTGAGGACCAAGTGTGTGTCCTCGCACCGCTGCAATACCTTATCTAAATTATAAAGGCATTCATCAAAAGACGCTCCATACACCGAGAAGTCATCCATGAAGACTTCAAGACACCACTCCACCATGTCAGAGAATATGGCGAGCATGCAGCGTTGAAAAGTCGCCGGCGCATTGCATAAACCAAACGACATACGGCGGTAGGCGAAAGTCCCATAGGGACATGTAAACGTGGACTTCTCTTGATCCAAAGGATCAATAGAAATCTAGTTGTACCCCGAATAACCATCTAGAAAACAAAATTGCGACCGACCGGCTAAGCGTTCCAAAATCTGATCAATGAATGTCAATGGAAAATGATCTTTAAGAGTTGCGGCATTCAATCGGCGGTAACCAATGCATACACGCCACCCGGTTACCAATCGGGTGGTGACAGGTTCATTTAAAAGATTTGTAGTGACAGTGATTCCCCCCTTTTTAGGGACTACCTGTGTGGGGCTCACCCACGTCGAATCGGATATGGCATAAATAATCCCTGCAGCAAGCAACTTAATGACTTCCTTTTTGACAACCTCCATCATGCTTGGACTTAGACGTCTTTGAGGCTGTATGACTGACTTGGCTCCCTCCTCAAGCTGAATCTTATGTTGACAAAGCGTAGGGGAGATCCCCTTGATGTCCGCCACAGACCACCCAAAGGCTCCACGGTGGTTCTTGAGCACTATCAGTAGCTGCTCCTCCTCATCCGCACTCAAGTATGCAGAAACAATCACTGGCAACTTGTCCTCCTCAGCTAGAAAGACGTACTTCAGATGCGGGGGCATCGGCTTTAACTCGAGATCAGGTGGGCATATAAGAGATGATTGTAGCGGTGGGGGCAGTGTACCCAAATCTTCATAGTGCCTCGTGTAGAAACATGGAAGCATTTGAAGCATCTTGGCGCACTCCTTGAGTGAAGTACTCCGCATCCAATCATAAGTGACATTAAGCAAGCACGCCTCCAGAGGCAATTCCAGATATGCATCACAGACAGAAGTAATGATCACATCATCCTCCCACGAAGGTGGAATGTCCTCATTCTCATCATTTGGAAACCCGACAGCCTTGCATAAAGAAACAACTTTCGTTTGCTCCATAAGGTCCACCGCCAAGGTCCCATTATCTATCCTGCTCATCACATGGGCCATATCTAAAAATGGCTTCCCGAGACAAAGTGAGATATTGTTTTCCACATGCTTCACCATGTTGCACTGTGCCTTTGCTTTGGTAGATGTATTGCTGTTGGGCATGACCATCTCAAAGCGATCATCCGCAATGCCTAAGGTCAAGCGACCTCTCCCCATCTCCAAGATCATATCAGTTGTAGCTTGGAATGGACGACCAAGAAGTAACTCATTGTCGTGTTCGTCCTGCATTTCCATCACAACGAAATCAGCGGGAAAAACAAAGCGGTCTACCTTTACCAAAACATCCTCACAGATCCCATATGGTTTCACCACAGAGTTATCGGCCAATTGGATAGTCATGTTGCTTGGCCTTGACTCCTTCAATCCAAGTTTCTTGAATGTAGAAAGGGGCATCAGATTGATGCTTGCCCCGGAATCACAAAGTGCCTCGCCAAATTTGAACTTCCCGATATAGGACTTAAAAGAGGACGGCCAAACCTAAGGGGATTATCAGGTTGCACCGCATGAAGGCCAGAGAAGAGGGAGAGAGAATAATGGAGCCAAAGGATGTCTATCGGGAGATCCGAACACCTCTGACGGATGATTTTGCTGCCGGAAGACTGCAGAATGTACATTTCTTAAGGAGGATCATCCGAACTACATTCTGTCCAGGGGTTACACGAACTTCCTTCATGTTTCCCATATTTTTCTTCTCTCCCTCTACGTATTCACAACTAAAAACCATGTGGGGCTAAACCCCTCCATTCCTTAGGACCCTGGAGTAGCCCGGGGAATCGTTGTATCGACTTTTTACATGATTTAATATAGATTTCTCTTTATTCCTGGATATATAATTGTGGAATTAAATGACCAATCTATGCTTGATCACCATCGGTAGGGTTACAGACTGATAATTACTCCTGAAGGAGGATTAAAGGTTAGAAAACCATAACTTATACACTTTCCTATGCGTTCCTTGGGAAAGGTAATGTACGGTTAGTGGAAAGAGACCCAGAGTATTTGATAATGCACCTAGACTAAGATATAAATTACTACAGACATGAAATTGGCTTAGATCTAAGTAGTGAATTGCACTGTGGAAGTGGGCAATTCTAACCACAGTCTTTCTATTCAGGGTAGGAGTAACATTTGTATTAGTTCGGTAGAAATAAGACATAACGAGACCCTGTGGTAAAATCAGTAATCCTAAGGAATCCATTTCATTTGAGTCACCCACTTTTAATTTCCTTTTGATTTCCTTTTATTTTTATTTAAACTTAAATCAACCTTTTAATCGGCTTAGTTGATCGCAACATAGTTAGTAGTAGTCACTGAGACTACGTCTCCCCAAGTTCGACTCGGGCCTCACATAGGCCTATATTACTCGACGCGTGCACTTGCATTTATACACACAGTTTTAGCGTGTCAGTTACCAACTTGCTTATGAGTAATACTAATTTTTTCTCTTTTTCATCCATGTTGATCTACTCCCAATGTGTTAGTACCACCAACGTCCTGTTGATAGTACTGACTTGTGCTCTTCCTGGACAATAAACCAAACTGATCAAGGTACCTTTATTACATTGAAAATATTAAAATGCAAACTAGAGCTATTAAAACTATAGACACAAATGTAAAGAACAAAATCCTAAAATGGTAAAGGATGGTTGGGTTGCCTCCCAACAAGTGCCCTTATTTTACATCATAGGATCGCTGATCAAATTCAAATGAATCAGTGAACCTCAAGGAGCTTCAACTCATCTCCCTCGCATAGTAAATCTCCCCCAAAATAGTTTTTAGCCGATGGCCATTTACAAGGAATGACTCAACTCCATTTCTATCTCCAATTCTCCATGGGGTAAAGACTTAACCACCAAAAAAGGACCACTCCACCTAAACTTCAATTTCTTGGGTTGTAGTTTAACCTAGAATTGAATAAAATTAACCTTAGCCCTGGAGTGAAAACTCTATGCAAGATATGATGATCATGAATCTTCTTAGTTCTATCCTCATAGATCCTTGATCTCTCATAGGAATCAAACCTAAGTTCATCCAATTCATTTAACTCCAACATTCTCTTCTTTCCTACATCATCCAAATTGTAATTCAACCTTCTCAACACCCATTGGGTTTTATGTTCCAATTCCATAGTTAAGTGACAAGCTCTCCCATAGACTAATCTAAAAGGATTTGTTCCCATAGGTGTTTTATAGGCTTTCTTATATGCCTAAAGAGCATTATTTAACTACATGCTCCAATTCATCCTATTGGTTGAGACTGTCTTTTCCAAAATCTTCTTAATCTCGCTATTAGACACGTCAACCTTCCCCTGGGTTTGTGGGTGATATGGGATACCCACTTTATGCCTCACTCCATATTTTCCCAACAATGTGCCAAAATTCTTATTGGTGAAGTGAGATCTCCCATCACTTATCATTCCTCATGGCACCCCAAACTTGCCAAATATATGATCTTTCACAAACTTGCATACAACTTGAGCATCATTGGTGTGGGTTGTAATTGCTTCCACCCACCGAGATACATAATCAATTGTAGGTAACATATAGAGATTGGAATCAGATGACATGAAAAGACCCATGAAATCTATTCCCCAATAAGTCAAAGGCTTCAGCTTCCTACAAAATGTTTAAGGGAATTTCATGTCTTCTAGATATATTTCCTGCATGTTGGCATGCATTCCAATGAAGCACAAAATTGTAGACGTCCTTAAAGAGTGATGTCCAATAAACCCACTTTCTAGCACCTTTTCTGATGTCGCACTCACGCACACACTTCCTCAAAGTTCCATCCCTATACTGTGTCAGTAAAATAGGGTCGTCCCACACATAATATCTCTAGGAATGGAAAATTTTCTTTTTATCCTAATATCCCCAACCTTCTGGCAGCTCACCACAAGCTAATTAGTTCATGATATTTGAAAATCATAGATCCTTATTTTTAATGGAAAACAACTACTCATCTCGAAACTCTTCAACTATGGGTATATCAAGATCCTTCTCACCCACTCTTTCCAGTCTAGATAAATGATCTTCTACCACATTCTCTATCCCAGCCTTATATTTGATCACAATATCAAACTCTTGCAGTAGCAAAATCCACCTAATCATTCTAGGTTTAGCATCCTTCTTTCGGAATAAATACTTAATTGTTGCGTGATTAGTCCACACAATGATCCTTTCCCCTGTCAAATACTGGTAAAATTTTTCAAAAGCAAAAACTACGGCCAACAGTTGATTTTTAGTAGTTGTGTAATTCATCTAGGCATCATTAAGGGTCTTGGATGCATAGTAGATAATGGTGGGTGTTTTATCCTTATGTTATCCTAGAACAACCCCTACCACGTAATCTGAAGCATCACACATCAACTCAAATGGTTGGCTCCTATATGGAGCCTGAACCATAGATGTGGAGACCAATTTCTCCTTCAATACCTTGAATACTTTTAAACATCGCTCATCAAAATTGAATTAAGCATCCTTCTCTAGCAATTCTGAAAGCAGTTGTTCTATCTTGGAAAAATTTTAAAAAAATCATCGATAGAAACCATTGTGGCATTGAAAAATTCTCACTCCCTTTGTCGACAATGGTGGAGGTATCTTAGAGATGAATTCATTTTTAACTGGGTCAACCTCCATTCTTTTATTGGATACCTTGTGTCCCAAGACTATTCCCTCACTTACCATCATGTGATACTTTTCCCGATTCAACACTAAGTGATTGTCTTCACACTACTGCAAAACCTTGTCTAGACTATCAAGACAGTCCTCAAAAGATTCTCCATGCACCAAAAAGTCATCCATCAAAACTTTGAGACAGCGCTCAACCGTATCAATTGGTGAGCATACATCTCTCGAAAGATGTTGGTGCATTACATAGAACAAAAGGCATCCGACGATAACCAAAAGTACCATAGGGACAAGTGAAAGTAGATTTCTCTTGGTCTTGTGGCTCAATGGAAATCAGATTATACCCAGAATACCTGTTAAGAAAATAGAAATGGGAGCGGCCGGTGAGCCGTTCAAGAATTTTCGTTCAATAATTTGATCAATAAAAGGAAGAGGAAAGTGATATTTCAATGTGGCAACATTCAAACGGCTGCAATCAATGCATACATGCCACCCAGTCACCAACCCATTAGAAATCAATTCACTAGCTGAATTGGTACTGATAGTTATCCCCCCTTTCTTATGAACCACTTGGGTAGGACTTACCCAGTTTGAGTTATACATAGAATAGATTATACCTATGGATATAAGTTTTTCTACCTCTCTCTTTACCACCTCAGTCATGATCAGATTGAGACGCCTTTTAGGTTCCACTATTGGCTTGGATCCTTATTCAATGTGGATCTTGTGCTAGAAAAAGCCAGGGGAGATCCCCATGATATTTGCAATAGACCACCCAAAAGTAGGTCGGTGGTTATTTAGCACAACAATCAGCTGCTTCTCCTCATGGATTCTCAAGGAGGTTGAAATAATGATAGAAAGATTCTCATTTTTTGCCAAGAAGATATATTTCATATGCGGAAACAATGGCTTCAACTCGAGATCTGTAGGACTCTATAGGGATGATTAATGGTGGTGGAGTTGCCTTAGATCTTCATAGTGCCTTGTATAAAAACATGGCAATGCCTTAAGGAGCATTTACACTCCTCTAGATAATGACAATGAGTGTAATCGCCAATCACATTCATGATACATGCCTCCACTGGTAGATGTGGATAAGTTTGGATAAGAGCAAAAAATGTTGCCTTTTCAATTCTCTTTAGGAAAAACTCCTCCTCTTCGTCAATAGGATATTGTATCACCTTGGTCAATCAGACTTCCTTGGTGTGTTGCATGATGTCTACTGCGAAGGAGCCCTTCTATACCTTTTTCATCACATGAATCATATCCAGGAATGGTTCCCCTAGAAGTAGAGACACCTCTCCTTGTAAGTGCTCCAACATGTGATGTTGTGCACTATCACCTATTGTGTGTGAAGAGTTTGGCATCATGATTTCAAAATGGTCATCCTTGATACCCAGTGTCAGTCTTCCTCTTCCCATATCCAAGATCATATCTATAGTAGTTTGAAATGGCCACCCTAGGAGTAGTTCATTTCCATGATCGTCCTGGATCTCCATGACTACAAATTCTATTGGTAACACAAATTTGTCAACTTTGACAAGAACATCTACATAGATACCATATGGCCTAACCACTAAATTCTCTACTAGTTGTATGGTCATATTGATCATCCTGGATTCTTTCAGTCCCAAATTCTTGAAAGTAGTCAAGGGAATGAGGTTAATGCTTGCCCTTGAATCACATAATGCTTCTCCAAACTTAGTCTTCCTGATATCACATGGTATATTAAAATAGTATGGATCCTACCTTTTCTATGGAAATCTCCTGAGCACTGACTTCCTATCTTAAAACCACTACATCTGAATCGGATATCCTCCTCTTTTTATTGATTATTCTCTTCAGAAATCTTTCAGCTCAATTGCATCAATAAGAGAGATATTGACATGCAGTTTTTTGAAATTATCTAGAAAATCTAAAATTGTTGGTCAACCTTCTTCGCATTCAAACTCTTTGGAAATGATAGTGGAGTCACTAACTTCCTTTGATGTGGTGAGACATATGCCACATTCCTGGCCTTCTTTGGTTCATCAGTCTCTTCCTCAAATTCTTTTTCTTGTGTTGAGACATCTAGATCAATTCAATGCATCGACTGCATTTTTGGTTGCCTCTACGGTTGTCTTCTACTCATTTAGCCATTTATCCCCACTACATAGAAACACCACTTTCACCTGATGGTTTCCCGATGGAACATCAGTGTTTCCTGGAAGTTCTTGTTGTCCCGAGTTCTTCAAAGATGCAACTCCAACTGCCTGTGTGAAATCTAGTTCTCAATACTACAAATCTTAGTTCCTTAATTTTGCAAGTCTCTCTGTGTTTGGCCTATGATAACCTCATTCTAACTGACCAGCTTGCCTAGCATATCCTCAATGCGGTCAATCTTATAGGGGGCCCTTGTTTAGCTGTTGTGCACCGCCCTATTGTGGTTTAGCCTGTCGTGCTTGAGATGGGTCTTGTAGAAAGTTATTGGGACACGTCCTCCAAGAGTAGTCATTTCTAACCCTGTAATTCTAGTTTTGCACATACATGCATTCCACTTCCTCACCTCTAGAGGAATTTCTAGATTTCTAGTCTAGTTTCTTGGCAATCTTGTCTAATTTCTCAGTCAATGTCATGATGACTTTAGACTCTCTAATGCTTTTAACAGATGATGGGACTTCTCTTTCCTCACCTGATGACTGGTTCTTATCCATGTTCTTCAATATCTCATGACACCTAGATGGCTTGTAGTTGAGGAAAAATCCTAAACCAACACTATCAAGTGTGATCCTCTCTCCTTTATGCACCCAATATAAGGTATTCTCCTGGCCGTAGAGGTCAATCTCATGATGAGAAACCTTCCTCAACATGCTTTGGAATCTCTCCCATGCTTTATAATAGGACTGCTCTGCTTACTGCTTGAAGTTGTAAATCTTCCCTACTAACTCTGTCTTCCGGGGAAAAAAGTAACATTCAAAGAAGACATCAATCATCCGGTCCCACATTTATATAGACTCAAGTAGAATGATAAGGAATAATGAATTTGCATTATCTGCCAATGAAGAAGGAAACAACTTAAAACACATCATTGTTGTTGGAATCATGTCAATCTTCACCATATTGCAACTTTCCACGATGTTATTAATGTGTGCCATCGGGTCCTCCATGTTGTGGCCATAGAATGCTTATAATTTGACTAGTGCCACCAAACCAAGGTCGATTTTGTAACTACGCACATTAATAGCCCACCTCTGGATCACTCCTAACTATGTTGTGGTAGAAGAAGCCTTGATCTTCTCCCAGACAGTCTGCTCTTCAACTACTGGGTTTTTCATCACCCATTTCTAACTATTCTAATTGTGTGGGTTGTGGCGGTGGAATTGGTATGAGTCCTCCATGGAATCACTATAGTATCTTGCCCTAAGCAAGAACTCCTCCTGGTAAGCACTCTAGCAAGTTGACACTCCATAGTTAGTGCTTCTTGTCTGTACCATGCAAGTACCTAAAAATTATTAAATCTATTGTGAGAATGAGATACTAGTGTTTGAATAAAAATTAGACTTGTAGCTTTAAAAATGATGAAAAATAATAAAATAAAATTATGGCCTATAGTGGTCGGACACATCACTCATAGTGTTGGACACACTATTTTCCCCAGCAACGACACCAAAACGTTGATGCACGTAAACCACACGTATGAAACACAAGTGCAAGTATCAATGTAATATAGGATCAAAGAGGCATGGATATCAAACATGGGGAAAACGTGCATCCAGACTACTATTAACGATGGCCTAATCAACTAGGCCTTAGAAAAAGAGTGATTAGTTGATTGAATGACTAAATTGTAGGAAGTCAAACTAAAATTATTGGTTGTGATCACAAGTGATCATAATTGGAATGAATTCCTTAGGAC
This sequence comes from Alisma plantago-aquatica, assembly GCA_963693085.1. Taxonomy (NCBI): domain Eukaryota; kingdom Viridiplantae; phylum Streptophyta; class Magnoliopsida; order Alismatales; family Alismataceae; genus Alisma; species Alisma plantago-aquatica. The sequence goes on along the minus strand of OY856410.1, from coordinate 502,561,615 downwards.
TTTTTTTCACCATAATTCACATTGTAATTAACACCATTTCAATAGTATTGATTCCTCCTAACCTTGGACAAAGGGACCTGTAGCAAGAATTACTGACTCTTGCAACGTAATTCGCTACCTAATCTAATATAAATCCCACTCTCATAGAGATTTAATTATTAGTTAGGTTCTTTACCGAATTATTTGGGTTATTCCTTTCAAAAATTGTAGGCCGTCTCTTGAGGTGTGATATCAACTATATAAACCTATGAGTTTCCAACCCTTAATCCTTCTCTAGAAGAAGTTAACAGTCTATTAAATAACCTATGATGTTCAGTCACAAATAATTCATGAATAGAAATGTGTTCAGAAATTAAGAGAAACATGGATATTAATTCATAATTGTAAATTACAAATAAAAATTAGGCTCCTCCTGGATCCTAAGGAACAAAGGGGATTAACCCCGCATGATCTTAGTTTCTCTACACATAGAAAAGGAGGAAATGAATGATAAAAAAATCAGGAACAAGGAAAATCCCCTAGAGAAAAACATTTTGGATGATTCCTTCTGAGAAAGCATTACTTTCGATTGCAAATTGGGCCACCAAAAGTGCTCGAACTGCCCAAAACATTTCTTTCTCCTTCCCTTTCTCTCTTCTTTGCTCTCTTCCGTCGTGCAACTAAATATGATGTGATATCTAGGTTTGGCTGCACTCCCCCTAGTCATAGGATTGACTTAATATGTCGTTAACTCCCGACCATTGGATTAACTATGATTTTTGATCTGGCCTGATCACTCCAAGTCGGTTCTACCAATGTGGTGTTAGTAGTATCGATACCTTCAATTGTTTGTGATCCCTTGTAAGTTGCCAGTACTACCAAGTTCCTTTTCTGTAATACCGAGATTTTCCCTAGCATTCCCTATTGGATTTTCGATACAAGTTGGTACAAGTGGGTTCGACGTCATTAGTACTGAGATTCCTCCTAAGCACTCCTATTAGTTTGTTAATAGTATTGATTCTTATGTCGATACTACCGAGTTTCCTTGATTCAACTTTGTTCCTTTTCATCAAAATGTTGGTACCATCAACAGACCTTTCAGTAGTACCGAGATGATTCATTTCTTATAAATTTACCTAAAATGTAAACAATAAAGAACATAAGCTCTAAAATAATGATAAATCAATCAAGAATAGTAAAAATAATGAATATATGATGCAGTTAAGTGTCACAGACTACTAATGATAAGTCATGAACAATTAATACAAAACTAAGCAATAAGTGCACACAATACATAGTAAAATAGCTTGTGAAAAGAAACCATTATTTAGTGCATCAATGGATTCTCTACGACCAAAACACATCAAAACCAATCAGTTGCATCGCATCCAAAACTATAGATCATCATCGACCAAAGAGGGAGGGAAAAGGTTCTTAATCACAAAGAACACAAGGCAAACTTCAAAAACTCTTCAAACATAGAGATCAAGGTCGAAGGAACAACAAGGTGGTTGATGCAAATTATAAACTCAATAGTCAACACATGGTCAACACCAAACTAGGGTATCCAGGCAAACCATAGAAACAACACATCATGTCACCACATCTCTCCTCAACAAACTAAGGTGAAACAAGGCACTACTCTCTCCGACATGGTATTAACATGTGAAGCACAACAAGCATGTGACAAATTGCAATATAAATCCTAAACATTGGTAAATAGCAATTCGGTCCAAAACAAGCACATATATCTGTAACTAGCTAAAACATCATCAAAATTGGACCAAACTGAAAACATAAGCATGCCACATGTCATTAAGGCTCATCACATGATTATATTTAGGTTTTAAGCATCTTGTTATGTTAAGTAAGAAATATCAAGCATAAAACTAAGTTAGGGGCTTACAACTATCCTATAATAATTGACCCATAATACTCACACAACCAACTGAAACCCAAATCCACCGCTCCTTGTTACAAATAAGTTGAGATCCTATCTCCCCAACTCCATCTATCCCTTATACCTTAAGCTTCCTATAACAACAATAATGGTCATATTGGAGTATGAACTATATATTCTCTCTCTTTGACATATTTGAGACATTTCTCTATGAAGGTAATATAAATAGAGGCTCAAGTTTTGGAATTGATTTTTGTAATCAAGGATCTGTTGATGGTTGCATATTCAACCCTAGTTTTCAAATTTATCTCTATTCAATTGCACCATAATTGTATTACTACATGGTATTGGTCCTTTCTATGACTGAAACCATGAATCGGTTATTTGATATGATTAAACCTGATTTGACTCAACATTAATGCATTCCATGATAAAATAATTCTACAATAACATAGTGTCTATGGTTCTTTTTGTGTATTTTGGGATGGAGGTTATGGTCCCCACACTAGAGGTTATGTTCCCACCAATTTAATTATAAGCATGACAGGTTATCAATTATGTATGGGGATCTGGTTATCGACCATGCTCCATTAGGTTTTGGGTTATGTGCCTCAACTTCCATATGTCAATTTGTTTTCAATAGTACAATGTCTATATCAATACATGTTAATTGCTAAAAAAATTGATGGGTTGTGAGCCCTAATCCAATTTCTTTTTGCTTATGTGGTATATGTTGATATTTTGACATGGCAAGTGTTTTATATACTCTTTATTACTTATTGTATAATTTTGAATCACACAACCTCTACTTTTTCTACATCCATTTTTATATTTTCAACATCCCTCTCTGTAGGGGAACTTTATTTTTAAATTTATTTCCTTTATCCGTATATTTTCCAACTCCCATTATACACACATAACAACTTTTTTTGATAATATTCCACTATTATTCTTTTGTGGAGTTTCATCCTAACTCCTTAGTGAAGAGAATATTGGAGTAGTTGATCCAAATCAAACATTTTGCATTATCAACTTGACCTTAGAGATTTTGTTGGAATGGAAAGGATGTGCTCTGCATTTAGGCATTTCCTAGATTTGTTGTTTTAGTTTTCCTTTGGTATCCACTCTTGTGGGTTAGAAACCATACAATTGATAATTTTTGTATTAGTTAGATTATTTCTTTTCCATTGTAGCACTCAAATTTATCATAAAAAACATAAAATATTGAAAAATTGTATTTTTCCCTTGTCAAAAATACTTATGGTGTTTGGAATGTGGATATTTTCTTTTATTCAGTTGAGGAAATGAGTGTCTCTCTCGAGGGTCCCACTCCTTATGTATGTGTTCCACTTGTAACATACCAAATTTTCTATTAAATTAAATTTTGAGCTATTATACATAATCCTCCCATATTGAAAATTGATTTTGTGAAATTTTCCATTCATGTGTACATTTGATCAAATTATCAACAAATTCAAGAAGGAAAGTACAATTTTCATCATTTTTATATATTCCTACTATTCGGGATCCACACTTTAATTGTAAACCCAACTATGGACTATTGGCATGAGAATCACACAAAAATGTAATATTGGTGTTTTTAAGATAATTACATTTGTATTAATGAGGAAAGTGGATTTGTTAGTCACCTATGAATCATAAATCAATGAGTTATTATTTATAGAATTTAATCAAAATAAATGCATGGTTAAACTGTGAGGGGAATTTGATGGTTAAGTTAAGATAGATAAGTTCCCAAAACTAAGGAAATCAAGGTGTTAAATAAGGAAATACCCACTAGTCACACGGTCAGCCAAAGTTGTGACCATCCTAAATAAGGAAACCCTATAAACCCCCTACTACATAGTACCCATTTCATAGAGAAATAACAAGCCTTCTTCTTCTCTCTTCCATAACATTTCCAATGAACCAGATTGCTAGAAACTCATCATTGGATCACATACTTGAATTCTAGATGAGTGCGGCCATCAACACCTCATCGGCAAATCAAAAAATGGGAAGGTAGCATTGAATCCTACAAACCCTTCTTCACTCAAGAAAAAACATTTGCATTAACACCACCTACTATTACATTCCTCATCAAAGAGACAACTACTTAATCACCCCTAAACCAAGAGAGGTGCCACATCTCTACTGATAAGAAATGGAAACATTGTTTGTTATCATAGTCACACCTCTTGGGACACTTAAATCCATTGATACATTTGCCTCTTCATTAAACCATTAATTTGTTGGACACCTAGCATCATCTCCCTGTCCTAGAAAATTATCCGATCCCAGACTTCAATGGAAAGAAGTTGATTTCCCACCCGATAATAGTGACACAACACCTCATCACCTCTAGTTTTGAAGAAACCATCACATAATGAGAAACCCCTCGTTGCCCACCCAGAGCCCTTGAGAAACCCATGGCCTCGTTAGTATTTTGGCACCCTTCCTAATCAAATTGTGCATCTGTCTCTTGTGGAAGATAGTGCATAGTACTCCATCCTTTATCTATAAAATTGTGACCACCATAACACCTCTAGCAGTGTCATCTTATGCATGGCCCCTGTGAGCACCTTATTCAACCCTAACCAAGATGGATCACGATTTACTAGCTCTGTCTACTGATGCCACCGACTGCATCCAAGATTGAAAATATGACTAATGTATATTGTAGAAGTCAGAATGACCTATGGTAGACCTTGCAGCCTGATTGGAAGGGTAGTTGCAACTCCAAGGATTATCAATAAATATCATCTTTGGTTCACGATTGATGCGTCAATGAAGATATGACTGAAGGATATAATAGAATTTTGAACACCTATAGTAGATCTTGCGGCCTACTTGGGAGGGTAGTTGCAACTCCAAGGATTATCAATAAAGATCATTCTTAGTTCATGACTGATGCGTCCATTAAGATTTAAAATTGTGTATCCTACATCTAACCATAAATCTGCTCTCAATTATGACTCTAGGAAGTTCCACCTAATAGATCTAGAGTCATTATTCTATTCTGGTCATTAAAATCACCTTCTAATACAATAAGTATGTGTGTATTATCTCAAATTCTATAAAAACTAACTAATTATTTATAGACTATCTGGATCATATGCATGGAACCTTAAGAATGTTGCTCACTAAAAACTATTAGGAAACCTACAACCATCATCATTACAATGATGTAACTATTAGATAATTTATCACAACTTAAATGATGTGTAAATAGGTTACTATATATATATACATATGTCAAATACTAAAAATTTGTTAGAGTGTCTGGAACATACAATATAGTTATGATTATTGCACATGAAAATCATAGATGTATACACATGTATAGTATGAATGTCGTCATTGTCTATCTATAAGTGGTTTGTTTTGAATAAATGATATCGTGAGAAAGAGTATGTGTATGAGAAATTTCCTTGTACAAATATTTGTATTGATGACCTTATATGACCCTCTACCCTCTAAAATCATACTAGATGCATATTTTTATTTATGTAGATCATTGCTATCTGTGTAGTAAAATAATAAGTAGCTTAATCATAAATGACTGCTGGACTAATTTGAACCCTAAAATTTTCAAATAGGGACATTTTGATAAATAATATCTCATGAAATTTATATCCTTGACCCTAATGGACCAAAGTAAACTATATCATATAAGAGAGATAATTGAAGACATAATTTGGAAGACTATTAGTTGTCTCTATAGCCTAATTCGAAATCTAGAAATGATAATTATCAAAAAATACAGAATAGAAACCCCTGATGGATAAATCAAATCCTAAATAAGTCAAATCAAACACCATTTTATTCCAAGCCGACAGTAGCCATATTGTTCGAAATTGTAGATACCTCTCTTCATCAACTCATAGAAATGTTTGAATCTTCATCATAAAAACATTCGACTCTTTCTTGATATAAAGCTACTACATTCTTAATTTTTTTATTAACTATTTGTCTCCCACTTGAACTCCATTTATATAATTTTGCATAAGTGGTGAACCAAATTGTTATTAGACTTTCCCTCTAGTTGAAGGTCACTACGACTAAATTGAATGTTGAACATTGTTGAGAAATTGAAATATTGGTTGATTTTGATATTGGCACAGAAACTTGAAATATTGGTTAAGAGATATGGTTCACTAAATTCGTGTAGTTATATCCCCCAACCCTACATAGTGGATAATGGACAACTAGAGGTCCCCCCAGTACTGGTTACCCCCACATGAGAAATTGTTGTTTTCTCATAGAGGGGAGAACACTATGAACCTAGCCACTAGAGAAGACAAAATATTATATTGATTGTGTAAATGGATAAATCATATCATTTTTGAATAAATTGATATCTTGATATTTGTTTTGAGAATTTCCTTATTATTTCTAGTTACTATAAATCATTGTGTCCTTTTGAAACTAGCGTGGTAAGAAGAGCATACTCTTGTTATTACCTTAATCCAATAAGAAAACTTACATATGTTTATCTCACTTTTTTTAAAATAGCTCAATAATTTAATTTAGTACCAGCCTTACTGACCTATATTTTACCTTCTTGGGGTTTATGTATGGTTTCGTACCCTCTGGGAACCCATGTACATATATATCTTGAAGAACTAGAAGCGGCATGCATGAGGTGTCCCCCGTTGAAGACTAGATAGGAATCAATGTCTATGCCAAGTGTTTTTGTAATCATACTTGTAAGCTTCCATGACTATGATGTAAAGCATGATTGTAAAAATATTTATTTATATATTCTGATATATTTTTATAAATATTCAATCATAAGAATCGAGTCTTTACAACATTGTATCATATCTATGAATAGTCGACACTCATGCATGTTTCATGAAAATTTGGGTTAAATAACTAGTCTACATAGAACTTAGGCAAATACTTTACAACAACCCTAGTTTTGTAAGACTTATCTGGATAAATGGAAATCATAAATTAAGTGGAATTAACTTTCATAAAATAGTCTTAATCCCCAATTATTGAAAAGGAAACATCACCATATTAGTAAAGATGAGTTGAGGTGTCAAAAAATGTGAACAACCTAGTAGTTGGAAGGTGAACAGTAAAACTAGCAACCCAAGTCCAAATTTGTGAACCCCCTTTTGATACATAATAATATCCTTCTTCCCTATACCATAAGTGAACAATTGATTCAAGTAGTTAGTATGGTGAATGTTGGTAAGAAGTGGTTGTAACTTAGTTCTTGCATTGATTTTGGCCAGTATTCAGTTTTTCATTGACAAGTTTTCCCATTGACAAATTTATTTTCATTATAATATAAAAGTATAAAAAATGATTTTTGCATAATTTTACCGAAGATTTCTTGTGATAACTCACAATCAAGGGGCATGAGAAAACCCTCAAGAGAGTCACATGAAACCCTCAAAGCCTAGAGTTTGGTACTATAATGTAATTTACGTGTCTATTTAGATTTCTAGTCGAATCCTTATAAGGGATGGAGAATAATAACAAACTACACCATGGGTATGCTGATTTTGAGGATGAAAGTGGGCTAGAGAGTTGTAACATACAAAAATGTGGTACTTAATAAAATTATCATTATCTTCTCAAATAGAAAATCTATTCTGCAAAATTTTCCATTGTCATTTACATTTATCAAATTATCTTGAAATTCAATCACTAAAGTACAATTTTCCTCATTTTGAAATATTTATACCATTTGGGACTCATAATAGAGGTTGAACCAACAGTCACCGCTCACATAGTTATCTTGCATATATCCTTCTTCATTGCCTCTGCATTCAAGTTTACTAACGATGCTAATGAATGATGTCCTCTACATTCTTCTCTTAGACATTGCATACATGTGATGCTCTTTGAACAATTTCTGTGATCCTTTCACTAGTGCTTTAAAATTGGGTTCCTTCTTTTCATATATTATTGAAAATGACAGTTCCATGCTACCCACAATAGAGTAGCTGCTTGTTAGATATATGTCAGTTGTAGCAGCCATGTAAATAGCATGGGTTAAGCCCAATGTAGTGCAGCTAGTACATGTGAGAAAAGTAGTTTTGTCTCTAGTGCAAATGGCAAAGAAGTTTTATCCCATATTGCTCACTCCTAGAACTTTTTTGGTCCTTATATGTAGGATCACATGGGGCACTAGTGTCCAACGGGTCCTAGGAGGAAGGTAGGCTCACCTCCTTGGTGGATGGGGTTACCACATCACAACACATGCATGTGTGCACACGCCATGCACGCCTCACCTGGTCGGACCGAGCCAGGCACAGGCTCGGGCTTGTGGCTTGTGTATTGTGGAGAATGTCTTCTATCTTCTTTTTTCACTAGGATACAACTAAGTAATTAATTACTCATATAATTAATTGTTTCTTTTCTATTCAAATTTATTAATCCTAACTGGAAAGTATCTCTTTTGTGGAATTTTCTGCCATATGTACAAGAGAAATTGAGTGGTCGCGTCTTAATGGGAATAGGATTAGTGAGGTGTGTAAGGCTATAAATAGACCTCCGGTCATTAGGGTTAAACACATCTCTTCTGAACATAGTCGTCAGTCATTCGTGTGTGTGTTTAGCAAGCCCTAATCCCTAAGTCTGTCGTCGTCGCTCCTACTATTGCTTGGAGAGATCTCTCCTAAAAGAAACAAAGTTGTTCATCCTCTTCCTTCAAGATGCAACCTGTCAGATGGTGGTTCCTGCAGTTGTTGTGTTGCACTGGTGGTGGTGCAACGAGACGACATCAAGTGCAAGCGAGATGTGTCTGCTCCAGGTTCATTTCAGATCGAGTCTGGGAGAACGGTGCCTATCTGCAAGGATTGTCGGGCACTGATTTCTTTAAGTATCACGTTCATTTTTCAACGAATGATCTGGTTTGTAAATTCTGACTCCTCTTAATTTTGTTCTCCTGCTCTGTTTGATCTTCATTTCTTATTGGATCTACCTGAACTTGTTAATTAAATTGAACCTATTGTTGTTGCATGTAATGAAGTTAATAAATATTAACAACAATCTTAAAGAAATCATTTTCTATCATTAATTAACAATGGTCGGTTAGGGTGGTTTGGAAAATAAAATTGATACTAGTAGTATGCCTAAAAAATTTATTGGTACCAACTTTACCCGTTGGCAGAGTCGGATGCAAATTTGGCTGAATATTGAGGGTTTTGATCAGTACTTAGAAGAGACTGAACCTAAATCTGATGATATGATTCCTGATAATACAAATATAATTACTAACTGGAAGAAGGGTGACAATGCGTGTCGCGTGTTTAATTTTGTTTGGTTTAAATAACAAATTGTATGACTCTTATTGAAAGCCACTTGTCACTACATCCAAAGTTCTATGGGAATCATTAATTAAGAATTTTAGTACTGAAAACCACGGTGTTGAAAAATACTACGTGTCTAAATTTCTTAAGTTTCATATGGTAGAGGGTAAGTCTGTTTCTGATCAAACACATGATCTTCAACTCCTAGTTTATGAAATCTCAGATGCCAAGATGGTATTGTCTGAGAAGTTTGTTGTTATGTCTATCATAGAAAAGTTCCCAAAGTCATGGGAATCATTTGGTATGTCTCTAAAGCATTGCAAAGGGACACATACAATGGAAGAACTAATGATGGATATTAATATACAAGAAGAACACTTAAAGGAGAAAACGATCAAGGTGCCTACTGATGCAAACCCTACTGTTAATTTTACTTCTGCTAAAATCACCCAAGATAAGAAATCTAAGAATGCACATAAACCTAAGGCAAAGATCTAAAAGAAACTGAAGAACAAACCTTGTTGGACTTGTGGACAGGTTGGCCACTTAAACAAGGATTGTCCTTCTAAGAAGGCAAAGAAAGATGCCACATCTGCAACTGAGGATGTTGTGGTCAGCATGATGACTACATCCTAGAACCTCAATGATGGGTATGTGTCTATTAAAACTAAAATCCTTTCTATTTTGAACCACTTTATTGGATAATTGACACTGGGGCTAATGTAAATCTGTGTGCTAATAAATCCCTATTTGTGTCTTATCAGGCCTCTCGAGGTCGGTCCGTGACTTTGGGTGATTCCATCTCTACAGAATAAAAGGAGAAGGATGGGTGGACTTGAAGTTCCCTTCGGGGAATGTATTCACTCTTCAAAGGGTCAGACATGTTCCAACCATTCGACGCAATATCCTTAGTGGCATAATTTTAGTTAGGGAAGGTTATAGAATAGACTGCAAATGTAATAAGGCTATTATTACACACCTTCCTGATTTTTTATTCTTTGGCACGGGGTACTTATGTGATGTGGAGAACTTATTTTAGATTCATGTTGAACATATTTCAAATTCCATTTTAAATTTTAATGATTATAGTTCTATTAGCATGAATCTTGTTTCATTTGATGTTTGGCATTCACGTCTGGGACATGTTAATGTTGCCTCAATGAAGCGTATGATGAATCAAAATTTGATCCCTAAATCTGAAATTAGCAATAATAAATGTGAAATATGTGTGCAAGTTAAATTGCCTAGGAAGCCCTTTCATTCAGTGAATAGAAATTCGGAAATTTTGGATTTAGTGCATACAGATATCTATGAATTTAATGGTGTTTCTATGAGGGATCAAAAGTGCTATTTTATAACTTTTATTGACGATGCGAGTAGATACTATTATGTCTTTTTACTTAGAAGTAAAGATGAGGCATTGGATAAATTTAAAATTTATAAGAAAGAAGCCAAAACTCAAACCAGTAAAGTACTTAAGCGATTAAGTTCTGATAGGGGAGGAGAGTATACCTCGAACTTGTTTTTGGAATTTTGCCAATTACATTATATATTTCATGAGTTCACTACTCCTTATTCATCACAATCAAATGGGATAGTTGAACGTAAAAATTGAACCTTAATAGATATGGTAAATACCTTACTCTAAACATCTGGATTACCCAACTTTATGTGGGGGGAAGCTTTGAATACGGCATGCCATATTCTTCATAGAGTTCCCCATAAGCATTCAGAGAGTAGTCTGTTTGAGTTGTGGAGAGGGAGGAAACTGAGTCTCAAATATTTTCGAGTGTGGGGGTGTCGTGCTAAGGTACTTGTCCCTGAACACAAAAGGAAGAAATTGAGATCAAATATGATTGATGCCATATTCTTGGGGTATGTAGAGACAAGCTATGCTTAAAGATTCTTGATTAAAAAATTAGATATCTCTAGAATTGAGGTCAATACAATTGTGGAATTACGTGATGCAACATTCTTTGAGGATGTATTTCCTATGAAAAATGGTGTGCCCAATGAAGTATCTCAGGAAGATTCATTTACCACAGCTTCCATTCCCGAGCATGTGGAAAGGATGACAAATGTGGGGGGCGACTCAGAACAAGCTATTTTTGAATCTGATGATTCTAAAAAAATAGTTGAACCAAGGAGAAGTAAACGGCCTAGGGCATCCAAGGACTTTGGAAGTGAGTTCTCACATGCAATGGTGAGGATGATCTTGTCACATTCAAACAAGTTATGGAATCTCCAGAAGCTAGGTTTTGGAAAGAAGTCGTTAATGATGAAATCCAATCAATTCTCTTGAATGGAACTTGGGAATTGGTGGATTTGCCTCATGGTTGTTCTGCAGTTGGTTTCAAATGGATCTTTAAGAAGAAACTTAATACATATGGGACAATCAATAAGTATAAGGCTAGGTTAGTTGCTAAGGGTTACATAGAAAGGGAAGGAATAGATTATTTTGATACATATTCACTTGTTTCCCATATGACCACAATCTGAGTGCTTATAGAATTGGCTTCCATTTATAATCTCTATATCCATCAGATGGATGTGAAGACCGTGTTCTTACATGGTGATCTTTAGGAAGAGATATATATTGAACAACCTAAGGGATTTGTGGGTTGTGGGAATGAGTCCAAAGTGTGTAAACTTGTTAAGTCATTATATGGCTTGAAACAAGCCCCCAAGCAATGGCATGAGAAGTTTGATTCTATGATATCATCATTTGGCTTGTTTCTAATGAATTTGATAAGTGTATCTACTGTAAAATTGTTAATAATGGATTCATTTTTTTATTCTTATATGTCAATGATATCCTACTTTTTGGTTCTAATATGAAAGTAGTAAATGAGACAAAGTCATTCTTGTGTAGCAAGTTTGAGTTGAAGGATATGGGTGTCGCTGATGTGATTTTAGGGCTTAAAATCATTAGGTCTACTAATGGCATAACTCTCTCACAGTCTCACTATGTTGAAAAGATACTGGAGAGGTTTGAGTACTCATCATGTAAACCTATTAAGACTCCATATGATTCATCCAAGCCCTTATTCAAGAATGAGACTGGGGTTCCAGTGTCTCAATCTCTGATTATTAGTAGTTTGATGTATCTTATGAACTGCACACGTCCAGACATTGCATTTGTCATAAACAAGTTAAGTAGATACACCAATTGTCCCGACAAGACCCATTGGGAAGATCTTGACTGAGTTATGAGGTATATCAAGGGATCGTGTTCCCTTAGGCTACATTACGGTAAACATCCTTCTATAGTCGAAGAATATAGTGATGCAAGTTGGATTGCCATGAATTTTGGGAGTAATGGTGTCTCAGGATATGTATTCCTAGTGGGAGGAGGAACTATCTCTTGGAGGTCTAAGAAACAGACCATATTGTCTCGGTCCACTTTTGAAGCAGAGTTGTGTGCTTTAGATGAAATAGGATTGGAAGCTAAATGGCTACATGGACTTATGTCCAGTTTACCTATGGTAATGAAGCTGCTTCCTGCAAATTTAGTTCACTATGATAGCACTACAACTATTGATAAGATTAAAAGTTCCAAGTACAATCAAAAACAGTGTAGACACATCCAAGTCAGATTGAAATCTATAAGGGAGTTAGTGTCTAATGGGGTCGTGGTTGTGGACTACATCGATACCAAATATAATATGGCTGAATCTTTCACTAAAGGTCTTACCGTGGCTTTAGTGGAAAAATCTAGGTTGGGGATGGGGTTGAAACCCCTATAGATTTGTAGGTAGTAGCAACCCAACCCAATCCCAAAAATTGGGTTCAATGTGGTAATAACAAGTTGTCGGGTGAATCAGATGACACTTTGTATTCAAGTTTGATGCTTCTAGCATCTATGTGTCTATTTAATGGAAACCTGTTAGTATCATGACTGTAAGTTAGTAAGAGAGTAGCCTCTAAATGGTTTCAAGTCCTAGGACAAGATGTCAGTAGTACATCCTTGGAGGCCACAACAGGAGAATTGGGTTGTTCTCTGTTATCAATCATGATATAAGATTCTGTATGCATGGCCTTAATGGATTGTTTATTTTCTACCATGTCTTTATTATGTTGTTACCAGCCTATACTCTTGTACCCAAGGTTTAGGTTCAAGACTTTTGTTCACCTAGTTCCAGCGAGGGTCATAGTTGGATAACTCAAGTAGATTCAAACCGGAAGGTATCTGCTGAAAGCACAATATGGAGCATTGAATGGTAGAGCACACTATACATTGGACTTTGTGGGGGATTGTTAGATATATGGAAACTATAGCAGCCATGTATATAGCATGGGTTAAGCCCAATGTAGTGCAGCTAGTACATGTGAGAAAAGTAGTTTTGTCTCTAGTGCAAATGATAAAGAAGTTTTTTCCCATATTGCTTACTCCTAGAACTTTTGTGGTCCTTATATGTAGGATCACATGGGGCACAAGAGTCCAAGGGGTCCTAGGAGGAAGGTATGCTCACCCCCTTAGTGGATGGGGTTACCACATCACAATGCATGCACGCACGTGCACGTGCGCACCACGCCACGCCTCACCTTACCTTGCCTGGCTGGGCCGGGCACGGACTTGGGCTTGTGGCTTGTGGATTGTGGCTTGTGGAGAATGTCTTTCGTCTTCCATCTTCTTTTTGTACCACGATACAACTAAGTAATAAATTACTCGTGTAATTAATTATTTTTTCCTATTTAGATTTATTAATCCTAACTGGAAAGTATCTCTTTTGTAGAATTTTCTGTGTAATATGTACAAGAGCAACTGAGTGGTCCCGTCTTAATAGGAATAGCATTAGTGGGGTGTGTAAGGCTATAAATAGACCTCCAGTCATTAGGGTTAAACACATCTCTTCCGAACACTGATGTCACTTGTTTGTGTGTGTGTTTAGCAAGCCCTAATCCCAAAGTCTGCTGCCTTCGCTCCTATTGTTGCTTGGAGATCTCTCTCCTACATGCGACAAAGTTGTTCATCCTCTTCCTTCAAGATGCAACCTGTCTAGCGGTGGTTCCTGTGGTTGTTGTGTTGCACTAGTGGTGGTTCAATGAGACGACGCACCACTATAGAAATGGCTTATAACGTCACATTTAGAGGTGTCAGTTGTATCCCAAAAACGGACACCTAAACCCTACAACGTCGGCTGAAAGAACAAACTGACATCTATATGTGAAGACCGGCCAGACACGCGTATCGCGTTTTATTTAGTGTCAGTTGCTCAATAAGAAACCGACGCCTAAAATCACCTCCAAAATTTCACATACGGCATCAGTTCAAATCCAATTTATTCAGTGCACAAAAATTACCTCCAAAATTTCACATACGGCATTGGTTGTGTACCAAACAACCGACGACTAAAGGTTTTTCGTGAGACAGAAATCGGGCCCATTTGTGTCATCAGTTTTCTTGCAACAACTGACACTGATATGTTTTTACGCACTGTCCCCGCAAAAAATTTTACCCCCCTTTGGCGTCGGTTTTTTACGGCAACCGACGACTATGGACATAATTCAAGAACATTTTTTTGTCGGCATATATAGATAGACGTCAGTTTTTCTAGTTGAAACTGACGACTATCATTGAACATATGTGTCGGTTTTTTTGTGGTGACTGACGCCTTTTATATTAAGCATCGTTTGTTGTTAATAACCGATGTATATTGTTAATTTTATAGCACCCACGCAAACCAGACTCTTCCCCTTTCTCTATTTCATTCCCGATTAAGTTTAAGTTCTAGCAATTCTGCTGCTCGCCTAGTGCCCCACCGCTTCTCAATGCTGCCACGCCTATCGCCGCCACCGCCGGCTCACCTGTCGCCTACTGCTCTGGCTGCCTTCTTGCCTGCTGTGTGCCTACTACTCCGGTTGTCGCTCTCCTACCGCTTATTGCTCCGGTTGCTTGCTCGCCTGCCGCACCGCTGCCGCCATGCATGCCACTGCTCGACAGGTACCCTTCTTCCTCCTCTTCCTCGTCATATCTTTGCATTACACAACTGGTGGTTCTCCAATTCTACCTTTTCCTTCCATGGTGAGCAAGTTGTGTGCCCTTCTCCTCCACTGTCCGCCCTTCTACTATACTCCTACTACCCAAAATCCACGCCAACGCCAACTCATCATCAGTGTGGGGTTCAGATAAATCCCTTTTTAGTGATGCACCTTATTTTGGTGATTGGTATTATCATTTTAAGCATTTTCTTGTTTATTTGGATCCATAGTCATTGTTCCCTATTCATTGATGTGCTTTTTCCATCTATTTTCACTACCCAGTTTCTTGAATTATGTTTGATAAGAACTGTTGAATAATGTTTTAAAATAATATTATGATGCATGAATGTATTGATTGTATAAAACTGTTATATTGCATGATGGTTTGCTAAAATTCCATTTTTTGGTTCCATATTAACCACAAACTAGATGCATAGGTACAAATATACATGTCTTAATAATTCAATATGAATCTAGAATAATCAAAAGAAAACTAATATATGGGGGAAAGAATAGTTATATATATAAGAATGTTGTTCTTATTAATATTGAGTTTTAGTAACATAAATTTAGATTATAAACCATGGAGTAGAACAATTGATTTAATACCCTATTATAGTTCATCTATATCGTACTTGATTTGGAAACAATAAAGATATAAGTAAATCACTGTTGTATATTAAGGTATGTTATATTAAACCATAGATATCCCTAGCAAGGATATATTGGAAAATAAACATATTTGATTCTACTAAATAAACAAAACATATATAAGAGGGTATGGTTAAGAATACAAGATGTTTCTATTATAAATCAACTCATACTCTGTTTCTAATCTTGTTGGCCTAGAAACCCATCCAAGATTTACTCATTAGACATAAATCCTAGATAGTCCCCTGTTTGGGACTGTTCTTGAACACTTAATCTCACTTAGGATGTAAGTGTATAATGGGTATTGGGTTTTCAAGAAAATTTTGGTAGCATTTCCCCATTTGTTCTCTAAGTACATATGTATTTGATGAATAGTAGGGAAATGCTGCCAAAATTTTCTTGAAAACCCAATACACATTATACAATTACTAGTGAGATTAGGTGTTTAAGAATGGGATAGGTGGTACACATTTATTATATATAAGACCTTAAACCCTAAACTTTTAACCGTAAACCCAAATCTTTTAACCCTAGACCCTAATCTTGTTCTAATATATACTTATTTTCTCTTTGATCATAGAATGGATAGATCATGGATGTCCATTCCAAATCTTTGTACCACAGAGTTTATTTCTGGTTTTGATCAGTTTATTAGATTTGTCGAGGAACATAGGAAACTACCTGGAGATAGGGTCTACTATCCATGTAGGCATTGCGGTAACAACTTGAAAGTCAGCACTGGGGATGAAATCAAAAGTCATGTCATGTGCAACGGGATTGTACAAGGCTATACAAAATGGAACTGGCATGGAGAGATTTCAAACCTGAAATCAGTGGATGTCAATAGTAGTACTTGTGTGGAAGACGAAATTGCCTCTGATGACGTAGATGTGAACGAGCCAATTCTAGTAGACATCGTTGATGTGATGATGGATAGTTGTGGGGTAGAACACACCGATCCACCTCCCATGTTTAGAAACATTGTGCATGATGCTGAGATACTGTTATACATAGGTTGTAAGTTTATGAAGCTTAGTGTTGTGTTGATATTGTATAAGCTGAAGACTAACAATAGATGGAGCAACAAAAGCTACATGTCATTTTTGTCTTTGTTGAAAGAAATTCTTCCAAAAGGAAACGAGTTGTCAATCTCAACATACTAGTTAAAGAAATTGTTGTGCCCAATGGGAATGGAGGCCAAGAAGATACACGCATGCCCGAATGATTGTGTATTATTTCAAAAGGACTATGTGGATTTGAAAGATTGTCCAAAATGTGGTGCGTCAAGGTATAAATTGACGACTTTGGGGGAGTATGAAACAAGTTCTCCTGCCAAGGTGATGTGGTATCTACCTATAATATCACGGTTTCAATGCTTGTTTGTCAATCTGATAGATGCAAAGAATTTGAGGTGGCATGCAGATGTTAAGAAAAATAATGATGGAAACCTACGACATGTGTCTGATTCCCCACAGTGAAAGAAATTTGATTTATTGTACCCTAAATTTGGTGAAGAAGTCAGGAATCTAAGACTTCGGCTTTGTACAGATGGAATGAATCTGTATGGGACTTTGAGCATCCAACATAGCACTTGGCCAGTTATGCTTGTTATATACAATCTTACTCCCTGGTTGTGTATAAAAATAAGTATGTTATGCTATCGTTGTTGATATTGGGCCCTAAACAACCTGGAAATGATATCGACGTGTATCTTGAACCTATGATTGATGACTTAAAGAACCTTTGGGGGTGAAGTTGTGATGACCAATGATGCTTCACGAAGAGAGACATTTCGATTGCATGCTATGTTGTTTTGCACGGTTAATGACTTTCCAGCATATGGGAATTTGTCGGGATATAGTGTCAAAGGATATAAAGTGTGTCCTATATGTGAAGAGAACATTGATTCAATATGACTAAAACATGGTGGCAAGACTGTATATCTTGGTCATCGAAGGTTTCTTCCAAAATTCCATCTGTATCATAGGTTGCACAAAGCATTCAGTGGACGGAATGGGGAACGGAGTGCACCTAAACCTATACTAGGGGAGGTTGTTTATGAAAGAGTAAAAGACTTTTCCAATGAATTTGGTAAGAGATCACCATGTACCATGGCCACACAAAGTGACAAATGAAGTCAATATTTTGGGATCTTCCTTGTTGGAGTTATTTGACAGTCAGACAATATATCGATGTCATGCACGTTGAGAAAAATATCTATGATAGCATCATTGGTACTTTGCTGAATATACTAGGTAAGACTAAAGATGGGATAAAATCCAGAATGCACCTACGTAAAATGGGAATAAGGACAGAATTAACAGAAGTAGTTAGTAGTGCTCAGAGAACATACTTACCTCCCACTTGTTACACGTTGTCTAGAAAGGAGAAGAAAGCTTTTTGTGATAGCTTGCTAAATGTTAAGGTGCCACAGGGTTACTCATCCAACATCTATAAATTGGTATCAATGAAAGATCTGAAGTTGATAGGTCTTAAATTTCATGATTGTCAGACTCTAATGCAACAAATATTGCATGTGGCAATTCGATCTATATTGCCAAAGCATGTAAGGTTTGCCATCACCGGACTATGTTTCTTTTTCAACAGTCTATGCGGCAAAGTTATTGACCCTGATACTCTCGATAAATTGCAAAGAGAAGTGGTTGTTACCGTATGTCAGCTTGAGATGTATTTTCCTCCTTTGTTCTTTGATATCATGGTACATCTTGTTGTCCACTTGACTAGGGAAGTGAAAATGTTGGGACCAATTTCCTTGCATTGAATGTATCCCTTTGAATGATACATGAGCATTTTTAAAGGTGATGTTCAAAACCGTTATCGGCATGAATGGAGTATTATTGAGGGTTATGTGGCGAGAGTGGTTATGGATTTTTGCAATGACTTTCTGAGTAGTAGTGACGCTCCTGTTAATGATAAGAATATTGAGGAACATTTTTTCAAAGGAATTTTGGGATCATGGATGAAAGTAATCAGCCGTGAGCAGTTGGAAATAGGTCACTTGTATATTTTACACAACATCAATGAAGTGAGTGTTTATATCGAGGAACATACCAATTTTATCAAGAGACAATATCCTCAAGCCAATTCAATGTGGCATTCTAGAGAGCATAACAAGACATTTATTAAGTGGTTTGAAGATAACGTCTTACATCAACTATCTCAAACACCAGATAATCTTACTAAAACTATCAAATGCCTCGTCTTTAAACCAAAATTGAATGTTATGTCTTATGAAGGGTTTGTCATAAATGGATTCTCATATTACACAAAGTGTCAAGATGATAAGAGTGTCGTCCAAAACAGTGGGGTCACCCTTCAAGCGTATTCATTATTTTTTGCAAGTGCAAAGGATAAGAGTCCACGTGAAGCTAAAATGTCATATTATGTTGTCATTGAAGAAATATGGGAGTTTGACTACATAGATTTTAGAATTCTGCTCTTTAAATGTAATTGGGTTGATTACACCAAAGGAGTTATAGTGGATGAATTGGGTTTCACATTTGTGAACTTTGAAAAGATTGGCGAGAAGGGTGAACCATTCATATTGGCATCACAGGCGAAATAAGTATTTTATATCGATGCTCCTGCAAATGATAAATAGTCGGTTGTTCTTCATGGTAAAAGACGGTTCATTGAAGATCCTATAGATGAAGAAGAGTACTATGATAAGTATGATGACTCCAGTCCATTCTCAGTTGGGTTGCCAACACCGCCAAATATTGAAGCTAATGATGACTTGTATGTGCACGGTGATCACAATGAAGGATTGTTAATTGATAAAAGATCGCAATATTAGAGGCGTGCATGTTTATATTTTTTTGATATTTTTTATTTTTTTGAATGTGAACTTTACAATGTTTTATTATCTTCTGGTTATTTCAAATGCTAAATGTTTGATTTTTTTATGACACTTTCAGATGGTTGAGCATGAGCATGATGATCGTGATGATGATTACCGTGAGGGTGAGGATATCAATGTGCTGCCTCACAATGTAAGTTTTAAAAATATATCCTATCTTTCTATCTATATGTTCATTTATAGTTATATCATGTGTGTGTGTGTTTTTTTTCAAATTTTAGGTTGGTGATGTACCCCCTGAAGAAATTGGGGCACTTGATGAGCAGTAAAAAAATTGAGAAAGTGAGGGGCATCACAATGATGAACAAGTTAATACAACAAAGGGGCAATGGACCCAAATTGGATGTGGATTTTGATCATGCAGGAAATCCAGTTGAAGTGAACCGCAACTCATTTATTTCATATCTTGGGGTTCTTACTCGCAACCATTGTAGTCCTAACTTAGAATCCTGGCATAAAGTGCCTAAGGGGAATAAAGACTTGGTATGGAAGGAACTATGTGTGAGTCATTATTATTTGCAATTCTATTTCTGTAGATTACTAATTTGTAGGATACTAGCTAATAGCAATTCTATTTTGTAGAGTATATTTGATCTAGATGAAAAGCTACATTGTAAATGCATGATAAGTGTTGTGGGAGGGTCCTAAGGAACTATAGGACAAATCTCACCCGAGAATACATACGTGATGCTGAGAAGAGGTTCTTGATTGATTTCCAATTCTAGACATTGATCACTTTTTGACTAATTGTACACTAATAATTTGTTTGTATTCTCTTTAAAAAATAAATTTAGGAAGAACACAACCACTAAGCAATGGAACTACCTGGAGCCCAACGACTAGGAGGAGTTTGTTACCTAAAGAAAAATGGATGAATTCAAGGTATTAAGTGCCACTCCCAATTTAATTAATATACGTTCTTATGTATTCACCTATTCAAGATTAACCTTTAGTGTTACCAACCAAATCAATGTGCTTACTAACAAGGCTATCAGTGATGCTCAAAGAGCAAGGCGTGCACTGCATGTTCATGACCACACAATGGGTCCAAGAGGCTATGCAAGCGTTCACCAAAGTCTATAGGTTGAGTCTATTTCTCAATCTGCTGCTACTCTAGAGACTGTAGAGTTCTCTACTATTGGTCCCACACCTCTGCTTCGCCATTCTATGTGGATAGTTGGGAGGAAAAACAAGAAAGGAGATATAACCAAGCCTGCAACTACTGAGGCGGCTGCAAAAATGGTAAAATTCAACTCTTAAAGCAATCGATATTGATTATTGTTATGTTTACTTACCAATTTCTATTGATGGCAATTAGCGGGAGCTTCACGAGTAGAGGAAGGGAGGCAAGTTCATCCCTGAGGGTACAAGGGATGAATTGACAGTTTCTCTGGGTAACCCATAGTATCCTGGACATGTTAGGGGTGTAGGTACTGGTGTGGGCATCAAAGCGTTCTTTAGGCCATCCCAACGCAAACATGTCCCAAAAGCGGGACTTTCACAAGTTGAGGTAACCTATTCTTTTTTTAGAATGTTATTGCGAAAGAGAATTCAATTATCAAAAGCTAGCATTTCTTTTATCCATGTATAGGTATATGAGTTAATTAATAGGAGAGTCGAGGAAGCACTTGATAAGAGACTCCATGAAGCAATTAGCAAGTGGCAAGTGTCTCAGACTGCCATTCAGACAGTACCTATGGTGTGTCGCTTATCTCCTACTATAGAGGTGGTTGGGAGGAATCTTGTAGACCCACCACCTAGCACGTCTGCTGTAAGTATTTTTATGACATAGTAGCTAGTCTTTTTAAGATGATATGTTTATGTATTTATGTATATAACATTCTTTACATAAATTTTTAGGGGTTAAATTCATGTCATCTAAAAAGTCAAGAATATATCATTGCAAAGGTCGAGGCTTACCCACCCCTTCTAGGGGACATGTTTCATGGGACTCCAGTACCAGATGGTGTGATTCATGTGAGCCCGATACATGTACTCCCCAATTGGAGGGATCTTTCATTGCCATATGCCCACCCAGATTCTGAAATGCTTGGTGAGGCAGAAGGCGGAGTGATATTGTGGCCCAAAGAGGATTTTTTCTATACTAATATTGTATGGTAAATTTACATTATGTTAATTCGTTAGTGTGTATATATGAGTCAACTGATCCGAAATTATATATATAGGTCAAAAGGAAGACACTCGCTACAACTCAGTCTCCACCTTCTGAAGTACCTAGTTGGCTTCCAAGGGACCTATACGCCTCGTTAGGTCCTAATTGTAGGGGTATGGCAGTATGGATAGGCTAACATAACCCAAATTGTCCTATAAATGTTTCCATTTCAGAGGATGCTATAGGTGAATCATACAATAACAGTCTATTTATACAAGATACTTTGGAGTTGTTTCATTATGATTGGTTGAATACATCTATGATAGAGCTATGGATATGGTGAGATCTTGTTTATACATCCATATACCTTATTTTATATACGATGATCTGGTTTCTTATACATTAATGCATGCATAATACATGTTTTGCAGTCACTTACACACGATATGTAAAGATTTTTCATTTTCCCATGTGGGATTTCTAGTCCCATCTTTGATCAGTCTTGTAGATAAAGACCCTTCATCAATTACCTCATACTGCTCTGCTGCTTTTAAATATTTTTGTAAAAAAACAAGACGATGATAATAGCTCCATTCAATGTTGAGTAAGTTTACTTTGCTTATAATTTGGACTTAGGAAAATTACATTTTTATTGTGGATTTTGAGTTATTAATTTTTAACTTTCTTACCTCTAGTGCTAGGCATTGGGAGTTATTGGTTATTGTCCCCAAGACGTTCACTGTTTGTTATCTAGATCCTACGGGGATATATGGACACCCAATGAAAAGTCCATTATTCACATGAGAAATATTTCATATTTTTATATCCGTTAACATCTGTTATTACATTACTATTTAATTATGCAATTTAATGTGTTACATTAGCATGTAGGGCTTTAAGAGAGTTCAAAAAAGTTGGAGGAAACATCTCCAACATCTCCAAGAAAAAGGAATAGTTACTAAATTGGGAGAATGTGAAAGTAATTTCCCGACTCCAATGTATATATTATTTATGTGAACTGTGCTTATTTGTATTTTTGAACATTTTGTATGTTTCAATTTATAGTTTGCTAAACAAGACAACGGTTGGGAATGTGCATACTATGTGATGCGACATATGGACCTAATTATCAATCATGCTGCAATGAAATTCGATACCATACAATAGGTATTATATATAGTCTCATTAGATAATATGAAATATATTAATCTTATTATATATTATTAATTATATATATACGTCATTCTCTTTGTAGGTGTTTAAAACCAGTGAACTCACTACAGGTGAAAAGTTATTAGATGTACATACTCCCAATATGATGGAAGAATTAGATGATGTAAGAGAACAATGGGCAAAAGCCTTAAAAGTAGTGGGAACTTTTTATTATGATTGGGATACTGATGATGATAATAATAAAGAATGATATTTCTAAACTTTGTTCTCATAATTATTTTTGTATTTGATGGAATGTGACTGAATTTCTTTGAATTTTCATATGTGTGAATGTGAAGATGATCAATAAATGAACGTTTCTACAGGTGTCTGAATGTGAAAAGAGATGAAATGAATGGAACTGCAGGTTGCTAAATGTGTGTGAAAATGGAGGAAATTTGAAATGGAACTATTGGTTTCTACATGTGTGTGATGAAAAATAATATGAATTCAATGTGCTTATACATTTGTGTGATCATAAATTGTTGTCCATCTTGTTAACTGTGCAGGTTTGTCGCCTGTTGTTGGCTGATATCAATGGATGTTGTAAACATGCAGTTCAGAACTGAACTGTAGGTTCTACATCCTACTGAATAGCCATACAGTAGGCCTGCAAACTGATAAGAAAAAAAAAAGTCAGAACATAGGCATTGGTTATTAGTATAAAATCGACAATAAAGACATACAGCATCGGTTATTACCAAAAAACAACGGCTATGTGACTATTGGGTGTCGGTTTTATATAAAAATTGACGTCGATGGTGCCCTTGCTGGCGCTTTTTATTGGTGGTGGGAAGGGTTATATAGTGTCAGTTTTTGTGAAACACCGACGTCTTTGACCTGGATATAGTGTAAGTTTTATTAAATAACCAACGCCTATAGTGCCCTTGCTGGTGCATTTTTAGTGGCGGCAGGGTTATGGCGTCGGTGTTAAAATTGACATTGAAGGTTTTGACTTTTAGCGGTGCCCACTTGGGTATCACTTTGAAACAGACACCAAAGACCTTGAATAACCGACACTAAAGGTCGGTTATGTACTAGTGACGACAAGTGCAAGCGAGATGTGTCTGCTCCAGGTTCATGCCAAATTGAGTCTGGGAGAATGGTGTTTATTTGTGAGGATTGTCGGGCACTGATTTCTTTAAGTATCATGTTTGTTTCTCAATGAACGATCTGGTTTATGAATTCTGACTCCTTTTAATTTTGTTCTCCTTCTTTGTTTGATCTTTGTTTCTTATTGGATCTGCCTGAACTTACTAATTAAATTGCATTTACTATTGTTGCATGTAATGACGTTAACATATATTAACAACACTACTTCGTCTACCTCACCCTTGCTGATGTGTTGGACCATCAATTTCAGTTTTCTTGGGAAAATTTACAGGCTCAATTACAATAGTGTAGTTTTTGAATGAATGAAACAAATCAAAAGGAATCAATAGAATTTGCTCTCATAAAGTTTGTGCTCCAAATGTTCCAGCCTACACAAGCCCTACAATATGAATAGAAAATGAACTCTAAATTAAAACATGAAAAACTATGGTCTTCAACTCATGATGCATTGCAAAGAAGAATATCTGAACCATCTCATGAAATAATGCATACAGACTTTGACTTTTGTGTATCCCCTCTACAAGCCTTGTAGGAATTGGAACACATGAATTGATACAGATCACAGGGATCCTAATCTGATAGTGATGAATGACATGCAAAAAGCCTATTCTAAAGTGGATTGTGTATTCCTTGGTGAGGTATTGTGGAGGCTTGAGTTCATGTAGGAAGTGGTACACATGACGTGTCTCTTCAATGAAGCATGAATATCAGTCAGCTTGAACGACATCACCAATGGTTTCTTCCCTATGAATATGGGACTTATATAGGGTAATCCACTCTCTCTAGTGTTGTATATTTTTTCAAAGAATCTCTTTGCGGGAGAGGTAGAGATGGGGGTGTTGGGATGATATAGAACAAAAAGAATGGCCTGAGACCCACCTACATTGTTGTTTTTGGATGAAATCATCCTATTTACAACAATAAATGTCAGATCCATGACCAATATTAGGTGTATAATGGAGAAAACTGAACTATTGTCGGGACAAACGAGGAAAATGAACAAATTCGGTTTCATGGTGGGCACAAAATAGCAATTGGTGATTGATAATGTCTGTGAGGCACTCCAGTCACACATAATGCAGACGGGATGGAATACCTCAGGGAGCCATTGGGGAAATGTAGGTGGAAACATCATCATTTTGATAGCCTTATTAATAAGATATACTCTGAGATGGTAGTATGGAAAGGGAGATTATTTTTTCTTGCAGGAAGAGTGGTGTTTATTAAATATACATTGGCCTCTATTTTAGTTTATACCATGGCTGCTTCTATGGTGTTGGCTTCCGCACTGGATAAGATTAATGCAATGATGGCGGCTTCCTTTGGAATGTAGGGGATGGTTCCAGTGGAAAAACCTGGGTGGCATGGAAGCACTTGGTAAGGACTTTGAGGATGATGGGCTTGATATCCAAAGCATACAAAAGGCTTCTAATGAAGGTTGAATGGGAAGTTTGCACTGGAAAATCCATTTCGGTATTTGTAGATTGAAATACAAAATGGAGAGAATAATGTTTGATGTAGATTCTCCTAACTACTTGGATTTGAGAAGCTGTCTGTTGCAACACTGGAGGAATATCTAGACATGTTTCTCTTGTTTTGGTCAATATCAGATGGGATATTAGATGAGGACTAAAAGAATTGGTATGATTATTGATGCGGACAACCATTATACAAACATGTGATGCAAGGTTCCATGCTGATGTGAGTAGACATAGAAAGATTAGCGACCTTCAGAGGGAATAAGATTAGTGGGAAAGGAGATTGTTGGAAGGCTTGCTTACTCATGAAGGAATGGCTTTGATTGATGAAGCGGGCCACTGTATTGAGGATAGGGATGACCCATGAGTATGGTGTGTGGAGAAGATGGGTTATTTCTCCCTAAAGAAAATGTGGTGGTGTGTCAGGCACTAGTTAGACAATTACCAACTGATGATAATGCAAAGATGCAAAGTGCAACTAGCATCTAAATGTGGCTTCTGTGAAAATTGAAGAAGTAAAACAAGGGATCATATGTTCACTGATAGTGATTGGGGGAAGATCTTGTGGAAGAAGACTACCAGTTTGTCAGGCATGGACATTGTGGTTGAACAACAAGCAATCCTCCAACACATACTCTCATCATTTTGAGGCAAAGCATTGGATGGATCTTTTATGTCATGGATGCATGGGTGCGTTCCCAATCTTATTCTAGATCATTTGGTGGAGATTAGGCAAAGCACAATTTGTAGAACCACTTCAAGGAAGATGATAGAGTATGGGTGGAAATGATTGATACATTAAGAAGATTAGGACACAAGAAATGCTTCAAGAGGCTACATGATAACAACTCTCAAGATATCATGCAGATGCATGGGCTATGTGAGAAAAGATATATCTTGAAACATGTGATGTTGAAGTCATGGAAACAACTTGATATCAACAATCAAAAGCTAAATCTGGTGGTGGCAGGTGATGCTGACAATATGGGTGTTATTTGGAGATGGGTGTTGGCCGTACAAGGAACATGGAAGGAAGATTGGGGATGGCGTTTAGAGTTTAGCTGCGCTCTTATGACCATGTGGAGGCTGCAATGTAGGAGATAATATTAGAACTGAAGCTATGTCATTATATGCATTTGAATATAAGAAGCTTTGAACAGTTGTACAACAACTCAACAAAGATGTTCTATGAACAGACAACCGTGCCCCAATGGCTTTAATCAAAACTTAGTGATATTAGAAGTGTGCAGGAGGAGAGGTATATCAAGGGATGCATGGTGGAGAAAGGGATAATTCTTCAACTTTTAAGATTGGCAATTGGGAAATATTTTTTGAAAGACCTTGCAATGTTTCATGATATGATACAATCATCTATGAGGGTACATGGCATGGTAGCAATGATATAAGACATATACCATATATCTTACAATAAGATTCCAAGCCTTTTTGACAAAAAAATTGAATTGTAGCTTGATTGTTTACTTTGAAAGTTTGACTTCCAACTAAGGATATGCTTCCTACCACTTTTCAACTCACAATCAAATAAACTACCTTGAAGGGGGCATTAATATTCTAGGGCAAGGCCTATGTGTTAAATATTTCCTATTAGTACAGTTATTGGAAGTGAATGATTGCCACTCCAACTTGTGGTATCATTTCTTATATGATTTAAGGACTCAGTTTCACAAGAACTAAAATCACATCTAAATGCTCCTGACATCTATCTTATAGAAGAAGAAGAAGAAGAAAAAAGAAAAAAAAGACCACCCATATAACTTATAAACAAGACATATATAGTTCACTCCAAGAAGAGAAGAGCTCTTTCAAAGTATAGCTACTAAGCAATGTCAGTCACCAATGAACACAGATAATGCTTTAACATGAGATTTCATTGAGATAAATCTCTTAAAACTGTACCTCTATGCACCAAACTACATCTATTTTACAAAGAAAGACAAATTGACCACCTATAATACATCTAACAAGATATATATAACTAAGACCAACAAGAGTTGAGCTCTTCCAATGTATAGATAATAATCAATGTCAGACAAAAAATCTCAAACCATGTTCAAAAATGATCATAGAGATAAATCTTTAGAAACAAACTCTGGGTATACATGACTAGAGTAGCAGAAAATTCCAAACAGTTGTACACCTTAAAACCCAGACCAAGCAAACCAGAAGACATGAATAATATGCATCCACGACTCAAATTACCTCAATCCTTAGATACTATAGCTATGTCTTCCTTATGAACATTAGCTAGATCCATCCTTAGTGTATTTATCAAATCTCTCTTTCTACATGACTCACTATGTGTGTGACAATATGTTCAAATAGTAATGAGCTTAAGTAATCAAGATTTTTAGAATATAAGGTGTCCAGGACAAAAGATAAATTGTGAAACAAAATAGATAATCATCCTAGTTAGAAGATGAATGTTAATATTAGAGGCAACAGTCTAAATACTTGAAAATTGAAATAAAATAGTCTCAATTAGAAAATAGAGAAATCACAATTGACAATTGTTTTAACAACCAATAAGCACATAACAGTAAGAAGGCATTACGAGCCATCCAAACCAATCACATGTAAAGTCTGTTTGATGAGTCGGTTGTTTTAGGATAACATGCATTCATATTATAAGAAAGTTACAAAGCCCATAGGTGGGAAAAGATTGCAGCTGGTGTATCCAGTGGGTGGATGGCAAAACACAATGTAGGAGTAAGTGGATCCATACATGACATGGTAAATTAGTGGTATTTGAGGACTTTATTACTAGCTATGCACTGTGGATCATGCACATGAACTGATCCCAGCCACATGGAATGTTGTGAGAATAAGTGTCCAACATACACTTTTCTCTATGTCTGTGGTTACTATTTCTATATGTTGTTGCATATTTGGTTAGTATGAGTTTTAATTTATAGCCACCATAGGTTGCAGACTGTCTAGGCGACATGTCAACAACTTATGACGTTGAACATTTAATGATCGTTTTGTGTCGGCATGTGGAAAATAGGGTCTACAATTTCTTACTAATTTATGGTGCACAATATGATGAATTCTTGGATCCCCGTCAAGAACATCCACACCATTGAAGTTGAAATGGTAGATGCAATTGGTTGAAAAATCAATTGACAAATCAAGACAGAGGATGGGTTATGATTCAAGAACCAACGGATTGACATCCCTATTCCCAGCCACCCTAAGAAAGCATCAAGGGACCCCACTTAACTTGGGGGGTCACCCAATAAGGGATTCCAAGATTGGTATGGATGCATTCTATGAATCAGTTGGCTAAGTCCTTATTTCACATATAACTCCAATTTATCTACTAAGGGGCTACAAGGCAATGTATCAACTTCTTTCTTATACAAAAAATTCTAAAACCTACTATAGAAACACATTAGGCGAGCTGATCCTATAAAGCTCATAGTCGGAAGCCAATTCGTATGCATTTCAATTGCAAAGAAGACACACACACACAGAGAGAGAGAGAGACAATAGTGTACCTCTACAAATCCAATTATGTAGCTATTTTGTAACCAACTTGAAAGTTCCATCGCAAGAATTCCAAGAGGACTAAGATGAATAAATAAACCAGAACTCTAATCAAATACCGAAGGGTACACATTGGTCATATCAGGAGAAATGAAGATGCTTTAATTAGCTATTACTCTATAATTTCTATAGATCATCAGCATAAAAACCAAAAGATAATAAGGTATGGTCCAAAGGTAGGGAATTCGCCGACCGTCGGCTAGCCTATGACCACAGATTGGGAGATTTCCTCGATGATAAAAAAATTAGTTTACCAAATCAAAAAATTTACTACTCGTTAGTCAATGGTGACAAAAGCTAATTCTAAATGTTCATTCAAATCAAAAATAGTGTTTGTACTACTACTACTCAAAGCCATTTCTTGATAGTTCTTAGATTGAAGTAGTAAGAATCAAAATGAATTTAAACTGGTATCTCCATATATTAGTGTGTTGTGTTATATATTAACTGATATGTATTTTTTTTTATTTTAAGCAAGTACCACATGAAATATTAATATTATCATCAAAATTATGTGTATCCCTCATATGTCACATAGTCCCAGAGTATATTTGGTTGGTTAGGTAATTGGTTCCCCATGTCAAAATGATATTTGGAAAATATAGTCATGTGATTGTCTACTTCTAATACTTTTTTATTTAGGTGCAATAGACAAGGATGGATGTGGTGACCCAAATAGAGGACATGAGATATAGAGTAGCATATCTAGAAATGAGAAGATGCAAACCAACAAACAAGTGTGCACAAGTGAAGGATACATACGTGCTTATTGTAGAGGGAATGTTGCCATGAAAGACCTCTTGAGGCGATATGATTGGTTGAACAGATTCCTCATACAACAATGACCATGAAATAGCTTTGGAGTTTGAATCTATAAATAAAATGTAAAATTTTATTTGTATTGTATTCACCTCCCCACCAGTGCATCCTTTAAAGATCATCATATCTTGATCAAAAATTGAGCATTCTTTTTAGAATTTTTAATTAATTAAAAATCTAGAAAGGTGAGGCACCCACTCACTTTGTTTAGTCAAAGATGATTGACCATCACTTCAAAGAAGAGGACCAGTTATTAGTAGTTGTAGCTCAAACCTAACCAATTTCTTTAAATCTTCCAAAATAAAACTAATTTCATTAAACATAAAAATGTATCTACAACCA
This sequence comes from Alisma plantago-aquatica, assembly GCA_963693085.1. Lineage (NCBI taxonomy): Eukaryota > Viridiplantae > Streptophyta > Magnoliopsida > Alismatales > Alismataceae > Alisma > Alisma plantago-aquatica. The sequence continues at coordinate 502,531,308 of OY856410.1, read as the reverse complement.
AATCATAGAGAAGTGAGTGGGGAAGCTGTTAAAGACTGGGTTTTTTCTTAATTTCAAAGATGAAATTTCTATTAAGGTGTGTAGGATGTGAGGGAGTGAACTTTGGGGTTTCAATGTGATTTTGATGGTTGATCATATAATGAGGGATCTATGATTAAAATTTGATGGTTTATATAGGTTCCTACTTGTTAGTTGAACATGGCAAATAATGTACACATCAATAGGTGATGGAACAAGGTTTGTATATTTGTTATCTATGTTTCCAATTACCTTGGTTTCATGCTATTGGTGCATAAGCAGTAGCCACAGATTGTACTTTAAGAGAGTTGGTTCTGACCCATGGATGTTATCGGATGGATGAGGATGTAGTTTCCTATTAGCAGTTACGGGGAAAAGGATTCAATTTTGGTTGATCCCCATGTTATGCTTGTGGCTCGGTGAAGTAAAGAAAGTGGGTGGTTTCCTCGTATCACTAAGACCTACAGATCGATCCCTCTCGTGAGTACCATCCTGGGGCTTCTCCACTAGCACCTATAGGAGAACGGCCCATGGCTCTTGCTACTACTATTTGAGAGGCTAGAGGGGATCTACGGAGACAAGAATCTAGTATAAGGTTAATAGAAGAGGTCTTCTGCACGTTCTTGCACCACCGTGATGGATCGATAATATTTCCTTACCTTGAGAAGCCGATGTTTGCTAACGAAGCACAACAGCACCTTGTCGCGGCGGTGCTTGAGACGCAGCTGCAGCAGCAGCGTGGAGGTCACTAGTGATGGCAGACGAATTGGAGTACGGTGGCACTCTAGAAACAGAGTCATGAGGACTCATGCGTCATTAGGCAAGGAGAGGCAAGCGAGCTTGAGAAGCTGGATCCAAGGAGGAGGAAAGACACAACATCGCACGCCGGAGCAGAGTCCCAGGCGGAGGCTCGGAGAGTCCTGTTGTGGACTCGACGAGAGAGATGACGGTGGATTAGGTTGCAGCCATGAACTCACGCAAATAGAGGAAGACAATAGGGAAGGTTGTGTGGAAGCATCCATGGCAGAGAGATACCAGCCTAGCTGAGCAACCGAGGAGATGTTCATCTGTGGAAATTCAGATAGCGTTGTCGAAGAGGACAATGTCCTTAGGAACCAGCACAAAGGATCTTAGCTATGTTGGTTCCTCGTCGGAGCTGTGTAGCGGTGACCGATTCCAGAAGGTGACACACACAGGCGTTAATCGAGCCGCAAGGAGGAGAGCAGTGCGGCTGGCGCTCACACATGCCCAGATATGGAAGGAACGTAGGCGTCAGTTTCCAAGCGGCGACGACACCCTGGAGAAGGAGCCCCACTGTCGGATCCAAGGATGTAGTTGTCCAGAGGCATGAAGTTGAGATCAGGTAGGAGGTGGTGTTGCTTGCTTGGCCACCAAAGGTCCAATCACGGCGGTGCTCGCTGGACGAAGGAGCGAAGAATAAGGACTCCCTATCGTGCGAGGATAGGAGAACGAAGTGTTGGACTCCCAGACTGTGAGTGAAGAGAAAAGAAAGCTAGGAAAACCTGATCCAATAGCAGTGAACCAACCCTGAACCGGCACACAACCAGCAAAGGGCAGCGCTAGCCTAGTGGACACGTGGCGTCCTGTGATTAGTCGATAAAGGTAAAATCTTCAGAAAAATGTAGATCTTTGATAATTCATAGTAAATAGATCGCTTACCAGAAATATACAAGTACCAAAATTCTCAAAATTATGCGTTGAACAATATGGAAGCATGATATCAGCCTTTTAATGCTATAATATCAGTGATATCATGTAACATGTATTATGCTTGTTTCATGAGTAATAAATATCAAATGATGATATAAAATTATGAAAAAATGTCAATAAATCTATAATTATGTTTATAATGCACCTGATGTTAGATATGCTCATGTTGATGCATGAAATCATGTAATTTACTCCATATGGCTAATTAGAGATAATAACCCTAAATAAAATGTATTAAATACATGCATGCCCAATAAATGGTGAAATTTACAGATTAGGTTTATATCAATAATATGAAGCTAATATGTAAATGAGATATCAGTTAGATGCATATAATTCATGTCAAATGAAGATGACCCTTAATACATATGGTTAATGGTGTAACCTAGGGTTAATTAATGTGCACAAAAATGCTATGGAAGATAATGTTCAGATAATGAATCATAATCTGGAATATGACATCAGCAAGATTAACCTAAGACAAGAATGCAAGCAATGATGCACATATATCAATGAATTAAAGGAAACCTTAATGAACATAATTAGGGTTAAGATGAGATGTAACATGATGAGAACCTGATGGTGATGTATGATATTGTCTTAATCAGGGTTTGACCTAGATACATAGTTGACATGAGGGATATCTGATGATTAGATTTGTCTCCTAATCAAGGTATGCCATTACCTCTTACTTGGCTTACTATACAATATGCTTGTGTTATATAGTAGTAAAGACTTGGCATATGGTATTGATTGAAATGATTGTTCTTGTATGATATGTTGCTGGATTTCCCATACTTATTGCTATGAACACATCAAACATAATTTATTCTGTTCCATTTTATGAAAGCACCAACTCTTTGGCAGTGTGCTTGGAAGTGACCCAACTCTTTGGTAGTGGTCACATTGTACATATGGAAGCACCAACTGTTACAACCCCAATTTTGGGTTCATTTTGTTGGGAAATGTAATTTCTCATTTTAAAGATATTGGAACAAATGATGATATAATTTGTGTTGAATAAATGAGTTTCGTTGAAAATAGCCTTGTTGTGTTATTTGTGGGCTTTATTGGCTATTGGGCCCAATAACAAGGATATTCAATTAATTAATGAATAACTGATAATTTGAGATAAGAAAGGTGTGGAAACCTCTAGAAGGAAAATCCAAAGAAGATTTCGTGCCTCTTAGATTCCTTGGGTTCCAAGGAGTCCAAAGTTGCAAAGAAAAGGCAATAGGAAGAGAAAATATCGATTAAGTATTTCCTTGTTAATAAAGAAATTGAAAACATTGATGAAATGGGGAAAATATGTGAAAAGAGGTATAATTGAGTTATCCTTAGTGGGATTTCGTGTCCCAATGATTCCTAATAATAAAAGGAATACCAATGAGGAAAATAAAAGAGAAATAAAGAAAGATCCTCAAAAAGGAATTATTTTAATAAGAAATAAGCAGGATAATGAGAATAATGCATATTGATGCATTTAAGGATAAAGAGTATTTCCTTAAAAAGGAATTTCGAATTCCTTTGAGTTCTTGGGGTTCAAGGAGCCCCAATACAGAGGAAAGAAAGAGAAAATACCAAATTTGCAAAATAAAAGGATAATGTGATACATTATTAATGGTTTTTGAGATATTAATAAAAAGGAAGTATTTTCTGTAAGGAAAACTTAATTTCGAGGCCAATGGATTAAAATCCAAGGGCAAGGATATTAAAAGTGATAATTCTAAAATTTATTAATAATCATAGCATAAGGAATTTCAAGGAGATAAAGAAGAGAGAGAAGGCTATTTCTCATTGATGGATTTGGTTTCCTAGTTGGAAAGGAACTCTTTGATTCACGAATAGCCGACCTGGGGGCCTCATGACCTCCCCTATTTAAGGGGTAGACCCTATGGGATGAGTTCTAGAGATATTCCACATCTCCCACTCTCTTCCCCCATCTTCTCCTTGTTCTTCATCGTGCAAACCCTAACCATGAGGGTATGGTCCTATCCCTGAGCGATGAGAAGTGGTTGATGGCCTGAGTTAAGGTGGGAAGACTCCACGACCCTCCAGATCTAACCGGTTACCAACCCAACGCCCCTGTCGTCACGCAGCTAGTACAGTAGGTCTGCAAACTTGCAGCTATCGCAGCAGCAATGATGGGTTGGGTTTCACCTAGAAACGATCATTTTGGCTGCAAGATGTGGACGCTCCGTGTGCGCCGAGGTCCGTCGGAGGTAGGGCACCCACCTGCGGTGGTCCCCGAGTCTCCAGGAAGGAGAGGCAGACCGCGGGAAGGCTACCAGCGGCGGCCACAGCCGTGGGTTCGAGGTAGAAGACGATTAAACAACATTGGATGATCCTGCCCTTCACGGGATGAATAAACAGCGACTTAAGCAAGGGGAAAACGCGTCATTTCATCATGTTTTCAAAGTGCCCAAGCGATGTTGCATGGAGCCGAGCGACGTGGCACTCTGTGATTGGTCCAAAGAAGGTAAGTTTACAAAATTTATATCTCTCTAATGGTAGCTCGGATGAGTATGCATAAAATATGAAACTTGCTCAGAAAATCAAGAGGAATCTAAATAAAATATAATTGGAGCCTGATTCCTTATGCAATTCGAAAAGTATATAGAGATACTATCTTTAATAGTTTAATCAATGAAAAACCCTAACCTGTGATGATTAATGAGTTAGAAAGGGTTAAATGAGTATATAAAGTTAGCATTAGCCTATTAATGATAAAAAGGATCATTAATTTTGGAAAAGGTTGAATTTGCATGTAATTAGTTTAATTTTGAGTTTAATGTGCATGAATAATTCTTTAATGGGCCTTGAAACCCTAATGTTAGTGAATGAGATTATTAATGGCTAATTTCAAGATTAAATTTGGAATATGCTGAATCTAAGCTAATTCAAGCATTAAGTTCTTAATTTGTAGATAAATGCCCTAAATGTAATCATTAGGGTTTTCTGATGAATAAAAAGGTGGATTAATGGCAAATCGAGTTCATATGTGTTTTGGACCGTAATGAACTATGAATTGATGATAAATGCATATAATGATCTTATCATGGATTAAAAGGATAAAAATTGTAGCTTTAATAAAAGAAGCTTAATGAGCTTAATTAATGGTTAATTATGCTTTTAATCCAGAATTGAGGAATATAAGTGGAAATAATTAGGGTTTGTGATCAATTGTGTTAAATTAGGGTTTAAAATAATAAACGATGAAGGGAAACCCTAATTGCAATGGAAACCCTAAAAGTGGACTAGAAACCCTAGAAAGCGAGCTAGATTTAATTGATCTTAATGACATAAGTAATAAAAGGAAATTGGTATATTTATTTCAGGATGTTGTGTGTGATTGGTTGCTTGATTGGGATTTCTATGTTCTGGTTAATTCTATCTCGAATCTGCAATCAAAGGTATGTGGTTACGCTTATGACTACCCGAATTAGTTTTTTAGGATTTTGTCGATGTTTCCATCGTGACTTGAATTAAACTGTTGGATGTATTTAATTCATGCAAAGTATACTTTGAATATGACTATCACATAAGATATGTGCCTACTAGCTCAGATCCTAGTCCCCTATGTAGTTTAATGGGTTGACCTAGTAAATGGCTACCAATGGGGTAGGCCATCAGGTCACTAAATGACTTAGTAAATGGCTACCAATGGGGTAGGTCCATCAAGTCACATTGAGTTAGAGATTGGGCTACCTATGGGTAGTGCCATGCGACTCAACCCTAGATAATGATCTACATGTTAGGTAGGATCATGTGGGGTCTAATAAGGATCTACCTAGAGAGAGGTAGTAACTCAGTCCGCTGCAGGGACAGCACAGAGATAGGAAATAGGAAAGGATTGAGTGGTATGGTTTAAATCGTAATCTTGACTGCTAAATGATAATTGGTTGAATACTTTGTTATTGTAGTTGCATGATTATTGTTTTCCCCACATACCAGCTTAGTGTTGACCGACGTTTTGTTTGTCGGCATTTTAGGTACAAATGAAAAGAACAAACAGTAAAGTGGCACATGTGGAAATAAATGAGAAGTAACGTGCACATGAGGATTAGTTAGATTAGTGTCTTCAGGGATAGAAGATTAGAAATCCCAGTTTTTTTAAAAGGTAAATGAAGTTTTATTTTATACCAATTTTCAGTTTAGTTGGTAAAGTTTATTAATTGTTATTGATTATTTGTCGAACCTTTGATCATGTTAATTGAATAACGGCTCTAACCTTCGTGTCTCCCTTAATTGGGGGTTACCGAGAGATGGGGTCGTTACACCAACTCTTTGGCAGTGTGCTTGGACCCAACTCTTTGGTAGTGGTCACATTGTACATATGATCCAACTCTTTGGTAGTGATCATAAAGGCCTTAATGCATTCAACTCTTTGGTAGTAATGCATGGAAAATATGCCTAAAAGATATGTGTTCTCTTTTGTTAATGAATATCTTTGTGCAAGTATATGCTTCTTCTTATATTTGTTTACTACTCCCAAGTATTAGTTTTATCTTATTGCTAAGATATGATGAGAGGTATATAAAAGACACGTAGGCATACTCAGTACAATATTCTTGAATATTGTGCTGACTTGTACCACATGTAATCTTTTGTTTAGGTTGAGGACATGTGATCTTGAAGATCCAGTATAGTTGAGAGTTGTGTGGCGAGCTGATGTACAGGTGGACCTGTTGTCTTAAGATCCTGTAGTTTAGTGGTAGTACATGTATATGTAGAAGTTTGATGTTCAATGTGTAATACCAAATGTTGTAACAATTCATGTTGTAATTATATGTTGAATGGTGAACATGTGTGTACGGTTTTAGTATTGTTCATGTGCATGTGCTACTGATTGTTTCCTTCTGACTCCCTTGGTGTTCTTCTTCTTAGCCTGGTGTGGGGTGTTTAAATTGGGATTCTCACTAAGGTGAGGGTTTCAAGTTGGATGTAACACATCAGATTAAGTTTTAGAAAATCTGGGGACGTCACAGGTGGTATCAGAGCATGAACAATAGCAAAGCCTGACATTTGCTCATTATGAAAATCAAAACTAAAGAACCTTGAACTTAATAATCTTTAGGGTTAGATTAGTCATCTTTTAGAGACTAGATCTGACCTAGCCTCTAGATTTGCACCTAGATGTCTGAGAACTAGGTCTAGACTGGTTTTTATTTTGTAGCAAGTCTTTAGTTGTTGTTCTTTCCTTATAGTGCAGTGGTATGGGATGTTGCACTATTTGGAAATAGTGTGCATCAAGGGAAGAGAAATCCTAGGCACATGGCACTCGTTGTCTAGGGTAGCTACACTAGCCTACCCCTTGTTCTCACCCTTTTCACTAGTTTTCATGACACTGTACTCTCTACTATGTATGGGAAACTCGTTTTTAGTATTTGGTTTTTGATTCCAATCGAATCGAACCTCGATAGTTTTCTATGACACTTGTTTTATCAGAGAAAAACTATATCATATTTTATTATATGTATGTATTACAAAAATGTGTCCCCATACATGTATGAGTAGGAGGTGGTCATGCAACCTAATTGAAAGTGTATGACATCAATCTAGAAGAGAGACTAGTTCTAGATTAGATGTCTAGAGCCTAGTTGGAATATATGATAAGAAGAATAGATGAAATAAGTTTTGATGATATGATGTAGGTCTTATATAGATGATATAAGATGGTTTATGATGATCAATGTTTGTCATTGAGGACTTAAGCTCGGTTTTGAAGTTTTGAGATAAGTTTGATTAAGCAAGTATGTGTTCGTTTTATGAGATAAGATATGTTAAGTTAAGACAAGTTGTGAGTCATCATGAGCCTCAAGCTCTTTTACAAAGGAGGACCTCTAGTGTTAGGACCAATTTTGGGGTTAGCTCAAGAGAGAGTGAGACCCACAGGGAGAAGGTCAGAGAACCTAGACTCCATGATATGAGAAATATGTGATATGATATGTCCTAAACTAGAATACTCCTGAGTGAATGAGTTGAGTTACCTAATGCATGATTCCTATAGTCCTTTTGAACCCTAGATGTCCTTGATAGGGCCAAATCCTATAGACAGAGAGAGGCTGGTTATATGCATATATGTGAACATGGATATGAGTACCTACCATCTAGGTGAGGGAGAGAGAGTCCCAAGACCCTGGAGGAGACAACTGTGTTGGTTTCTAGACAGCCTCATGCTCGGGTTGGTGGTTCCATGTAGGACTCTTGTGGTGTATGTATATGAGAGTTTTGGGTAAGCATGTCTCATGGGTACAGGCCTATGAAGAAGATGGTGTAGCATATGTTGGTTTGTGCTTATGTGGCTAGATCTTGTAAGGTTATCACTAGTGCCAATGAGGTAATCTGAGAACCCTAGACAAAGATAGGAAAGATAAAGTATATTCATGTGAGATACTCATAGAGTTGAGTGAGCTCAGAGAGACTGAGCATGTAACTACCCTCATGATATGGGTTAGGAGAACCTCAGTTGGACTAGATAAAGTTTTGATATATGTTTGATAAGCCACTTATATAATTTTTTTAGCACATGCATGATATAATGCATGTAAGGATGTGATCTAATCTCGAGATGTGATATATAGACATGATATGATGGAAACCTAGAAATGGTTTAATAGATATCAAAGTATAAATGGTTAACCATATACATGAATAATGATGATAATGTGAAATTTTTGGCTAACCTTGTGATGAAATCATTAGTAAATGTTATTGTTTATTATGAGTAATGAAATAAGATGATATGAATGGAATATGTTACATTATGTATAAATCTCAGTGCTTAATAAAGAAGAATAATATGCTTAACAATTAGCACAACATAATGATTATGACACCTTGATATAATGAGCTAACTTTAGCTAACTCCTTTGGAATATGGTAATATGATGTGCAAACCTTAATGCATGGGCAAAGATAAGGATGCAACCCTGGCATATGAGATATGTCATGACATAATTAGAGTTTATAAGTCATGGTTCCAATCATTTATAAAGGGAAGATTCACCTAGATGTTTTAAAATCTCCTAGAAGTCGTCTGGATATGGTTCTAGAGCTCTACTCTAGGGATATGTTGCACATAGAGTAGTGCCCTTCATATGGAAGAAGATCCTTAGTTTTCCTAGGAGTAAGAAGATGGCTTAATTTTGAGGATGAAATTTTTTTTAAGATGTATATGATGTGAAAGACTGGGTTTTTGCTTAATTTTGAGGATGAAATTTCTATTAAGGTGTGTAGGATGTGATGGAGTGAACTTTTAGATTTCAACGTGATTTTGATGGCTAACCATATAATGAGGTGTTTATGATTAAAATGTGATGGGTTATATAGGTTCCTACTCATTAGTTGAACGTGGTAAATAATGTACACATCAATAGGTGATGGAACAAGGTTTGTATATCCATTATCTATGTTTCCAATTACCTAGGTTTCATGCTATTGGTGCGTAAGCAATAGCCACAGATTGTACTTTAAGAGAGTTGGTTCTGATCCTTGGATGTTATTAGATGGATGAGGATGTAATCTCCTAGTAGTAGTTACGGGGAAAAGCATTCAACTTTGGTTGATCCCCACGTTATGCTCGTAGCTCAGTGAAGTAAAGAAAGTGGGCAGTTTCCTCGTATCACTAAGACCTACAGATCGAACCCTCACTTGAGTACCATCCTGGGGCTTCTCCACCGACACCTACAGGAGAACGGCCCATGTCTCTTGCTACTGCTGTTTGAGAGGCTAGAGGGGATCTACGGAGATGAGAATTTAGTACAAGGTTAATAGAAGAGGCCTTCTGCACGTTCTTGCACAACCATGATGGATCGATACTATTTCCTTGCCCTAAGAATCTGATGTTTGCTCACGAATCACAACAGCACCTTGCTGCGGCGGTGCTTGAGACGTAGTTGTGGTAGCATCGTGGAGGTCAGTAGCAATGGCAGATGAACTGGACCATGATGGCACTCCAGAAACAGAGTCATGAGGACTCATGCATCATTAGGCAAGAAGAGGAAAGCGAGCTTGAGAAGCCGAATCTGAGGAGGAGGAAAGACACAACATCACATGCCAGAGCAGAGTCCCAGGCGGCGGCTGGGAGAGTTCTACTGCGGACTCCACATGAGAGAGATGATGATGGATTAGGTTTCAGCCATGAACTCACGTAGACACAGGAAGACAGTAGGGAAGGTTGTGTGGAAGCATCCATGGTGGAGAGATACCAGCCAGGATGAGCAACTGAGGAGATGTTCAGTCGTGGAAATTCGAACAACGTTGTCGAAGAGGAAAATATCCTTAGAGCCAGCACAGAGGAACTTGGCTATTCTGGTTCCTCATCGAAGCTATGCAGCGGCGACCGATTCTAGGAGGTGACACACACAGGCATTAATCGAGCCGCAAGGAGGATAATTGCACGGCTGGCGCTCACACACGCCCAGATATGGAAGGAACGCAGACGTCAGGTTCCAAGCGGTGACTACACCCTAGAGAAGGAGCCCCACTACCGGATCCAAGGATGCAGTTGTCCAGAGGCATCAAGCTGAGATTGGGTAGGAGGCGGTGTTGCTTGCTTGGCCACCGAAGGTCCAATCACGACGGCGCTCACTGGACGAAGGAGCGGAGAACGCGGACTCCATGTCGTGCGATGACGGGAGAACAGAGCTCTAGACTCCTAGATTGTTAGTGAAGAGAAAAGAAAGTTAGGAAAACTCGATCTAATAGTACTGAACCAACCCTAAACCAGCCCACAGCCAGCAAAGGGCAGCGCCAGCCTAGTGGACACGTGGCATCCCACGATTAGTCGATAAAGGTAAAATCTTCAAAAAAAATGCAGATCTTTGATAATTCATAGTAAATAGATCGCTTATCAGAAAAATACAAGTAAAGTACCAAAATTCTCAAAATTATGCGTAGAACTATATGGAAGCATGATATCATCCTTTAAATGCTTAAATATCAGTGATATCATGTAAGATGTATTATGCTTGTTTCGTGAGTATTAAATATCAAATTATGATATAAAATTATGAAAAAATGTCAATAAATCTATAATTATGTTTATAATGCACCTGATGTCAGATATGCTCATGTTAACGTACAAAATCATGTAATTTACTCCATATGGCTAATTAGAGCTAATAACCCTAAATAAAATGTATTAAATACATGCATTCTCAATAAATGGTGAAATTTACAGATAAGGTTTATATGAGTAATCTAAAGCTAATATGTAAATCAGATATCAGTTAGATGCATATAATTCATGTCATATGAAGATGACCCTTAATACATATGGTTAATGGTGTAACCTAGGGTTACTTAATGTGCACAAAAATATTATGGAAGATAATGTTCAGATAATGAATCATAATCTGGAATATAACATCAGCAAGATAAACCTAAGACAAGAATGCAAGCAATGATGCACATATCTCAATGAATATAGGGAAACCCTAATGAACATAATTAGGGTTAAGATGAGATGTAACATGATGAGAACCTGATGGTGATGTATGATCTTATCTTAATCAGGGTTTCACATGGGATACATAGTTGACATGAGGGATATCTGATGATTAGGTTTGTCTCTTGATCAAGGTACACCATTAGCTCTTACTTGGCTTATTATACAATATGCTTGTGTTATATGGTAGTAAAGACTTGGCATATGGTATTGATTGAAATGATTGTTCTTGTATGATATGTTGCTTGATTTCACATACTTATTGCTATGAACACATCAAACATAATTTATTCTGTTCCATTATATGAAAGCACTAACTCTTTGGTAGTGTGCTTGGAAGTGACCCAACTCTGTGGTAGTGGTCATATTGTACATATGGAAACACCAACTCTTTGGCAGTGTACTTGGACCAACTCTTTGGCAGTAGTCACATTGTACATATGATCCAACTCTTTGGTAGTGATCATAAAAGGCTTAATGCATTCAACTCTTTGGTAGTAATGCATGGAAGATATAATGGAAAATATGCCTAAAAGATATGTTTTCTCTTTTGTTAATGAATATCTTTGTGCAAGTATACGATTCTTCTTATATTTGTTTACTACTGCCAAGTATTAGTTTTATCTTATTGCCAAGATATGATGAGAAGTATATAAAAGACACGTAGGCATACTCAGTACAATATTCTTAAAAATTGTGCTGACGTGTACCACATGTAATCTTTTGTTTAGGTTGAGGACATGTGATCTTGAAGATCCAGGATAGTTGAGAGTTGTGCGGTGAGCTGATGTATAGGTATACCTATTGTTTTAAGTACATGTAGTTTAGTGGTAGTACATGTATATGTAGAAGTTTGATTTTCAATGTGTAATACCAAATGCTGTAACAATTCATGTTGTAATTATATGTTGCATGGTGAACATGTGTGTATGGTTTTAGTATTGTTCATGTGCATGTGCTACTGATTGTTTCCTTCTGACTCCCTTGGTTTTCTTCTTCTTAGCCAAGTGTGGGGTGTTTAAATTGGGATTCTCACTGAGATAAGGGTTTCAATTTGGACGTCACACATCAGATTAAGTTTTAGAAATTCTGGGGACGTCACAGAAGCATAGGAAAAAGGAATGATTATCCAGCATTGAAGATTTGTCCCTTGCATAGAAAGTAGAACTTGATTAATAAGTAGAAGGTTGTCCTAGTGGGCAGTGATGATGAACTAAAGGCATGACACACTGAAAGGAAAATATGTCTACATATCAATTCCTCACTTAATCTTAGGTGAAGAGGTAGATTGTAATTGAAAGCCTAGTTAAAGACGAAATAACAAATATTAGGTTCAATTTTGAGTCTTCAAAAATCCAACAATGCTCTTCCCTATAAAAAATTACATGTTCTAGTCATTAGTTATTTATCTAATTCAGAAGGATAGTCAACCTCTTACAATATGATGTTCCTTAAAAGAATAAGAGCCACAAAAACATGATATAAGACAAAGTTATTGAGACCTTCACTTAGGGCATGTTTCATCCATGTTAGATGGGTAGTAGTACTTTCTTTCATAGTCAAGGACTACCCCACGAGAAACTAAGTTACATACTAATGCAATTAATTAGAAATTCAAACTTCAAGTGAAATTAGAAGGTATAGATGATTAAACTACATATAGTTATGCATGAAGGTACTTCTCTGTGGAAGCTAATAAATAATATTTTAATGTGAACTAAATTTCCTTAGAAGTGGGAAGTGAGGGAGTTCAATGATGTGCAACCTTCTTATTTTTTAGGTGTTTGGATAATGGGAGGAAGGAGAGGGGGTAAATGGGTAGTAACTTGATATAGGCCATGATTGTATGGAGAAATGAGTAGAATGTGATGGGAAATTCAACAACCTTATTTGAATATGTTAGGTTCTTCAATTAGAGGTCATGAACAAAAGTGAAGGGTTGTTTAGATAATGCTCAGGATAATCCATCAACTGGAGTCATGCATATAGAAAGAGGTGAACATAATAGATATTTATCTCACCTTTTCTCACTTATGTGGATTTCAATAAAAGGACTCTCATATGCAAATGTTCTTCGACGTAGGATGAGGGGCACTTTAGATTCACTACGAGTACTATCACGCCATAAATATTAGGTTCTCATCATAATATTCAAAGGAAGTCATGGTATCACACCATTAAATAACATGGATTATAGTTTGTGATTGTCAAGTAGATAGGAAGACATTGGGTGCTCAATTAAGACTTACATGAAATATCCTTATTGCCACACTAGACTGTGGGAGGAAGCATTATCCAAAGAAATAGCAATGTCGACTGGCCTTAATGAGATCTCATGGTCTCTGGATGTGGTTTGCTAGGTAGAGAGAAGACTCCTAGACCAGGGGGTCGCAAGGTGAAGAAGGGGTTTGTAAGGGAACCTGGGAGAAGGAGACGTCACATGCAATGGAAGGATGATTTCCCAAGTTGTGGGAGGACGATGGTGCAAGCGATGCACAAATGGAACTACTGACAGGGATTGGGGTTGGATCCACCAGGGGCTGAGGGTGGAACCTGCATGGGTAGAGGGTGGAGCCAGTAGGGACGGAGCTGATTGGGATAGAAGGCAAAGCCAACAAGAACGAATGATGAAGGTAGGGAAGAAAGATAGACTATGTTGGTAGTGAAGATGGATGGACTGCGGCAATAGAGAAAATGAATATACAATGGTGGTAGGAAAGATAGACGGATGGTGATGATAGGCAACTCAAACACAGTGGCAGGGACAATGAATGGATGATGACAGTAGGGTATTCAGACACTAGGCTTTGTGGTGTGGCTGCGGCAGCGGCTGCAACATGAACGGGGGGTTGTGGGCGTCATGCACGAGGGGAAAGTGTGTGAGGCGTCAGGTGGTTATTCCCAACACTCATGTTGGGTGATTGGGAGGTAATGTGGAATGTGATGTGATTAGTGGAAACCCTTGAAGGGGGGTTTTCTAGCTTGGTTATAGGGGAGTGATATAAGGAGAGATTTAGATAATGGGAGGGTGGAACTGTGTTTTACCCCCAACATTGGTGCCTCCCGTGATGGAAAAAAGTCTGGCAAACAAAATATTGTGTTAATAGGGATAATCCCATCTAGAAAGGCATTGTATACAAATATGTCACAAAATCATTTTGGGTTAGAGAGGATTTCCTATAGTGGAAGTATGGAATATTGGCATGAAAATAACACAAAAATGCAATATTGATTTTTTAGATAATTATATTTGTATTGATTAGGAGAGTGGATTTGTTAGTCACCTTAGAATCATAAATCAATGAGTTAATATTTATCAAATTTAATCAAAATTATACACATGTTTAAAATTTCATGGCAATTGGATGGTTAACTTAAGATAGATAAGTTTCCAAAACTAAGAAAATTGAGGTGTTAAATGAGGATATACCCACTAATCACCCAGTGAAACAAAGTGTTGACCATCCCTAACCAAGAAAATGCTATAAACCTATGACTCCATAAAAACCATTTTAGATAGCAATGGCAAGGCTTCTCATTCCCTCTCCCCTTTGCTAGCAACTCATGTTGGATCACATACATGAATCCTAGTTAAGCGCGACCATCAACACCTGATCTGCAAATTAGAAAATGGCAAGCCAATATTGAATCCTACAAACCTTCCTTCACTCAAGAAAAAACACATACCTTAACACCACCTACTGTTACCTTCTACATTAAAGAAATATCTACCTGATCACCCCTAAACCTAGAGGTGTCACATCTCTACTGATCAAAAACTTAAACACTACTTGTTATCGTAGTCACACCACTTGGGGAATTGAAATCTACATATACTTTTGCATCTTCATTGAATCAATGAATTTTTGGAGCCCTAGTATCACCTCCTCACCCTAGAAGATTCTCTGATCCCAGACTTAAATAGCAAGAAACCAATTGCCCACTGGATTCTAATGACACACCACCACTTCTCCTCCAATTCTAATGCAAATTATCACACAATGAGTGACCCCTCATCGATCGCCCAGGCCCCTAGTATTTCACCACAACTTAATCTTGCCTCAAACACAAGATATCCATGCTACTCCGTCGTTAACAACCAGTCCAACCTCTAACATCACCACCCACACTAGATAGAGAACATCCTTTGACTTCCAAGCCATCAGCCCACAAACCTGTCACCACTAGGACCCCTAGTTGCTTCCCTCAAGTCCTTGAATCCCCGAACCTATCAACCACAATGTACGACCTCGTTAGTATTTCAGCACCCTTCCTGATCCACTTGTGCATCTGCCTCTTGTGGAAAAGAGCACATAGTACTCCATCCTTTATCTATGAAACTATAACCAACATAACACCTCTAGTAGTGTCACCATATGACTCTTCTCCATGGCCACCCTATTCAACTGTAACCAAGATGAATCATGACTAAGAGGCTTCCTTTGTTGATGCCACAAAATACATCAAATATTGAAGATATGACTAAATGATATTGTGGAAGTCTGAACACATATGGTAGATATTGTGGCCTTCTTGGGAGGGCAGTCCCAGCTCCAAGGATTATCAATAAATATCACCTTTAGTTTATGACCGGCGGGCATGTGAAGATTTGCAGTTGTGTCTCCTACACTGACCCCGAAGGCCCTCTCCACCATGACTCTAGGAAGGACCACCTCACATAGCTGGCCTCAATGTTCAAATATGGTCATTAAAATCACCATTCAATACAGTAGTTATGTGTCCATTATTTTAGATTTTACAAAAATCAACCAACAATTTAAAGACAATTTGAATCATATACATTGAACCTTAATCATGTTCCTAACTAAAAATTATTAGGAAACCTACAGCCATCGCCATTACAATGGTATTAGTTTGGAGAATTCATCACAACTTAGATGATGTGTACATAGGTTACTATATGTATGTCAAATACCTGCGTGGATATGGTATCGCCGGTGTTGCATTCACATTGAAAATCATTTTCCTTTCTTCTACAGCTTCTTGCACCTGAGACTCCTCCTCATTTCTTACCACAGACATGTACTTGACCTGATGGTGTGCTTGGGCCACGTTTGCATTCTCGGCTGGTTTCTGTTGATTGGTGTGCTTGATGGCCGCCACTTCACTTGAGATCTGAGCCATGGTGGTCTCTAATGCCCGCATTTGCACTCCATGGCTTTGCAACGTCTGCCCAAATTTGGTTAGAATGTCACCTTGAGATTGCAATTGCTTACCAAACATGGCCATCATCTCTTGGTTTTGCTGAACCATTTGACTTAGCAATTCAGTGTTCTTGTCCTCGGCTCTTTGTTGTGGTTTGGCATCTGGATCCTGCAGAAAATTATTCGGATCCTTCCATGAAAACATTTTATCTTTCCTCCATGCATAGTCATTGTTTCTGTAGCCTTGTTGTTGCATGGATTTTACTTGGGCTTCCTCATCCTCAGATGCATCTTCCTTAGATAGCAGCTTCTTGGCTAGAAGATCTAGCTTGTCGTTCAGCTCCCTAACTATTCTGGATTCGTCGACAGCCTTGACATGTTCCACGGCACCTCTGTCACCCCATGACTGTTTCCTAGCCATGTTTTTCAATATCTCCCAACATCTGGTATCTGTGTTATTCAGAAAAAATCCAGATCCAGCCGAGTCCAGGTTACTCCTATCATGCTCGGAGAGAGCAAAATAGAAGATCTTCACATGTGTCTCCTTATCCAATCTATGATGCGGACATCTCCTCAACATGACCTGGAATCGCTCCCAGGTCTCAGAATATGTTTCACCCGCCTGTTGGGTGAAATTGTGAATCTTCCTAATCATGTCGTTGGTCTTCTCAGGAGGGAAAAACCTCTCAAAGAAAACCTCCACCATATGATCCCATGATTCAACAAACTCATCGTCGAGGTTATGTAGCCACTCTCTCGCTACTCCTGCCAAAGAACTTGGGAATAGCTTGAGGTACAAAGCATCTTGTGGGAACCTGTCTATCTTATACATGTCATAGTTCTCCACGAACTGGCTGATGTGTGCAACCAGATCTTCATTTTTCAATCCATGAAATGCATTTGATTTCACCAAGTTGATTAATGCTGGATCGATCTTATATGTCGGTATGTTGACCGCCTGTTTTTTTATGGGCCCCTTTGAAGCTGATGAAGAAGACGCTTTGATCTTCTCCCATATCGTCTGTGCTTCAGCCATCTCTTTTGCTTCAGATTCAGAATTTATTTCCTCTTGGTGCTCTTGCTCGTAGTGCTACTCCTCGTCAAATGGTCCCAGAGGTGGAACCTCAGGTGTGCGATTCGCGTAGTCTGCGCTACGTGTATGCACCATGCAAAGTACCTGAAATAAGAAAATCGGGGTTCAGTACTATGCTTTGAATGAGTAAACACAATTATAGAGAAATTTAGGAATTTTTAAAATTGTTTCAAAATAATAAAAAAAATTGTGGCCTAGAATAGCCGCTCTTAGCACTCAAAGTGCCAATAATTCGCCGTATCCCCGGCAACGGCGCCAAAAACTTGACGTGTATTTTACTACGCGCTTAAACACAAGTATACGCGTCGAGTAATATAGGCATTTGTGAGGCCCGAGTCGAACTCAGGGATACATGAATTATTGGAGACTTCTACTAACTAATTGCAATCAGCTAGGTCGAATAACAAAGTAGGGTTTGTTGTCGAAATTAAAAGAAAATAAAATGAAACAAAGAAAACAATCGATTAAAGGTTAATTTAATCAATTCAAAAGGGTATCTTTAGGATTGCAGTTTCACCGCGGGTCAACATTGTATTAGGTTTTATATAATTCCTCACTCTTCTCTCTCTATCCGAGTAGTGGCCTGAAAACAGAATTACCCACTGTCGTGGTGTAATTCACTACTTAGGTTTAGGTTGATTCCACCGTCGTAGTAATCATTCCCCTAAACTAAGCACATTAAGAACGATCTCTCAGTTTCCACCATTAATTTTACAACTCCTTTGTCAAGGGTTTTATCGATTAATGTAGGTTTCGTCTCTTTTCAACCGTTAATCCTTCTGTCGAAGTGGTTAAGGACATTAAGTTATTATTATGGTGATCAAGCATAACTACATATATGGAGAAAACGAAACTATACCATGGATTTAAGAGAGAAAATATGAATTATCAATATAAAATTGTCATACAATGCATTCCCGGGCTACTCCCGATCCTAAAGATGAAGGGTTTTAGCCTCTCATGTTCATCTCACACGAATACATGGTAGAAATAAGGGAATTCATAAGAAAAACGTGAAACAAGTGGGAAAACCCCTGAACGGAGAAGAACCGGTAGATCCTTGGCGTAGAACACGAGCTTCCCCGCCTGTCGGTGGTGGAATTCGTCTTCGGCAACGTCCGAATCACCCGAGATGAGCTTCTGACCTCCGTTCTCCTTTCTCTCCTTCATCGGCACTCGTGCAATGCAAAAATGAGATGATCCTCTCGTGTGGGAAGCCGTCATTAGGTATAAGTCCCTAATTAGGTCGTCAAATAACTCCAGCCGTCCGATCGAGATCAAAACGAATCCAACGCATATCTACCGGCGTCGATACCGCGTCGATGGTATCGACCCAGCGTATTAGCGGTAGCTTTATTTTCTTTTCGTCTGAGCGCCTGTGGTCATCTCGATACCATCGACTTGGGTCGATGGTATCGACTCTCTGTAGCGTCGGTTTTGTCTTTTAGCGACGCTGTAGCTCTCCATGTGTCGATGGCATCGACTTTCATCGATGGTATCGACAGCTTCCTCGCTAGCAACCTGAAGGGATCTCGATGCCATCGACTTGAGTGTCGATGGTATCGACTCTGTGCTGCTCCTCTCGGCTGGCAACCTGTGGCTTGGTCGATGGTATCGACTTCCGTCGATGGTATCAACGGAAGCAGATACCGGGCGGAAACCCTTTCTTCAGAAAATCACAACGAGTTGTGAATACTGTATCTCCATGTAGGCAAGAAGAAGAAGTGCAGGTTGTTTGTGCACGTGCGGAGACAGCAAATGTGAGAGAGAAACCAAAACAAGTTGTTACCATTGAGGATATATCGCCAAGGCCCACGTCCGAGGGAGTGATTGAAGCAAGCTTAGGGGAGGTACACCCGAAAAGCTCTTATGTGCCACCTCATAGGCGTGTTGAGGCAGCAGATGTTTCAAATGTGGTTAATCCTAAGTCAAAGAAAGAGCATCGTCACTTTAAGAAATTCCTGGAGATATTCCGAAAACTCCACATCAATATTCCATTAGTGGAGATGATCGAGAAAGTACCCGCCTATGGGAGGTTCATCAAGGAAATCATCAATAAGAAGAGGCAGATAAAAGACGATGAAATTTATTGGATGAATGAGACGGTGAGCTCTATGATTCACGGGAGTTCACCAAAGAAGAGAAAAGACCCAGGAGGTTTTTACGTTCCGTGCTCAATATGTGGTCAACATTTTCCTAAAGCGTAATGTGATTCTGGAACTAGCATAAATCTCATGCCTTTGGCGACATTTCAAAAGTTGGGGTTAAAAGAGATAAAGAAGTTGGCTGCAACAATTGAATTGGCGGATGGGTCTACCGTGAGACCCTATGGAGTATGTGAAGATGTTCTAGTCAAAGTGGACAGATTCATATTTCCGGTGGACTTTGTCGTCATGGATATGCCACCACTCCAAAGCTGTGAAATTCTCCTAGGAAGGCCGTTTCAAGCAACGGCAGATGTCGTGACTGCTTTAGGGAGAGGTACTCTATCCTTGGGAATTGGAGGAGATCGAGTTGAATTCAAATTACTGAATGATCCTCTAAGCACAGTCCCCAAGGTGAAAATATGATGATCGTCACACCGTCTAGCCTAAGACGTTAAATAAGGGCGCTTGTTGGGAGGCAACCCAACCATCGGTACATTAGGATAGTTTAGTTATAATCGTAGATTGCTTTTATTTCGTTTAAATTTTAGTGTAAAGAAGATACCTTGATCCTCTTGTTCAATGTGCAGGCACAGGCAGGGTCGATACCATTGACACACTGGTCGATGGTATCGACATGGGTTTAGGTTGACAGCTGCAAAAATCGCACTGAGTCGATACTATCGACGGCCCCGTCGATGGTATCGACATACCTACAGGCAGGTCGCAACAAAATTGTCGATGGTATCGACATGCCAGTCGATACCATCGAGATCTCTGGAGAAGTTCAGAATGATTTTGCTCAGTCAACTCGATACCATCGATGGCCTCGTCGATGGTATCGACATGATCACAGGTTGAATTGAAAAAGTGGTGGTGTCGCAATGAAGGCAAGTCGATACTATTGACCCTCGTCGATGGTATCGACATCCATGTCACCGATCCGCGCAAAGACATCGATGGCGATCACGAGTCCACGTTAGCGATCCGGGTGCTGCGTCGATACTATTGACTTCCGTCGATGGTATCGACAGGTCAGCAATCCGGATTTCCCGATCCAGCAAACGTCAGCCGTCGATACTCGCGAGGGAGGCGGATACCAGCGAGACGTGTCGATACCATCGACCCGCGTCGATGGTATCGACGGGTCAACAGTGGCGCCGACCAAGTCTATTTAAGGAGAATTGCAACGTCATTTGACGTCACACCTTCAGAGCAAACTTCCTCCTTTGCGCCGAGCACTCCCCCGAGCCCTCCAAGACTGAAGAGAAGTGACATCGAGCAGGGATCTTCATCGAGCGGAGAATTACTTCTCCATCTTCCCTGAGCTCTCTTCTTCTAATCCCATCTTTCTTGCAACAATGGTGCACGCCGCCGGATCATCGTCCTCGCACGCGAATCCCATGGAGATTGTGGAGTTTGTTCCACCCCCTACTGCTTCCGTACCACGTCCGCGCTTGGTTCACCCTTCTGCGGAGGTGAAGAAGGTTTATGAGGAGATCATGAAGCGGAAGATCAAGCCGACCCGGTATGTGGATCGGAGTATGATCCAGGAGCTTGGATTCGAGGCCAACTTGGCCTATGTGCTGAAGGGTCAAGCACGCCACACCAGCAGAAGGCCAGATGAGCTGGAGCGCCATGCAGATGGGCAGCCGTTCTTCGGAGAATGGCCCACCTACAAGTAATTGGTGGCGGAGTTTATGGTGTATCTCGACGTCTGCGTCGTGCCCAACAATGTGGTTGCATCGGATCGTGAGTGGATCAAGGGCCGGGTATCGTTCCGGCTATTCAACATCAACTACAACATCACTCTTAAGCACTTCAACAACATCTTTAACTGGAACTACTCCCAACATGATCACCGGCGCCCAGATTCCCGCACTGACTACGACAAGATCTTCGCCGAGCTAGTCATAGTGCCGGCGGGAAAGACAGTGAGCTACCACAATGCTGCGGTAGCGGACTTCGAGCATCCCTTCATCCGGGTCTTACACCGGATGTTGAGCCTTACGTTCTTTGCTCGGAGCGATTTAGCATTGAGCAAGTTTCAGGAGAGCGATCTTTTCTTCCTCTACATGCTCCTGAAGCGACAAGAATGCAACTGGGGTGTGTTCTTTCTGCAGTGCGTCTTGGCGGTGAAGAGGAGTACAAGGAAGGCTCCGATCCATTTTGGTGGGCTCATCACCAAGTTGGCGCACTACCTCGGGCTAAATCTCCAGTCCATGACTCCGATTTCCACGAGGAGTAAGGTGAACGTGCAACATCTGCACCGTTCAAACCTTATCCTTCTACCGGATGGGTTGGCGTACGCACACTGCCACGTCAATCATGCTTATCAGGAGTGCGCACTGTCGGATGTCGTCTTCCACATCGAGGTCGCACAACACTTCCGGTGGCCGATCATAGCCGTCGAGTCCGATGAAGAAGAAGGCGGTAACGACGACCAAGAAGGCGAGGCGGAGGAGGAAGAGGAGGCTTTCACACCTCTTCGAGCACGAGTAGCACCACAGAAGCGTCCTAGGATGCATCCGGGTGCGTCTTCATCATCACAGCCCCCGCCGCCATCACCACAACCCTCGCAGCCAGCCGAGGATGTCTACTCAATGCAAGGAATGTACACAATGCTGCAGGATATACATCAGACACAGCAGCAGCATCTAGAAATGTATACTGGTATTCAGGATACTACGAACCGGTTACTTGACAACCAAAGGGCGATGTTCGAGAATGAACATCTCCTCCTCGACAACCAACAACAGATACACAATCGGTTGTAAAGGATGGAGATGCAACAGGAGCCCTTCTTCGACCATTACTGGAGTCAGGACTACTTTGGAGGCTATCCACAGCCTCCGCCGAGGACCCATTACGATCCGAGCTTCCAGGGGGAGTATCCTTCTTGGGATCCTACGACCCCACAGTACCCGCCTCCGCCTCCACAAGAATGATTAGGGTATCTCTGTTCCACTCTTAAGATTGTTTTTGACTATGAGGCCATAGTCGAATTCAAGCTTAGGGGGTAGCTGGAACAGCTCTATCTTTTCTTTTGTTGTTTTTAGTTTTTGCTTTGCTATTAGTTCTTGCATTTTTAGTTTTTGTTTAGGATCCACTTCTATCTAGTGTGACTATGGATGTCGTAAAAGTTGTCATCTCGCTGTTTATTCATGGGAAATTTAAGGGAATTTTAAAAAAAAAATTGTCTTTTGGATAGCTTGACTTGGTTATCCTTGGGAAACTGATCCTATGAAAATGATTGATTATGTCAACTTTAAAACAACATTGCACACTTATACTCCTATTGACTCATGAAAAGTGGACAGTAATGGTTGTTTGAGCCTAACCTAACCAAATGGTAATGAGACCTTAATTGGATGTAAGAGAGAGAACCCTCTAAACCACTACACATGTCAGTAAGGAGGGACACATAATACTCTTCTAAGGTTCAGTCATCTAATCTTGTGATCATTCCATTTCATTTTTTTCATAATCCACCTAAGAATTGGAAGTAAAGTACAATTTTAATTCCTTCTTGTGTGCATAGCATTTAGATAGGAATTGCATTGATATTTTCCATTCTCTTGCATAAAAAACAATATATATAGGGATTCATGCACATTACCTTTAGGTGCATGCCATGTAGTTCCACTCATGACTTACATGACTTTCATGCATAAAGTACACCATGTGTCTCAATTTTTCCTCAAAAGTGATCTAAATTGTTCCATATCTTCGAAATATTGCAAAGATTTCCAAGCGTGAAGAAAATAGCCCAATACATGTATCTCTAAGCAATTAGGAATATGTGGGCTAAAAGAAAGAAAAAAATTCTGAAAATCTGAAGAAAAAAAAGAAAAAAAAAAGAAAAGAGAATTTCGAAGAAAGTGGAATAAGAAGGAGAAAGGAACATGATATCACTCACATTACAGGAAAATTGAGTACATGATGTGGCTTAATTAGTTTTCCATCTCATTTTGAGGTGGAAGGATAGTGCATGCATCATTTCACCCAATTTTAGGCATTAGGGCATTTCTAATGTGCATTTGCATCATTTAGGACATTTTATTTTATGCATATTGAAACTATGCAATACTTCCAAGTTCTTCCATGAACCACCCATTCCATCCACCCGTTGCTCGGATTGGTAGGCCACCATGAATTTCTCCTCACTAATGATTATCAGGAGAACTGCTTCCATGTAGATGGTAGTTAGGGCGAGCAACGTAGTGTAGGCGATCACAAGATGCACCCATGCTGAATCGGCGAACTTTACTATGTTAACTGCCTTATGTGATAGTGTTCATCGGTTTGAAGGATAATTTCTCTTATTGATGATTATTGTCGCCTTTAGGGTAATTACTGTTCTGTGGTTAGAGAAGGCCGCTTTGAGAATGTTCAGTGGGAGTCACATGGGATGTTGGGTTGGTGTGTTGATTTTTAGTTGACATCTGCAATTCTATTCTAAGGATTAGTTGCTCGAGGGCGAGCAATGTTTAAGCTTAGAGGAGTTTGATGTGATGATTTTTAGTCGCATTTATAGACCTTTTTCATATGTGTTTTGTGCTCTAATTACTCATTTTTATGGATAATATTGCATAATTCACTCATTTCGGTCTTTGCCATCATTCTATGTCAAATCCCAATTGTTTTACCATTTTTGAGCATTATTTATCATATTATCATAATTTGTGTGGATTTACTTGGTCTTATTGTGGAATTTCAGGAAAAACAAGTATCTGCTTCCGTCGATACCATCGACGGAAGTCGATACCATTGACCAAGCCACATGTTGCCAGCCGAGAGGAGCAGCACAGAGTCGATACCATCGACACTCAAGTCGATGGCATCGAGATCCCTTCAGGTTGCTGGCGAGGAAGCTGTCGATACCATCGACGAAAGTCGATGCCATCGACACATGGAGAGCTACAGCGTCTCTAAAAGACAAAACCGACGCTACAGAGAGTCGATACAATCGACCCAAGTCGATGGTATCGAGATGACCATAGGCGCTCAGACGAAAAGAAAAGAAAGCTGCCGCTAATACGCTGGGTCGATACCATCGACCCGCGTCGATGGTATCGACGCCGACAGATATGCGTTGGATTCGTTTTGATCTTGATCGGACGGCTGGAGTTATTTGACGACCTAATTAGGGACTTATACCTAATGACGGCCGCCCACACGAGATGATCATCTCATTTTTGCATTGCACGAGTGCCGAGGAAGGAGAGAAAGGAGAACGGAGGCCAGAAGCTCATCGCGGGTGATTCGGACGCTGCTGAAGACGAATTCCACCACCGACAGGCGGGGAAGCTCGTGTTCTACGCTAAGGATCTACCGGTTCTTCTCCGTTCAGGGGTTTTCCCACTTGTTTCGCGTTTTTCTTATGAATTCCCCTATGTCTACCATGTATTCGTGTGAGATGAACATGAGAGGCTAAAACCCTTCATCTTTAGGATCGGGAGTAGCCCGAGAATGCATTGTATGACAATTTTATATTGATAATTCATATTTTCTCTCTTAAATCCGTGGTATAGTTTCGTTTTCTCCATATATGTTGTTATGCTTGATCACCATAATAATAACTTAATGCCCTTAACCACTTCGACAGAAGGATTAACGGTTGAAAAGAGACGAAACCTACATTAATCGATAAAACCCTTGACAAAGGAGTTGTAAAATTAATGGTGGAAACTGAGAGATCATTCTTAATGCGCTTAGTTTAGGGGAATGATTACTACGACGGTGGAATCAACCTAAACCTAAGTAGTGAATTACACCACGACAGTGGGTAATTCTGTTTTCAGGCCACTACTCGGATAAAGAGAGAAGAGTGAGGAATTATATAAAACCTAATACAATGTTGACCCGCGGTGAAACCACAATCCTAAAGATACCCTTTTGAATTGATTAAATTAACCTTTAATCGATTGTTTTCTTTGTTTCATTTTATTTTCTTTTAATTTCGACAACAAACCCTACTTTGTTATTCGGCCTAGCTGATTGCAATTAGTTAGTAGAAGTCTCCAATAATTCACGTATCCCTGAGTTCGACTCGGGCCTCACAAAGGCCTATATTACTCGACGCGTATACTTTCGTTTAAGCGCGTAGTAAAATACACGTCAAGATATGTCTTAAAAGCCCTCCATCGTACACCACAACGTTGTAGAATTTTTTTCTTGTGATCTTTTTCATTTAGATGAAAAACACCCTATACATACAAAAGAAGCAATAATGTTGTCTTAAAAATTATATTTCTTTCAAAGCAAACTAAATTAGAATCAATAAACAAAAAATATATTAAAATAATATCACTTCCACTCATAGGTATATCTTTCCATAGGTGGTCTTTTAAGACATCAGAAACATCATGCCAATTTTCTATATCTATTGCCACCTTACTGCGCGCAGTCGCCCCTACGTAATGTTTGAAATCACAAGCATGTTTCCTAATAGGTGCTCCTGTCACATCAAACTGGACTGCCAATTTCCCCCCCTTTAGCCCTGAGCTCTTGCAGCTTACACATCAATGTGGGACCTCTACTTTTCTTAGCATCACCACTACCATCCTCATGGTGGTGCTCATGCTCAGAAGTTTCATCTTCACTTGCCATTTTAGAACAACCTGTAAGTATACATGATAAAGGAAACATAAGTGATAATAAAAGCACAATTGGTTGCATGATATATGATGTATATTTAAAAGATTACATGCTTGGATGAAAATAAAATAAATAATTAAAAGAATACACGCCTCTAGTATTGGTTGAGTTATTAGTAAAGTAAAATTCCTTCAGCATGGTCTTGACATTTATAGTATTCATCGGTGTTAATTTCAACATTTATACTTGGCAAACTAACTAATAATGGGTTGGAATCATCATACTTTTCATAGTATTCTTCTTCATTTATAGGATCTACAGTAAACTGTCTTTTTACATGAAGAACGACAGACCAATTTTTATTTACAGGGTCATCAATATAGAATATTTGTTTTTCTTGGTCTACCATGATGAATGGCTCATCTTTCTCACCAATCTTTTCAAAATTCACCAATGTGAAACCCAACTCATCCACTAAAACTCCTTTGTTGTTGTCAACCCAATTACACCTAAAGATAGGAACTCTAAAATTTGTATAGTCCAATTCCCATATGTCCTCAATGACGTCGTAATATTACATCTCATCTTCACGTGGTCTTTTATCTTGGCACTAGCAAAATACAACAAACAAGCTTGAACAGTGACCCCACTATATTGGACCACACTACTTTCATCTTGACACTTTGTGTAGTATGAAAATCCATTTATGTCATAACCTTTATATGACATGACATCCATTTTTGGCTTAAGGGCGAGCCATTTTATGTTCTCAACAACATTATTCGGTGATTCAGATAGTTGATTGAAGACTTTCTCTTCAAACCACCTAATAAATGTTTGATTATGCTCTCTTGCAAGCCACATTGAACTGGATCGCGGATGATTTCTCTTGATAAGATCTTTGTGTTCTGTGATGTAGCTACTAACTTCATTGATGTTGTGTAAAATATACAAATGTGCTTGTTCCCACAACTCACGACTAATTCCTTTCACGCGTGCTCCCAAAGTTCCTTAGCCACAATAAGATTCAGTGTGATGGGAATTTTTTAGATCGCTAGAAGTATCATTGGAATTCAAAAAATCATTTCAAAAGTCTATCACCTCCCTAGCCACATAACCCTCAATAATACTCCCTTCAGGACGATAACGATTCCAAACATCATCTTTAAAAAAACTCATGTTGCGTTCAAATAGATACATCCAGTGTAAAAAATTGGACCCAACATCTTCACCTCCCTTGTAATATGTACTACAAGATGAACCATGATATCAAAA
The DNA here is from genome assembly GCA_963693085.1 of Alisma plantago-aquatica. Lineage (NCBI taxonomy): Eukaryota > Viridiplantae > Streptophyta > Magnoliopsida > Alismatales > Alismataceae > Alisma > Alisma plantago-aquatica. The sequence continues at coordinate 502,503,831 of OY856410.1, read as the reverse complement.
GATGTAGGAGGAAAGTACATTTCAAGCTGACACATGGTAACAATTATATCTTTCTATAATTTATTGAGAGTATCAGGATGTATCACTTTGTTGCATATTTCTTTGAAGAAGAAACAAAGTCTTGTGATTACAAACCTTACATGCTTCAGCAATATAGATTGAATAGACATAGGTAAAATTTGTTGCATTAAGGTGTGACAATCGTGAGATTTGAGACCTATCAACTTCAGATCCTTCTTTGATACCAATCTATGAATATTAGAAGAGTCTCTTTGTGGAACCTTAATATTATACAAGCACTCACAGAAAGTCTTTTTCTCCTACTTTGACAAAGTGTAACAAGCTGGTGGTAAATATGTCGGTGACCCCTGATCTCCACTGATAATTCTTTTCTTATACCCACTAATTCTAAATCTTTTCTAGATTTGATGCCGTCTTTAGTCTTTCCTGGTATGTTCAATAATGTATCAATGATGCTATCCCAAACATTTTTTTCAACTTGCATGACATCAATGTAGTGTCTAATTGCCAAAAATCTCCAATAAGGAAGATCTCAGAATATTGACCTCTTCTTATATAGAGATACATCACATGTAAGAGTACAACTACTTGAACTCTTTCCAAAATCATTAACAATATGTTTCACTGTATCATATACAACATTTCCTAGTATAGGTTTAGGAGCACTTCGTTCCTCAGTTGACCCATTAAAGATTTTGCATTGCCTTCGATAAGGATGCAATGTTGGGAGAAATCTCCAATGACCAAGATATATGATTTTACCACCATGTTTTAGTCGAATTGAATCAGTATTTTCCTCACAAACAGGAAAAGCTTTGTATCCTTTTATGCTATATCCAGACAAATTTCCATAAGTTGAAAAGTCATTAATCATGCAAAACCACATAGCATGCACTGTAAAGATCTCTTTACACTAAGCATCATATGTCATAACACCTTCTTCCCGTAGTTTCATTAGGTCATCAATCAGAGGTTGAAGGTAAACATCAATATCATTTCCAGGTTGCTTGGGCCCGGATATCAATATTGACAATATGACATACTTATTTTTCATACACAACCAAGGAGGAAGATTGTGTATAGCAATCATAACAGGACACATGCTATGTTGGCTGCTTAATGTACCATAAGGATTCATTCCATCTGTACAAAGTCCAAGTCTTAAGTTCCTTGTTTCTTTACCAAATTGAGGGTATAATAAATCAATTTTCTTCCGTTGTGGTGAATCAGATGCATGTCGTAGGATGACATCATGATTGGTTTTTAACTCCCCATGCCAAGACAAATTTTGTGCATCTTCTATATTAGCAAATAAGCATTGAAATCATGGTATTATTGGTAGATACTACATCACCTTGGCAGGAGAGCCATTTTTAACCTTAGCTGAATTTAAGGTCTTCTACCTTGACGCACCACATTTTGGAGAATTTATCAAATCATTATAGTCCTTTTGAAATAACACACAATTATTTAGACATGCACAAATCTTCTTAGCCTCCATTCCCATTAGTCACATTATTTTCCTTGCTTGATATGTTGAATTTGGAAGCTCATTGCCTTCAGGAAGAATTTCCTTTAACAAAGACAATAGTGAAGTGAAACTCTTATCACTTCACCGGTTTTGAGCTTTAAGAGTATATAATCGCATCACAACACCCAACCTAGTGAACTTAGTACAACCCTTATATAATGGTTTTTCAGCATCATGGACAATGTTTGCAAATAAAGAAGGTGGATCAATGACATTTTCCCGACAGCTACGTAGCATCTCATCAACCATATCATCCTAAATAGGGTCATCCTAAATCAGTTCATCATTGACATTATCATCATTATCTAAATCTTCTATGCCACAACAATTAGTATCAACATTTTCTGATCCATAATTAAGTTTTTCTCCATGCCAATACCATTCATTATAACCTTGTATGATCCCATTGCATATGACATGATTCTTATTTCCTCAACAATATCAACTTTCAAATTGTTACCACAATTTCTACATGGACAATAGAACCTATCTGTAGGTAGTTTCCTATGTTCCTCAGCAAATCTAATAAATTCATCAAGACCTTTGGCAAATTCTAGACTGTAACGGTTCTTGATAGACATCCAACTTCGATCCATTTTCTAGATCATGTTAAATTTAATTATAAAACTAAGCATTCAATATTGATACCATAAGCTGTAAGTTTTTATTGATAGGAAGTTAATTACTTTTATACTAAAGTGTACCACCTATCCCATTTTTGAATATTTAATCTCACTAGTTACTGTATAATGTATGTTTAGTTTTGAAGAAAATTTCAGCAGCATTTCCCGTAAGTTCTCCAAGTACACTGATGTAAATGGCAAATAGCCACTCACACCTGTACCTAGAGAAAAAATGAGGAAATCCTACTGAAATTTTCTTCAAAACTAAACATACATTATACAGTTACATCCTAAGTGAGATTAAATATTCAAAAATAGTCCCAGACCAGGGGACTATCCAAAATTTACACCTAATGAGTAAATTTTGAACGGGTTTCTAAGTTAATAGATAAATGTATTATTGTCATATTTATATATAAATTTAAAAATCATGCATCGATGATCTCATCTATAAACCCTAAAGTGTCAATCTGAGACTGCACAATGTCTACCCTCATATTTCTGGAATGTATATAATGATCACATATGTGATTGATAACAAAATGTAGATATGAAAGAATATATATTTTTATTATTGGTTGATTTACTAGTTAAATAAAATGGCACATTGGGAGAGTGAGAATAGTATACCTCACTTGAAGGCTGAAGAAGAAATATATGCAAGTCAATAGCAAGTCAATAGCACCTATAAAAACACAAATGCATGATTCAATTCTGTTATGATGTATTAATTAGGGGTCAATATACATAAATTTTAGAGGAGCAGGAAGAATTAACAAATGCAAGATTGACAAATCTTTAAGTTTCAACAACTCATCCACCACGGTCATGCTACCCAGCACGACCGTGCCATCACCACAGTCATGCTGCCCAGCACGACAGTGCTACCTAGTCAATTGGATGACAGTAAGAAGAAAATGGAAAACCGGCCTTCCCTCAATTCATTCATGTTGTTCATCACCTTGACCTTGTGCTACTACCTCACTTTCCCCCCCTCCACCCTCCTCCATCCAACTCCTTTCCCACCCTCTTATCCATCGCTGAGCGTAGGGCCGAGAAGCAGCAGAGGCAAAGTAAACAGATCATCATCGCTTCCACGTCCATCATAGTCCTCCTCATCATCGCGGCTATGGTGTTCTTTGCCATGGTGTAGCTCAACAAGTACGAGCAAGAGGAGGAACAAATTGAGCGGGAGCGTGATGCTTACCTTGTGTTCGGGTACGTTCGGGTGGCGGCGGTGGCGGCGAGCGGTGGCGGCGAGGCCTTCTCTTCTCTTCGGACCACCACGTTTGGGTGTGTTTGGACCTTCTCTACTCTCCCTTACGACAGCGGCAGCTTGCTTCACGTGCGTTCAGACTTTCTCTACTCTCCCTTACGGCAGCGACAACTTGCTTCACACGATGGATGAATTGAAAGCGGAAGAAGCATGGTTCCAGTAAGTTAGTAAGCAAACACCTACTATACCTCTAGTGTCAGTTTACACTGATAACCGACACTATAGGGTCATCTATAGCATCGGTTATCAGTGTAAACTGACGCTAGAGGTAAAGCACTGCCTTTGTTTTCCAGGGTCCTCTATAGCATCGGATAATCTAAAAAACTAACCCTACAGAGTGGTGGTATAAGGTCGGTTATTTTCAAAAAACTGACCCAATAGGTCCAAAGCGGTGCCCACATTTTTTGTTGACCCTATAGCGTCGGTTTTTTGGAAAAACCGACCCCATAGGTCATGGCGCGAAGCCAAAATCATGCGAAATTTTGTCGGGGGAAATGTGTAGGGTCAGTTTTTATGATAAAACCGATGTAATAGTCTATTAGGTCAGTTATTCTAGTAAAAATGATGCTAAGGGCAACGACGTTATTGGCCAAAAATGTAGTAGTGTGTCATACTATAATTAAGCTACATACAAATTTTGAGCCCATTTGGATGAGTGTCACCCGAGGGCAACAAAATTGACGCATGAAACTAATTTGAAATGCATAATTTTTGTGGCCTTTATAATGACCTATAAATGTCCAATGTGATCAATTTTTTATATGAGTTATTCACAAGATGATTAAGAAGATCAACGGATTATATTTTTGAAAAAAATTGAATCATGATAAACTACTTGAGTTTATTCTGCTCCAAATACCCTCGAGTGTATTCTAGCCTAATTATCTCTCTCTCTCTCTATATATATATATATATATATAAATATATATATATATATATATATAATTTACATGCATTGCCATAAAATCGATTTTGATGGTGGATGAAAAGCATGGTTATAGCTAAAACTCGATATCTGTGTGTGCATGATTGTGGTTATTATTCTTGTTTTTAATTGGTCTGCATAATGAGCCTTTCTATCCTTTCTAGATATAAATTAATGCTCTTCTTCCTATTTCCCCTTGAATGTAACTCGGGGTTTTCTCATATACAATGTAATTAGAAATAGGATAGTTTTAATTTATGTTTCGACATGAGATGATGATCTGCACAAATGCAAAATGACTGGCTTGTGAGATGACCTGATCAACTAGATGATCAAGGAGGCTAGACAATAAGAGGATGAACTGATTTACTGGTGGCCCAACTGACCGACTTAAGGTGTCCAGATGCTGCTTGGACCTGAGAACCTGACAACCATTTCAGAGGAGGCCAACAGAGCAACCAAGAGGCGAGCTGGCCAGTTCAAGAACCAATCAACCCAGATCGGTTCGAACACAGATCATCACTAGCAACAACTTGCATATGATGTGGACCATAGGTGGTAGTAATTCCTTATGGCTCCATGGAATTACATTAGCATGGCCATAACCATCGCTTGTGTGTTTTATTTATTGCATGTTCTCATTTGTAGTTATAGCATGTATATGATACATTCTATATATGTGGTGATTGGATAAAGTATATGTATGTATACAAACCCCCTCATCAAAATATTAAGTCTTAGATGGTTTCCATAAGCACAACACATGTGCACTGTCTATCTCATGGAAGTGTGATGGTAGATATATGTGTCTACCCTAGTAGGGTGTATATTTATCATGTTGGATTTTGGGTCAGGCTTAACAAGGTGACCTTAATTGGATTAAGCACCTAGAGGCATGAGGATGATAACGGCAAGGAGTTGTCGATATCATCTATTTGAGAGTTACATATGATGGAATTATCATGATTGTCTACCAGATAGAATCAAGTTGTGGGTGACAGCCCTAGCTGGCTCATGAATTGATGAAATTAGGATCTTGGCCTACTAGAATATTGTACGCTATAATATTCCAAATTGATATTGATTGCTATCAAATTGAACAAAATAGTGGGACCATTAGTTAATTAAAGACATAATTAATATCATCAAATCCATAAAATAAAACCAAATAAAAAATCTTTTGAAAAGTTGCAATATTCCTTTGTAGAATCTAATGTCAAACACAAATACATTCAAATTGTGATCAGTCTTTGACAAGGATAAAACATGATAAAGTTCCACGATTGGTTAAGGACTTTGAGAAATGTTTACATCAATGAGAAAAAGCTCTATGTCCTTGATATACAAATGCCAGAGGAACCCACTCCAAATGCACCTAAGGCTAAATGGATGCTTATTGTAAGCATACCAATGATGCAATAGACATTTTGAATACCTAATGCTATTTTGTATGAACTATGAGTTGCATGAAAAAACAAATACATGGACATTCATGAGATGGTAACATATTTTAAGAATCATGTAAAGCAAAAAAGGTATAATGTCTCCAAAGTGCTAATTTGAGTGCAAACTAACAAAGGGAGGTCCAGTAGAACCCCATGTGTTTATTGAGATTGGATAAGTGGGATGACTAGGATTTTACTTAGGTCAAGAGTTGACCATGAATATGATTATGCAAGTGTTGCATAAATCATATTGTTACTTTATCACATGATTGGCATGTTGATGCCAAAGGAAGGAAGAATAAGGATAAATCCCTAATGGTGATCAATTGAACTGAGTCCTAGGGTAAAAGAAAGGCCAAGAAGTATTATGAGGCTAAGATAAATCCCAAGTCTTCTACACTAAATATATGGAGAAGGGTAAGTGTAAAAGGAATCTGTCCTTTTCACTTAAAGGATAGAGAAAACAAAGTACCACCATTTTCACTTGTTTGGACATTGGAATGGAATTATCCTCTTCATAGAGGATCTCAGGAAGAAGATAGAGATATAGATCTCTACCTCAATACCGGAGAACAACTAAGTTATAACCATATGGATCAAGGGTTGTAGCCACTATAGTTAAAGGTTGTCATTCATGGGCTCATAATATAATTGGTGAATTGATATTGCGTACTTGCCAAACATCATATGTTTTGTATGAAAACAACATTATGATCTTGTATGGTGATGCCCTATGTATCATAAACTATACTTGATAGTTGTAAAGACAAATGTGTATGACACATATATTGAATTACTTGATAACTCAACCATTTAGTACCTATAGCACTGTCATCTAGAGCGTATAAATGAGAAATGCATTTCTAGAATCCATATTATGGTTATCTAGACTTTTTTGGTTATTGAAAAAATAGAGACATGCATGTATTATTTGTTCTACAACATGACAAAAGTATCTATACTAGATGTAGTGGGAGATCGACTATTCCATTAGGACTACTATATACTTATGTGCATAGACCTTTTACAATGATTGCTAAAAGTAAATACAAGTATCTCATTATATTTACTGGTATGATCAGTAGATATTGAAATTTGTATTTAATGAAATACAAGTTTGGCTCCCTTAAAGTGTTCAAGAAGATCATGAATGAAGTATGTAATTAAATTGGTAAAAGTATTAAGATACCTCGATATGATCGATGTTGAAATACATAAATCAAGAGTTTAAGGACCTTCTGGGAAATCATGATTGTGTATCATAATGAACTCAACCTAAAACATATTGATGTGTCTGAAAGAAGGTATCACACTCTGTTAAGTCATGGTGAGATTATCAATAAATCTTACAATTTCTTTTGGGCACATATTTAAACATTAAACAATGTACCGACTAAAATGATTCAGAAGAGACCATATGAGATATGATATGGGAAGTGTCCCGGAGATTATTTTGTAGTGATTGGGATTGAAAGTTTGTATAAGAAAATAGCTTCTTAAAAGTCTTTATCCAAAAATCACATGAATGTTATCTTATTGAATACTACTTATATTCTACCCCGACAACAAAATGTTTGTTGCGAAAGGGAACTTAGCTCTAAAGGAATCAGTGAGAGTAAAAGTAGAAGTCAAAATGTTCAAGATAATTAAGAAAATATTGAACCTAAAGAGGTACAACAAGGAACAAGAAGAATCACAAACTGTTGTGGAATCTCAAGTTCCTTATGTAAACATAGAACTCATAGTTTTAGTAGAACACCTTGAGTTTGAAAGATTACGATATCTTATAACTCAAGAAGGTGGTAAGTTGATAGAGATGAATCAACTACCTACCAAGAAACTATTGAGGAACTAGATTCTGAAAAATGGCTAGAGGCCATAAGATTAATGATGGACTCCATGTACACCAACAAGGTATGACCTTGCTTGATCCACCTGAAGGGGTAAAACCCATTGGGTGTACTTGGGTCTCTATAAGAAGGCCAACATGGAAGGGTAGATTGTTTGAAAAGAGATTCAAAGAAGTTCAATTTGTTGAACATGCTGAAGTCTTTCACCATTTACCATGGTTAAATCCATCTGGAGCATGCCTGTTGTTGCAGCTTAGTAAGATTGTGAGATTTGGCATATGGATGTTAAAACCACATCCGTTAACTGGAATAATAAAAGGATGTATACGTGACACAACCTAATGGTTTTATAAATTCATTAATGCAAATAAAGTATATAAGCTAAAAAGGTCAATATGTGGATTGAAGCAAGTATCTCAGAGCTAGAATCTTCCATTTGTTAAGACAGTCAAAGGGTTTGACTTGAGTCAGAATGAAGATGAAATTTGTGATTACAAAAGAATTAGTGGGACCATATTAATATACAATATATTGATGGGGAATAGTGTCCTTATCCAGAAAGTGTTAAAACATTGGATAGAAAATACCTTCTACATGAAGGGATTAGGTGAAGCATCCAATGTGATAGGGATTGAGGTCTATAGACATAGATCTGGGAAGATTCTTGATCTATGTTATATCTCATACATTGGTAAGATGTTGAAGGGTTCATCATGAATGACTCAATGAGAGAAAACTTGTCCATGTTCCATTGGGTTAGTCTGTCAAGAGCCTAGTGTCCTAGTTCTTATGAAGAATAGGGACACATGTATAGATACCATTGGATCTATCTTGAATGCAATGCTATGTACTTATCCCATTATCTCATATGTATTATACATGACAAGAAGATATCTAGTAATATCGTATGTATTCGACATGACGAGAGGAAATTTAGTCATATGATATCTATTGGTGTGATGAGAGGACACATATAAACCTACCTAGCAATATCGTATGTATTAGACATGACAAGGGGGTATATGCCAGATACCAGTGAGAGTCACTAAACTACCATAATGAACATCCATAGGTGCTTGTGAAGCACTAAAAGGATCCCTTCCTTGAGTATGGTGATAAGGAAGAGTTGGGTGTAAAGAGTTACACCGATGCAAGTTTCCAAACTGACAAAATAATTTCAATCTAAATTTATGTTTGATGACAAATGAAGACTATAAGCTAGAAAGAGTTTTGAGCTAATGATAGTTGTTCAAATCTACAAAAGAAACTGAGTATCTCTGTGTTGTAAGAATAGTAGAGGATATTGTATGAATCAATAAGTTGATATGGGTGAACTTGTGTGAGGTTCCAAGCATTGATGAAACAAAAGAAATATTGATGACAAACATGGAACTACTAGTTAGATTGAGAATCTTGGATAGCTTACTACAACACATCCATCTCATACGAGTAGTCGTACAATGAAGAGATATAAAAATTGTAAAATACTGACTTAAAGCAAAACCCTCTATAAAAGCACTTACACAGCAAAAGCATGATTGCCATGTTAGGTCACTCGGGATGATATCCGCGGGCAATTGGCTTGTAATGACCCCACCTCCTGGTAACCCCCAATTAAGGGAGACCCAAAGGTCAGAGCTGTTATTCAATTAACAGGATCAAAGGTTTGACAAATAATCAGTAATAATTAATAACTTTACCAACTAAATTGAAAACTGGTATAAAATAAATCTTTTCTTACCTTGGAAAAACTGGGATTTCTAAACTTCTATCCATGAAGATGTTACTCTAACTAATCCTCCTGTGTACGTTACTTCTCATTTAATTCCACATATGCCACTTTACTGTTTGTTCTTTTCATTTGTACCTAAAACGCCGACAAACAAAACGTCGGTCAGTATATCGAAATATACTGGTATGTGGGGACAACAAAAAGTTTGCACATATGGCTAACAATTTAATATTCACAATCAAATTATTTAACAAGCCACTTTACATTTTCAATGTGTCATTCTCCACCGATTTTTCCCTAACCCTGGCATACCCCTATAGGGTTTATCTTTTGCCATTGACTTTAAGGCCACCTTCTCAATCCCGAGCTTGGTGCCTGGGAGTCAACTCTCATGGTGCTCCATAGTCAAGTATCATAGACCACCTTCTCATTCCCGAGCTTGGTGTCTGGGGTCACCTCTCATGGTGCCCATCGGTCAACCCTTCTGGGCCTGACCTTTATGGCATCTTCCATCAGGGTGGCATGTAGGTGCGAGAATTCACATGTATATATAACTGTGATAGCCATAGTGACTTTATAATTACACTATGAACATCCAAACTGTTTAGATTACATTCAATGCGAGGAAACATTCGGGAATCCTTCGGGAAACTAAAGCGGTTATTCATAATTAACCACATACCTGATTTGTAGATTCAACAAGCCATTAATGATTCCAAGCAAGCAAATAATCCAAGAAGCAGTCCAACAATCAAAGAATTCCTGAAATTATTCAATTCCTTTTTATCACGCATGTCATTATGATCTATTAAATCTAGTTTTCTTCCTAGGGTTTCTAGTCCACTTTTAGGGTTTCTTGTACTATTAGGATTTCCCTTTATCTTTCACTATTTTAAACCCTAATTTAACGCATTTGATCACAAACCCTCATTATTCCAACATCCAATTATCAATTTCGGATTAAAGGCATAATTAACCATTAAATACATCCATTAAGCCTCTTCTACATTAAATCTACTATTTTAATCCGTTTAATCCATGATAAGATCATTATACGCATTTATCGTTAACTCATAGTTCATTATGGTCCAAATCCCATATGAACTCGATTTGTTATAATTCCATCTTTTATTCATCAGAAAACCCTAATTACTACATTTAGGGCATTTATCCACAAATTAGGAACTTAATGCTCGAAATAGCTTAGATTCAGCATATTCCAATTTTAATCATGAAATTAGTCAATTAAAGCCATTAATAGTCGAATAAGTCATCATTAGGGTTTCAAGGTTCATTAAAGTACATTCATGCATATGGAATTTTAAATTAACTAATTATATGCAAAGTTCATCCTTTTTCTTCCTAATGTTCCTTTTTAGCATTAACAGGCTAATATCCACTTTAATCATTTATTAAACCCTACTAACCACTTTAATCATATCAAAATAGGGCTCTTTAAACATTAATGCATCGAAAGCTAATAATCTCCATTACTTTTTGAATTTCACAAGGAATCAAGCATCATTATATTTTTAATGGATTCCTCTCATTTTTCTGAGTAACTTCCATATTTTATGCATCCTAAACCAAGCTATGGATAATTAGCTATGAATTTTACAAAATCTACTTACCCCGGCCAATGAGAGGCTGCCACACAGGCCTTTCCATGCATCGTTGGTTGTTGCTTTGGGAAACATAATCGAATTACCGAACTGCCCCTGCGTAAGTTGTTTCTTCTTCTTTCCTCAGAGGGGTAGAATCGTCTGACGCGCCCAAGATCCTTCTTCATCCTCGCGAGCTTGCCAGGGCGCCGACCTACAACCCCAGCCGCGCCCACCGCGGCCTCCCTACCTCCTCCCCGACCCCAAAGGTCGCTAGGGAGGGTACTCTTCCCTCTGCCGTACACCTACGCACCAGATGGTGCCTTCCTGTGATGACCCCAGTTTTAGAGTTTTGATACCTAATATAGTAACTTGAGACCAAGATTGTTACATGGATAATCAGTGCCAAATCGAGGAATTGCATGTTCAATTATGTATTCTTTTGACCTATAAGTATGCTTATAATGCCATTAGAAGTTCAATAATAGTTACTTAAGGACAGTTTTGTACATGGGGAGATTAACATTAATTATTTATCACTTTGGAGTACTCATGAAGTTAAATATCCAATCGAAGACTACATGGACTCCAATGAATGAATCATGAACCCTAAGGTGCCAATGAAAAAAAAAAGTGTGACTTGTTTCTTTAAGATTTGATGTGTTATTGATTTGTGTTCTAGGTTTACACACTTATTTATGTGGACATTTGAGGAATTACATTTTTTAACAGATGGCAGAGTTTTTGTGTCAAACTTGGCTAGATGACAGATGACTTGTTGAGGAACTGTTGGCTAAAATTATGTATCTTTCCACTGGACATATCAGATATATATATTTTTGAAATTAGATAACACGATTAATGATTTAGTAATCATATGCATAAGTTGATGCCCAAATAATCCTATCACACAGACGTTTCCTTGAGCAGGTTGTGTGGCACCCTATTATTCAATAAACCAAGGAAAGATGGACTGCTACTGGGTCATCCTTCACCTCCGAGAAGTGAGGAACAGAAAACCTTTGAGGTGCTAGCTAGATCCAATGAAGAGGGGCGATCACATGGTTTATAAATCACAAAATCGTGATCTGTCCAACAGCCCTAGAATACAGACCCATCATTCCTGAAGAATAGCATCAAATGGATGAACAAGTCACCTTCTCCCTGATGTTCTCCATTATAGGATGCAGAGCGGAGTAGAGACGAGGGTCCAGTAGAAAATCCCTTTCATGGAGGAGAATACCTCAGACTGGGATATTACATCATGTGCGCCCAGTTTTGAGGAGCCGAGCCCCACCATGGTCACCAGAACTAGTGGATGTTGGGGAAGGAGGCAGATCCGAGTGGAGCAATTGATGCAGATTTAATCACATCTCTGCTGCTTCATGCATCCTCTACCTGGAACAGATGGCCGCCGACGGGCTCAAGTCCTTGTTCTCCATGGTCCAGGGATATCACCATCGTGGGTGAAAGAGTCAATCTCTCTGCCTCCATCAGAGCTCGACGCCGGCAGGGTTCCTCACCGAAGAACTATTGAAGCCCATCTCCCTTCTTTCGATCAACCTGCTCCGCTGCATCTTGGAGGACTCTAGCCGCCCTAGGGATCAAGGGAGCCTAGACGCATCAGAGGCTGCCGCCAAGATCATCCTTGCCACTAGGAACGATGTGTGAGGGCCAAAGATCCGGTCTATTCCTTTTTGCTCGGCCACAAGCATGCCAGAATTCTTCCTTGTGGCGGCACTACCAACGGCTCACAGACGACTGGTACATAGCACACAAGCAAGAGGGGGGTGCGTTAGGGATATATGGCAAGCCAGAGCCCAAGAACGTGAGGTAGAGGAGAAATAAGCCAGATCAGCTTGAATACTCGTCGGACCATGGTGGCGCTCCTGTAACCAGGTGGAGGATGAGCTTCTGTCTGCCAATCGCTCACCGAAGTCTACCCGCGCGGCGGCTGCGCTAGGAAGAGAACATTGTTCTAGCGTTGTGGAACAGGAAGATCGGAAAGAAGGGTATGAGCCTTTGCTCGACCCCGTTGAACCTAGATGAACCGGCCGAACCAGACCAGGCTACTGAGCCACGCTGACACTGTTCACCAACATGGACCTATGAACCACTGCCACCTCAGGCAATGACAAGGTAAATAACTCATAATATCCAGAAAAATTACCTTTTCTTAGGAAATGTCTTAAAAATAGCTCCAATGGCCCATAAATGCCCAAAAAATACCCTCAGACTCAGAAAAATATCCTCTACATTGCTAGATACCTAGATCAGTCTGTTGATGCACATTTACTGATCTTATATAGTTTAGATGATAATACCCCATTTAGGTTTCATTAAATGAAATAATTTATATACAGCTGATATAAATTCTTAGAAAATTCTTATAGATCCCTAATTATGATTTTAATCCATTTGTGGGCCCTTAATTCAATCGTATTTCCTAATATTAGGTCTTTTCCCATGAATGCATAATTAAATGCTCTCAATCTCATTTTAATGCTAGAAAATAGATTAAGCATAAAAAAATTATGAAATTTGAACCAGACCATAGTTATGACCTTTAGACCAGTATAAAAATATTAGAGGCAAGCTTAGGTCAGTTTAAACCTAGGTTTGGCCTAAACCCTAACTTAGACCTAAAATATCAATGACATAATGGACCGTGTATTAATGATGATTAATTTGTTATTAATCAGGTGATGACCAATTTATCTAGATGATCATGGATATGATTAGAATTCTCTGAACTCAGGTATGTGGATTTATTTAATTATATGACTATGGTTTTCTTCCTTGCAATCATGATATGTATGTATGCTCTCTTCTATTTGTAAATATTGGATGTAGTATTGCTATGTAGTACTCCTTGTTTTGTCACTTGAAAACATAAATTATGAGTAGATGTTTTGTAGTTATTTAAGGTGTTCATTATCCCCCTTACGTGGGAATGGAATAATGTTGGCTAGTACACCTCCCTAGAGAACACGGTGTACGGGGAGTTTCCCTAGAGTACTTGGTACACGGGATGGGCCCAATATTTATGTTTTGGTACTAGTCCACCTTGATAATGCAATTCATCTAGGAAAATGACTTAAATTGGCGTATTTCGCTTAATAGAGAAGTGTTTTCTATGATTTTCCTTCCTTCTGCAAATCTTTTTCAAAAATTATGAAAGCCATAAATATAAGTATCTTTCTACCCATGTACACAACACCTTGTGTGTTGATTTGTTGTTTATCGTATGTTTTAGGTTCAGAGATAGCATGGGAGAAAAAGTACAAGATGTATGCAAGTTGTACAGGTTGTACCTATTATGTAGATCCTAGTTTAGCATACATGTTCTTAGACTATAGAATCTTCATTCAATATGTAATTGTAAATCATTGTGTAATAATTTATGTTGTATGAATATACATGTTGAATGTTGAGAAATGTTATGGTTGTATGTTCATGTATGCGTATTATGCTTCCGCATCACTCTCTAATATGATTGGATGATGTTTTCGGATTCTGACATCTCATTCCCAATAGGGTTTGGAGAAGTCAAAATCCGGGGACGTCACAGTTGGTATCAGAGCATGAACAATAGCTACACCTAACAATTGCTCACCATGATACATAAAACTAAACTTCACCTTTCACTTAAAACCCTAGAAACTTAGTAAGTTGTTCTATAGGGATAAGGTTTGACTTAGCCTCTAAGTTAGAACCTAGATGTTAGAGAACTAGGTTTAGACAAGTGTGTGAAACCCTTTCCATTTAGAGCTCATATGTATTGGGTCGCTATACTGATCTGCACCTTGTTCTCACCATTTCACTAGGTTACATGGCACTAGACTATCTACTGTGTGCGGGACACTCGAGTTTGCTGGTTTGGTTTTGTTTCCCAATCGGCTCGCATCTCGACAATTTTCTCTGACGCCTTCTTTCTCGGAGAAAAACTATATAATATTTATTAAATATATGTAAATAGAAAATGTGTCCCTCACACGGGAGAGTAGTTAGTGCTTGTGCAACCTAAGTGAAAGGGAGTGACATCAGTCTAGAAGAGAGAATAGATCTAGATTAGATGTCTAGAGCCTCATAAGGTTATGTGATACATAGATAGACAAAAGAAAGATGAAGGAGATAAGTATATAGAATCTTATCTAAGTTGATCTATGATGGTATAAGTTCCTTATTAAGATCTGAGTTGTATATGAGCCGAATCCACTCTTAGTGGATCTATGCTAAGTCTTGATGATGAAAGTACATTCTCTTTTCCTACTTAAGATAAGCTAAGTTAAGATAGAGATGAGTGTGCATGAGCCTCAAGCTCTTATACAAGGAGGATGTCTAGTGGTAGGATGAGATATGTGGTGAACTCTAGACAGAGTAAGACCCACAGGGAGAAGGTCATAGGACCTAGCCTCCAATATATGAGATATGTGTTAAAAAAATGTCCTACACTAGATTACTCTCGAGTGTTGAGTTGAGTCCTTATGCATGATTCAAATCTATATGTGAGAATTGGGTAAAATAAAATTATGGGTAGATGACCCATATGATAAAGTCAATCCTTTGGCTAAGTTAGGTCCTAGCTAGAGTGACATATTGTGTGAATCTCATCATTAGTTGCAAGTGAGGTAATATATGAACTCTAGTTATGAGAATATGATGCTTTGTGCAAAAGATACTCAACATACATGTTCTTCCTTCTTCTTCTCCTTCTTAATATACGATGATAGAAACCTCACTTGAGCTATATAGATGATTTATATATGAGGAGTCACTCGTATAAGCTTGACCAATTCAATGTTCCCTTCCTATATCATATATCTAATATCCAAGTCTAAAATCATGATAAGATTGGCCTACTATATTCTCATTCCCCTTTTGTCATACATGAAAGATATAAGTTATGAAAGCATGATCTTGACACAAAGGTCCCTTTGGATCATATATTGCATGACAATATAGTGCTTAATCTTAATCCTTCGAAATCCAATCTTATAGTTTGAGAATTAACTACACCATGATGTGAAACCCTAATATTCAAGCATGTCAACTAAGACCCTCTCACGTGATGAAATTATGATATAATGTTGATCATAAAGATACACTAGTGATGTTAAGTGACAACATTCTAGTAAATGATGCTTGATATTGCCTTACATGCGTTGGTGGTGTGAAAGATTGAACCTTGAATAATACCATCTTAAATTCATATGTATGAACAAAATCTTATCCTTAAGTGACTATGAGGATGTAAATCCTAAAATATAATAGTGTCATGTGATGACTAAGACGCTAAGTGATGCTACAATTCCTTTTAAAAATGATGCTTCAACCTATATAAGGTGGGGTGGGTACACCCTAGATGCCTTAAACCCTAAGATAAGAGCTTAGGGCACATCTAGGAGTATGAGAACCTTGGAATCTAGAAATGGTGATCTATATGAAGTTGAAGCTAGCTATATCACCTTAAGTATGACATTAGTTGAATTTTGAGGACGAAATTCTATATAAGATGGGGTGAATGTGATGACCCTAGTTTTAGAGTTTTGATACCTAATATAGTAACTTGAGACCAAGATTGTTACATGGATAATCAGTGCCAGATCGAGGAATTGCATGTTCAATTATGTATTCTTTTGACCTATAAGTATGCTTATAATGCCATAAGAATTTCAATAATAGTTACCCAAGGATAGTTTTGTACATGGGGAGATTAACATTAATTATTTATCCCTTTGGATTACTCGTGAAGTTAAATATCCAATCGAAGCATACATGGACTCCAATGAATGAATCATGAACCCTAAGGTGTCAATGATAAAAAAAAGTGTGACTTGTTTCTTTAAGATTTGATGTGTTATTGATTTGTGTTCTAGGTTTACACACTTATTTATGTGGACATTTGAGGAATTACATTTGTTAATAGATGGCAGAGTTTTTGTGTCAAACTTGGCTAGATGACAGATGACTTGTTGAGGAACTGTTGGCTAAAATTATGTATCTTTCCACTAGACATATCAGATATATATATTTTTGAAATTAGATAACATGATTAATGATTTAGTAATCATATGCCTAAGTTGATGCCCAAATAAGCCTGTCACACAGACATTTCCTTGAGTGGGTTGTGTGGCACCCTATTATTCAATAAACCAAGGAAAGATGGGCTGCTACTGGGTCATCCCTCACCTCCGAGAAGTGAGGAACAAAAACCTTTGAGGTGCTAGCTAGATCCAATGAAGAGGGGCGATCACATGGTATGTAAATCACAAAATCGTGATCTGTCCAACAGCCCTAGAATACAGACCCGTCATTCCTGAAGAATAGCATCAAATGGATGAACAAGTTGCCTTCTCCCTGATGTTCTCCATTATAGGATGCAGAGCGGAGTAGAGACGAGGGTCCAGTAGAAAATCCCTTTCATGGAGGAGAATACCTCAGACTGGGATATCACATCATGTGCACCCAGTTTTGAGGAGTCGAGCCCCACCATGGTCACCGGAACCAGTGGATGTTGGGGAAGGAGGCAGATCTGAGTGGAGCAATTGATGTAAATTTAATCACAACTCTGCTGCTTCACACATCCTCTACCTGGAACAGATGGCCGCCAACGGGCTCAAGTCCCTGTTCTCCATGGTCCAGGGATATCACCATCGTGGGGGAAAGAGTCGATCTCTCTGCCTCCATCAGAGCTCGACGCCGGCAGGGTTCCTCACCGAAGAACTACTGAAGCCCATCTCCCTTCTTTCGATCAACCTGCTCTGTCGCATCTTGGAGGACTCTGGCCTCCCTAGGGATCTAGGGAGCCTAGACGCATCGAAGGCTGCCACCAAGATCATCCTTGCCACTAGGAATGATGTGTGACGGCCAAAGATCCGGTCTGTTCCTTTTTGCTCAGCCACAAGCATGCCGGAATTCTTCCTTGTGGCGGAACTACCAACGGCTCACAGACGACTGGTACATAGCACACGAGCAAGAGTGGGGTGCGTTGGTGATATATGGCAAGCCAGAGCCCAAGGACGCGAGGTAGAGGAGAAATACACCAGATCAGCTTGAATCCTCATCAGACCATGGTGGCGCTCCTATAACTAGGTGGAGGATGAGATTCTGTCTGCCAATCACTCACCAAAGTCTACCCGCGCGGCAGCTGCGCTAGGAAGAGAACATTGTTCTCGCGTTGTGGAACAGGAAGATCGGACAGAAGGGTATGAGCCTTTGCTCGACCCCGTGGAACCTGGATGAACCAGCCGGACCAGACCAGGCTACTGAGCCACGCCAACACTGTCCACCAACATGGACCTATGAAGCGCCGCCACCTCAGGCAATGACAAGGTAAATAACTCATAATATCCAGAAAAATTACCTTTTCTTAGGAAATGTCTTAAAAATAGCTCCAATGGCCTATAAATGCCCGAAAAATACCCTCAGACTCATAAAAATATCATCTACATTGCTAGATCCCTAGATCAGTCTGTTGATGCACATTTACTGATCTTATATAGTTTAGATGATAATACCCCATTTAGGTTTCATTAAATGAAATAATTTATATACAACTGATATAAATTCTTAGAAAATTCTTATAGATCCCTAATTATGATTTTAATCCATTTGTGGGCCCTTAATTCAATCATATTTCCTAATATTAGGTCTTTTCCCATTAATGCATAATTAAATGCTCCCAATCTCATTTTAATGCTAGAAATAGATTAAGCATCAGAAAATTATGAAATTTGAACCAGACCATAGTTATGACCTTTAGACCAGTATAAAAATATTAGAGGCAAGCTTAGGTCAGTTTAAACCTAGGTTTGGCCTAAACCCTAACTTAGACCTAAAATATCAATGACATAATGGACCATGTATTAATGATGATTAATTTTTTATTAATCAGGTGATGACCAATTTATCTAGATGATCATGGATATGATTAGAATTCTCTGAACTCAGGTACGTGGGTTTATTTAATTATATGACTATGGTTTTCTTGCTTGCAATCATGATATGTATGTATTCTCTCTTCTATTTGCAAATATTGGATGTAGTATTGCTATGTAGTACTCGTTGTTTTGTCACTTGAAAACATAAATTATGAGTAGATGTTTTGTAGTTATTTAAGGTGTTCATTATCCCCCTTACGACGGAATGGATTAATGTTGGCTAGTACACCTCCCTAATGCACACGGTGTACGGGGAGTTTCCCTAGAGTACTTGGTACACGGGATGGGCCCAATATTTATGTTTTGGTACTAGTCCACCTTGATAATGCAATTCATCTAGGAAAATGACTTAAATTGGCGTATTTCGCTTAATAGAGAAGTGTTTTCTATGATTTTCCTTCCTTCTGCAAATCTTTTTCAAAAATATGAAAGCCATAAATATATGTATCTTTCTGCCCATGTACACAACACCTTGTGTGTTGATTTGTTGTTTCTCGTATGTTTTAGGTTCAGAGATAGCATGGGAGAAAAAGTACAGGATGTGAGCAAGTTGTACAGGTTGTACCTATTATGTAGATCCTAGTTTACCATACATGTTCTTAGACTATAGAATCTTCATTCAATATGTAATTGTAAATCATTGTGTAATAATTTATGTTGTATAAATATACATGTTGAATGTTGAGAAATGTTATGGTTGTATGTTCATGTATGTGTATTATGCTTCCGCATCGCTCTCTTATATGATTGGATGATGTTTTCGGATTCTGACATCTCATTCCCAATAGGGTTTGGAGAAGTCAAAATCCGGGGACGTCACACTTCCTCTCGCAGCCAGGGACGCTGGCCTATGCTACCTGGGCCTGCAACCTATGACCGGCCTGGAAGTCGCGCTACAGGTGCGGCAGGGTTGGCGGCGGTCAGAGAAAGGTGAAAAACCACCTTGAAACATTGGAGTTGCTTCGTGCTTCCTCCGAGATCCTTCTACCAAAGTGAGTTGCCCCAAGAGAACCCTAGGTGTTCTTATTTAAGGTTTCAATATGCAAAGAAAAAGCGGAAGATGAGGAAGAGGGAGGGAGCCATGGAATCTCTGGAACACGACCCAGATGGTCTACCCCTTAAATAGGGGAGGTCATGAGGCCCCTAGGTTGGCTATTCATGAATCAAAGAGTTCCTTTCCAACTAGGGAACCAAATCATTCAATGAGAAATAGCCTTCTCTCTCTTCTTTAACCCCTTGATATTCCTTATGCTTTGGTTATTAGTAAATTCGAAAATTATAACTTTTAAAATCCTTGCCCTTGGATTTTAATCCATTGGCCTCGAAATTAAGTTTTCCTTACAGAAAATACTTCCTTTTTATTAATATCTCAAAAATCAGTGTGAGTTGGTTTATGATTGAATCTCATTGGTCATGATATGGAAATATCAAACTAAGCATACAGATAATATTTGAGAACAATGTATCGAACAGACCCATCGTGGGACTGGCACATGGAAGCTATCATCATGGAAGTCATAGTTAGCTCTCATAGTAATGGTGGTGGTTGTGGTTCTTTGACCTAAAATTACTGCACTCATCACATGTAGTTGGGTACAATTTGACATCATCAAATGGAGTCCTAAAACATGGGTTGTTATAGCAGTGACGATTGGGTGACTTTGACACATGGGGACTGATGGTTAGTGATAGATATGGGATTTGTCCCTCTGATAGGAGTATGATATCCAATGCCTCTTGATTATCCAGACTAAGAAATGTATGGACATACACATGTGAGTCAATATATGATATTTTGCTTAGATATATCTCATGTAGCTTGCTCTGGTTTGAGTAGCAAGATTGAATAATAATGAAGATGACTTCTCCATGCCTCTAGTACAATCTCGATAGTAATGACAAAGGAACTATACAAACTTTGTAATACCTTACATAGTTTGTAGGTTGAAGTTGATCCCCAAATTTCCATTTCACTTGGGTAGCAATGATGTCTGACTAGCCACCACTCATTGTTTGTGATGTCATAAGCTAGTTATGGACATTCACTACCAATGTGATATGGGACATATAGGGTCACGCAAATAGGAACTCATCTCAAAAAGAATTTTGATCTTGAATGATGATTGAATTGAATACTAAAGTGTTTAGGTATTTCAATTCACACAAAGGATGAGCTGACTAGACTGCCAAAGAATCGGTTCAAGTGTTGAGACTGTTCTTTGGAGTGTCAGGTTGATTGTATTGTACATTGGTTGCAATTCTTCCTAACCTAGGCTGTGAGATGTCTGTCTCTTTTGAGCAAAATGACTATTTGGCTTAGTGTGAGAAACCCATTTCAATTTCACCAAATGATCATCTGGCCTGGTGCGAGACGCCCGTCTCAGTTGCACCAAACTCCCATTTCAGGGGTACATCAAATTGAGTACTAATTGGAATTGAATTACCAACATATGTGAAGAACTATAAGGTGCACAAAGACTGTCTTGCGTGTGAGATGACCGTCTCACTGGGAGAAATGACTGTCACACTCAGGTTGTGAAACTTCTAGAAAAGTTGCAAAAACTCAAGATCTTCTTGTCCTTTCCACTCCGTCTTTAGTCTCACATTGGTTGGGGACTGGGAACCCTGACCCTAACTCCTCCTATATATAGAGGGGTATTGGGGGCTTCCCAAAGCACGACTAGTACATAGAAAATTGAGAATCAGTTTCTCTGACAATTTTCGTCCTATCTAGTTGCAGTAATCACGAGAGCCTAGACAAGTCCTACCCGACTTGGGAGGAATAACCATGCCAGAGAAACAACTGAGGATCATTTTTGTGGGAGAGCATGTTGGTGAATAGTGCACCAATGGGAGGGTCAACTCGTTCCCATCCATTCCTACATGCCAAAAGGAGTTCTAGTTGGTCCATGTAGACTACTCTATAGGAAGGAGTCCTTTGGCTACTACTAGGAGGGCAACGTCAATTTCTAGTCTGTGGTGAGATCAGAGGAGCCGATTCACCATTTGTCTGAGTCTACTGTCTATGGAGGAGCAGTCAGATGAGTCTGAGTGCAACTAGGAGCTGCACAAACACCATCCAAGATAGAGTGTTCATCTACATCGACAAGGATTTTCTCTGGACTTGCTCTAGGACCAAGTGTATCTTCATGAAACCATCACCCCATTGCATAGTAATTGACGTGATCCGCTAGTTAATGGGAGATATGTTAGTAAAATTTTGTTTCCGCTGCTGACATGATGCTTTATTTACCTTCACTAGTTTCTACATTGGCCGAGGTTGTGTTATACGTCCATGATTTGAGATTTCATATTTTAACAATTCGAGACAATGTCATACTTTTAATATCATGATTTTGAGCTCAAAATCAATGGGAGGTCCCATCCTAGTCCTAACGATAGCTAAAACCTAGGTCATAAATTTGGAGTGTCAAAATAGTCATCATTTCAAAATTTTGTATTATGAAAGTCACTGTTTGTATATCAAAGGTGGTCTCGAGATTCGTATCATGTTTCAAGATTTTGTAGATCAATATCGAGAGTTGACGTTTAGACATCAAGATCATATATATAAATATTTCTAAATCTAGGTTTAGCTTCCTATTTAGACCTTAGGGGCGATCATTCACCTATATACAAAAATCGAGCAGTATTCAAGCAATATTTTCAAGATTCCATTATCATGGTATTCAAGGCTGAGGAATGATCTATACCTAGGTCTATCTCGGAAGTCAACCACAAGCTATATTCAACATTATCATATTACAAGATCATCATTAAATCAAGATTAAAGATTGAGTATCAACCTAGATTTAGCCTATTAATCTTAGGTAAACCAAGCCAAATTGGGTGAAAGGGGATACCTTTCCAAACTGTAAATAATCAACGAGGTGAAAACTTCAAGGTAGTCATAATAGGGATGTGACCTTAGTTAGGGGAGTCAACTACCACCCTAATCAAGCACATTACCTACATTAGTCTTTATCCATTGAGATTATTCAGATAGGGATAGAATTGATGGTAAAATTGTTGGCGTATATGCCCATAAAGCCATCCCAAGCGATTGCATGGAGTCGGATATTAATTAATCAATTAATGTGATTATTTAGTTATTTAATGAATTCTGGAATATTTAATTAATCCACGAGAATTTTAATTAACGCAGTGTTTTTGTTTACCTAAGGGTTTAGGAAACCCTACTTCCCTTTGTATCCTATTTAAAGGAGGTTGACGACCGATATCGAGATAAGATATTGAGAGAGGCTTTTATGTTTATGCTCACGTACATAAACCCTAGCCGTCATCATCCTTAGGAGAGAAAGGAGAGAAATGTGCCGCTAACTAGCCGCCGCAGAGACTCGACTCCTTCCCGCCGGCTTGGGAAGCATGACGTGGAGTTCTGTCCATCCGCGTGGACGAAGTAGAGACACAAACGCAGATATGCCTGTGTTCGGAGGACGTCAACAACCACTTGTATGCGCTACGAGTGGTGTACATCACCGCACCAAAGGAGCGCCGCCGGATCTTCCTGCGGCAGTGAATGGGAGAGAAGTTTCGTCTGTGTAAGGCAGCGTCGTTGCACACCTTTTTGCAGAGGGACATCACTGGACTTGCTCTGTGATAAGGTATATCCCTCAAACACTCCATCCAAATACGTTGTTGTAAATGAGATCCTGTATCAGGTTGCGTAGATTTTGTTTCTTCTGCCATGCATGTTTTCTCTACAAAACCCAACAGTGGTATCAGAGCAAGGTCGATCTACGACATATTTGGATCCCCGCACAGGGGCGCTGCCCCTGTGTACCCCGCATAGTCTGCGTGGAAGTCAAAAAAATTATTTAATGGGGAATGTCCTGCATTAAAAGTACTGCAATTTTAATATGTATATATGTATATGTAGATATACCTATGATAGCATACACGTCGCCTTTAAAATCTATTTTATGTGCGGAATCCATGCACGATTATGGCCTAGTATCCCCTTTTTTTTAATCTTGTGAATGGATGTAGATGTCTTGTGGATATGTCTATTTGTGTATGCTATGGATGTATAATGGTTTCATATGGATCCTTTGTATAAAGTATTCGGCTTGCATGTCGAGCCTCATCTCTTATTTCAAAGTGTAATTAATTCTTTCCCTTTATTTTTGTACTCATATGATGTAATAGAGATAGGATTAGTTTTAGTCTTTGTAAACTTGATGTAAAGAGGCCACTTGAAGATCCAACTCCAAGGGGTGTCCATGGAGAAGCACCATGAAGATCTAATTCCAAGAAGCAACATGAAGACCTTGTTGGGTTTTAGGGGAGGCAGAGCAGGCAGCGGAAACAAAAAAAAAATTCTCCTCCCCGAACCCAAACCGAGGAAACGTGTCAACGTCTATACAATAGGAAGGTAAGGTTTGTGGAATCATACCTTGTCCCGAGGCTTGCTCGGCGACAATACCTCGCAGCTAGTGTGGTCTTCGCCTCTGGTCTTGGACGGTGTTTGTGCAGCTCCTGGTCGCACCGGGACTCACGACTCCTCCTGACATCAGGACTGTCGGGTTGACAGTTGTCCTCCTGAGTGGCAAAAACCTCCCACCTCTGTAGTAGTCCACACAGACCACCTGGAACTCCAATCTCCTTGTCCCACAAGGAATTGGAAGGATTCAAACCCTTCTGTTGGTGTACTAGTCGCCAACACACTCTCCTACTACCAGTCGCTTTCTGTAGTTGTCTTTCCCTTGCTGTGCCTCCCTTATCGAGTAGCACTTGCTCGGGCTCTGTCAGTTACCAAAACCAGAGAGAATGACAACTTTATAGAGCAACTGGTTGCACTGAGTTATGTCTTGAGAAGCCCCCAATACCCCTATATATAAGAGGGTAATGGGACAGTGTTCTCTATCCCGGGCAATGCAGGACTAAAGCAGGAGTAGAAGGGTTCGAGAATTTTCCACAAAAACAACCAACTACGTAACCTGAACCGATCGTTTCAACACTTGAAACGGTCGGTTGGGCACTTGAGCCGATCGGATGGACCTGAGCCGATCGTTTGGGGATCCCAGCTGATCGGTTGGTACCCTGAACCAATTGGTCGATGGTCCCAATCCGACTCAAATTGTCTTTCCTTCTTTCATTTCGAATCGATATCTATTCCCAATCCTTTTCCCAATTTTATTGGGCAAGTGAAACGAAAAGAAATTTCTCACCAATCTTATGTTCCCAACTCGCTCGGTTGCGCCAGTTGAACCGATCGGTTCAACTCTTGAACCGGTCGTTTCATATGTGCATGAGCCGATCGACTCAACACCTGAGATGATCGGTTCAACCAGCTCAGCCGATCGGTTCATCACATGAGCCGATCAGTTGGGAGTGCAGATTGTGCAAAAATAGTCAATTGCAGTTCCAATCAATCTAATACTTTAATCAATCAATCCAACACCTTGAATACTATGATTTTGAGCTATTAATCAACTGAGTGTTTAATTGAACTACTAAACTCCTTTAGTAATCAATCTAAACATAGTTTGTGGACAAAACTCCTCTTCCAGGTTAAATCCTATGTGTGTGACCCTACAGGTCCTTTTTCACGTTGGCAGTGAAAGTCCATAACACTTATGACTTCACAAGCAATGAGTGGTGCCTAGTCACACATCAGTGCTTCCCAAGTGAAATAGAAAGTTGGAGAACAACTTTCAATCCTACAATCCGTGAATGGTGTTACAACAAATGTATAATTCTTTTGTCACTGATATCCCGAATAAACTCGAGGCATGGACCAGTCATCCTGTCAACGTTCATTCACTTTCTTGATCTCAGAGTAGATTGGAAGAGATATGTAATGATATCAGTATCACATACTGACTCACACATGCGTACACGCCTTTCTCAATACTACTCATCAAGTGGCCATGGATATCAAGCTCCCTTAGGAGGGACAAATCCCATATCTATCACTCACCCCTTGAAAGCCCCATGTGTAAAAGCCACCCAATCATCACCTTTATAACAACCCATGTTTCAGGACTGCATTTGATGATGTCAAAGTGTACCCAACGACATGTGTTGAGTGTAGTGATTTCAGGTCAAAGAATCACATTCACCACCATCACTGTGAGTACTGACTGTGACTACCATGTCATGGTTCCATGTGTCAAACTCACAGTGGATCTGTCCGGTACACTTGTTCTCCAACAAGTACCTATGTGTTTGGTTTGATATCTCTATATCATGACTAATGAGATTCTATCATCAACCAACACCACAATCTAGTCTTGTGTGTCATTGTTGTCTATCTACCTTCCACAATGACATCCGACTAGGGACATGATAAGAATGTACAAACTCTTAGCATCCGTATGATCTCATCGTTCATGTCCTCAACCTGAAAGCATACGTCATTGAGTATTGTCATTCTCTAGACATTCAATTTTTTCTATGACTATCTCATATGACTGAACCAGAAAGAATTGGAAGCTTGCCTTTGATGTTTATCAAATCAATCTCAATGTATCCCATCAATCATCCCATGATTGGCTCTCAGGGCATACATACCAACATACCCAACTCCAAGGAGTGTCCATGGAGAAGCAATAAGAAGGTCCAATTACAAGAAGCAACTTGAAGTTCCAACCTCATGAAGCATCCATGAAGTTGTTCATTGTAATGTTGATCATTACATGCTTACAGGTTGATTCACAGGTGTTGCATGAGATGCATAAGACCATAGGTGGACCGTAATTGTTGTTGCTCCAAATGATTACAATAGTATGGCCATAACCGATGTATTTTTGTTTGTGATTGCATGCCTATCGTTTGTGGTTGTGAATATAGTAATATATGATACACACTATAAGTATGTGGTGTTTGGATATGTATATGTTTTAATAAAACCTCTCAATCAATAATATTAAGTTTTAGTTGCCTTCCATAAAGAAACACACATGAAAAGCTTGATCGACTATGTGTGGGCACGCCTCCGCGTGGTACACTGTCTATCTCGTGGAAGTGTGATGGTGGGTGTGTGGGTCTGCCTCCGCAGGGTGCACACTCACCGTGTTGGATTATGGGTTGGACTTAACTAGGGAACCTTGATAGGATCAAGTATCTAGAGGCACACAGATGCATCATGGCAAGGAGTTGTGCATGATCATATATCCAAGAGTTCCATATGATGCAATTGGCAAAAGTTGCCTACCTTAGTATTTGGACTTTGATGTCGGCGTTGGCTGGGCATTGATCCAATTATTTTGGATCTTGGCTCACTAGAAGATTGTGCGTTGCAATCTTCTGATTTGATAGTGAGGGCTATCAATTTGAATAAAATAGTGGGAGTGTAATTAATTAAAGGCCTAATTAATCTCGTTTATCAAATCTTTACAAGTCAAAATGTTTTGGACTAAATGCAAATTTTTATTTTGTAGCAATCAAATGGAAAACAACACTCACACTTTCTCGTTGCGATCGATCCTTGAAAAGGACAAACTTATCAAAACCAAGTTTCAAAACTGGTTTAGGACGTTGAGAATTGTGCTCACACTTGAGCATAAGCTCTATGTCCTTGAAACACTAGATCCAGCAGAACCCACCACAAATGCACCCAAGGTTGAAAAGGATGCTTACAAGAAGCACCTTGATGATGTTGTGGATGTCAAGTGCATGATGTTGTGCTCAATGATCTATGAGTTACAAGAGCAAAATGAGAGCATGAATGTCATGGAGATGGTAACATATCTCAAGAACATGTATCTACATCCAGCAAGACAGGTGAGATATGATGTCTCCAAGGCTTTGTTTAGGAGCAAGATGAAAGAGGGAGACTCAGTTGGCACCCATATACTCACCTTGATTGGGTACGTGGAAAGCCTATCCAAGATGGGATTTCCCCTAGGTCAAGAGTTGGCCACTGATGTGATTCTACAATCATTGCCTGAATCATAAAATCATTTTGTAATGAAGTACAACATGAACAATCTTGACAAGCCGTTGTTAGAATTGTTGGGCATGTTGAGGACAGCTGAAGCAAAAATGAAGAAAAACAAGCCCAAGTCTATGATGATGATCAACAAGACAAAGGGAAAGTCAAAAGGCAAAGGCAAGGCCAAGAAAGGTTCTAAAGTTGGGCAGAAGCCAAAGTCATCCGTGCTCAAAGCTAAAGGTGGGATCTCCAAGGAAGGCAGTTGTCACCATTGTCACCAGGTTGGACATTGGAAAAGAAATTGCCCTCTCTACCTGGAGGAACTAAGGAAGAAGAATCAAGGGATAGAGATCTTCACTTCAGGTATATACGTTATTGAGATAAACTTAAATACTTCTTCATCATGGGTACTGGATACCGAATGTGGATCTCACATATGTTCTAATATGCAATATCTGATAAGAAGTAAGCCTTTACGAAAGGGCCAAGTCGAGCTGCGGGTCTCTAATGGAGCAAGAGTTGTTTCCACCCAAGTTGGAGTTATTAGTTTATCTTTGCCTACGGGCCTTGCAATAGAATTAGAGAATTGCTATTATGTACCTGCCATTAATAGAAATATTATTTCTGTATCTTGTATGGACAAGAGTGGATTTGAATTTCACATTAAGAATGGAAAATTTTCTATTTCAAAAGACGAGATCTTTTATGGAAATGCCCCTATGTCTTACGGTATCTACTTGTTAGAACATAAGACTAGCATATACAACGTAAATATTAAAAGGCTAAAACTTGACAACTCAAACAAAACATACTTATGGCATTGTCATCTTGGGAACACAAACGAGAAGCGCATATCTAGACTCCATAAGGATGGTTATCTAGACTCTTTTGATTTTGAATCATTAGAGACATGTGAGACATGCTTATTAGGGAAGATGACCAAGACTCCTTTCACTGGACACAATGAGAGAGACAATGATCTGCTAGAGCTCATACATACTGATGTATGTGGACCTTTTAGATCAAATGCTAGAGGAGGCTATTAATACTTCATTACCTTCACTGATGACGTCAGTAGGTATGGCTATGTATATCTTATTAAACACAACTCAGAAACTCTTGAAATGTTCAAGACTTTCATGAATGAATTTGAGAAGCAACTTGGTAAGAGTATTAAAGCACTCCATTCCGATCGAGGTGGCGAATACTTAAACCAAGAGTTTGAGGACCTTTTGAGAGACTGTGGTATTTTATCACAATGGACTCCACCTGGTACACCACAACATAATGGTGTATCAGAAAGAAGGAATCATACATTATTATACATGGTATAATCAATGATCAGTTCATCCGAACTTCCAATATTGTTATGGGGATTTGCTCTTGAAACTGCAGCGTTTACACTTAACCGTGTACCTTCCAAATCGGTTCAAAAGACACCATATGATATATGGAATGGGAATCATCCCAATTTGTCTATGTTAAATATTTGGGGATGTGAAGCTTATGTTAGGAAACAATTTCCTGAAAAGCTTGGACCCAAATCAGAAAAATGCTATTTTGTTGGATACCCCAAGGAAACTCGGGGATACTACTTCTACACACCAACTGACAACAAAGTGTTTGTTGCTAGGACTATTGTATTCCTTAAAAGGGAATTTATTTATAAAGAAATCAGTGGGAGGAATGTAGAGCTCGAAGAAGTTCAAGATCAACAAGAAAGCAGAGAACATGAGGAGGTACATAAGGAACATGAAGACTCACAAATTGTTGTGGAGTTTCAAGTTCCAAATGTAACACAGGAACCTCATAGGTCTAGTAGGACATGACTTGAGCCTGAGAGATTTGGATTTCTTATGACTTAAGACAGTGACGAATTGGGCATAGCAGATGAGCCAACTTCCTATCTAGAAGCTACTAAGGGACCATAATCTGAGACATATCTTGAAGCCATGAGATATGAGATGGAATCCATGTACACCAACAAGGTATGGACCTTGGTGGATCCACTCGAAGGGGTAAAACCCATAGGGTGCAAGTAGGTCTTCAAAAAAAGACCTACATGGATGGAAATGTTCAAACCTATAAAGGTAGATTGGTTGCGAAAGGATTCTGAAAAATTCAAGGTGTTGATTATGATGAGACCTTCTCACCAGTTTCCATGGTTAAATCGATCAGGATTATGCTTTCCATTGTAGCTTATCATGACTATGAGGTTTTTTAGATGGATGTTAAAACAACATTCCTTAATGGGAATTTACTCAAGGTTGTGTACATGACACAACCTGAGAGTTTTATCGATCCAAAGGAAGCCAAAAAAGTCTGTAAGCAACAAAGGTCAATCTATGAATTAAAGCAAGCATCTCAGAGCTAGAATCAACATTTTGATGAAGTAGTCAAAAAGTTTGGCTTTAGTCAAAATGAAGATGAACCTTGTGTTTACAAAAGGGTTAGTGGGAGCACAGTCGTATTCCTTATATTGTATGTGGATGACATACTGTTGATGGGAAATGACATCCCTACTCTTCAGACAGTAAAAGGTTGGCTAGGGAAGAACTTCTCTATGAAGGATTTAGGCAAAGCATCCTATATACTAGGGATCAAGATCTATAGAGATAGATCTATAAGGCTTCTAGGCCTAAGCCAAAGCACATACATTCACAAGGTGCTAAAGAGGTTTAGCTTGGAAGGTTCTAAGAGAGGTAACTTTCCCATATCCCATGGGGTTATGATCTCTAAAGCCTAATGTCCTAGTTCATGTGATGAATGGGCACACATAAGTAAGATTCCATATGCATCAGAAATATCATGTATGTGATGTTATGTACTCGTCCTGATGTGTCGTATACTTTGAGCATGACGAGCCGGTATCAGTCAGATCCAGGTGAATGTCACTAGACATCCATAAAGAACATCCTAAAGTACTTGAGAAGGACTAAGGATCAATTATTGGTATACGATGGTGAGGAAGAGCTCGTGGTAAATGGTTACACCGATGTTAGCTTCCAAACTGACAAAGATGACTATAGATCGCAATCTGGATTTGTGTTTTTCTTGAACAATAGAGCTGTGAGCTTGAAGAGTTCCAAGCAAGAGACAATTGCGGATTCTACAATAGAGGCAGAATATATTGCCGTATCTAATGCTACAAAGGAAGTTGTGTGGATCAAGAAGTTCATTTCTGAACATGGAGTGGTTCCAAGCGCTGGTGATGCAATTGAGTTGTTTTGTGACACCAACGGAGCAATTGCACAGGCTAAAGAACCAAGATCGCACCAATGTTCCAAACATATTCTATGGTGGTTCCATCTCATACGAGAGATCATACAACAAGGAGATGTGAAGATTTGCAGAGTACCTACAGAAAGCAATGTGGCTGACCCAATCACAAAAGCACTTTCACAGCAGAAACATGACGGACATGTTCAATCACTTGGATTGAGATTCATGAGTGATTGGGTATAAGTGTAAGTGGGAGTCTGTTGGTATGTATGCCCATAGAGACTATCATTTGATGATTGTAATGGGATACTATGTAATCGATTTGTAATACTACATTGATCATATCAATAAAGGCAAGTTTCCAATCTATATGTTTGTGTTTTATATTTTGAGATGAATATAAAACTTATAAATGTCTATAGAATAATATACTCAATGACATATGACTTCAGGTTAATGATCTGAACAGTGAGATCATATGTATGCTAAGAGTATGTACTCTTGTTTTGTCACTAATCGGTTGTTATTGTGGAAATATCCATAGACATCAATAACACATAAGATTAGAATGTATGTTGGTTGATGGAAGAATCTCATTATCCATGATATGGAGATATCAAATCAAATACATAGATACTTGTTAGAGAACAGTGTATCGAATAGACCCACCTTGAGAGTGACACATGGATACCATGATTGGTAGTTAGAGTCAATCTCATAATGATGGTGGTGATTGTGGTTCTTAGACCTGAAGTCACTACACTTATCACATGCCGTTCGGTGTACTTTGACATCATCCACCGTGGTCCTGAATAAGGATTACCATAAAGATGGTGCTTGGGTGCACTGTGACACATGGGGATGACTGTGAGTGATGTAGATGGGATTTGTCCTTCCTACGGGAGTTTGATATTTCGGCAACTTGATAAGCGAGACTGAGAAATGCATGGCCATGCTGATGTGAGTCAATATGTGATATTGAGCTTACATATATCTCAGAAAGTCTTCTCTAGTTCAAGGAACATGGATTGAACATTAAAGAGGATAACAATTCCATGAATCGAGTTCAATCCGGATATCAGTGACAAGGGAACTATACAATCACTATAACACCAGTCATGAATGATAGGTTAAGTTGTTCTCCAACTTCTCCAATTACTTAGGTTGCAATGAAGTCTTTCTAGATACCAATCATTTCTTGTGAAATCATAATATGATTATGGATATCAATGCCAACGTAATTTGGAGCCTACCGGGTCACACGCATAGGATGTGTTGGAATAGGAGTATAATTGTGGATTTGATTGGAATTGCTTCGAATCACATTGATTACTCAAATGTTTAAGTAAGCGATTAGAATAATATTGGAGTGACTGGATCTAAGTGCAAGTGGGAGTTTGTTGGCGTATATGCCCATAAAGCCATCCCAAGCGATTGCATGGAGTCGGATATTAATTAATCAATTAATGTGATTATTTGGTTAATTAATGAATTTTGGAATATTCAAATTAATCCACGAGCATTTTAATTAACGCAGTGTTTTTGTTTACCGTTGGGTTTAGGAAACCCTACTTCCCTTCGTATCCTATTTAAAGTAGGTTGACGGCTGATATCGAGATAAGATATTGAGAGAGGCTTTTCTGTTTACGCTTACGTACATAAAATCTAGCCGTCATCGTCCTTAGGAGAGAAAGGAGAGAAACGTGCCGCTAGCATGCCACCGTAGAGACTCGACTCCTTCCCGTCGGCTTGGGAAGCACAATGTGGACGATGTAGAGATGTAGACACAGAGACACCTGTGTTTGGAGGATGTCGACAACTACCTATACGCGCTACGAGCGGCGTACATCACCTCACCAAAGGAGTGCCGCCGGATCTTCCTGCGACAGTGAACGGGAGAGAAGTTTCGTCCGTGTAAGGTAGCATCGTTGCACACCTTTTTGCTGTGGGACATCACCGAACTTTCTCCATGATAAGGTATATCCTGCAAACACTCCTTCCAAATACGTTATTGTCAACGAGATCCTGTATCTGGTTGCGTGGATTTTGTTGCTTCTGTCGCGCATGTTTTATCCACAAAACCCAACAAAAATCACATCTATCAAGATCATAAGATCAAAGTTCAAGATCATAATAGGGCAACTAGTTCAATATTTTCCATGACCGGGGTCATAATTGTATTGTCTTTCCTTCACGATTGAGGTAGTGATATAGTTTGAAAATAGGTGCATGATTTAGGTCCATGCTCATCATATCAAAATTGAGATTACAAAGAGGCATCAATAGTCAATAGGGAAAGGTGCCTTTTGTATTAAAGTCTAACATCATGCTTTTGAGAGTCCTATGGCTTAGTCAATTGACGACATGATTCTATTGTGTCTCAAATAGGGTGTGTGTTTGCTTAACTATGTTTTAAGGTTTAGTTAGCAATAGGGAAACATGAACTTAATCATTTGGGACCTCACCATCAAATGAGGTATAAGGCATAAGTCCTCCTTATTTCATTATTTCAGAATTTTTTATCATTTACCTCAAACATAGGGAGCTTGTGGTCTAGTTTAGGTGAAATCGATTTCTCATGAAGGGGTCATGCATGAGTATTTAATTTGAATACTCTTATTGATAAAAATTGAGTTTTCAAACTAAGGCCATATCATGCCATTAACTTTCACAATTTCTAGTAACTTTTATTTTTCACATACATAAGTTACCCATGTATGAGAAATCATGTAGTAAGAGGCCACAAAAGAAGGACTACACGACGAGATGAGAAGATACCTAATATTCATCTACATGGGTGGCTTAAGTTAGTCCTCAAAGAAGAGATGAGATGCTATAAGACTCTCTAGGGTTTCAATGAAGAACCTTTAGGTTCATTTATGGATAAATTAAGGCTAGGTAATGCCGAGAATCTCAGCCACCGTGAAGATGAATATGAGAAATTATGCCAGAATCCCAAGCCTAGGCACCTCAATTTTCACCATTATAGATTTTAGGGTTTCTGGGGTTCAAAAGACTTGAGAAATTATTTGCTTAAAGTATAGAGAGTGTGTCTTCTCTAATACAAACTATCATGGAACCATTCCTACACCAATCCCAATCCCACTGCTTAGACAGTGGTAAAAGGATTGAATTGCCCATCCCTGAGTGGCCCAATAGGATCTCACACACTTGCATACATTAAGAAATAATAACTCATAAATAGGTGATTTAAAGAACAAACTATCCTAAAAAGGAGATTTTGCCAATTTATTTTGGTCATTAGAGTATATCAAGTGTGGAAGCGATCCAGTCAACGTAACATTTGTCTTGCCTAAAATCAAGAAAATGAAAACATAATCAATGCAATTGCACGATACACTATCAAATACAAGTAAAATAGTTTATATCAAAACAGTACACTTGAAAATAATTATATTCAAAAGTATTACAAGAAATTTTCCAAGACTAATATTTATTAGAAAAATTATTTATTTCAAACAATTCAATTTTATTACAAGTTCTCATTATGCTGATTTGAGAACCATGCTTATATATTTTGTGTGGCTCCATCGCCCCAACCAGAAAGGGGAAGCCACAAGGATCCTTCCCTCCATATGAGGTAGGAGGTCAATGTACAAGTTCCACCCTCCAGATGAGGAGGTCTCTTACACTCAATATCAACATTATCAACATTATCATCATGAATATATGGGTAGTCATAATGGGTAATGTCATTTATGTTTTCAAGTTTGTCTCAAAATATAATGTAAGAAAAATACAAGCCTAATCAATAGGGAATGATAGCTCAAACAAGTATATAACCAAGTATAAAATAAATATATACATCAAAAGTATCTTCAATATAATCAAGGAGGAGATATAATAGCATACCTTTCAACAAAGATTTAGAGTACATATCTCAACAGTAATAGGTCAACCCTTTGAGTTATATACTAATACAACAATACTTGGATCACGGGTCAAGATTATGATATTTGAAGATCATGTTTCATTATTCAAGATTAGGATTACACTTTTCCTATGTCAATCTTAGGGTTAGGTCATCCACTTATAATCAATGTACTTCAAGATGTCCAACATTATTTCAAGTGTCAAGTGTAATTTTGAGTGCGAATGACTTACCTGGGTTTTCTAGGATCATATGTGTTAACCCTACTTTTATTACAATTATCCAAGTCATTATCATCATCATGAACAAATAACATCATTGGTTTTCAAATTTAGATCAAGTGTCAATTGATATACAAGTAAGGTCAAAGATTAAATATTAGGTCTAAAGATAAAAATATTTCACAAGATTTAGGTCAATCATTAAGATACCATTGTCAAAAAAATTCATAGGAATCATATTCAAGAACAAATATAGATCTAGATATTCATTTGTCAAGTTATGATTTTCTAGTCTCGAGATGAACATCAGCGTCAAATATTAGGGTTTCCAAAGGTTACTAATGATTATTGAGTCACTTGACAAATTAAATAAGCAAGAGATCAAACGTTGGGATAATAGTGAAATACATAAGGAATTTGGCTCCACATGTATTTTTAGTAAAATTCTTGGGTTTTTCTATCCAAGATAGACTATGCATTAACTTTTGGAGCTAAGAATCAAACAAGTTTTTGTCAATTTGTTGATTTTCTGAGCAAAGTGGAGGTAGAATACCTAATATGCAAAATAGGTGATTTTTGGATCACTCAATCAGGAAATTGAGATTGCACCATGCAAGCATGTAGCTTGTTGATTGAGACGCACCAATTCGATATTTGGTTTGGCCAGTTCAACGCTTGATTTCTTGGTTAAAATGATGTTCATTGGACTGACTGGTTGATTCAATGGACTGACGGTCTGAGACTCTTTCCCCTTCATCACACAGGCTTCACGCCAGCCACAAAGGAAGGCATAGGAGCTTGCCGGTGTGGGGGAGTTTTGGGAGTAGGACCGGTCTGCACGGGCAGGAAATGTGACACCGACACTTGTGGCACCCTTAAGAAGTTGATGGAGGTATCAGATTCTTGAGAGGAATAGAGGAGGAAGAACACCCAAAATGGGTTGTGCGGTGGCGCACACTGATAGTATGGGATCAGGGAAAGAATTGGAGGCACTTGGGGCTGAGGGAGAAGGCAAAAGAAATACACCAAGAACGATGAGGTGGTAACGAGTCATAGGAGGCCTATTCATAGGATTAGGATTAGGTTTTTTGCTAGATTAAGTTCTTGCCCTTATCCATGGCCGCCAAAGTGAGATGAGGCAATGAGAAAGGCAACCGACGAGCAGTAGCTCAGGTGGTCACAGCATGGTACCCTCATGAAGGGTCCCGGGTTCGAATCCACCTGGTGGTGCTGTTTAGAATTGCTTCTCCCGTAGCGCAGCTGGCCTCTGCGCTACTTAATGGACTATGGTATGTGTTTATCGTGTGCTAAATGCAAGTGAATGTATTTAAGTAATGTAGGCCTTGTGAGACCCGAGTCGAACTTAGGGGAAGGTGAATTTCAGTAGACTATTACTATCTGGTTGCGATCAGCTTAACCGATTAAAAGAGTTGATTGGTTTTAAAAAAGAAAATAAAATAAAGTGAAAACAAAGCGAGCGATGATTAAATGGTGGTTTAATCAATGAGGATGGGATTCCTTAGGATTGGCAATTTCACCACGGGGTCTCATTGTACCTAATATCTCGCATAAATGACATAGATTTTATCGAATCTTGGATAGAGAGCATGTAATCAGGATTCCCCGCTTCCATGTTACAATCGACTAGCTAAATCTAAGGCAATTCTACTTCTGTAGCAATTTATATCTTAGATTAGGCACATTATCGATGACTCTGGTTATCTCTCCACTATTCCTACGTCGCCTAGTCTAAGGAATGTATAAGATAGTGTATTATAGTGGGTTTTATAACCTTTAATTCCCTTTCTAGAGTAATTATTAGTCTAATTATTTACCTATGGTCATGTAGAATAAGTAAATCAAGTAATCTCTATATTTATATATCCAAGAAATGAGAATCCTATATTAA
The DNA here is from genome assembly GCA_963693085.1 of Alisma plantago-aquatica. Lineage (NCBI taxonomy): Eukaryota > Viridiplantae > Streptophyta > Magnoliopsida > Alismatales > Alismataceae > Alisma > Alisma plantago-aquatica. The sequence continues at coordinate 502,466,741 of OY856410.1, read as the reverse complement.
TTCATGCAAAAATTCAGTACAACGGTTCCCCGGGCTAGTCCCGGGTCCTAAGGAACGATGGGGATTAGCCCTGTATGGTTAACAATGAAGAATACATAGGAGTAGAGAAGAAAAATGTGGGAAACATAGATAAAACTCATGTAACCCCTGAAACGAAGTTGTTCCTAGAGATCCTCCTCGAGAAACATGCGTTTTGCAGTCTTCCGGCAGCAAAATTACCCGTCAAAGTTTCCCAGATCACCCGATTGATGGTCTTCGGCTCTAGTCTCCTCTCTCCCTCCTTCTTGGATGTCGGGCGGCTCGATCTCCCCTTAGGCACAAAAAATGCTCAACCCTCAGATTAGAATGATCTAATTTAGTGCAGAATTTGGCAGATCCCGATGATGTCGATACTATCGATACCAAGGTCGATAGTATCGACCATGATGTTGATATTTCCTTTAAATTTTGAGTTCTGGGGTTTATTCCTGATGAAATCTCGATGCTATCGACACTGGGGTCGATAGTATCGACTCTATATAGTGCAAAAGTACCTAAAAAGTACCGAAACATGTGCATAAGTCTGGGGATTATATGAAATCATATAAATATGATAAAATAAGTATAATTTGATGCAAATCGAGTTTAAAGGCCAACTATTGTAAATTATGCAAATATAATCATGAAAATGACAAATATGTGCATAAAATAGATATAAAATAATCCTATAAAGTGAATGAAAACCCATGCATCAAACTTCCTTCCCCTAAGCTTAAACCTCGCTCATCATTGAGCAACAAAACCTTGGATCTGATTGAGATAAGTTAGCAAAAGGACATAAATGCATGAAATGCATCTGAATCATCCCCACTTTCTTTCCAAAAATCGTCCCTCACTGATCAATGAACACTAAATGCCATCCAGGAGACTGATGAATGCATATTCATCCTGACTTTTAGTCGCCCTTTTTATAAAAAAAATTGATTCAATACTTTCAATTTATCTCTTAAATCTCACAAATTGCAAGTTTTCTAAATAAATCTAATTATTATGACTTTTGATGAAAATTATATTGATTTGGTGCAGGTATAAATCAAGTTCTATCATCACATGAAATTCACCAAAGAACCTCCCACTTTTGATCTTAACCAAATGGTCTGCTCTAACGGTTCTTACCTTTCGGTTTTAGATATTCACCCACACTATCTCAAGACCATTTAACCCCATTCGGTTTCAAGACTGCATGATCCTAAAGGATCCCTAGACCATTTGAGTCCATACGGTTTCAAGATAGAATGAACACAAATGGTCTCAAGACTAGACGTTGTCTAACAGTTTCAAGACCATTTGGACCTAGAACCGATTGAATACTCTAAACCATTTGGGATGAAGACTGTTTGAACAAACTAGACCATTTGGAGCCATTCCATCCCAAGACCGTTTGGAGCCATTCAATCCCAAGACCGATTGCTCGCAAGACCGAATGAAGCTGAGAGAACGATAGATGAAGACCGTTTGGTCACTTGCGTGAAGACCAAATGGAGGAAGGATCCAAGACTGTTTACTTATCAAGCTGCAAGACCGTTTGTGTGGCATACATCACATAAAAACATAATTAACTAATGCGGAAGCGTTCATCAAGCAGTGGATTAGAAAAAATCACTAAAAATTAAAACTATTTGCAAAGAGATCCACACATTGGAAATCTTTCTCTTCAAGAGCCAAAGTATAACATTTACATTCTTTTTCAAAGTACATGTCTTGTACTATCTCTTCTCGAGATTTACAACATCAGTTGTTTCCAACATAAAATATAGACATCATATAGCTTCGAGTGCATCAAGCCAAAAATCTCGAATCGATTCATTAAAACACAAACTAAAACTCCGAGGACCTGAGAGTACAGAGACGACACATAGGACTCTATATACAACTATACATGACATGACAACCAAGGTCTCCACCTGAGACTTCACTTTTGTCCCTACTGCTGTTTTTGTTCTTCACCTACTGAAGGATTCTTGTCTCCTCATCTGCGTCCACCTAAAAATGTGGTTCCCACGGGGGTGAGATAATTATAAAATTTGTCCCAGCGAGAGATATAACTCTCCGCCAGTAACATTATTATTACAACTTAAGAAGATAAATATGAACAAAGGAATCATATTTATTTGACAGCATATATTTGGATGTCTAACAGATTAGAACATTATTCCAGTGCAACTATAACTTGATAGAATCAACATATCACTTATCCTTTAATGAAAATGAAGAACATGTATAACATCTATTCAAACTATAGAATCATTACCACTGTATTAACTCTCTTCAGGCTTAGATCATATATCTAAATCCTGGCATTATCATTGTGGAATCATGGCCCGTAGCCATACACTTTTCATAAAGTGTTGGGATCTTAATCCCTCAATTCACCACTGGGAATTCTCATCCTTTCACAATTTCCATTCCCTAACCATGTGATTCTGGGTATTTAAACCCTTAGCTCATCACCTGAGCATTGTTACCACTTCCTTAGGTAACTAACACCTTGAGGTCATCTGACCAAGGTAAGTATGGTACTTGATGCCCACTAACTCTCTTGCTACCTCTTACCAGACAATAAGATATATTATGGCACACAAGGCCCAATAAACAAATTTAAATTAATAACATATCACAACTCATACCTAGCTATGCCAATCATCTCATGATACCTGTATGGTTAGCACATATGATAGCAACACATCAATTATCTATCAACATCATGCAAAAACAATGTATTAATAATTCAAGGGTATCACCCTTAATCCTTTACCAGGATTAGGATTTCCATCATACATCTCATGTATCATTCATCCAATCATATTGGACTTATAACACAACAAGGTATACTAGCATTTGGAGTGTTGGATATGATATCTATCATATCTTAATGTATCGCTTCCCTCAACACCTTCATCTTACTTGAGTTTATTCCCTTAGCTTGTATTAGGGTATTTCCCTTCCTAATACTTATGATTCATCACATTCATCATGTAATGTAATGGTCATGATTCATCTATTTAGAAAATACAACTATTTCCAATATTAAGGATTCATCCTTAAGTTAGGAACTAACAAAATATCCATGTTATATCACTTTCAAAATACCACTGCCATTCTACCTTGCACGGTCGTGCAAAGGGAAGCTACCACGGCCGTTCTACCCTGCACGGTCGTGCTGAGTACAGTCGCCACGGCCGTGCTGCCTTGCACGGTCGTGCTAGGTACAGTTGCCACGGCCGTGCTGCCTTGCACGGTCGTGCTACAGGGATCACCACATGAATCATATTTATATATATGAATTCTATTCTTTGATCCTTTCAACTTGATTAGGTCACATCAATCCTTCAATCAAAAGCATACAATTATGATTAACATAGTGTATCAAGTCATTGATCCTATAAGCAATTAGGGATTCATCCCTTATTTGGCGCTAATCACTTAGTACTATTAGGGTTTCAACCTTTGTACCTTCATTGATTATCATTACTAATCATCATTGGGTCTATAGAACATTCATCATCTTAATTCTCAAAGATTCAATCACATTGGATCTCCATTACATAAGGTATCCAATTGAATTAGGGTTTCCAATGTTGATTCCTTCAATCATTGAATACATGGAACCAATCATCAATTGGACCTATACTCATACTTCAATTGAGTTTAATAGGTCAACCTTCAACTAATTTTACCCTCAATTGACCCTCAATTGGTCATCAATTAGGGTTTGATTCAATTGAATTAGGGTTTGGAATCGATGATCCTTCAACACTAATCAATGTAAGACTAGTCACTTTGAAATCATTGAACCCTCATTCAAATTGAATATGACCTGACCCCAAATGGTCTTGAGGTCGTTTGGATGACCTCCAAATGGTCTTGAGACCGTTTTCCCATGTCCACATCATAATCCAAGTCAACCAATTAAAGTTTGGATCATTGGATTGATCACCAAATCAGCATTTGATTGCAAATTAACTTGGTACCTTTGGACCTTCAAACACCTAACCATACTCAACCCTAGACCTCCAAACGGTCTTGGGTGACCACCAAATGGTTTTTAAACCGTTTGGATGAGTTCCAAACAGTTTTGAAACCGTTTGGCTCATCCATCATTTGGATTCTAGTGAAAATCTATCAAGGTTTGGTCTATTAAGTTGATCAACAAATCAGCACTTAATTGCAATATGATTGGTACCTTTGGACCTTAAATTGATCCACTATACTTGACCCCAGACCTCTAAACGGTATTGGGTGAACCCCCGAATGGTTTTGAAACAGTTTGGGTGATCCCCAAATGGTCTTGAAACCATTTGGGCTAATAAACCCAAAATCTCAAATCAACTTATTCAAATTTCAGTACTAATTCCAATTAGGGTTTGCCTAATTGATTAGACTTCAACTCATGATTTCCTTGGACTTAATCCATAAAATTTGGAGGCTCATTAAACAACATTATTAGGAACAGGAATCTCAAATGGTAAATTCTTGGTCCACTCACTCAAACGGTTTTGAAACCGTTTGCCCAAAAAGGTCAATTAATCAGATTGAAAATCAGCACTTAATCCAATTAGGTTTCCCTAATTAATTAGCCTTCAACGCACTATTCCTTGGGAGTTAACCCATAAAATTTGGTGAGGAATTAGACAACATAATTAGGATCAGTAATACCAAACGGTCAATGCCTGGTAAACCATCCCAAATGGTTTTGAAACCGTTTACCCAAACAGGTCAAGTTAATCAGGTTGAAAATCAGCACTTAATTCAATTCGATTTGCCTAACCTATGATTACTTTGTATTTAACCCCTAAACGTTGGTGGGTTATCAGCCTACATAATTAGAAACAATATTACCAAATGGTCAACCCTTGGTCAACTCCACCAAATGGTTTTGAAACCGTTTGCTCCCAAATGGTTTGCAAACCGTTTGGTCAACAAACGGTTTGGTGAAACCGTTTGGTCCAACCAAACGTTGAAACCATTTGCCCAAGATATTTGGGGAGGTGTGTGCTTATGATGATGTCATCATCATCAACCTACAAACTCACGAGATCCACTGTGATTTCCATAGAAATTGCATCAATCAACCAAACTTAATTTCAGAAATGTAGAAATGATTACCAATTGATAAGGAATTGATTGCAATAACAAAGTTAGGGTTTCAAGTTATAAAACCCGCCTCCAATTGAGCTCCAAAGCTCCAAGATCACACCATAAATGGTGGATGAAGCTCTTGCAACTCCCCCTAGGCTCGTCCTCAAGCTTTTGATTGTAAAAGTTGGCTAGGGTTGAAGAGGAGATCGAAATAAGAAGGAATCCATAATTTATTTTTGATTTCCACCATGAAATCAAGGAGAACGAAGGTCAAGGGATTACCAACAGGTTGGGAGTCGTCATCCTGCTCCTTCCTAGCTCCTTGGTCGGTTTTGCAAGCAAGGGAAAGAAGAAAATCCGAAAAAGGCCTTGGTTTGGGCTTGGAAATGACACTTTTATAAAGAAATTGATGAGAGAGAAAAATGCCTTATTAAAATCCAATTAATCCCAAAAATATGGCCGCCTATTCCCCCTCAACTCCTTGGATATGAGGCATCTTCCTTTTCCTTTAATTCTCCTTCATTATCCTCAATTTAAAGAAAAGCAAATTAAGCACTTTAATGCTTATTATATTAATATCCCATATGTGAGTGGAAATTACTTTCCATTATAATAAGGTGAGTGGAGTTTCACCTCCTTTAGATATTTTCGTTCCATATCTTGGCAAAAGAACGTCCATACTTATTTAAAATCAACCAATAAAATATTGGTTGAAGACCCTTTAATTAATACATTCATTTTTGCCCTAAATTTAATTAGGGTTTCACTTATGATTAAATCTTGATTATTTTAATATCAAGATTCTCTCTCCTCCAACTTAATTCAAATGAGATGCCACTCTCATTTTCTTTGCTCTACATGATGCCAAGAAACATTAGGGACCTTATTAAAGTGGTAATTTGCATATTGAACCCTAGGTTTTGGGTAAATTGCTCATTACACCAAAACTGGGTTTTAATGCACAACATTGTCCAACAAGCTCTATCTTGGTGTCTAGGCTTGTGAAAACCATACCACTACATCATATTCATTCTTATGGTGTCACAACAGCATAGGAACATCTTATCATGCAAAATTTGCAAGTTGACCCTTCAACTTGGGTAATTTGCACTTTAGTCCAAAATAAGCAAACATTGCTTCAACATTGTTCAAACATGACCAAAAATGAAACTTAAGTTTCTCATGAGCCCTAATTAATTTTTCCCAATATATGATTAAGAATCTACTCAACCTTATTATACAAAACATCTAGGGTTAATTCATAACCCAGGTCAGGGATGTTACAAATTATAAACCCCTAACAAGGATTTCGTCCTCGAAATCCCAAGAAAAGGAGGAACAGATTGTTCATTAATCATGCCCTCAACTCTCCACATATTATCTTAATATTATGGAGATACCATGGATCTGTGATTCATACAAGGTTCCTTTCCTTAATTCAACCTTATCACTATTTATGCAGAGCCTAAACCCCTAACATATGATGTTCATATTATTGAAAGGAAGAAGCATAAAAGGACATATTTCTATCATTATCCAAAAATATTCACCAAAGAGAAACATATATATCTAACAGAGATAACTCATTCAGCAATCCTTTATTTGTTGTTGAGAATATACACATAGTATGTTCACTAAGTTTGTTGAGAATATCCACATAGCATGTTCACTAAGTTTGTTGAGAATATCCACATAGCATGTTCACTAAGTTTGTCGAGAATATCCACATAGCATGTTCACTGAGTTTGTTGAAAATATCCGCATAGCATGTTCACTGAGTTTGTTGAGAATATTCACATAGCATGTTAACTAAGTTTGTTGAGAATATCCACATAGCATGTTCACTGAGTTTGTTGAGAATATCCACATAGCATGTTCACTGAGTTTGTTGAGAATATCCACATAGCATGTTCACTACGTTGTTGAGAATATCTCACTTATCTCTTCCTATTTAATTTCATTATACTCTCTAGATTGTTTCAAAATAACTACTTGATCAGAGTAATCAGAAAGATAACAATCTAAGAGTTCCATACTGGCCTTATCTTCAATAACCATATACCTGGCCAGGGTATACAAATATTGAGATTAGGTAGTATGCACTTTATTTGCTATCACATTCCTCACTTTTCATATCATTATACATACATGATTTTCCATCCCTAGATTTCCTCCAGGCATCATTTTCAAAATATCATCTTTTGACATACAAATAAGGGAGATTATAAAACATTTTTAGGAACATTGAGTAAGATATAAGTTCTCATCTCCCTTGTGTCCTTATAGGACTAGTCAAAAGAATTCAAAAACTACTACTTTCATATCTTTAACACATAGAAACATGAAATGAAGTATCAGGATGAATATATTTCATCTAAGTATTACCTCTCAAGGTCATCTACCACATCAGGTTGACTCAACACATAGTGTCCAATTATCTCATGTTGCTACTTTTGCCTTTACTTTGTGGCTACTGCCCTGGTGCACTAGGCATTTATTGCACTGGTGACACCAAAAACTTTGGCTTTTTCTGAATATCCAGACAAATGTCTCTAAAATTGTAGAGACCTTACCTTAAATCTCAGCTTATGGCCCCTCCTTGGGCACTACCATCACAGATATACTATTTGTCCAGACTTATGGCAGAGTCTACTTTCTTGCCATTTATTATTCTTTCCCACATTTCCACTATTCCAACATGACTATGTCATTCAAGAATCCTTTCAAAGCCCAAAGCTTATGCATTAAGGACTGGTGACCTAGGTTGTAACACCAATATCCAGTCTTCTTTATGCATCATTGTTGTCCTAACATGCCCTTCAAGAGCATAACATAGGATTCTCTATCCTGATTAGGTCAAGTTGGGAATTCTCAGGCACTTATTCTCCTCTTGCCTGGTCCCATGCACTCTCTCCTGGTGCAACAACATTGCCCTTAGAAATGTGTTCCTCGTGTTCTCCAGTCAATTTCAAGATCTTCTTCTCCTATGTGAGAAGAATATACTATCAAATAAACTGGAAGACACTTAGAACAGACTCTACAACCTTAGTCCTATGTCTCTGTAGACTCAGCGAACCTAGAGCTCTGATACCACTAAATTGTGGCATACAACTCATAAAAACATAATTAACTAATGCGGAAGCATTCATCAAGCAACGAATTAGCGAAAATCACTAAAAAATAAAACTTTTTGCAAAGAGATCCACACATTAGAAATCTTTCTCTACAAGAGCCAAAGTATAACATTTACACTCTTTTTCAAAGTACATGTCTTGTACTATCTCTTCTCGAGATTTACAACATCAGCTGTTTCCAACATAAAATATAGACAACATATAGCTTCGTGTGCATCAAGCCAAAAATATCGGATCGATTCATTAAAACACTAACTAAAACTCTGAGGACCTGAGAGTGTAGAGACGACACATAGGACTCTATATACAACTATACATGACATGACAGCCAAGGTCTCCACCTAAAACTTCACTGTTGTCCCTGCTGCTGCTGTTGTTCTTCACCTACAGAAGGATTCCTATCTCCTCATTCGCGTCCACCTAAAAATGTGGTTCCCACGGGGGTGAGACAATTATAAAAATTGTCCCAGCAAGAGATATAACTCTCCGCCAGTAACATTATTATTGCAACTTAAGAAGATAAATATGAACAAAGGAATCATATTTATTTGACAAAAGATATTTGAATGTCTAACAGATTAGAACATTATTCTATATCAGAAGCAGTGCAACTATAACTTGATAGAATCAACATATCACTTATCCTTTAATGAAAATGAAGAACATGTATAACATCTATTCAAACTACAGAATCATTACCACTATATTAACTCTCTTCAGGCTTAGATCATATATCTAAAGCCAGGCATTATCATTGTGGAATCATGGCCCGTATCCATAATCTTTTCATAAATTCATGGGATCTTAATCCCTCAATTCACCACTGGGAATTCTCATCCTTTCACAATTTCAATACCCTAACCATGTGATTCTGGGTATTAAAACCCTTAGCTCATCACCTGAGCATTGTTACCACTTCCTTAGGTAACTAACACCTTGAGGTCGTCTGACCAAGGTAAGTATGATACTTGAGGCCCACTAACTCTCTTCCTACCTCTTACCAGACAACAAGATATATTATGGCACACAAGGCCCAATAAAACAAATTTAAATTAATAACATATCACAGCTCTTACCTTTCTATGCCCATCATCTCATGATACCTATATGGTTAGCACATATGATAGAAGCACATCAATTATCTATCAACATCATGCAAAAACAATGTATTAATAATTCAAGGGTATCACCCTTAATCCTTTAACAGGATTAGGATTTCCATCATACATCTCATGTAGTCATTCAATCATATTGGACTTATAACACAGCAAGGTATACCAGCATTTGGAGTGTTGGATATGATATTTATCATATCTTAATGTATCCCTTACCTCAACACCTTCATCTTACTTGAGTTTATTCCCTTAGCTTGTATTAGGGTATTTCCCTTCCTAATAATTATGCACTAGATCATCACATTCATCATGTAATGTATTGGTCATGATTCATCTATTTACAAAATACAACTATTTCCAATATTAAGGATTCATCCTTAAGTTAGGAACTAACAAAATATCCATGTTATATCACTTTCGAAATACCAAGGCCGTGCTACCTTGCATGGTCGTGCAAAGGGAAGCTACCACAGTCGTGCTACCCTGCACGGTCGTGCTGAGTACAGTCGCCACGGTCGTGCTGCCTTGCACGTTTGTGCTGGGTATAGTTGCCACGGTCGTGCTGCCTTGCACGGTCGTGCTACAGAGGATCACCACATGAATCATATTTATATATATGAATTCTATTCTTTGAACCTTTCAACTTGATTAGGTCACATCAATCCTTCAATCAAAAGCATACAATTATGATTAACATAGTGTATCAAGTCATTGATCCTATAAGCAATTAGAGATTCATCCCTTATTTGGCACTAATCACTTGGGTACTATTAGGGTTTCAACCTTTGTACCTTCATTGATTATCATTACTAATCATCATTGGGTCTATAGAACATTCATCATCTTAATTCTCATGGATCTCCATTACATAAGGTATGCAATTGAATTAGGGTTTCCAATGTTGATTCCTTCAATCATTGAATACATGGAACCAATCATCAATTGGACCAATACTCATACTTCAATTGAGTTTAATATGTCAACCTTCAACTAATGTGACCGTCAATTGACCCTCAATTGGTCATCAATTAGGGTTTGATTCAATTAAATTAGGGTTTGGAATCGATGATCCTTCAACACTAATCAATGTAAGATTAGTCACTTTGAAATCATTGAACCCTCATTCAAATTGAATATGACCTGACCCCAAACGGTCTTGAGGTCATTTGGATGACCTCCAAATAGTCTTGAGACCGTTTGCCCATGTCCACATCATAATCCAAGTCAACCAATTAAAGTTTGGATCATTGGATTGATCACCAAATCAGCATTTGATTGCAAATCAACTTCGTACCTTTAGACCTTCAAATACCTAACCATACTCAACCCTTGACCTCCAAACGGTCTTGGGTGACCACCAAACGGTTTTGAAACCATTAGGATGAGCTCCAAATGGTTTTGAAACCGTTTGGCTCATCCATCCTTTGGATTCTAGTGAAAATCCATCAAGGTTTGGTCTATTGAGTTGATCAACAAATCAGCACTTAATTGCAATATGATTGGTACCTTTGGACCTTCAATTGATCAACTATACTTGACCCCAGACCTCCAAACGGTCTTGGGTGAACCCCCAAATGGTTTTGAAACCGTTTGTGTGATCCCCAAACGATCTTGAAACCGTTTGGGCTAATCAACCCAAAATCTCAAATCAACTCATTGACATTTCAGTACTAATTCCAATTAAGGTTTGCCTAATTGATTAGCCTTCAACTCATGTTTACCTTGGAGTTAATCCATAAAATTTGGAGGTTCATTAACGAACATCATTAGGAACAGTAATATCAAACGGTAAATGCTTGGTCAACTCACTCAAACGGTTTTGAAACCGTTTGCCCAAAAAGGTCAATTAATCAGATTGAAAATCAGCCCTTAATCCAATTATGTTTCCCTAATTGATTAGCCTTGAACTCACTATTCCTTGGGATTTAACCCATAAAATTTGGTGAGTCATTATCCAACATAATTATGATCAGTAATCCCAAACGGACAATGCTTGGTCAACCATTCCAAACGTTTTTTAAACCGTTTTCCCAAACAAGTCAAGTTAATCAGGTTGAAAATCAGCACTTAATTCAATTCGATTTCCCTAATTGATTAGCCTTCAACCTATGATTACTTTGGATTTAACCCATACAATATGGTGGGTTATCAGCCTACATAATTAGGAACAATATTCCCAAACCGTCAACCCTTGGTCAACTCCAACAAATGGTTTTGAAACTGTTTTCTCCCAAACGGTTTGCAAACCGTTTGGTCACCAAACGGTTTGGTGAAACCATTTGGTCCAACCAAACTTTGAAACTGTTTGCCCAAGATATTTGGGGAGGTGTGTGCTTATGATGATGTCATCATCAAAAACCTGCAAAATCACAAGATCCACTATGATTTCCATGGAAATTACATCAATCAACCAAACTTAATTTTGGAAATGTAGAAATGATCACCAATTGATAAGGAATTGATTGCAATAACAAAGTTAGGTTTTCAAGTTATGAAACCCACCTCCAATTGAGATCAAGAGATCCAAGCTCATGCCATCAATGGTGGATGAAGATCTTACAACTCCTCCTAGGCTCGTCCTCAAGCTTTTGGTTGTAAAAGTTGGCTAGGGTTGAAGAGGAGATCGAAATAAGAAGGAATCCATAGTTTATTTTCGATTTCCACCATGAAATCAAGAAGAACGAAGGTCAAGGGCTTACCAACAGGTTGGGAGTCATCCTCCTTATCCTCCCTAGCTCCTTGGTAGGTTTTTCAAGCAAGGGAAAGAAGAAAATCCGAAAAAGGCCTTGGTTTGGGCTTGGAAATGGCACTTTTATAAAGAAATTGATGAGAGAGAAAATGCCTTATTAAAATCTAATTAATCCCAAAAATATGGCCGCCTCTTCCCCATCAAATCCTTGGATACGAGGCATCTTCCCTTGCCTTTAATTCTCCTTCATTATCCTCAATTTAAAGAAAATCAAATTAACCACCTTAATGCTTATTATATTAATATCCCATATGTGAGTGGAAATTACTTTCCTTTATAATAAGGTGAGTGGAGTTTCACCTCCTTTAGATATTTTCGTTCCTTGTCTTGGCAAAACAACTCCCATCCGTATTCAAAATCAACCAATAACATTTTGTTTGAAGGCCCTTTAATTAATACATTCATTTTTGCCCTAAATTGAATTAGGGTTTCACTTATGATTAAATCTTGATTATTTTAATATCAAGATTCTCTCTCATCCAACTTAATTCAAATGACATGCCCCTCTCATTTTCTTTGCTCTAAATTATGCCAAGAAACATTAGGAACCTTATTAAAGTGGTAATTTGCATATTGAACCCTAGGTTTTGGGTAAATTGCACATTACACCAAAACTGGGTTTTAGTGCACAACATTGTCCAACAAGCTCTATCTTGGTGTCCAGGCTTGTGAAAACCATACCACTACATCATATTCATTATTATAGTGTCACAAAATCATAGGAACATCTTATCATGCAACATTTGCAAGTTGACCCTTCAACTTGGGTAATTTGCACTTTAGTCCAAAATAAGCAAATATTGCTTCAACATTGTTCAAACAGGACCAAAATTGAAACTTAAGTTTCTCATGAGCCCTAATTACTTTTTCCCAATATAAGATTAAGAATCTACTCAATCTTATTAGGCAAAAAATCTAGGGTTAATTCATAACCCAGGTCAGGGATGCTACAGTTTGGTCATCAAACGGTCTCCAAAACCGAATGATCACGTAGGACCGTTTGAAGCCAAAACTATATGAAGATAGAACCTGAGATTGAATGGATCATAACGGTTTCAAGACCGTTTGGATCCATGCAGTTTGCAAAGACAAAAGACCGGTCAAAGGAAGATCGTTAAAGAAAAGACCGTTTGATGTCAAATGGTCTCCAAAATCGTTTGACCATCAAATAGTCTCCAAGACCGAAAGAATCAGATATTATTTAAGAACGTTTGGAGCAAACCGATGGAACGCAAGACCATTTGGACGTCAAATGGTCTCAAAATTGTTTGGACGTCAAACGGTCGCAAAACCGTTTGAGCTGCTTCGTGACAAAAATGTGAAGCCCCCATCCAAGCCTATAAATAGGACCACGAGGGTCCTCATTTGGGCATCAATTATGGACGTCGATAGGCTACTCCAAGGTCGATCCAGCTCCATTCTCCATGCCACCTGCTACTCTTGATGCCAAGCAAGGAAAGAAGAAAAGAAATAAGGTGGATAAGAAGGTCTACCCAGCATGCCTTGGTGGTTCTTCCTCCTTGTCTAGATCTGCCCTGACATGACGTAGAAGACAACATCGTCTTCACCGAGATGCTACTACCTTCTTCATCATGCTCATGGCGGAACCTTTCCTCTCTCTTGTTCTTCTTGTTTCTCACATAATGAGAAAGTAGTTCGTTTTCGTTGGGGTGCGGGGACTAGCCCCTCTGCCCATACAAGCATGTTCTTTTGTTATGCATTCCACAACAATGTATATAACTTTTCATTTCGTTGTTAATTGACATGTTTGTAGTTGATTATCTACTTACTTTCATCTTGTTCTTCCCTATATTGCGAAATCTTCTATATTTAGGGTGGAATGGCAGTCTATAAAGTTTCACTCCTTGATTAGAAATAGGATAGGATTCTTTGAGGTAGTAAGTGAATGATCCATAAGGGGACAAACCATCTAACCTTAGGTGACGCTTCTGTAGCCTAAACATCCCTCTGCGAGGGCCACAGCCTTAGTTGGATTTTGTATTGTCTTTGTTTATCGTCTATGTTTTCTTATAGATTAATCACCTTCTAGCTTATTTATTAGCATGGTTGACTCCTTGACGAGAACTTCTGATAGGATTCCTTGAGGTTATAAGTGTATGATCCGTGAGGGGACGAGACATCTAGCCTACGGTGAGACTTCTATGGTCTAAACATCCCTAAGGGAGGACCACAACCTTAGTTGGATGTTGTATCTCCACAGCCGTAAGTATATGAATCAGATGGTGATGAGACATCTGATGCCTAAGGTAATGCTTACGCAAACCTAATGCCCGTATGGTGGGTTTTGTAGTAGCTCCATTTGGATTGTTATATCTTTCCTGGATGTTTGATGTTTAGACGTGTTTGTATGTGTAGTAGTGGTGAAACCCGAAACCATCCCAGCGATTCCTTATCATTGATCTAAAACCAACATTAATTCAGTTTTTACTTTCTTGCAAAGTAGTTTAATTAACCTCAACCAAATCAAGCATTTTAAATATTAGCCTCATATGAGCTAGTTTCGAATGACTAGATTCTTAAAAACATTGTCCTTTGGGTTTGATCCTAAACTATAATATAATTTACTCGTCCGCTTGTAGGTGGTGATATTGCACAATAGTTTAGTTAAAAGCTCGGGATCTTAGCCCCGAGCGAGTTTGTTAGTGCAATTAAATTTCCATGTCAAATAATGGCGCCATTGTCGGGGACAATGGTATCAGTTAGTCAAATCTAGTTCTTTTAAGCCTAATCTAGGATTTTAATTTTCTTTTGATACAATCGATCATCTACTTGAATCTTGACTCTACTCCATGGTTCTCACTTTTGAAATCTTTCTATTTCAGGTACAACCCAAAGCATAGTGCATACACCGTTCGAACAACCTGGACTAACATCAAGCTTTTATCCCGAGATAGATTGAACTTTTCACCATCAGATCAGAGAGAATCAAGAAAGAATGGCTCAAGAAGAAGAGGTAGCCTGAAGGTTAGCTCAAGCCCTCAATGAACAAGGAGAAAGGCTCATGCAAGAAGCCAGAGATGCGATTCAAGAAGAAATCCTAGCAGCGCAAGAAGCAGTGCAAGCAGCTGAACTACAAAAAGATCTTAGAGAGTTCTCAATCCTAAAAGTTGTGAATGTTCATCATCTACTACAACCTTGTAGCGAACCCGCCTCCTGGTAACCCCCAATTAAGGGAGACCAAAAGATCAGAGCCATTATCCCAATTAACATGATCAAAGGTTCGACAAATAATCAATAACAATTATTAAATTCTACCAACTATATTGAAATATGGTGAAAATAAAAACTTAGCATACCTTTTGAAAACTTGGATCTCTAAACTTCTATCCACATATGGATTCTACTCTAACTAATCCTCCTTGTATTTTAATTCATGTATTTCACAATATGACGATTTACTATATGTCCATTTGGCATGTACCTAAAACGCCGACAAAGAAAAAATGTCGGTCATCATAAAGCTGGTATGTGGGGGGACAATAATCGTGCAACTATTATAACAATGTAATAAGTCAATTATGATTTAAACAAACAACTTTACATTTTCAACATAACTGTTGAATCCCTGCATACCCTAGCCTCTGTGCTATCCCTGCAGTGGACCTGGATGCTACCTTCCTTATGGTAGATCCCCATTAAACCCCTCATGATCCCACCTAATAGGTGAATCAATTTCTAGGGTTGAGTCAAATGGCACTACCCGTAGGTAGCCCACTCCTTAACCCATTGCATGCTAAAGAGTCTCATGGCATGCTAAAGAGTCTCATGGCACTACACGTGGGTAGCCCAATTTTTAACTTACGATAACCTAGACCTTTCTCTAGATTACCCCTTTTTAGCCTTTGCAAAGCCACAGAGGTGGACTAGGATCTGAGCCAGTCATGTATGCACATTTATAGTGACAATCATAGTCACTTTATATTTGCATGAAATAAATAGACATCCAACAGTTATTTCCAAGCAACCGATAAAACGTTTGGGAATTGGCGTGAAACTAGAGCAATTATTCATAAGCGTAACCACATACATGTTTAGTAGATTTCTCAAGCTAATATCAATTCCAACCAAGACAAAAATCCAAGAAAGTAGTTCAACCACACAATCAAGAATCCTGAAAAACACATGTACTCTATTTACTACACACTTTATCAAGATTCTTTCTATTCAACTTGAAATTGCTTCCTAAGGTTTCCGTATCTATTTTAGGGTTTCTTTTGCAATTACAGTTTCACTGCATTTACTATTTTAAACCCTAATTCTATACAATTACTTACAAATCCTAATTTCAGATTAAAGGCAGACTTAAACATTAATTAAGCCCATTATGCCTCTTTTATATTAAAATTACCATTTTTATCCTTTTTATCCATGGCAAGATCATTATGCTCATTTATCATCAATTCATAGTTCATTATGGTCTAATTCACAAATGAACTCGATATATCATTAAATCCACCTTTTATTCATTAGAAAACCCTAATTACTATATAAGGGTATTTACCCATAATTAGGAATATTTATTCTCGAAATAGCTTAGAAACATCATATCTTAGCTTTATTCACAGTTTTGAACAATTAAAGCCATTAAGAATCACATCTACTAATATTAGGGTTTCAAGGCCTATTAAAGCACATTTTTGCACATGAAACACTAAATTAAACTAATTACATGCAAAGTTCATGCTTTTCTATCTTAACATTCCTTTTTATCATTAACAGGTTAATACCAACTTTAATCATCCATTAAACCCTATTAAACACATTATTCATTTCAAAATAGGGTTTCTTAATCTTTTATTCATTAAAGTTGATAACTTACACTACTTTTCGAATTGAAAGAGGAATTAGCTTCTAACTATATTTTTATTGGATTTGACTCATTATTCTGAGCAAAAAGCATATACTATTTGCTACCATCAAAGTTACGAATAAGGAGATATGATTTTTGTAAAATTAACTTACTTTGGGCCAATCAGAAGTTGCCACGTTGCTTTCTCTATGCAATGTTGTCTGGCTAATTGGAAACATGAAGAAATGTCTATTCTATCCTTCTTTAAGTTGATCAATGTTGTAGCCCACAGAGGGCTGTTTTGTCCAACGACCGGGGTCGTCTTCCTCCTCGAGCATCCTCCCATTGTCTCAACAGCAGGTGGTCAGGCGCGGCACGCCGAACCTTCCTAGTCCCCTACGACCTTTGGGGAGGGTACCCCCACCTCCGACGAGCCTCTGTGGCCCTGCCTATTCCCTCGGCTCAATACTAGAGCGACGGATACTTACATGCAAGGTTTGCACTTGTGGCCAGCTTACAGCTATTCTATGGTTGCTGCGCAAGATCAAGAAGAGTGAGGTTGATTGTCGTTCCTCCCCAGGTCGTCGAGGAAACTTTGGACCTCCCTTATGATGACTCCACAACTCCCGTTGTTCTAGGGATATCTCTATTCCTCATTTTTAGGGTTTGGACGAAGAAGAAGAAGAAGAAAAAAGATGAGGAAGAGAGAGGGAGGCGTGGGATCTCTTTTGGATACGGCCAAGGGTGCTACCCTTTATATAAGGGAGGGTAACGACCTAAGATAGCTTGCCCATGAAGAAACGAAGTCCTATTTCAATAGGAATTTGATTCCTTAATTAAGAAGCAAGTTCTATCTCTCCTAATAATCTCTTTGATTTTCCTTATTTCTTGAATAATTAGAAACTCAAAAATTCTTTCCCTTATTCTCTTTAGTCTTGGCTTTTAATACATTGATCACAAAATTATATTTTCCTTTAGTACAAAATACCACTTCTTTAACAAAACCATGAAATTCATTAATTATGTATGATATTATCCTCTTATGTTCTATTATTGGTATTTTCCCTCTCTTTCTTTTTATTGGGACTCCTTGGATCCCAAGATACTCTATTATTTTGAAAATCTTTTTTATGGATACTATTTATCCTTCTGGATGCATCTATGTCCATTATTTCTCATTATCTTGGTTATTTCTTATTAAAATAACTCTTTTTGAGGTTTTCTCTTTATTTCTTTTTTATTTTCCTCATTGACATTCCTTTTAACATTAAGAATCCTTTGGATAGGAAAATCCATCAAGGATAACTTTATTACACCTCTTTCCATTTATTTTCCACATTTTACCATTGTTGTTAATTTCTTTCTTAATAAAGAAGTACTTAATTAATCTTTTCTTCATCTTTGGATTACATTCTTTTGCCTTCTAGAGGTTTCTACCTCATTCTTTTCTCTATTTTCTCATTTACTTATTTAATGATTGAATTTCCTTTTCCATTTCCTTGTTATTGGGCCCAATAGCCAATAAAGCCTTCAAAGCAACCATCAAGGCTATTGTAATAAAAACATATTTATTTAAAACAAGTTATATCATTATTTGTTCAAATATATTTAATAGGAGAAATTACATTTCTCACCAAATGAACCCAAAAAATTGTGGTTGTAACATCCTTCCCCTCTTATAGGAATTTTTTCCTCAAAATTCTATCAAGAAAAATAAACAATTCAGGATAAGACTTTTCCATGCCCATCATTGGCCCCTATGTGGCTTTACCTTACCCATGGCGCTTCCAAAGAACCTTTATCATCACATATTCTTTTCTATGAGTTCTTTCACTCTGGCGTCTATAAACTGCACATGTGAGTCAGGTCATTTCAGCCTCCCTTGGGTTCACTAGGTTCATTTCTCAGTACATGGTCTGGGTATCTCACACACTGCTCTAAATTAGACACCTGGAACTTATCACACATTACTTTATCCTGAGGGTAAGATCAAACTTAACCTTCTCCACCAATCCATCTCAAACAAACCCATGCATCAGGGACTTAGCTCTCGTAGCTATAACTTAGAGGGGTCAGATTTTCATGTCACATATTCTCCCACAGTGAACTGCATGTCAGTCTACTTTTAATCCGCTCACAACTCCCGTCGTCTCTAGGCTCCTTTCAGCCATTGCATGATCAAAGCAACTTCATCTACACACACTGTGGCCCTTTTCTAACCATCACGTGGTCCTTTCACCAACATCACCATACTGAAGTGGTGACCGACACAACCTCCCTTACAGAGCTTCCTTAAATCCAGATACTGGCTATGGTGGTTATCATCACGTCTTTCATAGGACAAGAACTATCTCTAGATATCACCCTGAACGAGCACACATGCTCTCATCAGACCCTTTAGTCTGGATCATGCTAACCATTAGTTAGGGGTGATAAACTGTACTAACATCGAGTTTTTCATATGTCTACTTCCACCTCACGAAAGTGATCCTTTAGGTTCTACTCAAAAACTTTTGAACTCGCATCATGGTGTAGTTGAACCATCTCTCTCTCTTATAAGTAGTTCAACTCGATCTGTCCCTTGACAGTACTCTTTCTTTCTCATGTCATCTAGGTAAGGTGATCTACCATAACCCACATTGCATCTTGACCTCCCTGGGTCTAGGGGAGACTTACAACATCCATAGTGATGAACTCCCATTCCCTCTCGGGAATTTTTTATCTTCTATATCAACTCATTGGGTTACCACTGTTCGTCCTTCACCTCTTGGCTCGCATGGCGACAAGCCACGTGCAACTTCATCTTAAGAATCTCAAGTACTACTGTCACTTACTATCTTTGTAGTACAGTGTATCATGATTTCCTGTATGTCATGATTCCTCAAGATCAATTCCTCAGAAACCCTAAATCACTCTAATCGGGGTTTCATCACCTTCTTTTCTAAAGAAGTGGATCTAAGGTTCTACAACCATCCTTTTATCACATCAAAGATGAGGTTGGTTAACCAAACCACCACTAACTTGATCAACCATTATCGTTACATCTGAGTGTTAGCCAAACTTATCTCTCTTTCAAACTTAGGGTTAAATTAGAAACCTCTTCTAGCCTCTTGCTAAACTAGGCAACTGCATCTCAACCAGAGCATCTATTACCACTCCACATGTTGGGTAAGGTTGAAGACATACTCCCTCACTTATCATCTCATCTCAATCTCTAAGTCTATCTTACTCAAGGACACTCTGAGTTCATCTTTTTGGTTATCAAACTCAGCCTTATATCACTTGCAAAATCCAAATAGCTCGTGTTAAAACATCCTCACGAGATGATTACCTTAATACTCTTACTATTTGTAAATAATTCATGTATTATTCACTCCACAAGGGTATGTTATAATCTATGTCCTCATACCTCATAGCAATGTTCCAACTCACATAATCTTTTATCCTTGGTGTATGGCATGCATACTGCCCTATCTCTAACTCCCATAACAAGAGGAAATAAGAATTTGGCAGCCGTCCAAACACAAAGTACTTCCTATTCCAAGAGTAGAGATGGTACATACCACATTGCCAGTACACCTTCAAATCTAAGTTGAAATGTGCAACTTATGTCTCTACATCACAATCATCTTGATATCAAAGTTACTTCCATGGAAAATTGGTCTCGAACCTACTTGGGTCCACACATATTCCTTGGTCATCACCTTTAGGTCTATAGGGTGCCAATACTTTTGGGGTCATCCCTCTTCCCTTATGCATCCAGAGAGTGCCCTACTCATCTGCCCTTTGGGTCCCATGAGTTCATGAAGGTGATCAATTTCCTAACCCATGCATGGCCCTCAGACAATGATAGTTGTTACCTCCCGACCCTATGGTCACGTGCAATTAGGGAATCAGGCAACTCCTACTTCCACTGGTCTTATCCCTACCTGACCCTTGGATAGACATAGGATTCTTTTATAGTACATGTCCAACTTAGAACCTTACCCAAGCCTTCATCATCTCTCTTTGTATACATGGGTTGACATTTATCCATTCATAGGGGTCATGGAGACCTGCCCACCTTGTCCAGGCCCCATACTGATTACCTCCATGGTAACACATCCACATGCACATAGAGATGGATATCTATGGGTCTACAGGTTCATTCTCATACTATATGTACCTTTCACTTAGCTTCTCAAGATCCTATGAGACCTCTTTAGGTTTCCTTAAAACCCACAAAACTGGTATACACCCTGCAAAAATGATCCTTCTCCCAGGATGGGAGGAAACTACACCTTGACAACAAAGGTCACAAACGTTCTTATGTTTAGGGTTTACATCAACATGAGCATGCTTAACCCAACAAGCTACAAAGGCATAAGAAGACCACTTACTAAACCATGCTAGGTCATACTTGTTCTCATCCTCAACATTGGATCAAGATCATACCTTCTCCATTAGCTTAGCTGGGAGGGGTTCATCAAACATACCTTAAACCTATGGGGTTTCCCTTTCCTCTAAACATAACGAGTACCATACTCGAAACTATAGAAACTCAAAACTCATCATGAGCATCAGGTACACCACTTCCCTTCTTATGCCTAGGAACCCTAGGCTCACTTTTGATGACCAACTGCCTGCTCAACTTTTAAACCACGAGCCCATCATGTACAGGGTATGACATGCACTTCCCATGATCCTTCTACTTGAACAAAGGGTGGAGTTTTCCTCAAGGACAACCAACAAGGTATAAGGCCTCACAACCTGTTACTAAACCTCTTCAGGGTATACAGAACTTCTTCTTCCTATTTCAGGAGGTAAACACCTATACCATAGGCACACAGGCACTAGAAGCCTCATCCTCTCTCTAGGGTTTGGTTCCTCTAAAGGCAACTAAGATATCATCAGCCTCCAGGGATCGAGCATGAGGCAACCCCTATCATCCACTTAGGTCGCATCATCCTCAACTCCCCATTGTTCCTCATATATCAGAGTCTAGGCTCCCAACCTTCTTGCATGGGTCCTTCTCTCTCTCTAACCCAACAAAAAACCTTACTACCCTAGGCTCTCTCTCCAAAATGGATCAAGCTCACAAGCATACCTCCACGTGTGTGAAGCCTATTACGTTTTCTCAAAGCTATCCATAGCTCTGTATGCTTATCTCATAAGCTATCTTGGCCAGGGTTTCAACCTACTACTCATACTACCGACATACTATGGGTTCCTACTATGACATGCTCATATAAGCTCATGGGGTTTCCATGGGTTCTTCTCTATCCTCATCAAGGAAGGAGCTATCCTTTGTTCTAGCCTACATTACCCTTCCTAAGGTTGGGTTGTTAAAGGTACTCGGTCATCCAACCTCTCATGGCTCATATGGCATCTAAGGCATGTCCATCCAAACACCTGGTCTACCATGACATCTAACTCTTCGTTTCATCTCTCTCTAACCTTCACTTAGGGTTAGGGTTAACATCATCCACAAAGGATGTGCCAGGTCTCTACTATTAATGGAGGTCTCTACCTCCATGACTAACTCTCTTTACTTATCCTCCTGACATGAAGGTCTAGTCTCATGTCTCTCCTGAGGGTATGACAACTTATGTCATACGACCTAAGCATGTATCTATCCTTTACTTTGTGCCTAATCTATTAAGCTTATGTCCATGACATCTTATTTACATGCTTTTCATTCATTTGGTGGAGGATTCTTTAGATCTTATTAACCTTACCCATACCTCAAAAGGGTGAAGAGAAGAGAGAAAACCCTAATCCTTAAGGTCCTTAACAGAATTTGAGTTGAGAAGGGATGAACAAGATGAGAGAGTCCTAAAGGTATCTTATTTCAAGTCATATCTTAAGACATCAGCCAGGTAGTCACACAATTTGAGAGTCTGTGTATTCCGACTAGTGGTGCGGAGGAAAATATTGCCAGCTCCCGGATGTGATCCTTTTCTAGACACCTCAGTCTTTCGCACAATCCTCTAATAACTCCCTCAGTTCTTTGGAATTTGTAAAATTTAATAATTATTAAAGATTAAGTGAGGAACCTATGCTCTGATACCAAATATAATAACCCCGCCTCCCGGTAACCCCCAATTAAGGGAGACCAGAAGGTCAGAGCCATTATCCCAATTAACAAGATCAAAGGTTCGACAAATAATCAATAACAATTATTAAATTCTACTAACAATACTGAAATATGGTGAAATTAAAAACTTTGCATACCTTTTGAAAACTTGGATCTATAAACTTCTATCCACATATGAATTCTACTCTAACTAATCCTCCATGTATTTTAATTCATGTATTTCACAATATGACTATTTATTGTTTGTCCTTTTGGCTTGTACCTAAAATGCTGACAAACAAAACGTCGGTCAGCATAAAGTTGGTATGTGGGGGAAACAATAATCGTGCAACTATGATAACAATGTAATCAGTCAATTATGATTTAAACAAACAACTTTAGGTTTTTTGCATAACTGCTCAATCCCTACATACCCTTGCCTCTGCGCTGTCCCTGCAGTGGACCTGGATGCTACCTTCTTTATAGTAGATCCCCATTAAACCCCTCATGATGCCACTTAACAGGTGAACCAATTTCTAGGGTTGAGTCACATGGAACTACCTGTAGGTAGCCCACCCCTTAACTCATGGCTTGCTAAAGAGTCTCATGGCACTACATGTGGGTAGCCCAATTTCTAACTCACGATAACCTAGACCTTGCTCTAGATTACCCCTTTTTAGCCTTTGCAAAGCCACAGAGGCGGACTAGGATCTGTGCCATTCATGTATGCACACTTATAGTAATAATCATAGTCACTTTATAGTTGCATGAAATAAATAGACATCCAACAGTTATTTCCAAGCAACTGATAAAACGTTCGGGAATCACTGTGAAACTGGAGTGATTATTCATAAGAGTAACCACATACCTATTCAGTACATTTCTCAAGATAATATCAATTCCAACCAAGAAAGAAATCCAAGCAAGTAGTTCAACCACACAATCAAGAATCCTGAAAAACACATGTACTCTATTTACTACACACTTTATCAAGATTCTTTCTATTCAACTAGAAATTTCTTCCTAAGGTTTCTGTATCCATTTTAAGGTTTCGTTTGCAATTAGGGTTTCACTTCATTTACTATTTTAAACCCAAATTCTATACAATTACTTACAAACCCTAATTTCAGATTAAAGGTGCACTTAAACATTATTAAGCCCATTGTGCCTCTTTTATATTACAACTACCATTTTAATCCTTCAAATCCATGGCAAGATCATTATGCTCATTTATCATCAATTCATAGTTGATTATGGTGTAATTTACAAATGAACTCTATATATCATTAAATCCACCTTTTATTCATTAGAAAACCCTAATTACTATATTAAGGGTATTTACCCATAATTAGGAATCTTTATTCTAAAAATAGCTTAGAAACATCATATCTAAGCTTTATTCACAGTTTTGAATAATTAAAGCCATTAAGAATCACATCTACTAATATTAGGGTTTCAAGGCCTATTAAAGCAAATTTTTGCACATGAAACTCTAAATTAAACTAATTATGTGCAAAGTTCATCCTTTTTATCTTAACATTCCTTTTAATCATTAAAAGGATAATACCAACTTTAATCATCCATTAAACGCTATTAAACACATTATTCATTACAAAATAGGGTTTCATAATATTTAATTCATTAAAGTTGATAACTTACACTACTTTTCGAATAGAAATAGGATTTTGCTTCTACCTATATTTTTATTGGATTCCTCTCATTTTTATGAGCAAAAAGCATATATTATTTGCTACCATCAGAGTTACGAATAAGGAGATATGATTTTTGTAAAATCAACTTACTTTTTGCCAATCGGAAGCTGCACGTTGCTTTCTCCATGCAATGTTGTCTGGCTAATTGGAAACATGACGAAATGTGTGTTTTTCCCGTCTTTAAGTCGAT
The DNA here is from genome assembly GCA_963693085.1 of Alisma plantago-aquatica. Classification (NCBI taxonomy): domain Eukaryota; kingdom Viridiplantae; phylum Streptophyta; class Magnoliopsida; order Alismatales; family Alismataceae; genus Alisma; species Alisma plantago-aquatica. Next base: position 502,441,858 of record OY856410.1, on the reverse strand, counting down.
AAATGTTGTGGCCCATGGAGGGAAGTTTTGTCCAATGACCGGGGTCATCTTCCTCCTCAAGCATCCTCCCTCTACCGCAGTAGCAGGTGGTCAGGCGCGGTGCGACGAACCTTCCCAGTCCCCTACGACCTCTTGGGAGGGTACGCCCACCTTCAATGAGCCTCCACGGCCCTGCCTATGCACTCGGCTCAACACCAAACCAGCAGATACTTGCGTACTAGGTTTGCACTTGCGGCTAGCTTGCAACCGTTCTATGGCTGCTGTGTAGGATCACGAAGAGCGAGGTTGATTATCATTCTTCCCCAAGTCATCGAGGAAACCTTGGACCTCCCTCATGATGACTCCATGACTCCCGTTGTTCTAGGGATATCTCTATTCCTCGTTGTTAGGGTTTGGACGAAGAAGAAGAAGAAAAAAAAATATGAGGAAGAGAGAGGGAGATGTGGGATCTCTCTTGGATACAACCAAAGGTGCTACCCCTTATATAAGGAAGGGTAACGACCTAATATAGCTTGCCCACGAAGAAATGAAGTCCTCTTTCAATAGGAATTTGATTCCTTCATTAAGAAGCAAGTTCTATCTCCCCTAATAATCTCTTTGATTTTCCTTATTTCTTAAATAATTAGAAACTCAAAAATTCTTTCCCTTATTCTCTTTAGTCTTGTATTTTAATCTATTGATCACAAAATTATATTTTCCTTTAGTAGAAAATACCATTTCTTTAACAAAACCATGAAATTCATTAATTATGCCTCATATTATCCTCTTATGTTCTATTATTGGTATTTTCTCTCTCTTTCTTTTTATTGGGACTCCTTAGATCCCAAGATACTCTATTATTTCGAAATTCTTTTTTAAGGATATTCATTATCCTTCTAGATGCATCTATGCCCATTATTTCTCATTATCTTGGTTATTTCTTATTAAAATAACTCTTTTTGAGGTTTTCTCTCTATTTCTATTTTATTTTCCTCATTGACATTCCTTTTAACATTAAAAATCCTTTGGATATGAAAATCATCAAGGATAACTTAATTACACCTCTTTCCACTTATTTTCCACATTTTACCATTGTGCAAATGAGTGAGAAATAAATTGTGTCTAAATTTAACAATGATTGCTTTGCATTAATCCCTTGTTCTTAAATTGAATATCTCTTTAAGGGGGAGCATAGCATAAAAATAAGGGGTAGATATAAAAAGTCATACTACATAATTATCTTGGATATCTTTTTGAAATGACAAAGGGGGAGAAATAATATAAAATCAAAATAAAAAACATAAATGAGTTTCATAATATCATGGCCAGCATTCACTTGCAAAACAAGAATAGCTACAAAAGGTAAACTTCATGTATGAAACTCACATGATTTATATTTCCTTATTTTATATTTAAGAAATGTTTGTCATCTTCAAAAAGGGGGAGATTGTTGGCTAAATTGACATTATGATAAATCCCTTTGTTTCGATGATGACAAACATTTCATTCTTGTTGATCTAACGTTCTACTTGAGTGTTGCAGGAATAAGGTGGATGACAAAGTACAAGGGAATCATACGCTTGAATATTTGTAAATTTCATGAAATGTAATCAATTGTAAACTTGTACAAATATATAATGTACAAGTACTTAGACTTCATGTAAATCAAGCGTTAGATCTCCTCTAGCCAATCACTACACTTAGATAGGTCATCCCCTCCAATAGTGTCACCTATGCACACTCATACACATACTTAATGCCTTAAATTGAAACATTGAAACAGGGTCAATCTCGGTCGACAAACTCCTCAACCGAGACACTCTCAGTCGACAAACTTTTCGACCGAGAAAGACCCAAGTAGCCGTTAGACACAACATACAAGGTATTTGGCAGTTGGAGATGAACGTTGCAAACACTTGATCTAGAGAGCCTATCGGTCGACAAATCCTCGACCGAGTAGGTGTCTCGGTTGACAATTCCTCGACCGAGATGGACTCTGACAGCAACTGCAGAATTAATTAACTAGCTGTTACTAATGCAACCAACTTGTACCTAACGGATAGTAAAGCACTTAGAACCCCCTAGAAAGTGTATAGAACGTTCTTAAGCACTTGTAGGTCATTCCTATAAATAGGACATGCCTTAGGACACCTAAAAATACCAAGCTACACACTTGTGCTATACTTTAGCTTACACTTGCATTAGCAATCTGTTTTGAGAAATTGAGCAACAGTTGCATTGGCTATTCTTCCCATTGCTCAAATTTCGTGTCCTATAGGCTAGCATCTGCTATCCACAACACTTACACTTCTACATACATTGGTTAGGAGATCAAAACGCTTGATATAGGAAATCAAGCCTTGAGCTACAAGTGGTATTGTAATTTCTGTTTTTCCTTCTTGTTCCTTTGTATCTTTTGTATTCTCCTTGCTACTCCTAGGGTTGGAGGCTGCGGAGTGGAGAAGGTTCTTCTCGGTGGAGAAGGTGGACTTCAGACTACTTCAAGAAGGCTGTTGCAACGGGAAGCTACTTCAAGAGGAAGGCTACTTCAAGGGGGAGCTTGAGGTTACTTCAAGATAAGGATGTTAAGCCTTGAAATAAAATAAGTTCCTTTTAAGTTCATGGCATATGTGTATTGATTTCTCATCCATTTTGCAAGGGATGTTAAGCCCTGTAAATGAAATGAGAATCCTTTAAGCTTATTGTTTATAAAAAGTATCTCTACACGGGATGTTAAGCCCAGATTTGTTTAGAGAATTCTGTTAAGAACATGAATTTTGTATATTTCTTTGTTTTTATAATAATTACTTTTAAGGATACTAAGGTCATAGCAAGCTTCAAATGATGGTTTCAAAGTTTTGTAAACATCTTAATCTTGTAATCAAAATAGTTTTTGTAAGCTCCCCCTTAATTTCATAATTAAGACAATTTAAGGATTCTAAGGTCACAAACAAGATTTGATTTTGACCTTTTATTGGAGCTTTATGTTTTGCAATGAACACATTTTGATTCAAGATACTAAGATTAAGTACAGTAAAAAAATGTACAAATAAGCATTTTGTCAAGCTTATTTTAGGTCGCCCTTGACAACGACCATAGTGCCCCTTGGTCAAATTTATTTTCAACCAAGAGGCAAATTTTGCAGATTTCGAATTTGAACACTTATATGTGAAATATAATTTCTGCAAAAAAAATGCATTTGTGCCATGAAGTTTTAGTGTTTATGCAAAATTACATCTTCATATGAATTGAATCACAATGATAAAAAACAATGGCTATTCATGGTTTGCATACATGGACCAAAAATGATTTCCAATGAAATAGAATCATAATGGCACAATAATAGTATAAGCATATCCAATATGATCATGATAGAAGCATGTAATTTCATGAAATACAATGATTATTTAGAATTTTAATACACATGGTTCCTATATAGATAGACCAAGAAATACTTAGGATAATCCATGTGGAACAGTAATTTCCTTGATTAAACTAACATGATTCAATTTTAAATCAATTAGATGATAATCCAAAAGAATCTTATTCATGGTTCATGAGTTTTCAATTTTAAGACAAACTATGAACATGCTTAATAAGATTTCTCAATCAGTCTTCATATATCATTTTTGCAATATATTTAAGGATTTCATATTCATAACTTTAATTCATGATGCAAAAAGATCAATATGATTTGATTCAAGATATTCTCCACGATTTAATTTTGATTTGCATATTAAATCAAACATTTATAACAAATTGATTGCAAAAACTAGATTAATGAAAAACCGGTTCAGCAGAACTTGATTCGGTCGAACTATTTGTCGACCGAATTTATCTCGGTCGACGTTTTCTCGACCGAGACTGCTGATGTTTCCACAATTTTTATCAGTTTTGTTGCAGACTTGAAAATAGTAACCTGCTCGGTCGACTATTTCTTGACCGACAGTGTTCTCAGTCGACCATTTCTCAACCGAGAATGTTTCTGAACTGTTTTTCAGTAATTGTTTTCAAGTAAAACAAGAATATAAAAGTTAAAGCTTGATTGTGTTGAGAAATGACATTTGTATATCAAGAATCAGTTTAGGTCAAGTCTCAACTAGTCAAATTTAAGCTTCTAAGTTTTAGGAACCCAAGCTAGATCATCATTCCTGTACTTGTATGGGCATGAAAAAGAGTAATGTCCAAGAGGAAAACAATAATGAAAACTAATAGAGTCAATCTCATTTCTCTTTCAAGAAGTTGAATTGTTCTTGGGTACATACATGGATTGATTCTCTAGCACTTGTGTTCTCCTCCAACTAGGTTTTTGATAAGATTTTCTTTTAGGCTTATAACCTAGTCCTCTCCTTCCAATTTGATGATAAGAATCATTTAAGATTTTATCAAGAGTTTCATTGCTACTCAAGCTACCAACTTTTTGTTGCAGCTTAATGATCTCATTCATTTTCTTCTTGATATCTAACTTTGCTTGATCTAGATTAGATAATAAAGAACTCTTTCTTTTACAATAATATCATAATCTAGATGTGAACACAGAATAGATTGTCTTTGAAGATCATTTACTTGAGTTTGCAAATTTAGCTTTTCTAGAGAAAGAAGATTGCAATTTGCTTCTACAGATTTTAGCTTAGCATCATGATCATCAATAGCCCTTTTGAGATTTTCATTTTCAGATGTGAGAGCAAGAAGATTGGCATGTAGTTCATCATTTGCTTTATTGGATTTCTTTAATTTCTTCTTGCACTCAATACACTTATTATGTGTTTCATCAAGACTAGCAATTAGATCCTCTTTTGGTAAATCAAAAAGGCTTACCTCTTCTTCTTCTTCGTTTGTTGTAGCAATAAAACATTCTACTTCTTCTTTTCCATAATCACTATCATCGCTTGAATCATCCCATGCAGCTCTATATGCCCTTTCCTTCTTTTTGTGAGATGATTTCTTCCCTTTGAGTTTTGGACAATCATCTTTCATGTGTCCCTTTTTGCCACATTCAAAGCACCTGGAAGACGAAACAATAGAAGTTTTATGAGTTTTATAACTTTTATACTGCTTACCATTTACAATGAGAGTTTCTTCTCCACTATTGTCTTCACTTGTGTCATAAATAATCTCGATTGATGCTTTGAATGCAATGTCCTTCTTTCTTCCTTGTTGAATTTGAAGTTCTCTTCTTTCTTCCTCTTCTAAAGTTGCCTCATGTGCTTCTAAATTGCCAATGAATTGCTCCATCCTTAGTCGAGTGAGGTCATTTTCTTCTTCAATGGCAGTCACTTTGGGCTTGTACTTGGGAGGAAGAGATCTAAGATTATTTGACACCTGATCTTCCTCACTAATAACTTTACCTAAAGCATTCAAACTATTTACAATAGAAGAGAATTTTGCATACATATCACTAATAGATTCATTCGGATCCATACGGAACTGTTCAAATTTTTGTTTAAGCATTCCAATTTTAGAATTCTTAACTTGAACAGTCCCTTCATAAGTTATGGAAAGTCTATGCCAAATTTCATAGGTTATTTCACAATTTGATATCCTATTAAATTCTCCGACTGAAATTGAACAATAGAGAATACTTACAGCCTTTGCATTCATTTGAGCCAACTTTACCGTATTGGTGTCCCAAGCTGCATATTCCACTTGAGGAAGCTCATAGGGGGTTGACACCATCCTCCATAAATCCCAACTAATCCCTTGGAAATAAAATTGCATTCTTCTTTTCCAATAGGTGTAGTTAGTTCCATCGAATGCCGGAGGTCTAGCCACAAGTGTCCCTTCAAGGTTGAGGTTGTTGAGCAACCTGTCACCCATTCTTCAAGACTTGGTTAGAGTTCCTTGAAGCCCTGCTCTGATACCAATTGAAAAACCACTAGAGGGGGGGGTGAATAGGGTTTTATAATTAATTTTAACAATAATTCAACCAAATTAATCAACCACAAAAATATTGGACAAGGGGACAAGGATTTAGAGTAGTTCCAACCTTAGCAAATACTAAGGCAGTCAATCCACAAGCAACCGGGATTTTGAAAGAATCAAATTTTATTACCTCGCAAGGACTTTACATAAATTTACAATTCTTTCACCAAACCCTTCGGACAGCCTTCACCTAGAAGTAGTTGCACCAACCTTGAAGCAGCCTTCTTGAAGTAACCTCAAGCTCCCCCTTGAAGTAGCCTTCCTCTTGAAGTAGCTTCCCGTTGCAACAACCTTCTTGAAGTAGTCTGAAGTCCACCTTCTCCACCGAGAAGAACCTTCTCCACTCCGCAGCCTCCAACCCTAGGAGTAGCAAGGAGAATACAAAAGATACAAAGGAACAAGAAGGAAAAATAGAAATTACAATACCACTTGTAGCTCAAGGCTTGATTTCCTATATCAAGCGTTTTGATCTCCTAACCAATGTATGTAGAAGTGTAAGTGTTGTGGATAGGAGATGCTAGCCTATAGGACACGAAATTTGAGCAATGGGAAGAATAGACAATGCAAGTGTTGCTCAATTTCTCAAAACAGATTGCTAATGCAAGTGTAAGCTAAAGTATAGCACAAGTGTGTAGCTTGGTATTTTTAGGTGTCCTAAGGCATGTCCTATTTATAGGAATGACCTACAAGTGCTTAAGGACGTTCTAGACAATTTCTAGGGGGTTCTAAGTGCTTAACTAGCCGTTAGGTACAAGTTGGTTGCATTAGTAACGGCTAGTTAATTAATTCTGCAGTTGTTGTCAGAGTCCATCTCGGTCGAGGAATTGTCGACCGAGACACCTACTCGGTCGAGGATTTGTCGACCGACAGGCTCTCTGGAACAAGTGTTTGCAACGTTCATCTCCAACTGCCAACTATCTTGTCTGCTGTGTCTAACAGCTAGTTGGGTCTTTCTTGGTCAAAAAGTTTGTCGACCGAGAGTGTCTCGGTCGAGGAGTTTGTCGACCGAGATTGACCCTGTTTCAATGTTTCAATTTAAGGCATTAAGTATGTGTATGAGTGTGCATAGGTGACATTATTAGAGGGGATGACCTATCTAAGTGTAGTGATTGGCTAGAGGAGATCTAACGCTTGATTTACATGAAGTCTAAGTACTTGTACATTATATATTGGTACAAGTTTACAATTGATTACATTTCATGAAATTTACAAATATTCAAGCGTATAGATTCCCTTATACTTTGTCATCCACCTTATTCCTGCAACACTCAAGTAGCACGTTAGATCAACAAGAATGAAATGTTTTTCATCATCGAAACAAAGGGATTTATCATAATGTCAATTTAGCCAACAGAATCTACCATGGGTTTGACTAAAGTCTCTGATCCAGTTTAATTGGCAATCACGAGGCTACCCTTATGGCAGTATAAGTCTACCTAGCCGATACCCTAAGTGTCCCCTATTCTTGGGTGTACCTTAATTTAGGAACCTTCTCATCTATAGATGTTCGCTCTCATCCCTTCTATAGGAAATTTTTTCCCTCTCATCTATGTTTTAAAATAAAATTTCCTCTTACCTCTGTTATAAGGTTAGGAAGGAGTCTCTCAATTTTGAAAGTCCTAAGGATCGACTGATAAGGATTTTAGGATATCCTCCATAAATCATAACATTCAGAACATTAATAATTAAAATTGTAGGAGAGAGAAAATAAATAATATATATATATAAACTTACTCTGTCATACTATCACTCACCCCTCAAAAGCCCCATGTGTCAAATCCACCCAATCATCATCTTTATAACAACCCATGTTTCAGGACTGCGTTTGATGATGTCAAAGTGTACCCAACAACATGTGTTCAGTGTAGTGATTTCAGGTCGAAGAACCACACTCACCACCATCACTATGAAAGATGACAGTGACTACCAAATCATGGTTTCATGTGTCACTCTCACGGTGGGTTTGTCTGATACACTTGTTCTCTAACAAGTACCTATGTGTTTGGTTTGATATCACTATATCATGACTAATGAGATTCTATCATCAACCAACACACAATCTAGTCTTTAGTGTTATTGATGTCTATGGTTATTTCCACAATAACAACCGACTAAGGACTAAACAAGAATATATACACTTAACATCTGTATGATCTCATCGTTTAGGTCCTTAACCTAAAATCATACATCATTGAGTAAAAAAATTCTTTAGACATCTATCATGTTACGGTATCATCTCAGAAATAGTTAAAACATATAGATCGGAAATTGCCTTTACTATTATTCAAATCATTTACAAAGTATCCCATTACAATCATCATATGACTTTCGCTATGGGCATACATACCAACAGACTCCCACTTGCACTTAGAGCCAGTGACCTAGGAACCTCAGTCCTTGTGACCTAGCATGACCATCATGCTTCTGCTAAGAAAGGGCCTTCGTCAGTGGATCAACTATGTTGTCTTCATTTGGTACTTTGCAAATCTTCACATCTCCTCGATGTATGATCTCTCGTATGAGATGGAAACACCGTAGTATGTGCTTGGACCGCTGATGTGATTTGGGCTCCTTAGCTTAAGCAATAGATCCATTATTTTCACAATAAAGCTCAATTGCATCACAGCTACTGGGAACTACACCAAGTTCAGTGATGAACTTCCTGATCCACACAGCCTCCTTTGATGCATGTGAAGCGGCGATATACTCGGCCTCTGTAGTAGAATCAGCAATTGTTTCTTACTTGGAACTCTTCCAGCTCACAACTCCAATATTTAGGCAAAATACAAATCCTGACTGCGATCTGTAATCATCTTTGTCAATTTCGAAGCTTGCATCGGTGTAACCTCTTACAACCAATTCTTATGCACCGCTGTATACAAGGAACTGATCCTTAGTCCTTCACAAGTACTTGAGGATGTACTTTACAGCTTTCCAGTGAGCATTGTCGGGATCTGACTGGTACCTGCTCGTCATGCTGAGGGCATATGAGACATCTAGGTGTGTGCAAAACATAGCGTACATGATGGATCCAATGGCTGATGCATATGGGATCCCATTCATACTCTCCCTCTCTTCACAAGATTGGGGACATTGAGCTCTAGAGATGGTGACTCCATGTAGCATGGGGATGTTGCCTCTCTTTGAGTTCTCCATGCTGAACCGCTTCAGCACTTTGTCAATGTACGTGCTCTGACTTAGTTCGAGAAGCTTTCTAGATCTATCTCTATAGATCTTAATTCCTAGAAAGTAGGATGCTTCTCCTAAGTCCTTCATTGAGAAAGTATTCCCTAGACAAGTCTTTACCTTCTCTAAGGCTGTGACATCATTCCCCATCAATAGTATGTCATCCACATAAAATATGAGGAATGTGGCCGTGATCCCACTAACATTCTTGTACACTCAAGCTTTAACCTACCTCATCCACCGCATACCCGAAAGTTTCATCATCTTCATTTTCAATAAATTCAAACACTTTGACTTCCTCATCAAATCGAAGATTCCAACTCTGAGATGCTTGTTTCAATCCATAGATTGATCATTGCAGCTTACAGACTTTATTGGCATTTTTTGGATCTACAAAACCTTCAGGTTGTGTCATGTACACATCCTCATATATATTTCTATTAAGGAATGTGGTTTTAACATCCATCTGCCAAATCCCATAGTCATAATAGGCAACAATTGCAAGCATGATCCTGATGGACTTAATCATGGCAACTGGAGAAAAGGTTTTGTCGTAGTCAACACCTTGAACTTATTGAAGACCCTTCGCAACAAATCTGCCTTTATAAGTTTGCACATTGCCATCTCATATCTCATGGCTTCAAGCCATTTCTCAAAATTTGGTCCCTCCATAGCCTCTATGTAGGTAGTTGGATCATCATCTATGATCAACTCACCACCTTCCTGAGTCACAAGGTATCCAAACCTCTCAGGTTCAAGGCATGTACTACTAGATATACGAGCTCCTTGTGTTACTTGAGGAGAATGAGATTCCACAACAATTTGTGAATCTCTATGTTCCTCTTGTAAATCTACTAGTTCATTGTTTTCTTGTTGGGCTTGAACCTCTTCAAGCTCTATTTTCCTCCCACTTCTTCCTTTGGAAATGAATTCCTTTTGTAGGAACACAACTATCTTGGCAACAAACACTTTGTTGTCAGTAGGGTGGTATAAATAATATCCCCTCATTTCCTTGGGGTATCCAAAAAAAATAACATTTATCAGACTTGAGTCCAAGCTTATTAGGAAACATTTTCCTGACGTAAGCCTCACAACCCCAAATCTTCATAAAAGACAAACCAGGACGCTTCCCGTGCCATATCTCATATGGTGTCTTTTGAATCGATTTAGATGGTACTCAGTTAAGTGTAAACGTGACGGTTTCAAGAGCATGACCCCAGAAGGAAATCAGAAGATTAGTAAAACTCATCATTGATCGTACCATATCCAGTAAAGTGTGATTCCTTCTTTTAGACACACCGTTATTATGTGGTGTTCCAGGCGGAGTCCATTGTGATACGATACCACGGGCTTGCAGAAGGTCCTCAAACTCCTGGCTTAATTATTATCCACCCCGATCGGATCGAAGTGCCTTAATACTTTTACCAAGTTGTGACTGTACTTCATTCATGAAATCCTTGAACCTTTCAAGGGTTTCTTACTTATGTTTCATCAGGTACACTGACGTGTATTTTACTACGCGCTTAAACGCAAGTATACGCGTCGAGTAATATAGGCCTTGTGAGGCCCGAGTCGAACTCAGGGATACGTGAAGTATTGGAGACTTTTACTAACTAATCGCAATCAGCTAGACCGATTAACAAAGTAGGGTTTTGTTGTTCAAATTAAAAAGAAAATAAAAATCAAACAAAGAAAACAATCGATTAAAGGTTAATTTAATCAATTTAAAGAGATATCTTTAGGATGGCGATTTCACCGCGGGTCAACATTGTATTAGATTTCATATAATTCCTCACACTTCTCTCTCTATCCGGGTAGTGGCCTGAAATGAGAATTACCCACTGTCGTGGTGTAATTCACTACTTAGGTTTAGGTTGATTCCACCGTCGTAGTAATCATTCCCCTAAACTAAGCGCATTAAGAACGGTCCCTCAGTTCCCACCATTAATTTTACAACTCCTTTGTCAAGGGTTTTATTAATTAATGTAGAATTTGTCTCTTTTCAACCGTTAATCCTTCTGTCGAAGTGATTAAGGGCATTAATTTATTATTATGGTGATCAAGCATAACAATAGCAATGGAGAAAACGAATTTATACCACGGATGTGAGAGAAAAATATGAATTATCAATATAAAATCATCATACAATGTATCCCCGGGCTACTCCCGGTCCTAAAGATTGAGGGTTTTAGCCTCTCATGTTCATCTCACATGAATACATGGTAGAAATTGGGGGATTCATAAGAGAAACGGGAAATAAATGGGAAAACCCCTGAACGGAGAAGAACCCGTGGATCCTTGGCGTAGAACACGAGCTTCCCCGCCTAGCGGTGGTGGAAATCGTCTCCGGCCGCGTCCGAATCACCCGGGATGAGCTTCTCGGCCTCCGTTCTCCTTTCTCTCCTCCTCGGCACTCGTGCAATCCCAAAAACGAGATGATCCTCCTTGGGGGCGGCTGTCATTAGGTATAAGTCCCTAATTAGGTCATCAAATAACAACAGCCGTCCGATCGAGATCAAAACAGATCCAACGCATATCTGCCGGCGTCGATACCATCAACGCGGGTCGATGGTATCGACCCAGCAGATTAGCGGCAGCTTTCCTTTCTTTTATTCTGAGCGCCTGTGGTGATCTCGATACCATCGACTGGGGTGTCGATGGTATCGACTCCTGTAGTGTCAGTTTTGTCTTTTAGCGACATTGTAGCTCTCCTCGTGTCGATGGCATTGACTTGCGTCGATGGTATCGACTTCATCCTCGCCAGCATCATGGAGTAATCTCGATGCCATCGACGTGGGTGTCGATGGTATCGACTCTGTATTGCTCTTCTCAGCTGACAACCTGTGGCTTGGTCGATGGTATCGACTTCCGTCGATGGTATCGACGGAAGCAGATACTTGTTTTTCCTGAAATTTCACAACAAGACCAAGTAAATCCACACGATTTATGATAAGATGATCAATGATGCTTAAAATAGTGAAACAAAGGGGATTTGATATAGAATGATGGCAAAGACCAAATTAAGTGAATTATGCGATATTATCCATGAAAATGAGTAATTAAGGCACAAAACACATATGAAATAGATCTCTAAATGCGACTCAAAATCATCGCATCAAACTCCCCTAAGCTTAAACATTGCTCGCCCTCGAGCAACTAATCCTTAGAATAGAATTGCAAATGTCAACTAACAATCAACATACCAACCCACATCACCCATGACTCCCACTGGACGTTCTCAAACCGGCCTTCCCTAATCACAGAACAGTAATTACCCTATAGGCGACAACAATCATCAATAAAAGAAATTATCCTTCAAACCGATGAACACTATCACATAAGGCAGTTAACATAATAAAGTTCGCCGATTTAGCCATGATGCATCTTGTGATCGCCTACACTACGTTTCTCGCTCTAACTACCATCTACATGGAAGTAGTCCTCCTTATAATCATGAGTGAGGAGAAAATCACGGTGGCCTACCAATCCGAGCAACGGGTGGATGGAATGGGTAGTTCATGGAAGAATATGGGAGTATTACACAGTTTCAGTATGCATATGACAAAATGCCCTAAATGATGCAAATGCACATTGATAATGCCCTAATGCCTAAAATTGGGTGGAATGATGCATGCACTAGCCTTCTACCTCAAAATGAGATAGAATTCTACTCAAGCCACATCATGTACTCAATTGCCTTGTTATGCAAGTGATATCATTCCTTTCTCCCTCTTATTCCTTTTCTTTCCAACATCTCTCTTTTTTTTTCTTTTCTTTTCTAAATTTTTTTCATATTTTCAGAATTTTTTTTCTTGCCCACATATCCATAATTGCTTAGAGATACATGTATAAGGCCATTTTCTTCCCAATTGGAGATCTTTGCTTTACTTCGAGGGCATGGAACCAATTAGATCACCTATTTAGGAAAACTGAGATACATGGTGTGCTTATGCATGAAAATCATGAAATTATGAGTGCAACTACATGACATGCACCTAAGGGTAATGTGCATGTATCATTATATATTTTTTCTCGTTTTATGCAAAAAGCATGAAAATAACAATGCAAACCCTATCTACATGCTATGCACGCAAAAGAAATTAAAACTGTACTTTACTTCCAATTCTTGGGTGGATTATGGAAAATGAGGTGGAAAGATCACAAGATTAAGTGACTGAACCTTAGAAGAAAATTATGTGTCCCTCCTTACTGACATGTGTAGTAGTTCAAAGGGTTCTTCCTCTTATATCTGATTAAGGTCTCATTACCATTTGATTAGGTTAGGCTCAAACAACCGTTACTATCCACTTTCCATGAGTCAAAGGGGGTGTGGGTGTGACATATTGCTTCAAAGTTGACATAATCAATCATTTTCATAGGACAAGTTCCCCAAGGACAACCAAGTGAAGCTATCCAAATGACACAGAAAAAATCTAAATTCCCTTAATTTCCCATGAAAACAGCAAGATGACAATTTTTACGACATCTCCACGATTACACTAGATAGATGTGGATCCTAAATAACTTAAAATTGCAAAAACAAATAACAAAGCAAAAACTAACACAACAAAAGAAAGATAAAAGATAGAGCTGTTCCAGCCACCCCCCTAAGCTTGAATCCGACTATGGCCTCATAGTCAAAAACCAACTTAAGGGTGGAACAGTGATACCCTGATCAGTCCTGTGGAGGCGGTGGTGGATATTGTGGTGCCGTAGGATCCCAAGACGGGTACTCCCCCTGGAAGCTTGGATCATATTGGGTCCTCGGCGGAGGCTGTGGATAACCTCCAAAGTAGTCTCGACTCCAGTAGTGGTCGAAGAAGGGCTCCTGCTGCGTCTCTATCCACTGCAACCGGTTGTGCATTTGCTCTTAGTTGGCGAGGATGAGCCGCTCGTTCTCGAACATAGCCCGTTGATTATCAAGCAACCGGCCCGTTGTCTCATGGATGCCGGTATACAAAGCCATGTGCTGCTGCTGAGTCTGCTGGATGTCCTGCAGCATGGTATACATCCCTTGCATGGAGTAGGGATCCGCAGCTGGCTGCTCTTACTGTGGTGATGGCGGTGGGGGCTGAGATGATGAAGATGCACCCGGATGCATCCTAGGACGCTTCCGTGGTGCCACACGTGCTCGAAGAGGTGTGAAAGCCTCCTCGTCTTCCTCGGCCTCGCCTCTTGGTCTTCACCTCCTCCTTCTTCTTCGGAGGACTCGATGGCTATGATGGGCCACCGCAAGTGCTGCTTGCCCTCAATGTCGAAGACGTCGTCCGGCAGGGATGCCTCCTGATAAGCTTGGTTGATGTGGCAATGAGCGTACGCCAACCCGTCCCGGAGAAGAATGAGGTTTGAACGGTGCAAGTGTTGCACGTTCACCTTACTCCGCGTAGAAATTGGAGTCATGGACTGAAAGTTCAGCCCCAAGTAGAGCGCCAGCTTGGTGACAAGACCACCAAAATGGATTGGAGCCTTCCTTGTGCTTCGCTTCACCGCCAGGACGCGCTGTAGCCAGAACGCCCCCCAGTTGCATGGTTGACGCTTCAAGAGTGCATAGAGGAAGAACAGGTCACTCTCCTGTAACTTGCTTAAAGCAAGATCGCTTCGAGTGAAGAAGGTCAAACTCAACATCCTATGCAAGACCCGGACGAACGGGTGCTCAAAATCCGCTACTGCGGCATTGTGGTAGCTCACCGTCTTCCCTGCCGGGACTGTCACTAGCTCGGAGAAGATCTTTGCATAGTCGGTGCGGCCGTCTGGCCTTCGGTGATCATGTTGAGAGTGATACCAGTTGAAGATTTGGTTGAACTGGACCAGTGTGAGATTGTAGTTGTTGTTGAAGAGTCGGAAGGACACCCTTCCCTTGATCCATTCCCAGTCCGATGGTACCACGTCGTTTGGTACGACGCAGACGTCCAGAGAAGCCATGAACTCCACCACTAGTTCCTTCTAAGTGGGCCATTCGCCGAAGAACGGCTGCCCATCCGCATGGAACTGCAGCTCGTCAGGGCGTAGGCTTCTGTGGGTGAGTCGTGCTTGTCCATGAAGCACATAGGCCAAGTTGGCCTCTAATCCCAGCTCTAGGATCATTCCCCGGTCCACATACCGGGTGGCCTCGAACTTTCGCTTCATTATCTCCTCGTATACCTTCCTTGCCTCCATGTTGGCGTGAATAAGGCGTGGACGAGGGATGGAAGCAGGTGGGGGAGGAACAAACTCCTCGATCTCCATGGGGTGCGCGCTTGATGAAGATGCTCCGCCCACATGCACCATGATTGCGAGCAGATGGGATTAGGAGAAAAGAGCTCGGTGAAGATGGAGAGAAAATCTCCGCTCGGTGAAGATCTTTGCTCGATGATGCTTCTCGGCAGTCTTGGAAGGCTCGGGGGAGTGCTCGGCGCAATGGAGGATACTTGCTCTAAGGGTGTGACGTCAAATGACGTTGCAAGTCCCCTTAAATAGGCTTCATCGGCGCCCCTGTTGACCCGTCGATACCATCGACGCTGGTCGATGGTATCGACACGTCTCGTGGGTAGCCGCCTCCCTCGCGAGTATCGACGGCTGACGTTTGCTGGATCGAGAAACCCGGATTGCTGACGTGTCGATACCATCGACGGAAGTCGATGGTATCGACGCAGCACCCGGATCGCTGACGTGGCTGTCGCAATCGTCGTCGATGTCTGTGTGCGGATCGGTGACATGTCCGTCGATACCATCGACGGGTGTCGATGGTATCGACTTGCTTTTATTGCGACACCGCCGTTTATTGCATTCAACCTGTGATGATGTCGATACCATCGACGAGGCCGTCGATGGTATCGAGTTGACTGAGCAAAATTCATCTGAATATCTCCAGAGATCTCGATGGTATCGACTGGGGTGTCGATACCATCGACACTTTTATTGCGACCTGCCTGTGACCATGTCGATACCATCGACTTGGCCGTCGATGGTATCGATGCAGTGCGATTTCTGCTGGTGTCAACCTGAACCCATGTCGATACCATCGACTGGTGTGTCGATGGTATCGACCCTGCCTGGTCCTGCACATTTAACAAACAGATCAAGGTATCATTTTTAAACTAAAATGTAAATGAAATAAAAGAAAACTACACCTAACATTAAACTATCCTAATGTACCAATGGTTGGGTTGCCTCCCAACAAGCGCCCTTCTTTAGCGTCTTAGGCTAGACGTCGTTCCTTCTTCTCATTCATGTACAAGTGAAATGAGTTTAACCTCATTCACTTTCCTCTTGTAGTTCTCACCAAAGTACAACTTCAAGCATTGCCCGTTCACCAAGAACGTGGCCTCTCCATCACGCACGAGAATCGCTCCGTGCGGTATCACTTCTTCCACCTCGAAGGGTCCACTCCACCGGGATTTCAGTTTCCCAGGATGCAGTTTGAGACGAGAGTTGAACAATAGGACACTGTCTCCTTTATTGAACGTGCGCATCTCAATGTGGCGATCATGGATCAGCTTTGTGCGCTCCTTGTAGATACGGGCATTCTCATATGTCGTCATGCGTAGCTCATCCAATTCATTCAATTCAAACATCCTTTTTCTCCCAGCCTCGTCATAGCGCAAGTTCAGCCTTCTAAGCGCCCAATGGGCCTTGTGCTCCAATTCTACCGGAAGATGGCACGCCCGACCATACGCCAACCTAAACGGCGTAGTGCCTATAGGTGTTTTGTACGCCGTTCGATAAGCCCAAAGCGCATCTGGTAGCAATGCACTCCAATTCTTCCGTGTAGATGCTACGGTCCTTTCTAAAATCTTCTTGATTTCCCTATTTGATACCTCCACTTGTCCTTGCGTCTGTGGATGATATGGGGTGCCAATGTTGTGCTTCACCCCATATTTCTTCAAAAGTGAAGCAAATTTCTGATTTCGGAAATGTGTGCCCCCATCACTAATGATCATTCGAGGAATCCCGAACCTGCAGAAAATGTTCTCTTTGACGAACCTGCACACTACATTCGAATCATTAGTCCTTGTGGGGATTGCCTCCACCCACTTCGACACATAATCTACAACAAGTAAAATATAAAGATTTGAATTGGAGGACACAAAGGGTCCCATGAAGTCAATGCCCCATAAATCAAATACCTCAACTTCCTGAAACACATTCAGGGGCATTTCTTGTCTCCTTGAGATATTACCTGCACGCTGGCACGGGTCACACTGCCTAACAAAATCATAGGCATCCCGGAACAAAGTGGGCCAATAAAGGCCGCTCTCCAACACCTTGGCTGTTGTCCGTGAGCTAGCATGATGTCCTCCCGTAGGTGACGCATGACAATGATGTAGAACACTTTCGTACTCTACCTCCGGCATGCACCTGCGAAGAATACCATCCCTGCATTGCTTCAACAAAATTGGGTCATCCCAAAAATAATATCTCAATGAATGGAAGAATTTCTTCTTCTCTTGATAAGACCAATCTTCCGGGATGATCCCGCAAGCCAAATAATTCACAATTTCCGCAAACCATGGTTCTTTAGAATCAATTTTTAAAAGTTGTTCATCGGGAAAGGTCTCGGTAATGGGTATGTGCAAACCTTGTTCATCAACCCTCTCTAACCTAGACAAGTGGTCAGCCACCACATTTTCAATTCCTGACTTGTCCTTGATTTCAATATCGAATTCTTGTAGGAGCAGAATCCACCTAATTAGTCTAGGCTTCGCATCCTTTTTCTCCATCAAATATTTTATTGCGGCGTGATCCGTCCACACAACCACCTTAGAACCCACTAAGTATTGCCGAAATTTCTCAAAAGCAAATACAACGGCAAGTAACTCCTTTTCCGTGGTTGTGTAATTTAATTGAGCATCATTAAGTGTTTTTGAGGCGTAGAAAATCACAGCAGGCTTGTTATCTACCCTTTGCCCCAAAACAGCTCCCACAGCATAATCGGACGCATCACACATCAACTCGAAAGGCTTTGTCCAATCCGGCGTTTGAACAACCGGAGCCAAAATCAGCTTTTCCTTCAAAACCTCGAATGCGTGAAGACATTTCTCGTTGAAATAAAAAACTGCGTCTTTTTCCAACAATTCCGATAATGGCTTTGTGATTTTTGAAAAATCCTTGATAAAGCGCCGATAAAACCCAGCGTGTCCTAAAAAGCTTCTCACCCCTTTTACAGAATTTGGTGGGGGTAGCTTAGAAATCACCTCAATCTTTACGGGGTCTACCTCTAGACCCTTGCTAGACACCTTGTGTCCTAGCACAATTCCTTCTGTCACCATCATGTGACATTTCTCCCAATTGAGGACCAAGTGTGTGTCCTCGCACCGCTGCAATACCTTATCTAAATTATAAAGGCATTCATCAAAAGACGCTCCATACACCGAGAAGTCGTCCATGAAGACTTCAAGACACCGCTCCACCATGTCAGAGAATATGGCGAGCATGCAGCGTTGAAAAGTCGCCGGCGCATTGCATAAACCAAACGACATACGGTGGTAGGCGAAAGTCCCATAGGGACATGTAAACGTAGACTTCTCTTGATCCAAAGGATCAATAGAAATCTAGTTGTACCCCGAATAACCATCTAGAAAACAAAAATGCGACCAACCGGCTAAGCGTTCCAAAATCTGATCAATGAATGGCAATGGAAAATGATCTTTAAGAGTTGCGGCGTTCAATCGGCGGTAATCAATGCATACACGCCACCCGGTTACCAATCGGGTGGTGACAGGTTCATTTAAAAGATTTGTAGTGACAGTGATTCCCCCCTTTTTAGGGACTACCTGTGTGGGACTCACCCACGTCGAATCGGATATGGCATAAATAATCCCTGCAGCAAGCAACTTAATGACTTCCTTTTTGACAACCTCCATCATGCTTGGATTTAGACGTCTTTGAGGCTGTATGACTGACTTGGCTCCCTCCTCAAGCCGAATCTTATGTTGACAAAGCGTAGGGGAGATCCCCTTGATGTCCGCCACAGACCACCCAAAGGCTCCACGGTGGTTCTTGAGCACTATCAGTAGCTGCTCCTCCTCATCCACACTCAAGTATGCAGAAACAATCACTGGCAACTTGTCCTCCTCAGCTAGAAAGACGTACTTCAGATGCGGGGGCAATGGCTTTAACTCCAGATCAGGTGAGCAGATAAGAGATGATTGTAGCGGTGGGGGCAGTGTACCCAAATCTTCATAGTGCCTCGTGTAGAAACATGGAAGCATTTGAAGCATCTTGGCACACTCCTTGAGTGAAGTACTCCGCATCCAATCATAAGTGACATTAAGCAAGCACGCCTCCAGAGGAAATTCCGGATATGCATCACAGACAGAAGTAATGATCACATCATCCTCCCACGAAGGTGGAATGTCCTCATTCTCATCATTTGGAAACCCGACAGCCTTGCATAAAGAGACAACTTTCGTTTGCTCCATAAGGTCCACCGCCAAGGTCCCATTATCTATCCTGCTCATCACATGGGCCATATCTAAAAATGGCTTCCCGAGACAAAGTGAGATATTGTTTTCCATATGCTTCACCATGTTGCACTGTGCCTTTGCTTTGGTAGATGTATTTCTATTGGGCATGACCATCTCAAAGCGATCATCCGCAATGCCTAAGGTCAAGTGACCTCTACCCATCTCCAAGGTCATATCAGCTGTAGCTTGGAATGGACGACCAAGAAGTAACTCATTGCTGTGTTCGTCCTGCATTTCCATCACAATGAAATCAGCGGGAAAAACAAAGCGGTCTACCTTTACCAAAACATCCTCACAGATTCCATATGGTTTCACCACAGAATTATCGGCCAATTGGATAGTCATGTTGCTTGGCCTTGACTCCTTCAATCCAAGTTTCTTGAATGTAGAAAGGGGCATCAGATTGATGCTTGCCCCGGAATCACAAAGTGCTTCGCCAAATTTGAACTTCCCGATAAAGCATGAAATATTGAAACAACCGGGATCCTGTCTCTTTGGCGGAAAAGTGCCCATAATAAAAGCACTCACTTGCTCCTTCAATACCACGACCTCAGTGTCGGGTATCTTCCTCTTCTTGGTGATTACATCTTTAAGAAACTTCCCATAAGACGGGATTTGTTCAATTGCCTCTAGCAAGGGAATATTCACGGATAACTTCCTAAAGCTGTCCAGAAATTTCTTAAACTGTGCATCCACCTTTCTTGCCTTTGCACTATTAGGATATGGAACCGGAACAGTATGTGCCCTTTGACGAGGTGGCACATAGGGAGTTAATTTCTGTGATTCTTCCTCAGTGGCTTGTCCTTCCTTACCATCTTTGGTTGTGTCATCAATTTGTTCTATGACTGGTGTGGGCTGCTCCTTGGCGGTTGCTTCTTCGACTGTGTCCTGCGGTGTGCTTGTGTCATCCGCCCTTGGATTTAGCACCTTCTTACCTCTCCTCAACAAGATAGCCTTGGCTTGTTGGTTTCCCCCGGGAACATTGGTGTTCCCCGGAAAACCCGGATGTGCCGGCTTCTTCAAGCTTGCAATCTCCGCTGCCATCTGTGCCATAGAAGTCTCTATATTCCTCATTTGAGCCCCGTGGCTCTGCAACGTCTGCCCAAACTGGTTCATGTATTCACCTTGTTGCTTTATTTGCTGCCCAAAAGTGTTCATCAACTCTTGATTTTGCTTTATGACTTGATTGAGCAACTCCGTGCTCTTATCCTCCGTGGCCGGTGCAGGCTTGGCGTCTGGATCTTGCAGGAAGTTGTTTGGATCCTTCCATGAAAATTTCTTGTCCTTCCGCCATGAATAATCGTTGTTCCTGTACCCCTGTTGTTGCCTTATGTACTTGACCTGAGCCTCATCCTCGGACTCATTGTCTTCTTTCTGTAGCAGCTTCTTAGCGAGAAGATCCATCTTCTCATTCAGCTCTCTCATTGCCTTTGACTCACTGGCAACTCTCGCTTGCTCAACTGGGCCTCGCTCTCTCTCTCCCCAAGATTGCTTTCGTGCCATATTCTTCAGTATTTCCCAGCATCTTGTATCGGTGTTATTTAGAAAGAATCCAGAACCGGCCGAGTCCAAGTTGCTTCTATCATGCTCGGAGAGAGCAAAGTAGAAGATCTTCACTTGGGTTTCCTTGTCCAATCCATGATGTGGACATCTCCTCAACATGACTTGGAATCACTCCCAAGTCTCAGAATACGCCTCACCCGCCTGTTGGGTGAAATTGTGGATCTTCCGGATCATATCATTGGTCTTCTCAGGAGGGAAGAACCTCTCGAAGAAAACCTCTACCATGTGATCCCATGACTCAACAAACTCGTCGTCGAGGTTGTGGAGCCACTCTCTTGCTACTCCCGCCAAGGAACTGGGGAATAACTTGAGGTAAAGCACGTCCTGCGGAAATCGATCAATCTTCACCATGTCGCAATTTTCAACAAACTGACTAATGTGTGCCACTGGATCTTCATTTTTCAGCCCGTGAAATGCGTTTGATTTAACCAGGTTAATCAATGCTGGATCGATCTTGTAAGTTGGAATGTTCAGCCCTTGTTTCTTTATAGGCCCTTTTGATGCAGAGGAAGAAGACGCCTTGATCTTCTCCCAAATTGTCTGTGCTTCAGCCATTTCTTCTTCTTGTTCTTGCTCAAATTCAGAATTTATATCACTTAGGTGTTCCTCTTCGTAGTTATCCTCGTCCTCTGGTCCCACAGATGGAACCTCTGGTGTGCGATTCACGTAGTCTCGACTACGTGTGTGCACCATGCAAAGTACCTGCAATATGGAAATAGGGGTTCAGTACAATGCTTTGAACGAGTTAACACAATTATAGAGAAATAAAGGAATTTTGAAATTGTTTTAAAATAAAATAAAAGTGGTGGCCTAGAGTGGCCGCTCTTAGCACTCAAAGTGCCAATAATTCGCCGTATCCCCGGCAACGGCGCCAAAAACTTGACGTGTATTTTACTACGCGCTTAAACGCAAGTATACGCGTCGAGTAATATAGGCCTTGTGAGGCCCGAGTCGAACTCAGGGATACGTGAAGTATTGGAGACTTTTACTAACTAATCGCAATCAGCTAGACCGATTAACAAAGTAGGGTTTTGTTGTTCAAATTAAAAAGAAAATAAAAATCAAACAAAGAAAACAATCGATTAAAGGTTAATTTAATCAATTTAAAGAGATATCTTTAGGATGGCGGTTTCACCGCGGGTCAACATTGTATTAGATTTCATATAATTCCTCACACTTCTCTCTCTATCCGGGTAGTGGCCTGAAATGAGAATTACCCACTGTCGTGGTGTAATTCACTATTTAGGTTTAGGTTGATTCCACCGTCGTAGTAATCATTCCCCTAAACTAAGCGCATTAAGAACGGTCCCTCAGTTCCCACCATTAATTTTACAACTCCTTTGTCAAGGGTTTTATTAATTAATGTAGAATTCGTCTCTTTTCAACCGTTAATCCTTTTGTCGAAGTGATTAAGGGCATTAATTTATTATTATGGTGATCAAGCATAACAATAGCAATGGAGAAAACAAATTTATACCACGGATGTGAGAGAAAAATATGAATTATCAATATAAAATCATCATACAATGTATCCCCGGGCTACTCACGGTCCTAAAGATTGAGGGTTTTAGCCTCTCATGTTCATCTCACACGAATACATGGTAGAAATTGGGGGATTCATAAGAGAAACGGGAAATAAATGGGAAAACCCCTGAACGGAGAAGAACCCGTGGATCCTTGGCGTAGAACACGAGCTTCCCCGCCTAGCGGTGGTGGAAATCGTCTCCGGCCGCGTCCGAATCACCCGGGATGAGCTTCTCGGCCTCCGTTCTCCTTTCTCTCCTCCTCGGCACTCGTGCAATCCCAAAAACGAGATGATCCTCCTTGGGGGCGGCCGTCATTAGGTATAAGTCCCTAATTAGGTCGTCAAATAACAACAGCTGTCCGATCGAGATCAAAACAGATCCAACACATATCTGCCGGCGTCGATACCATCGACGCGGGTTGATGGTATCGACCCAACAGATTAGCGACAGCTTTCCTTTCTTTTATTCTGAGCGCCTGTGGTGATCTCGATACCATCGACTGGGGTGTCGATGGTATCAACTCCTGTAGTGTCGGTTTTGTCTTTTAGCGACACTGTAGCTCTCCTCGTGTCGATGGCATCGACTTGCGTCGATGGTATCGACTTCATCCTCGCCAGCATCCTGGAGTAATCTCGATGCCATCGATGTGGGTGTCGATGGTATCGACTCTGTATTGCTCTTCTCGGCTGACAACCTGTGGCTTGGTCGATGGTATCGACTTCCGTCGATGGTATCGACGGAAGCAGATACTTGTTTTTCCTGAAATTTCACAACAAGACCAAGTAAATCCACACGATTTATGATAAGATGATCAATGATGCTTAAAATAGTGAAACAAAGGGGATTTGATATAGAATGATGGAAAAGACCAAATTAAGTGAATTATGCGATATTATCCATGAAAATGAGTAATTAAGGCACAAAACACATATGAAATAGGTCTCTAAATGCGACTCAAAATCATCGCATCATACACATAGCCATACCTACTGAAGTCATCAGTGAAGGTAATGAAGTACTGATACCCATTTCTGGCATTAGTTCGAAAAGGCCCGCATACATCAGTATGTATAAGTCCTAATAGATCACTAGCTCTCTTACCTTTACCTGAAAAGGGAGTCTTGGTCATCTTGACCAATAAACAAGATTCACATGTCTCTATTGATTCATAATAAAAAGAGTCTAGATAACCATCTTTATGGAGTCTATAAATGTGCTTCTCATTTATCTGCCTAGACGACAATGCCAAAGATATGTTTCATTTGAGTTGTTGAGTTTTTTCCGTTTGGTGTTTACATTGTACACACATGTCTCTAAATCTATCAAGTATAGACCATAAGACATCGGGGCACTTCCATAAAAGATCCCATCTTTTGAAATTGAACACTTTCCTTTCTTAATAAGAAATTCAAATCCATCCTTGTCCAAACAAGAGACATAATAATATTCCTATTTATGGAAGGTACATAATAGCAGTTCTTCAACTCTATTATTAGCCCACTAGGTACATTTAACACATAGGTTCTGACGACACTGGTGGCAACCCTTGCCCCATTAGCAACACGTAGTTCAACCTCGCCTTTCCCCAAAGGCCTACTTCTCTTAAGATCCTTCACATTTGAACAAATGTGAGATCCACATCTAGTATCAAGTACCCATGACAAATAAGTAGTAAAGTTAATCACTATCACGTATACACCAGAAGTAGAGATCTCTATCTCTAGCTTCTTCTTCCATCGTTCCTTCCATCCTCTCCATGCAGAAGAATTCAGTTTGGCGAGAGAACCTTTCTCTCCCTCACCCTTTGTTCCACTGATCTCTGTCAATGAACTATCTTTCTTCTTAAACAATGCATTAAGCATACATAGAGTGGATTCAAAGGCTCCCGATATATCTAGATTGTGCAGAACACTTCTCACAATCCTCAACCAGTTATGGAATTTATTCTCAATTAATTTGCCCATTTTAAAAGATGATTCTTTTGCCATTCTACAAGATAAAGTTGCATTTGTCGAAACTCCTTTTGATTTGATTTGATTTGAATAAAATTTGACGATACTAATTAGGCCTTTAATTAATTATAGCTCCTACTATTTTGATTCAAATTGACAGCCCTCACCGTCAATTTGGAAGATTGCAACACACAATCTTCTAGTGAGTCAAGATCTGAAAATCCTCTAAGTCATGGACCAGCTAGGGTTGTCACCCACAACTTAGATCTTCCAGGTAGGCAACTCTTGCCAATTGCATCATATACAACTCTTGAAAGATGTCATATGCAACTCCTTGCTATGGTCACCTCCATGCCTCAAGGTGCTAAATCCTATCTAGGTTACCTTGTTAAGTCCGACCCAAAGCCAACACGATGAATATGCACCCTGCTAGGGCAGACCCACATACCCATCCTTCACGCTTCCGTGAGATAGATGGTGCACCACGCTAGGGCATGCCCACACTTGGCCGATCAAACTTTTCACATGTGTCACATTTGGAAGGCATCTAAAACTTTAATATTTAATGAGGGATTTGATTTTTATATACATATACATATCCAATCACCACAGTATATAGTACATATCATTTACATGCTATATCCCACAGAAAACATGTGAAACGATAAAAGCGATGATTATGGCCATCCTAGTGTGATTCCTCAAGCCAAGAGGAATCACGGTAATCTAGGACTACATCACATGCAACATGTACAAGATGAACTTTGTGTTTTGCCATTTTGGGTTTTATCAACTCATCTCCATGATTGATCAACTCACCATCAGACCGGCCAGTTGGGTGCCACCAGCCGATTGATTGGATCCTCCAACCGATTGGTTCTCCTGGTCGTCGTGCATCTCCTCATAGCTGCCACCCGCTCGTCTCACTCCTAGAACCGGTCGTCTTGAACCGCCAACCAATCGGTTCATGCCTAGAATCGACCGTCTCAGTCGTCGTTAGGTCGTCCTCCGTTCTTTGACATAACAAAAAATAAAATTCTATCCTATTTACAATTGAATTGTGAAACCCCGAGTTACATTCAGGGGGAGCAAAGCTAGGAATGAAATCTCGAGTTATTACATCAAGAATATGAGATAGGGAATCGGTGTGAAGACCGAGATGCAAGCAACCACATACAACTATACATAGACATAGGGTTTATAGGCCATAACCATGCTATACATCCACCACAAAACTCATTTAAGGGTGATGCGTATTGAGTGCATTAATATTACATATCATATATTTATATTGGGATTTGTGGATTGGACATGCATAAAGACAATTTTATTCGCATCGTATGCAATAAATAAAGACGACAAACCAAAATCGATCACATCGATAATCCTAAAATATAGAGTAGTTGACGTGGCTCTAATACCACTATTGGGTTTTAGAGGAGGCAGAGAAGGCAGCGGAAACAAAAAAATTCTCTCGCCAAACCCAATACGAAGGAATCGCGTCAATAGGAAAGATGGTTTGTAGAGGCATACCTTGTCCCGATGCTTGTTTGGAGATGATACCTCACGGCTTGTGCGGTCTTCACCTCCGATCTTGGACGGTGTTTGTGTAGCTCCTGGTCTTACTGACTGACAACTCCTGGTCTCACTGGGACTGTCGCGATTGACAGCTGTCCTTCGAGCGGTAGAAATCTCCCGCCTCTGAAGTAGTCCACACGGACCACATGGAACTCTGATCTCCTTGTCCCACAAGGAATCATAAGGAGTCGCACCCTCCTGTCGGCACACTAGCCACTGACACACTCTCCTACCACCAGTTGCTTTTCTACAATTGTCTTTCCCTTTCTGTTCCTCCCTTATTCGATAGCACTTGCTCGGGCTCTCCTGGTTACCACAACCAGAGAGAACGACAACTTTGAAGAGCAACTGGTGTTCTGAGTTGTACTTAGATAAGCCCCCAATACCCCTATATATAGGAGGGTCATGGGATAGGGTTATCTACCCCGGGCAATGCGACATTAAGATGGAGTAGAAGGGTTAAAGATTTCCACAAAATCTGACAAACTGCGACAGTTGAACCGATCGTCTGGACTCTCCATCCGATCGTCTGGACAGTCCAGTCGATCTTTCAGACCCTTGAGCAGATCGGTTGGCTGCTCCAACCAATGGGCTCGTGGTCCTGGTCTAACTCAAATTGACTTTCCATATTCGTTTCTAACTAATCAATTATTAGTCCTTGTCCAAATCAAATTTGACAAGTGAAACGAACTCCGTTGGTCGCCCGACCAGCTCACCAATGTGAACCGATCGTCTCATGACCTGAGTCGGTCGGCTCACCTACCTGAGCTGATCGATTCATCTCATGAGCCGATAGGTTGGGGCCGCAGATCAGTCAATTGTAGTTTCAATCAATCCAATACTCTAATCATCTGATCCAACACCTTGAATACAATGATTTTGATCTATCAATTAATTGAGTGTTTAATTGAACTATTAAACTCCTTTAGTAATCAATCTAAACATCATTTGTGGATAAACTCCTCTTCCAGGTTAAATCCTAGTGTGAGTGACCATGTAGGTCCTATTTCACGTTGGTAGTGAAAATCCATAACACTTATGACTTCACAAGCAAAGTGTGGTGCCTAGTCACACATCATTTCTACCCAAGTGAAACAAAAAGTTGGAGAACAACTTTCAATCCTACAATCCGTGAATGGTGTTACAGTGAATGTATAATTCCTTTATCACTGATGTCCTAAATGAACTCAAGGCACGGTACAATCATCCTTTCAACGTTCATCCATTTCCTTGATCTCAGAGCAGACTGGGTGAGATGTGTGTGACATCAATATCACATATTGATTCACACATGCATGTGCATGCCTTTCTCAATCCTACTCATCAAGTGGCCATGGACATCAAACTCCCTCCAGAGGGATAAATCCCATATCTATCATTCACCCCTCAAAAGCCCCATGTGTCAAAGCCACCCAATCATCATCTTTATAACAACCCATGTTTCAAGACTACGTTTGATGATGTAAAAGTGTACCAAACAACATGTGTTGAGTGTAGTGATTTTAGGTCGAAGAATCACACTCACCACCATCACTGTGAGAGCTGACTGTGATTACCAACTCATGGTTCCATGTGTCACTCTCACGGTGGGTCTGTCCGGTACACTTGTTCTCTAACAAGTACCTATGTGCTTGGTTTGATATCACAATATCATGACTAATGAGATTCTATCATCAACCAACACACAATCTAGTCTTTAGTGTTATTGATGTCTATGGTTATTTCCAAAATAACAACCAACTAAGGACTAAACAAGAATGTATACTCTTAACATCTGTATGATCTCATCGTTTAGGTCCTTAACCTAAAAGCATACATCATTGAGTAAAACAATTCTTTAGACATCTATCATGTTATCATGTTACACTACCATCTCAGAAATAGTTAAAACATATAGATTAGAAATTGCCTTTATTATTATTCAAATCATTTACAAAGCATCTCAGTACAATCATCATATGACTTGCTCTATGGGCATACATACCAAAAAAAGAAGAGGGGAAATTGAATAATTCTTAGAAGATAACAAGATTGTCAACTAAAGTAAAAGACTCACTTAATGAAAGATAGTTCAAAGCTCATTTTTTTTTCAAAATTTCCTACCATGCAGGGGTAAAAGTAAGAGTTTGTACATGTTCCATGAAAATTGGAAATTAAACTTAAGTGGAAAAATTGTATCCCTCGTGCTTGTTTATAACTCCTCCCCCAAACTTATCATTCACTCCATCTCAGAGTGTCAAATGTGAAGGTGCAGGTATAAATGTCCCTGCTTTATTTTTGTTCTTTTTTAGAAATTGCCCATTTTGATTGCACGAGTATGTCGGTGTAGCCTCCTAGGAGTGTCTGATTTCTTTCATGTTGTAGGAATTTGACTTTATCTCTTGTAGGGCTAGGGCTTCCATCAAGGCCAGACAATAGAAACCACAATCATTGGATAGTGGCATCTGATGTGGACTTCTATGGAAAAACTATGTCTTCTTAAAGTCCTTAGTCTTTGAAGTTTTGTATCCTTTACCAGGCTCATAGATCATTTGTACAATCATCTCTGTGCATGTCACTACCTTTTCCTCAGTTGGTGTCTTTAGTGTAGTCATATTTGTATGCTTGTTTAGTGTAAAGGTTGAGTCTGATCTGTTGTATAGGACGGAAGTCTTTGCTTCAATGTTGACTAGAGGAGCGTCCAATGATTTTGATGCAAAATTGTTAGGAAAATGAATTAGGCAGTGATTTCACTAGGCACAAATGCAGGCGTTGTTTTTCTCCTGAATCTTTGTTATTTAGTATGTTACCGACGAGCAAGAAATATGCCATACGTACATTAGGCATGCTGTCACCTATCATAGATTGATACACAGACATGACACTTCCTACAAGGTACCCTCCTATCTTCAGAGTTTCCTGGAGGTCGTCATTGATGACACAGATTTCATGTCTCTCGAATATAACATTCCACGTTTACTATCTTCTTTGATTATTTCTGTTATTAGTAGCAATGAATCCCAGGAGATGTCTTGGTAGGCCCATTTATCATAATCAGCAAAGGAGCGGTCTATCTGGTCAAGTGGCCCATCTGGGTGTACCTTCGGCAACTCCTCTTCATTGATCTCACCTTCTTTAGGTTGATCTTTAGATACCTCTTTTTCTTTTTATGTAGCGGTCATGGTTATCACCTTTTCAACTGGCATGGGAATTTGTTTTTCCATCTGAATGGCTTCTTCAAGGTGTTTGTCGGTTGTTCACCCTTCTTTCTAGGGAGATGCCCTAGCGGATTCAGTAGGGTCAATCCACAAAGTTTGCAGCTGCACCCACCAAGGTTTCTTTTCTAGCAAGGGGACACATGTATATAGAATGTGTGGTATAACATTAGTAGACATTGTAGGTCCTTAAAGAACCACCGATCGTACATTACATCCATATTGTAGGTACCCCGCAAGCCATGTAGATCTTCTAAAAAATGATCTTCTATTTGGACACCTTTATTTATGGCCTCCATCATTCTTAGCACTATGAATTGCACAATCCCCTATTCAACTTTATTCCTAGGGACCTTTATTTGCTATGGACAAGTTCTTCCAATTAGACTTTTGTCAATTGCCTTCTCCTCGTAAGACTCATTGGAGGAAAATAACACCTTCAAGATATCCTATAAAAATCTAGTATTCCCCAATCATTTAGTATAATCATTTTCTCTCTTCAAGAGACCCATATCAATCAATTTAACTTGAATCAAAATTTTTTAGTGTGTAATGGACCAATTTGATCACATAGATAATTAACTTCTTGTTAAGTTGCTCTAATTTGAGAAATTGTATTGAGTAACATGATATATCATATCACATCTTGCAACGAAATTTGAACTTCATTATAGTGATCTTTTGACTTCCCAATACTTACCATAATGTAGAGGATTCAATTGTGAATCCAGTGACGTAAAAATCACCCTAATCGGACATTTGTAGCCCATGTTATGGTACTTCAAAGTTGTCTTTATTTTGATCATGATTTTACTTGATTTCTTGGAGTTCAACCCTTGTTGGGCCAAATCCTGGCGCGGCCCAAAGAGGTGGCGCCCCCATTTCTCTTGGGAGGCTATCCAGCCCTCACTCTCTCCACCAGTCACAGAGCCCAGATCACGAGCCTCAGATTATAGCTCAATCCAATGGCTAACACTTCATCCCCCTCCTCCGTACACACCACCGGCGTAACCCACGCTGTCCTCCACTTACCACACCCAAGCTCAGCTACTACCTTCATTCGAGCACCTTTTTCAACATCGAACCCTAGTTTTGGCTATAAAAGCTCTCAAATAACTCATTACTCATCTTTTCTTGCATTTTCGTGAGCCCTAGCCCCCTTGTCAACTTTGTCTCCCACCTTCATCTCGCTGGCGCCGCCGCAGAGCTTTAGTTTAGGGCTTTCCTCCCCGCATCCCGTCGGCTGCATCTACTGCATGCCTCGACTCCTCCTATCGTAGACGAGGGCGGCTGGCTCTTTTTCGAAGCATCACGCGTCTCTGAGCATGTGTTCATGGTTGCTCTGGTGAGCAGCTCCTACAGCTTGCGTGGGATCGTGCGTAGAGCCCTAGAGTTGCACAGTGGTGGGGAGCAACTTCGGGCGCTTGCCAACCGCCGACAACGGCACTTGAAGCGACCACTCGCATTGGCTGGTCGCTGCCTGGACGGGCCAGGAGGGATCGGGGCCCACAAATCGACCGCACCACGAGGCCCAATCGTGGGGTAGGCACCCGAGCGAGCCAGCCATTCGATTGAAGATCCACGATCCAAATCGCCCACATGATTCCTAGTAACGCCCTTGATTCCTTGTAACGCCCTTGATCATAATTATAATCTTTTCATACAAATGTTCTAAAAATGATATCTCCCAACTCCTAAGGCCAAATATAGCAAACTTATATACCAAGTCGATCCTCTCGACAAGATCTACACATGCGTCCTGCCCTAATTTCTTAAAAATGCTGACTTTAGTCATGTTTGAGTACATTTAGTCCACGATTATGATCAATCTTGTATCTTTAATGAATTTCACCATTCTATTCTTGAAATCAGTAAACTCCCCTTTCACATTGAACCATGTTGAGATCCTAAACTCCCCTTTGAATTAGTGGTTGTCCCTAATGCATGTTGTAGCTTGATTATGGACTTTAACACATGATGTTGATTTAAGTGGTAATTTTGTACTTTGTGACATCTAGACTTATCTAATTTTGGAAAATCAGTAGCTATGTGATATCCTTAGTTTGGGGCCTACGTGACTTGTGTTGTGGTTCTTGTACCTTAATGCTTATGTGATTCCGTTTCTTATGCTCACCCCTCTCAAATCACGGTTGCCTCTAATACCCTTGAGCCCTTGATGTGTATTCCTGTTACAACCCCAATTTTTGGGTTCATTCGCCGAGAAATGTAATTTCTCATATTAAGGATATTTGAACAAATAATGATATAATTTGGTTCGAATAAATGGATTTTGATACAATAGCCTTAATATTTGTGTTGTGGGCTTTATTGGCTATTGGGCCCAAATAACAAGGAAATTCAATTAGAAAATGAATAATTGAATATTTGAGAAAAGAAAAATGTGGAAACCTCTAGAAGTCAAATCCAAAGAGGATTTCGTGCCTCTTGGATTCCTTGGGTTCCAAGAAGTCCAAAGTTGCATAAAGAGTGCAATAATAAAAGAAAAGATCAATTAAATATTTCTTTATTAAGAAAAAAATTGAAAACAATGTTAAAATGTAGAAAATAAGTAAAAAAGAAGTACAATTGAGTTATCCTTAGTGGAATTTCGTATCCCAAGGATTCTTAATGATAAAAGGAATACCCATGAGGAAAATAAAAGAGAAATAAAGAGAAACTCTCAAAAAGAGATATTTTGAAAAGAAATAAATAAGATAATGAGAGATGATGGATAAAAGATAAGTAAAAAGGCTAAGGTATATCCCCAAGATGGGATTTCGAGCCATTAAGGTTCCTTGAGGTTCAAGAAACTCAGAATAATAATTTAATAGCAAAGGAAAGAGAAAATAGGTGAAAAATATATATAATTAAGAGATATCTTGCACTTAAAGAAAAGGAATGCTTTCTTTGAGATAATGAGCCCAGTTTTGGTATAGAGGTAGATTAAGTCATTATGGACTTTCCCTCTGAATTTGGGATTAATTGGATACTTGGTTTGTGAGTTATAGCTTTTACAAGATTCTCTAAAGTGTTGGGATTATGATAAATGTCACGATTTCTCTGTTGTACAAGGAAATAAAAGGAATAATGCCAGCCGCCGGATCGAGATCCGAGGCAAGCTGTGCATCGCCCAGTTCCAGCCAAATTAGGAAACAGGCTATTGGATGACGATTTTCCAACCCGATTTTCTCTTGATCTGATGCATGTGCATCCAAGGAAGTGGTTCCTTCGTGTTTGGGAGAGGATTCCGCTCAAAAACGACCTAGCTTTTATTGGGTTTCCAGCTTTTTCTAGAAAACACCCAAATTCTATTGGGCAAGGGGTTGACGGTGAGGTAGGGAGCAAACCCTAGCCACCCAGGCCTATATATATAACCATCCTCGAATTCTGGCGTCCCTCACGATCTAGAATGGCTATTCTAAGAGCGTTGTCACCTTGTCCCTCTCGCGATTGGATTCCCTCCGGCGATCTCCCACTGCGGCGCCGCCGCTGGCTCTGTGCGCAGAAAAGAGGAAGAGGAAGAGAGGAGGGCCATCCGATGATGGACCACGATTGGCTCGCAAGGGAGATCAACGGCGTAGGTTGATTCGTGCCTCAACAACAAAGGTAGTGGGTGTGAGTGGCCACAGCCATGAAATCGAGTCAACCGATGACCAGAGCGATGATCCTACGGTTCTCGTTTTTCCAAAAAGAAAAGGTAAGCATCTTCTCTAACTGGAAAATCCATAAAATGCCTTTTTCTTGCAAAAAGCGTATTAATTAGTAGGAAGGTCAGATGTAAGGAACTTAATATATGAAAATTGATCAGAAGAAAATGAGGAATGCAATAAAAATATAAATGAACCCTGATTCTGAGTGCAATTCAAAAAGTATGTATAGATGCTATCTTTAATGGTTTTACTAATGAAAAACCCTAGATTTTGATGTTAATGAGTTTTAGTAAAGTTCAATGAACATGTTAAGTTGATAATAACCTGTTGTTGGTAAAAGTGAGATTAAAGTCTAGAAAGATGATCTTTGTGGTTAATTGGCCTAATTTAGAGTTTATATGCATAAGTATGCTTTAATGGGCCTTAAAACCCTAATGATTTGCAAATTTGACTCTTAATAGCTTTAATTATTCAAAGTGGTGATTAAAGATAAGTTATAATGATTCCAAGCTATTTCGAGCGTTAAAGTTCCTAATTATGGATAAAAACCCTAAATATCAAAATTAGGGTTTTCTCATGAATAAAAGGTAGAAGTGATGGCAAATCAAGTTCATATGTGAATTAGACCCTAATGATCTTTGAATTGTTGATCAATGTGTATAATAATCTTGGCATGGGTTAAAAGGATAAAAATAGTAGCTTTAATGTAAAAGAAGCTTAATTAATTATTGGTTAATGGTGCCTTTAAATCCAAAAATAGGGTTATATGTTGTTAAGATAACCTTAATATTGGAGAATAGATGAGATAATTAGGGTTTATGAGTAATGGCATAAAATTAGGGTTTAATATGGTAAAAGATGAAGGGAAGCCCTAATTGCAAAGTGAAACCCTAAAATGGATACAGAAACCCTAGAAAGTGAATCCAAGTCAATAAAGTAGGTTCTTGATAGAATGTGTAATAAATAGAGTACATATTCTTTTCAGGAATTATGTGATTGTTGAATTGCTTGGATTGCATGCTTGGTTGGATTTGCTTAATGCTTGTAAAATCATCAAATCAGGTATGTGGTTACACTTATGATTATCCCGACTAGTTTTATGATGATTTTATCGATGTTTCCCTCATGGATTGAAATAACTATTGGATTCTTTTATTTCATGCAACTATAAAGTGACTATGATTATCACTATAAATGTGCATGTATAACTGGCTAGATCCGGGTCCACCTATGTGGCTTGTATAGGCTAAAAAGGGGTAACCTAGAGAAAGGTCTAGGTTATTGTGGGTTAGAAATTGGGCTACTAAGTGTAGTGCCATGAGACCCATTAGCATGCCATGAGTTAAGGAGTGGGCTACTTACGAGTAGTGCCATGTGACTCAACCCTAGAAACTGGTTCACCTATAGGTGGGACCATGAGGGGTTTAATGGGGATCTACCATAAGGAAGGTAGTATCCAGGTCCACAGAAGGGATAGCATAGAGGATAGGGTACTCATGGATCGCAGAGTTATATTTCAAACCTAATCTTGGTTGTTAAATGATTAATTGAATGATTACGTTGTTACCATAGTTCCACATTTATTGTTTCCCCCACATACCAGCTTCGGATGACCGACGTTTTATTTGTCGGCGTTTTAGGTACAAGCCAAAAGGACAAACAATAAATCGTCATATTGTGAATTCACGAACTGAAATACAAGGAGGATTAGTTAGAATAGTAATTCGTATGTGGATAGAAGTATGGAGATCCAAATTTTTAAAAGGTATGCAAAAGTATATTTTCTTACAGCTTTTCAATATAGTCTATTAAAATTTAATTTCTTGGTTAATTGTTGAACCTCTGATCCGGAAGTTATGGGTGCGGCTTCGACCTCTCAGTTTCCCATAATTGGGGGTTACCAGATGGTGGGGTTGTAACATTTGGTATCAGAGCGTAGGTTCCTCACTTAACCATTAATAATTATTAGATTTTACAAACTCTATAGAACCCAAGGGAGTTATTAGAGGATTATCCGAAAGACGGAGGTGTCTAGAAAAGGATCACGACCGGGGGCTGACAATATTTTCCTCCGCACCGCTAGTCGGAATACGAGGACTCCCAGATCCATGTGACTGCCTGGCCAAAGTCTTAGGGTATGAATCGAAATAAGATACCTTTAGGACTTTCTCTTCTTATTCATCCCTTCTCAACTCAATTCTGTTAAGGACCTTAAGCATTAGGGTTTTCTCTCTTCTCCTTACCCTCTTGAGGTATGGGTAAGGCTAATAAGGTCTAAGGAATCCTCCACCAAATTAATGAAAAAGCATGTAAATAAGATGTCATGGACATAAGCTTAATAGATTAAGCGCAAACTAAAGAATAGATACATGCTTAGGTCGTATGACATAAGTTGTCATGACCTCAGGAGAGACCTGAGTCTATACCTTCTTATCAGGAGGATAAGTAAGGAGAGTTAGTCTTGGAGGTAGAGACCTCCATTATAAGTAGAGACCTGGCACATCCTCTGAGGATGATGCTAACCCTAACCCTAAGTGAAGGTTAGAGAGATAGAGAGATGACACAAAGAAGTAGATGTCTTAATGCACCAGGTGTGTGGATCTGCCTTTGGATGTCATATGAGCCATGAACCTTGGATGACATAACCTTGGGAAGGGTCGTACATGTTAGAGTGAAAGATTGCTCCTTCTATGAGGAGGTTGGTGAAGAACCCATGGAAACCCCATGGGCTTATATGAGCATGGCATAGTAGACACCCATAGTACGCCAGTAGTGCTGACAATAGGATGAAACCCTAGTTAAGGAATCATGATGGACGGCTTATGAGATAAGCATAAAGAGCTATGGATAACCTTGAGCGAACATGAGTTGAAAATAGGCTTCATCCAAGTAGGGGTATGCTTTTGAGGTTGATCCTTAGTGAAGAAAGGACCTCTAATGGTGAGGTTGGTTGTAGGAAATCAAGTAAGAAGGTTAGAATCCTAGACTCCGAGATATGAGGAAAAGTAGGGAGTTGAGGATGATGCGACCTAAGTGGATTTTAGTGGTTGCCTCATGCATGATCCCTAGAGGCTGATGATATCTTGGTTGCCTTTGGAGGAACCAAACCCTAAAGAGAGAGTAATGCATCTGGTACCTATGTGCCTCAGGTATATGTGTTTACCTGCTAAGTGGAGACAAAGAGTGCCTTAGACCATGAGGAGGTTTGAGTAGCGAGTTGTGAGGCTGTATACCTAGTTGGTTGTTCTTGAGGAGGACTCAACTCCGAGGTGTTGCTCATATAAAAGGATCATGGAAGTACATGACATACCTTGGACATGCTTGATTCGTGGTTAAGAGATTGAGCATGTAGTGGGATACCCAAAGGAGAACCTAGGGTTCCTAGGCCTAAGAGGGGAAGCAGTGTATCCGATGCTCATAATGATATTTGAGTCTCTATAGTTTCGAGCATGATACTCCTCATGTGTATAGGTAAAGGAAACCCCTTAAGTTAAGGGTATGTTTGATGAACCCCTCACGGCTAAGTGGATGACATGGGAAGGTATGATTGTAATCTAGTATTGAGGATGAGAACAAGTATGACCCAACATGGTTTAGTAGGTGGTCAGCTTGTTCCTTAGTAGCTGACTAGGGTTAAGCATGCTCAGGTGGATGTCAACTCGAGACATAAGGACGTTTGTGACCTGTGTTATCAAGGTGAAGTTTTCCTCCCATCCTGGGAGAAGGGACACTTTGGTGGGGTGTTTACCAGTTTTGTTGGTTTAAGTAACCTAAGGAGGTCTCATGGGATCTTGAGAAGCTAAGTGAAAAGTACATGGTATGAGGAAGAACCTCTAGACCCATAGATAGCCATATCTATGTGCATATGGATATGTTACCATGAAGGTAACCGATATGGGGCTTGACCAAGGTAGGCAGGTTGCCATGATCCCTATGAAAGGATGAAAGTCTGCCCATGAATGCAGAGAGAGGGATGATGAAGGCATGGGTAAGGTTATAAGTTGAACATGTACTATAATAGAACCCTAAGTCTATCCTAGGGTCAGGTAGGGATAAGACCGATGGAAGTAGGAGTTGCCTAATTCCCTAGTTGCACATGACCATAAGGTCGGGAGGTAACAACTATCATTTTCTAAGGGCCATGGGTTAGGAGATTGATCACCTTCATGAACTCATGGGACCTAAAGGGCAAATGAGTAGGGCACTCTCTGAATGCATAAGGGAAGAAGGATGACCCCAAAAGTACCGGCACCCTATAGACCTAGAGGAAATGACCAAGGATTGTGTGGTGACCCAAGTAGGTTCGAAACCAATTTTCCATGGAGGTAACTTTGATATCATGATGTTGTGACAAAGAAACATATGTGGCACGTTTCAACTTAGATTTAAAAGGTGTACTGGCAAGGTGGGATGTACCATCTCTACTCTTGGAACAGGAAGAACTTTGTATTTGGACTGCAGCCAAATGTTTATTTCCTCTTGTTATGGGGGTGAGAGATAGGACATTACGCATGCCATACACCAAGGATAAGAGATGATGTAGGTTGGAACGTTGCCACGAGACATGGGGACAGAGAAGATAACATACCCGGGTAAAGTGAGTAATATATGGATGGTTTGCAAACACTAATAGGAATGAGGTAGTCACCTTATGAGGATGTTTTTATCATGAGATATGAGTCATACACGATTGAGTTTGATCACCAAGAAGATGAGCTCAAAGTGTTCTTAATGGAGATAGACATAGAGTTTGTGGTGAGACGATAAGTGAACTACATGGAAGTGTATGTCTTCAATGTTACCCAATACCTAAGGATGTGGAGTGGTAAAGGATGCTCTGGTTGAAATATATCTGACTAGTTTGGCTAGTAACTAGAAGAGGTTGTTAGGCTAACCCTAAGTTTGGAAAGGAGAGATGTTTGGCTAATACTCAATGGAAACATGATTTGTTGAACAAGTTAATGGTTGTTTGGTTAGCCAACCTAGTCCTTGATGTAATAAAAGGATGGTGGTAGGATCTCAGATACTTTTCTTTGGATAGGAAGGTAATGAAACCCTGATTAGAGTGGTTTAGGGTTTCTGAGGTATCGATCTTGAGGAATCATGACATACAAGAGATCATGATTTTAGGATCACCATATATCGTACCACCAAGATAATAAGTGACATTAGGACTTTGGATGCCTAAGATGAGGTTGCTTGTGGCATGTAGCCATGCAATCCAGGAGGTAAGGGACGAACCCCAATAACCCAGCGTATCGATATAGAGGATAAAAGAGTCCCTTAGAGGGAATGGGAGTTCATCACTATGGATGTTGTGATAAGTCTCCCCTAGACCAAGGAAGGTCAAGATACAATATGGGTTATGGTGGATCGCCTTACCTAGACGACATGAGAAAGAAAGAGTTCTGTCAAGGGACAATTCTGGTTGAACTACCCATGAGAAAGATGGTTCAATTACACCATGAAGCGAGTTCAAAGGTTCTTGAGTTTGACCTAAAGGTTCCCTTCCAAAAGGTGGAAGTAGGTACATGAAGAACTCGACGTTAGTACAATTTATCACCCCTAACTAATGGTTAGTATGATCCAGACTAAAGGGTCTGATGAGATCATATGTGCTCGTTCAGGGTTATGGTTGGAGATAGTTCTTGTCCTAAGAAAGATGTGATGATGACCACCATAGCTAGTATCGGGATTTAAAGAAGCTCTGTATGGGAGGCTGTGTCGGTCAACACTTCAGTAAGGTGATGTTGGTGAAAGGACCACATGATGGTTATAAAAGGATCACAGTGTGTGTAGATGAAGTCTCTTTGATCGTGCATTGGCTGAAAGGAGCCTAGAGACGACAAGAGTCGTGAGCAAATGCAAAGTAGACTGACATGCAGTTCACTGTGGGAGAATTTGTGACGTGAAAATCTGACCCCTCTAAGTTATAGCTAAGAGAGCTGGGTCCCCGATGCATGGGTTCTTTGACATGGTTTGGTGGAGAAGGTTAAGTTTGATCTTACCCCTCAGGATAAATGTGATGAGTTCCATGTGTCCAATTTAGAGCACTATGAGAGGTACCCCGACCAGGTGCTGAGCAATGAACCTAGTGAGCCCCAAGGGAGGCTGAAATGGCCTGAGTCCACCTGTGTAGTTTAAAGACGCCAGGATGAAAGAACTCAGAGAAAAGAATATGTGATGATAAAGGTTCTTTGAAAGCTCTATGAGTACGGTAAAGCCACATAGGGGCCAATGATGGAGATGGAAAAGTCTTATCCTGAATTATTTGTTTGCTTGATAAAATTTTGAGGACAAAATTCCTATAAGAGGGGAAGGATGTTACAACCCCAATTTTTGGGTTCATTCGTCGAGAAATGTAATTTCTCATATTAAGGATATTTGAACAAATAATGATATAATTTGGTTCAAATAAATGGATTTTGATACAATAGCCTTGATGTTTGTGTTGTGGGCTTTATTGGCTATTGGGCCCAAATAACAAGGAAATTCAATTAGAAAATGAAGAATTGAATATTTGAGAAAAGAAAAATGTGGAAACCTCTAGAAGGCAAATCCAAAGAGGATTTCATGCCTCTTGGATTCCTTGGGTTCCAAGGAGTCCAAAGTTGCATAAAGAGTTCAATAATAAAAGAAAAGATCAATTAAATATTTCTTTATTAAGAAAGAAATTGAAAACAATGTTAAAATGTGGAAAATAAGTAAAAAGAAGTACAATTGAGTTATCCTTAGTGGAATTTCGTATCCCAAGGATTCCTAATGATAAAAGGAATACCCATGAGGAAAATAAAAGAGAAATAAAAAGAAACCCTCAAAAAGAGATATTTTGAAAAGAAATAAATAAGATAATGAGAGATGATGGATAAAAGATAAGTAAAAAGGCTAAGGTATATCCCCAAGATGGGATTTCGAGCCATTAAGGTTCCTTGAGGTTCAAGAAACTCAGAATAATAATTTAATAGAAAAGGAAAGAGAAAATAGGTGAAAATATATATATAATTAAGAGATATCTTGCACTTAAAGAAAAGGAATGTTTTCTTTGAGATAATGAGCCCAATTTTGGTAGAGAGGTAGATTTAGTCATTATGGACTTTCCCTCTGAATTTGGGATTAATTGGATACTTGGTTTGGGAGTTATATCTTTTACAAGATTCCATAAAGTGTTGGGATTATGATAAATGTCACGATTTCTCTGTTGTATAAGGAAACAAAAGGAATAATGCCAGCCGCCGGATCGAGATCCGAGGCAAGCTGTGCATCCCCCAGTTCTAGCCAAATTAGGAAACTGGCAGTTGGATGATGATTTTTCCAACCTAATTTTCTCTTGATCTGATGCATGTGCATCTAAGGAAGTGGTTCCTTCGTGTTTGGGAGAGGATTCCGCTCAAAAACAACCTAGCTTTTATTGGGTTTCCAACTTTTTCTAGAAAACACCCAAATTCCATTGAGCAAGGGGTCGACGGTGAGGTAGGGAGCAAACCCTAGCCACCCAAGCCTATATATATACCCATCCTCGAGTTCGGGCGTCCCTCACAATCTAGAACGGCTGGTCTAAGAGCGTTATCACCTTGTCCCTCTCGCGATTGGATTCCCTCCAGTGTGCTCCCACTACGGTGCCGCCGCTGGCTCTGTGCGCAGAAAAGAGGAAGAGGAAGAGAGGAAGGCCATCCGATGATGGACCCGATAGGCTCATAAGGGAGATCAACGACGTAGGTTGATTCGCGCCTCAAGAACAAAGGTAGTGGGTGTGAGTGGCCACAACCATGAGATCGAGTCAACTGATGACTAGAGCGATGATCCTACGGTTCTTATTTTTCCAAAAAGAAAAGGTAAGCATCTTCTCTAACTGGAAAATCCATAAAATGCCTTTTTCTTGCAAAAAGCGTAGTAATTAGTAGGAAGGTCAGATGAAGGAACTTAATACATGAAAATTGATCAGAAGAAAATGAGGAATGCAATAAAAATATAAATGAAGTGATTCTGAGTGCAATTCAAAAAGTATGTAAAGATGCTATCTTTAATGGTTTTACTAATGAAAAACCCTAGATTTTGATGTTAATGAGTTTTAGTAAAGTTCAATGAACAAGTTAAGTTGATAATAACCTGTTGTTGGTAAAAGAGAGATTAAAGTCTAGAAAGATGATCTTTGTGGTTAATTGGCCTAATTTAGAGTTTATATGCATAAGTATGCTTTAATGGGCCTTGAAACCCTTATGATTGGAAAATTCGACTCTTAATAGCTTTAATTATTCAAAGTGGTGATTAAAGATAAGTTATAATGATTCCAAGCTATTTCGAGCATTAAAGTTCCTAGTTATGGATAAAAACCCTAAATATCGAAATTAGGGGTTTCTCATGAATAAAAGGTAGAAGTGATGGCAAATCAAGTTCATATGTGAATTAGACCCTAATGAACTTTGAATAGTTAATCAATGCGTATAATGATCTTGTCATGGATTAAAAGGATAAAAATAGTTGCTTTAATGTAAAAGAAGCTTAATTAATTATTGGTTAATGGTGCCGTTAAATCCAAAAATAGGGTTATATGTTGTTAAGATAACCTTAATATTGGATAATAGATGAGATAATTTGGATTTATGAGTACTGGAATAAAATTAGGGTTTAATATGGTAAAAGATGAAGGGAAACCCTAATTACAAAACGAAACCCTATATTGGATACAGAAACCCTAGAAAGTGAATCTAAGTCAATAAAGTAGGTTCTTGATAAAGTGTCTAATAAATAGAGTACATATTCTT
Source organism: Alisma plantago-aquatica (assembly GCA_963693085.1). NCBI lineage: Eukaryota > Viridiplantae > Streptophyta > Magnoliopsida > Alismatales > Alismataceae > Alisma > Alisma plantago-aquatica. The sequence goes on along the minus strand of OY856410.1, from coordinate 502,400,101 downwards.
TTCAGGAATTATGTTATTGTTGAATTGCTTGGATTGCATGCTTGTTTGCATTTTCTTAATGCTTGTGAAATCATCAAATCAGGTATGTGGTTACGCTTATGATTATCCCGACTAGTTTTCCGAGGATTTTGTCGATGTTTCCCTCACGGCTTGAAATAACTGTTGGATGCTTTTATTTCATGCAACTATAAAGTGACTATGATTATCACTATAAATGTGCATGTATAACTGGCTAGATCCGGGTCCACCTCTGTGGCTTGTATAGGCTAAAAAGGGGTAACCTAGATAAAGGTGTAGGTTATTATGGGTTAGAAATTGGGCTACTAAGTGTAGTGCCATGAGACCCATTAGCATGCCATGAGTTAAGGAGTGGGCTACTTACGAGTAGTGCCATGTGACTCAACCCTAGAAACTGGCTCACCTATAGGTGGGACCATGAGGGGTTTAATGGGGATCTACCATAAGGAAGGTAGTATCCAGGTCCACTGCAGGGATAACATAGAGGATAGGGTACCCATGGATCGCGGAGTTATATTTAAAACATAATCTTGGTTGTTAAATGATTAATTGAATGATTATGTTATTACCATAGTTGCACGTTTATTGTTTCCCCCACATACCAGCTTCGGCTGACCGACATTTTATTTGTCGGCGTTTTAGGTACAAGCCAAAAGGACAAACAATAAATCATCATATTGTGAATTCACAAACTGAAATACAAGGAGGATTAGTTAGAATAGTACTTCGTATGTGGATAGAAGTATAGAGATCCAAATTTTCGAAAGGTATGCAAAAGTTTATTTTCTTACAACTTTTTAGTATAGTCTGTTAAAATTTAATAATTATTCTTGGTTAATTGTCGAACCTTTGATCCGGAAGTTATGGGTGCGGCTTTGACCTTTCAGTTTCACTTAATTGGGGGTTACCAGAAGGTGGGGTTGTAACAATTCCCCACTTAGGCCTTATGATGGAACCTAATGATGTAAGTCAAATATGTTGGATATGGAACTTAGGTTATTATGTTGATACCAACTAGGACCATGATGCCTAGACCTTGGGGAAATCCACCTAGTCTTGAATATGATTCATATGTCTATACCTTGCTCACCCAAGTCACCTCTTAAGTGTGCACCTTTTGACTTGATGATCTATGGCCCTTCTTTCCCTATTATGAGTCATATACCTAGTATTGTACCTATGTGACATGAATCTTATAATAACCACATAAAGTGAATGGAACATCAGAATGACATGGAACTTGAAGCACACCCTTATGATGGACCCTAAATCAATAAGAGATCATAAAACACACTAATGAGCAACTTAGAACCAAACTTGGTTGGAAACCCTAAAATGAAGCTAGTTAGGGTTAATGATGAGAATATATTGCATGTATGTAATTTAATGCTTAATTAGGTTGGCTTATGATCTAGATGGTAAAGGACGAGCTAGGTTATGAAATCTCTAAATCAGGTATGAGCTTTAATAATTATATGACCATGGCTATCTTGCTTGAATGTGATACATATATATGCATGTTTACTTTCTCAAATATTACCATGTAGTATTCTAGTATGTACTCTATGTTTGCCTCATATCGTGGTTTTATTACTTGCAAACATAATATAGAAACACCATTAGAAAATGTTGAAACAAGATTAGCTCCTGGCAATGGCCTCAAGGTCCCTCATGTATAAAAGAGTTAGCTAATCTTAAGCACCCTTACGGATCCTTCTGACGGGAAGTTGATCAAAGGCCTTATGGATACATGATATGATGGTATAATTGGATTAAAGTGACATAAAATGCGGGCTCTCTTTTTAGTAAGAACTTAACTTGTTGAATCTTACTCGTTTATTTCTACAATGTTTTCAAATTATGCAAAGCTTATGTATATGTATCTTTTAGCCAGTACTCGGAACCTTGTGTGCTTGACCCGCCTTGTCTCACGTATTTTATTGGTTCAGAGATGGCTAACAGTGGATGGGCTTGATGAGATATGTTAGGTGTTCTTGTTTTAGATCCCTAGTATCCACAAGCAGACTGGTAAAATTGTACTCTAGAATGTGTAATGGAAAGCTTGTAATAAGAAAATATTATTTAATATGTCTTGTTGAATATTGAGACTATTGTTGGTGACTTTATCTTGTTATTTGTTCATGTATGCAAAGTTGTATGCTTTCATATTCACACTTTGAATCACCATTTTAGGGACGGGCACTTGGGTCCTTTAGCCATTGACTATGTAGTCATTTGGAGGTTGGACTTGGGCATAACTGCTCCGTGACAAATGGTATCAGAGCATGAACAATAACTACACCAGACATTTCTCACTTGAAATAAAAACTAAACATAACATTACATCTCAACCTTGGAAACTTAATGTGTTGTCCTTTATGGACTAAGTTGACTTAGCCTTTAGGTTTGAACCTAGATGTTCTAGAACTAGATGTAGATTTGTGTAATCCTTAGAGCCTTTCTTTTCTCCTCCTTCTGTCCTGTAGTATGAGATGTAGGTTTAGGAGGGTGAGAAAAGGGAGATCTTACTACAACCATAGACATATGTTCACAGAACGTGCTTAGGGTAGCTACACAAGTGTGGACCATGGTCTTACTAGTTCTCTAGGTGTCATGGTACTAGACTGCCTAATGAGTGTGACAACTCATTTTGGTTTTGGTTTGATTTGAATGGAGTATGGTGGTTTTCATTATCCATTTCAAGTTGGAGAAAATCTTATTCAAGTATTAGTATATGTAGATATGAAAAATGGTACAACACACAAAAAGGTAGTGAGTATCCATGTAGCCTAAGAGAAAGAGATGTAACATCAAGTCTAGATGAGAGTGTTTAGATGCTATATGTAGTCTCTATAGTTGTCTAGATCCATGATAAAAGTTAGGCTAGTAAGTAGTCTAGATGACCTATGATGACGACGACGATGATGATGATGATGATGATAATGATGATGGCTATGACGACAATGACAATGTTGGTGTGACGTTATGAGGTGTTTCAAGATGATTCAAGTTACGTTTGATGATATGATATGAGTTTGACCATGCGACCCTAGCTTAACCTAGCACCTTGTATGAAACATATGACTTAGTTGATGTGCTAAACATAGCTAGTGGGTTGGCATGCTTGCTTGTGCCTAATCTTGGAAATGTTGAGATATGACGTGTGATATATGGGTTGAGACCAATACGTGCCTCAATCTCTTTACAAAGGCAGACCTCCAGCCTGGGACATATGAAAAGGGTGACCTCTTGTTAAGAGTCAACCCGCTACGGGAGAAGGTCTGAGTACCTAAACTCCAATATATGTGAAATGTTGAAACATATGCATGATGAAATACATGATAATGAGTCCCTAGCTAGAATACTTCTAAGTATAAGAGTTGAGTCATCAAGTGTGTGTTTCCCTTGAAAATGTTGAACCCTAGATTTCCTATGAAACGATATAACCCTAGAGACGGAGGCATTGAATATATGATGTTTGCTATATAGGTGAGGGAGATGTCCCAAGACCCTAAGATGATGTACATGACTTGTGATCTCCATGATGAGCCTCATACTCAGGTTAGTTATTTGATGCAAAGGAATCTAGTGGTTTCTCTTGTTTGGTATGTTGGGTAGACTTTCAGTATGGGTAGATTTTGGTGATCAACATGTCCTATTGAACATAGATAGGTCTTATATTGAGTGGTATGAGATTATAATGATCCTTTAAGATACAAGTGAGATAATTTTGAAACCTCGACATTGATGATAATACTATTTCTCAAAAATGATGCTTGATACATTGAATATATCACTTATGTTATGAATTGAATGGATATGATAAGCCACTTTAATAAGATAGACCTAATATGAATGATAACTTGCATAAAAGATGTAAGTGGGAAATCATGAACTTGATATGATGATGCCAAGAGATCCTAGGCTGAATAATTAGGAGTAACATGGGTAATACCACACTCAAACGAAACATGATTAACTATACATGATGGTACTCTTTGGGTCATAACTTGAATAAGCACGATGAATAAATTGTTTGATTTCAGATCCAAAAAACAAATGAAAAATACTGAACATAATTGGGGATAGTTGGTAGAATTTTGGGAGAAAACGAAAACATTTATGAAATCTAGTATAGTGATGACATATACACTGTCAATGGTAATCTCATTCAGAAATCATGATTGGGAAGATGTGCATTTGAGAATTGATAACATAGATTTTGATAATACACCATGATCTTCTATGAAGATATGAACAAAACCCTAATGTAGGGATACTAAGGGATGGGAAAACTCCAATGCCATGATGGTGTCATAATATGATGGGGCACTAAGTAATATGTATACAATAGAGAAGAGTACACCCTTGATGATGAAAACCTAAGCGTGCACCCCATGGTGTGGAATGCCTTGATGCCTAAGCTGGTTGACTAAAAAAATGAATATGTTGATTTTGACTCTTGAATTTTGTGGATGAAAATTCCTATACGGAGGGAAGGATGTGAAAACCTGGTATTCCTCACTCATTTATTATAATCATTCTCTCTCTTCAATAGACCAATAAATAATCAATTTAACTTGAAGCACATCATTTGAGTGTGTCGTGAACCAATTTGATCACATGGATAATTAACTTCTTGTTAAGTAGCTTTAGTTTGAGAAATTGTATCCAGTAACATGATATAACGTATCAAATCTTGTAAGGTAATTTGAACTTCTTTACTATGATCTTTTCACTTCCAGATACATATTATAATGTAGATGATTCAATTGTATATCCACTGATGCAAAAATAACCCTAATAGGACATTTGTAGCCCAAGTTATGGTATGTCAAAGTTGTCTTTACTTTGATCATGATTTCACTTGATTTCAATGAGTTCAACCCTTGTTGGGCCAAAACCTGGCGCAGCCCAAATGGAGTGGTACCCCCATTTCACTTGGAAGGCTATCTGGCCCTCACTCTCTCTACCAGTCACACAGCCTGGATCATGAGCCTCAGATTACAGCTCGATCCAATGTCTAACACTTCACCCCCCTCCTCCATACACACTACCGGCGTAACCCACACTGGCCTCCACCTACCATGCCCAAGCTCAGCTAATACCTTCATTCGAACCCCTTTTTCAACATAGAACCCTACTTATGACTATAAAAGCTCTTGACTAACTTATTATTCCTTTTTTCTTGCATTTTCATGAGCCCTAGCCCCCTTGTCAACTTTGTCTCCCACCTTCAGGTCACCGATGCCACCACAGAGCCTTAGTTTAGGTATTTCCTCCATGCATCCCGTCGGTTGCATCTACTGCATGCCTCACCTCCTCCTATCATAGACGAGGCCGTTCAACTTTTTTTTGAAGCATCACGCATCTCTGAGCATGAGTTCATGGTTTCTCCGGTGAGAAGCTCACGCGGGATCGTGCATACGACCCTAAAGGTTGTGCAGTGGTGGGGAGCGACTTTAGGCGCTCTCCAACCACTAATAGTGACACGTGAATCAACCACTCACATTGGCTAGTCACTGCCTGGATGGCATAGGAGAGATTGGGGCCCACGAACCGACCACACCACGAGGCCCAATTGTGGGGCAAGCACCCGAGCTAGCCAGCCATTTGATTGAAGATCCACGATCCAAATCGCCCACATGATTATTGGTAACACCCTTGATCAGAACTATAATCTTTTCATACAAATGTTCTAAAAATGATATCTCCCAACTCCTAAGGCCAAATATAGTAAGATTATATACCAAATCGTTCTTCTTGACGAAATCTACATGTGGGTCTAGTCTAAGCTCTAAATCTAACTTTTGTTCACATGATATCTTAAATATGTTAGCTTTAGTCATTTTTTAGTACATTTAATCCACTATTATGATCAATCTTGTATCTTTAATGAATTTTCACCCTTCTATTCTTGAAATCAGTAATGTTTTTCACATTGAAGCATGTTGATATCCTAAACTCCCCTTTGAATCAATGTTTGTCCCTAATGCATATTGTAGCTTGTTATGAACTTTAACACATGATGTTAATTTAAGTGGTAAACTTGTTCTTTGTGACATCTAGACTTATCTAATTTTGGAAAATCAGTATCTATGTGATATCCATTACTCTTGTATCACTCATTAACCCCCCCATTCTCTTTTCTGAGTGATATGCCATCATATGCATGCACATGTCCCATACATATTTAGGCTTGGTTATACTTGATCCAAAATGATATCTTTGACCTCATTTATGCAGCCATCTATTATAAACACTTCAAATAGTAATTTATGCACTTCTACAATACTCTATGATCAACCCTCACACTATGATTACGTTTGGAACCTTCATTTGGGGCCTATGTGTCATGTGTTTTGGTTCTTGTACCTTAATGCTTATGTGATTCAATTTCTTATGCTCACCCCTCTCAAATAACGGTTTCCTCTAATACCCTTGAGCCCTTGATGTGGATTCCCCACTTAGGTCTTATGATGGAAGCTAATGATATAAGTCAAGTATGTTGGATATGGAACTTAGGTTATTATGTTGATACCAACTTGCACCATGATTGACCGGCCTAAATCGCGCATCCAAAAGGGAGCGGATTCGAAGTAGTCAATCTTTTAAATTTATAACCCGAAACCTTCTAGGCCCCCACAACTTTATTTACGGGGTCGAAGTAGATACACGGGGTCGAACACAGGGACAAGGGTGGTAGGGTTGGGAACACGAAATCGAAATGTTACACTCCGGTAAGGGTAAGGAGATGATAAAGTTCCCCAAGTGAACAACAGGCTAAGATCGATAAAATAAAAGAAAACTATTTCCAACTGGAGCTACAAGGAAAAATTTAGGTTTTAAAGGTTTATCAGTTTTTAGGATTTTCACACAACGGAAACAGAGAGATAAAACTATTGCTTTTAGTAAGAAATGAAGGAGAAAGCTTCAGTAAAATAAGCGGCAGTAGAAACATCTTGTACCCCTTCTCTCGAAGCAGGTACCTCTAAATAAGCATCAACACCTCTCTCGAGGCTGCTGGTCTTAAGTCAGAGTGGAAAGGTTGCTAAAGAAACTCTGATCCTGGGCACTCTCGTACTCTCGTATCAGACCAAACACTAGAGCCACAACACCTCTCTCGAGGCTGCTGCAACGGGAAAACACAATTCAGTAGCTAGTCGAAACATGATCCAAGCGTACAAGCTAGAGTTTAGATGTGAAACAAAACAATCATCCAACAAAAGGGACCAAACATAAAGCAGCATATAATTAAAACTCTTCTAATTCCATTAACATAAAAAGGTCTGGTTACATTACATAAGTAAAGAAAGTAAATGACTGAAATAAGAGAAGATAAATGTCGCCTTCTTGATTTAGAGGGGTGACAGGTAGTAGCTGGTCCCCAAGAGCCCTCCAGCCCGATACCAGGCGGGAGCCTTGCCAGATTCGCCCGTGTCGGGCGGCACACCCTCTCGGGCGACACGCTCATGACGGGCATACGTATCGTGTAGGGTGCTCATGCCCGATACGATCGTGTCGGGAGGCACCCTCTTGGGCGACACACCGTGACGGGTGATGTGTATCAGTCTTGGTATCGTGTCGGGCCAGAGTGTTGCTTAGAGTATCGAGTACTCATATCGGGTGTCCTTGTCGCCGATATCGGTCTGTAGCGGTGCCCGGGGCTCATCCTAAGAGAACCATTCCCTCCCTCTCGGGTCGGGGAAGTGCTCACCTAGTATCGCCCGGTACACCTCTGAGGCACGACACGCTAGCTCCAAATGCTTTCCCAAGTTGGCTTTCGAGAGATTTCGACTTGTCCCATCGGAGTCCTGTAGCTCCTATTTATAGGCAACGGTTGGGGGAAATTGTGGATCTCCGGACGCCACGTGTCCTTCATCAACTCTATCATCTCGGATTCAGGGATGCCTGATATGTGTATCACCTGGCATAAGGATGTCGGGCTGTAAGTGTGTCAGTCATCGTGACGAGTGGCGCCTGCCGGTGGGTGGCCTGTATTGCACGACACACTTCAACAGTCGTGGCGAGTCTGGCTCCCTGTCGGGTAAATGGCATATTGCTCGTCTGCTCCTTGCGCGACACCTTCTCGTCGCGTGGTAGTATATCGTGCTGCCCTATGTTGGGCAGCGAGCGTATTGGTCGGCTGGTTGGTAAGAAGGCCGATGGAGGTGGAACACGTTCGTGGGCCGGGATGGGCCTCTTTTGTTGATAAATGAGTAGAAAAATGAGGAAACCCCTGCAAAAGATGATAAAAATGGGATAAGAGCGTAGCGTGGCCTGTTTATTCAAAAACATGACAAAAAGGAGAGGAAAACAGTTTAAAAGGGTAGATTTGACAATGAAATAAGGGTCAAAAACATCACAAAATTTGGTGTTATCAATTCCCCCAAACTTAGCATTTTGATAGTCCTCAATCAATCTTTAAACTTTGTTTTGCGACACTTCGTCTTGACCGATATAGTTTTCAGACAAGGGGTTTGAGCGAGTATCGAGATGTCTTTCAAAAGAATACCACCCGACCACGAACAACGAACTTTATTTTTCCTGCCTTATTCAAGCAAAATTTTCTCTTTAGCTTCGGCGAGACTTGGGTGCATGATTTTTTTTGAAGTTAGCTTTCACACCAAACAACTTTTGATAGAAGGAAGTTGTGGTTTTGGGTAGGTTAAAGGCTTTTTGGGTTTTTATTGTTTCCCATCAATCCATCCAGGTACGGGTTCGTTAGCGGGCAAGTGGTCCTGCAGTCCAAGCCAGTTGGCTTTAGAGTAGTGATTTCACATCCTACGTACCACTGCCCCGGATCTACCATGCCTAAAGATGGGTACTTTTGGAAAAACTAGAGTGTGTATCTTTTTTTCATTTGGCACAACTCTCATGCTTTTATTCACTCTCATAAGGCTATTCTCTCTTTTTGGGATTTTTGATGGGTAGGGAAACAAAAGTAAGTTGCTGTTTGGGCAGCTTTTTCCTTCTGCATACACATCTCTTATCTTATGTGAGATTATTTTTCAAATTTTTGGCGTGGATAATAGTATTCTTTTGTCGATTTGAGACAACATTTTCAGAAAAGATCATAACAAAAACCCTGCACCACCTTAGGCACATAGAAAACAAACTGGCAAGAAGTCGTATCAGGTTTTTACTATAGAGTGTCTTTGTACAATTGTATAGAGGCAAAAATTTTTGTATATGCAAAATTTCGTATGAAACAAGTATATGTATATGTACACAGGTTATGTTATAGGGGAAAGAAGAAAAGGTGAAGTTCAGAGGACTTTTAGTACCTCCCTCACTGGTACATCGTACCCCCCCAAACTTATTCCACACTCTGTCCCAGAGTTGTGAAATAGATAAGGTAGGGTAATGTTAACTCAGTGAGGGTTAGCAAGGTGAGCGCGCCTTTTCCAGATAGAAGCTCCCACACATATTCTCTGCATTTGTTGTGGTAGTCAATGTGGTGGAGTTGGTCAGGCGTCTCTTTATTTGATATCCATTCCAGGACGAAGATGCTGCAGTCATTTTGCCAGCAGCATAGAGTGCTGGATGGATGGCTACCAAAGAAATTTTGTACCAAAAGACAAATGTGGGTCCAGAATTGCAAGATTCAATGAGAGCAGTCATGCACTTCTGTTGAGGAAGAAGTTCCAAAACTATTAGGCATTCCCTTAAACCAGGTAAACTTTTTAAGATACTTATTATGAACATGAACAAAAGGACTGCTCATCAATCTCAGTTTCTTTAAACTTTCATCATCTATTGAACTAGTCAGAGAAGTCCACTTATCTCTTCCAATACTTTTCTTGATTTGGTAGCCCACGAGATAGGAAAATTTCCAGAAAATTTAGGCCTAAAACAAGTAAGATGAGTTAAATCAGTAAGCCCATGTCCTGAATTTTTGAGAGTAGAGTTGATCTAACTTTGAGCCGTCCTTTCTGTCAGACAATAGCATTTTGCTGTATATGCTGGAGTTGATGGCAAAATTTGGCAGTATATTCCTCATTTCCAGCAATACAGCAGAGCAGAATTTACATACTATTCCGAACTTATCATCAAGGATATATGAATGCTTCTCTTGAGTACAATGAATAGAATGATCTTTTTTTTCAGATTGCTTTTCTTCATCATTTTCACTATCGTATGAACAAATATCAATGGACCTCAAGGATAATTTATATTCATCCATAATTTATCCATTTCCTTATCATAGTCTATCTTCTACGGTGGTTTAGGACCATCTCTAAAAGAGAAAATCAGTGGAAGTCTTTCTCCAATGGCTTCTGGATTGAATGTGGGTATCTTGGGTTCATCAGTCATGAAGCCACCTTCTTTATGGGGGGCATCTTCTTTGGATATAGTATCCACAAGTATTTTCAAGAGCTCTCTGTCTACCATAGGTTGGTCATCATCGTCATAATATGCACAAGCCTTGCGTTTCCTTCTTGAGAGCTTTGCAATTGTTCCGGCTACATCCTCTGAGAAAGATGGAGTCGTTACTTCTTCTGTCCTTGCTCTCTTATCAGCGTTTGATGGCCCAGCTGCCACGGGATTCGGGCATTTTTGCCCGACCTTCGTTGCTTAAGCTGCGACCTCAGTGTCGATCCTCTGACCGTGTTTGTCAACTCAAACCACAGTTTGCTCGGTGTGGGCCATTTCTGTTATCATCAGATAGGTTTATTGATCATTTGAATGTTCCAATATTAGGTAGGCAAAACTTAAATTTGGCCCGATACAAAAACTACCCAACACAACCGTATCGGGCTTTAAAGCTGAGCGATATGATGCTTCCCCGATACGCCTGTGTCGGGCGTTACAGAGAAAAGCTGTGCATCATACCCGTTTCTCGATATGCTGTGTCAGGCGATACGGTCATGTGAAGTGAAGCGCCCGACAAGGTCTTCCCGATAAAGAGACGTGTCGCCCGACAACAAGAACAAGCAAGGCGATACAAGGATGGGTGATACAGTTTTTGCCCGATATAGGGTATCGGGAAAGCATGCGTTAAAGATGTGTCGCGCGACACATGTGTCGGGCGATACGAGAAAGTCAATTAAAGTCATCAACGCGATACGCTGTGTGCGATATGGGGGTCGTGTCGGGCAAGCCAACTGATACAGCTGTCGGGCTATACCTTTGATTATCTGAAGTTATTTTACGCGACACGAGAGCAGAAGGGTTGCGCGACACGGGAGAAAAAGAGCGAAATAACTGCCCGATACGGGAGTAGGTGAAAAGTAAAAGCAATACCCCGACACGGTAAAACCTCCATACTATTTATAGCAGTCCCAACCGGGGGTAGAACGAGTAAATCCAAGACGCATGTCAGCCGTTGAGACAAGTCAATCCCGAGACGAGCAATCTCATCTATCTAATCAAGGGTAATTACTCATACCGGTGCTCTCCCTTGGGCATGTCGGCCGACACAGCCCATGGCTAGATGCAATGCCCGATATACCGCCACCCGATATGAGCATGTTCTATGCATCGACTGAGTTACTGCCCGATACAGTTAGGAAAAAGGGTATACTTGCCTGATACAAGGTCTTCACAACAAAATTCTAGATGAAAAACCCAAAAACAAAGCGAAGGAAAAAGCGATTGATGGGTAAAACATCATTGGCCTAAGGTTAAGTTCCCAGCCTCAGATAGTATTAATCATTAATGCTCATAAAACAGAGCGGTGGCCCATAAAACAGAAGAGTCAACGCATGTGACGCATGCACTGACTCGGACCTTATTACAGTCCAAATGTTCATAGTGTTTTTCTTGCAAGAAAGTAAATAATATCCTATACTAGGAAAAGTAAAAGCTCGGGCTTCCTCCCGAGGAGCGCTGTAGTTAGCGTCGTCATCTCAACAACTCCAGATCCTTCACTTTTCGCCTTCAGTCGCTACCATATCTTGCAAATTGATCTCCGTCCTTCTTGCGAACACTTCGTCTTCATAAAACCTTTTTACCCTGTGCCCGTTCGCTTGGAAAACCTTGGATGGATCATCTTTATCATATAGCTCCATCATTCCGGACAGATATATCCTTGCTACGGTGAATGGTCCAGACCACCTTGTTTGCAGCTTACTTGGAAAAAGACGAATGGAAGATTTAAATAATAAAACTTTGTCACCTTCACTTACATCCTTACTCCTTAGGTGGGCATCATGCCACACTTTGGTCCTATGCTTATAGATCCTTGCATTCTCGTAGGCATGCAACCTCAGTTCTTTGAGTTCTTGCAACTGTAGATATCTTTTCTCTCCAGCCTTCTCCAGATCCATGTTCAAGAACTTAATCGCCCAAAGAGCATTGTGTTCTAGTTCTAAGGGTAGATGACAAGATTTCCCATAGATTAATCTGTACGGAGTAGTTCCTAGGGGTGCTTTATATGCTGTCCTGTAGGCCCAAAGTGTGTCTTCAAGCTTCATTGACTAATCCTTCCTCGTGCGGTTGATAGTTTTCTCTAAAATCTACTTGGTTTGTCTATTCGAAACCTCTACCTACCCATAAGTTTGTGGGTGGTAGGGTGTAGCAACTTTGTGTTTAACTCCATACTTTCGTAGGAGCGCTTCAAACTGCCTTTCTCCAAAATGCTATCCACCATCGCTTATCACAGTACAAGGTACACCGAAACGAGGGAAAATCGTCTTTTCGAACAACTTGATCACTGCCTTAGAGTCGCACGTTTGAGTTGCAACAGCTTGTACCCATTTGGATACATAATCCACTACCACTAGAATGTACTGATATCCTTTTGATGGGGGAAACGGTCCCATATAGTCAATCCCCCATACATCAAAGATCTCCACCTCAACCCAATTTGCCATAGGCATCTCATTTCTTCGTCCAATGTTTCCTGTCGATTGGCATTCTTTACAAACTTTTACATAATTTGCAGCATCTTTTAACAAGGAGGGCCAGTAGAACCCTGACTACAACACCTTAGAGGCGGTCCTTTCACTTCCTCGGTGTCCTCCATATGGTGAGGTATGACATTCTTTCAGGATGTTAGGCACTTCTTCTTCAGGAATACACCTCCTATACAGGTTATTTGTGCATCTTCTAAAGAGAAGGGGATCATCCCAATAGTAATTCTTCACATCAAAAAGAGCTTCTTCTTTTGATTGTAAGTTATATCAGGAGGTAACTCCCTGCAGGCAAGATAATTATAGATATCTACAAACCAAGGTAAACTTTCTTCCTTGGTTTCAACCATCATCAAAGCTTCGTCAGCATAATTATCGTTGATAGGTGGCTCCTTCTCGTCTTCGACTATGATCCTTGATAAGTGGTCCGTGACAACATTTTCTGCTCCCTTCTTATCAACTATCTCATGGTCGAACTCTTGCAGTAACAGGGCCCACCTCAACAGCCTGGGCTTTGTATCTTTCTTCTGCATGAGGTATCTTATAGCCCCATGATCTGTGTAGACTTTAATCTTTGGTCCAATGAGGTAAGATCTGAACTTATCAAAAGTGAAGGCTATCACGAGCATCTCTTTCTCTATAGTTGTATAATTTACTTGAGCTTCATCCAGGGTACGACTGGCGTAGAAGATGACGTGATGCTTTTTGTCCTTTTTCTGGCCCAGGACTGCTCCTACATCATAGTCGCTGGCGTCACACATAAGCTCAAAAGGTAACTCCCAGTCTGGAGCTTGGAGGATAGGCGGTGAGACAAGAGCATTCTTTCAAGCCTGAAAATCAATTATACAATTGTCAGAGAAATTGAATTCAAAATCTTTTACCAGAAGGTTGGACCACGGTTTCAAGATCTTTGAGAAGTATTTTATAAATCTTTGGCAGTAGCCGACGTGCCCGATAAAACTCCGCACCCCTATCACAGACTTCGGTGGAGGTGGCTTAGATATGGCTTCAACTTTTCTAACATCTACCTCGATGCCTCACCTTGTGACCTTATGCCCTAGCACAATGCCTCCTCGTACCAAAAAGTGGCACTTTTCCTAGTTCAAAACCAAACTCTTTTCCTCACAGCGTTGCAAGACCAGAGATAGGTTCTTCAGGAAGGCATCAAAGTCCTTCCCATAGACAGAAAAGTCATCCATGAAGACTTCCATGTTGTCTTCCAGAAAATCCGAAAACATCAATATCATGCAATGTTGAAACGTTGCGGGAGCATTGCACATGCCGAAAGGCAGCCTTCTAAAGGCGTAGGTACCATAGAGACAAGTAAAAGTAGTTTTCTCTTGGTCGTCTGGCAAGATGGGAACTTGATAAAACCCTGAAAAACCACCCAAGAAATAGAAATAATCATGATGTGCTAACCTTTGAAGAACTTGGTCAATGAAAGGAAGAGGATAATGATCTTTTTTGTGGCTTGGTTCAATTTTCAGTAGTCAATACACATTCTCCATCCTATGACGGTCTAAACTGCCACTTCATCGCCTTTGTCTCCTTTTACTACTGTTATGCCTCCCTTCTTCGGCACCACATGGATGGGACTTACCTAGTTATTGTCACTGATTGGGTAAATAATCCCTGCATCCCTCAATTTGATCACTTCTTTCTTTACAACTTCTTTCAGCATCTAGTTCAATTTTCTATGAGGTTGAGCCAGAGGCTTAGCAGTTTCTTCCAAATTAATGCGATGCATGCATAGTGTCGGGCTAAGACCTTTGATGTCCTCTACTGAATATCCTATGGCCTGTCTATGGAGTCTCAACTCCTCAATAAGTTTGTCCAATTGATCCTTCGTAAGATAAGCATCAACGATGACCGAATTTCTCTCCTCTAGATCTAGAAATTCGTATCTTAACCCTTCAGGTAGCTTCTTCAACTCAGGTTTAGCCTTGGGTGCCTTTTCTTCTGGTACCTCCTCTAAAGAGGCAAAATTAATTGTTTCTATTACCTCTTCCTCATCGCTCGGATCTTCATTAGGCTGATTAAGAAAGCTGAGAAACTCGACAACTTCTGGATCTTCAGAATCAGAGTCTTGACTACTCAATGCTCTCACAAGCGGGTCTACCATGATGATATATTCCTCTATCTCTTCACAAAACTGGTTGTAGCTTTTATCAAAGTAAGCGTATTCTAGTAGGGAGGGACCCTTCATAGAATCCTTTACTTTAAAATCTAAGTGGTCGTTTCTGACCCTCAGAGTGATTATTCCTTCAGGAACATCAGTCAATGCCCTCCCTGTGGCCAAGAATGGGTGTCCAAAGATGATAGGACAACTAAGGTCCTCCATAGTTTCAATTACCATGACATCGCAAGGAATGAAGAAATTCCCCACACGGATCGGTACATCTTCAAAAACACCAACCAGCCTCTTGAACGTATGGTCCACCAGTTCGATCTTCATGTTGGTTTTGACCATATCAGTCAAACCCAAACACTGTGTGAAGCTTAGGGGCATAAGGCTGATGATGGACCCTAAATCGGCAAGACCTTTTCGTTCGACATTATCTCCAATGGCGAATGGAATGGTGAAAGCCCTTGGGTCTTTCTTCTTAGCAGGTAAATCTGACTTCACGAAAGCGGATGACATACTAGCCAGGTGCATTGTCTCGATTCTGCCTCCTCTTTTCTTCTTGGTAATAAAATCTTTGAAAAACTTAGCATAAGTCGGCATTTCTTCTAAAGCGTCCAAAAAAGGTACTTCGAGATGAAGTTTCTTTACTGATTCCATGAACTTATCGTGACGCTTCTTAAGGTGTGCCTTTATCACCATGTAGGG
Organism: Alisma plantago-aquatica; assembly: GCA_963693085.1. NCBI lineage: Eukaryota > Viridiplantae > Streptophyta > Magnoliopsida > Alismatales > Alismataceae > Alisma > Alisma plantago-aquatica. Next base: position 502,384,396 of record OY856410.1, on the reverse strand, counting down.
AAAAGGCAACTTGGGAGAGTAAGGGTTTCTCTTACCAGACAGTTCCTCAAAGGATCTTAGTTCAGGTTCTCTGTCATGATCTTGTTGATTTACTTCTTCTACAGGATTATCAACCGCAATCCTCGGTTCAGGTTCCTCGGGTCTGGCTTCTTCAGTGCGTTCTACTGTCTTCCCTAATCTCATCATAGCCATTTTAGCAGATTCGGTGTTGGAGAGTATCTTACTTGAGGGATTATTTATCAATTTGGCCATCTGGGCCAGCTGTTGATCTATTTGGCATTGGTTCCTTTGCATGTCCTCCATCTGAACCTGCATCGTATTCAGAACTCCTGAATTTGACAGTGCGCTTTGCGCCAGCTGGTTGTTGATGGTATCTTGTCTTTTTACAAAATCGAACAACTGGCCAACCAAGTCTGGTTGGTTCGAAATCTTATCTTTACCTTGCTCCTTGGCTTGATTTTGACCTTGACTGGTGTTTGTCGCGTGGTGACCTTGGTACTTTCCTTGCCCCTAAAAGTTTGCCTTGTTCGATTAGAAATTGGTAGTTCTGGTGAACTGACCTTGTCCCCCTCTTTTCTCGAAACCTTGGGGTTTCTTGGTTGGGTTATTCAGCTGATGCAAATTTTCAGCCGCATCCTTGTTGCCATAATTAAAACCAAGGTGATCCAGCCTCTTGTAGTTGACAAAAGAGACGTTCTCGGTTTCCTCTTCTTCAGAATCACTTTCACTCGACTCATCAGGCCGGGTGTAAACACAGTTATCTATACCGTGCCCACCTTCTCCGTAGGTGACACACTTCATAACTTTCTCAACCTGTTTCTTTCCTTTTCCACCCAATTCCTTCAACTTCCTGACGTCGGTGGCTATCTTCTGGATCTGAGTGGTGATAGCTTCTAGAGCTTTGGACTCGACCGAAGGCCCTTCATTGGCAGCCTTCTTAGTATATCCTCTATCCGATCTGTCGTAGTCGGTACCAGCCTGTAACTCGGCCATGTTTTCGATGATCTTTTTGGATCTACTGGGCTTCTTCCCCAGAAAGTTGCTTCCTACAGCCGCATTCAGTGATACCCTTTCCTCAGGGGTCAGACCATTGTAGAAGGTGGTTATCAGGAAACCCTTCTTGTAATTGTGATGAGGGCAGTCCCTCTAATACTCTTGATATCTTTCCCATGCTTTGTGTAGATTCTCATTCGGCTTCTGCATGAAAGACGTGATCCTTTGTCTATTCCTGACAGTTTTCTCCGTAGGATAAAACTTGTTGACAAAAGTGTCTGCCAGCGCACTCCACCCGTTCAAATCTTGATGCGGAAGCCCGAGGTACCAAGATAAAGCCTTGTCCTCTAAAGAGAAGATGAATCCCTTGCAGTAAATGACCTCCTGTGGGACTCCCCACATCTTAATCGTATCACAGATGTTCTTACAGGCATCTAGATGATGGTAGGGATTATCATTCTTCGAATTCCCTCTGAATCTCTTATTCTGGATCATGGATATAACAGATGGTTTCAGCTCAAAGTTTGTTGCATTGAACCTCAGGATGACAATAGGACATCTTGAGTTATTGCTTTTGTGGAAGCAAACTCTCTAAGGGTCTTTTCTTCTTTGTTAGAATCTTCATTGTCACTGTCCTCAGGGTTCTGTTTCTGATTATGTTGATTCCTTCTGCATCTTCAGTGATGCCAGCGTCTTTCGTGACAATGATCATCCTCAAATTGTTCTGTATCAGGTTCTTCATGTTGAGGATTCCCGTCATACCGATCATCTCCTTCTTCCTCCATTCCAGGAGGAGGTGGGTGGTGCAGTCCCAATCTCGCATTTTGTTCCTCTTCAGAAAGAGGTGGTTCAATGTGAGGTGGCATGATGAATGGTGTTCAAGTGAGTAAAGCGCTTCTTCCTCGAGTACCTGAATAGAATGTAAAATAAAGTTAGATAAATTGTATTAATATAACAAACTACTCTATACCCATTTAGGTTAGAAGACTAAAAGAAATAGTGCTGTCAAGCTTAGTACTAAGCTTGAGGCATGGGAGTGTAGTCAGTGGATTCGGATTCGTTAAAAGTACTGCTTTGCCTTGTCCCCGACAACAGCGCCAAAAAGTTGACCGGCCTAAATCGCGCGTCCAAAAGGGAGCGGATTCGAAGTAGTCGGACTTTTAAATTTATAACCCGAAACCTTCTAGGCCCCCCCATTTATTTACGGGGTCGAAGTAGATATACAGGGTCGAACACAGGGACAAGGGTGGTAGTGTTGGGAACGTAGAATTGACACGTTACACTCCGGTAAGGGTAAGGAGATGATAAAGTTCGCCAAGGGACAACAGGATAAGATCGATAAAATAAAAGAAAACTATCTCCAACTGGAGCTACGAGGAAAAATTTAGGTTTTAAAGGTTTATCAGTTTTTAGGGTTTTCATACAACGGAAATAGAGAGATAAAACTATTACTTTTAGTAAGGAACGAAGGAGAAAGCTTCGGTAAAACAAGTGGTAGCAGAAACATCCTGTACCCCTTCTCTCGAAGTGGGTACCTCTAAATAAGCATCAACACCTCTCTCGAGGTTGGTGGTCTTAAGTCAGAGTGGAAAGGTTACTAAAGGAACTCCGATCCTGGGCACTCTCGTACTCCCGTATCGGACCAAACACTAGAGACACAACACCTCTCTCGAGGCTGCTTCAACGGGAAAACAAAATTTGGCATCTAGTCAAAACGTGATCCAAGCGTACAAGCTAGAGTTCGGATGTTAAACAAAACAATCGTCCAACAAAAGGGATCAAACATAAAGCAGCTATTAATTAAAACTTTTATAATTCCATTAACATAAAAATGTCTGGTTACATTGCATAAGTAAAGAAAGTAAATGACTGAAATAAGAGAAGATAAATGTCGTCTTCTTGATTTAGAAGGGCGATAGGCAGTAGCAGGTCCCCAAGAGCCCTCCAGCCCGATACCAGGCGGGAGCCTTGCCCGATACGCCCGTATCGGGAGGCACACCCTTTTAGGAGACACGCTCATGACGGGCGGACGTATCGTGCAGGGCACTCATACCTGATACAATCGTGTTGGGCGGAACCCTCTCGGGCAATACGCCGTGACGGGTGATGTGTATCGGGCTTGGTATCGTGTGGGGCCAGAGTGTTGCTTAGAGTTTCGAGTACTCATATCAGGTGTCCTTGTCTCTGATATCGGTCTGCAGTGGTGCCCGGGGCCGATCCTAAGTGAACCATTCCCTCCCTCTCGGGTAGGGGAAGTTCTCACCTAGTATCGCCCGGTGCACCTCTGAGGCATGACACGCTAGCTCCAGATGCTTTCCCAAGTTGGCTTTTGAGAGATTCTGACTTGTCCCATCGGAGTCCTGTAGCTGCTATTTATAGGCAGCGGTTGGGGGAAATTGTGGTTCTTCGGACGCCACGTGTTCTTCATCAGATCTATCATCTCGGATTCGGGGATGCCCGATATGCGTATTGCCTGACGATGTCGATCTGTAAGTGTGTCGGTCATCGTGACGAGTGGCGCCTGCCGGTGGGTGGCCTGTATCGCACGACACACTTCAGCAGTCGTGGTGAGTCTGGCTCCCTGTCGGGTAAATGGCGTATCGCTCGTCTGCTCCTTGTGCGGCACCCTCTCGTCGCACAGTAGTATATCGTGCTGCCCTGTGTCGGGAAGCGAGCGTATCAGCCGACTGGTTGGTAAGAAGGCCGATGCAGGTGGAACACGTTCGTGGGTCGGGACGAGCCTTTTTTGCTGATAAATGAGTAGAAAAATGAGGAAAACCATGCAAATGATGATAAAAATGGGATAAGAGTGTAGCGTGACCTGTTTATTAAAAAACATGACAAAAAGGAGAGGAAAACAGTTTAAAAGGGCAGATTTGACAACGAAATAAGGGCCAAAACATCAAAAAATTTGGTGTTATCAATGATGCCTAGACCTTGGGAACATCCACCTAGTCTTGAATATGATTCATATGTCTATACCTTTCTCACCCAAGTCACCTCTTATGCATGTACCTTTTGACTTGATGATCTATGGCCCTTCTTGTCCTATTATGAGTCATATGCCTAGTATTGTACCAATGTGACATAAACCTTATAATAACCACATAAATTGAATGGAACTTCAAAATGACATGGAACTTGAACCACACCCTTATGATGGACCCTTAATCAATAAGATATCGTCAAACACAATAATGGGCAACTTAGAATCTAACTTGGCCAAAAACCCTAAAATGAAGCTAGTTAGGGTTAATGATGAGAATCCAAGCACGTATGTAATCTTATGCTTAATCAGGTTGGCTTATGATCTAGATGGTAAAGGACGAGCTAGATTATGAAATCTTTGAATCAGGTACATGCTTTAATTATTTTATGACTATGGATTTCTTGCTTGAATGTGATACATATGCATGCTTTTATACATGCTCAAATATTGCCATGTAGTATCCAAGTATGTACCTGATGTTTGCCTCGTATTGTGGTCTTATAACTTGCAAACATGATATAGAAACTCCATTATACAATGATGAAATAGGGTTAGCTCTTGGCAATGGCCTCGAGGTCCCTCACGTATAAAACCATTAGCTAATCTTGAGAACCCTTACGGATCCTTCCGATGAGAAGTTGACCAAAGGCCTTATGAATACATGATATGATGGTATAATTGTAGTGAAGTGACATAAAATGTAGGATATCTTTTTAGCAAGCACTTAAATTGTTGAATCTTACTCGTTTATTTCTGCAATCTTTTCAAATTATGCAATGTTTATGTATATGTATCTTTTAGCCCGATACTCAGTACCTTATGTGATTGATCCACCTTGTTTCATGTATTTTATTGGTTTAGAGATGGCTAACAGTGGATGGGCTTGGTGAGATATGTTTGGTGATCTTGTTGTAGATCCCTAGTATCCACAAGCAGATTGGTAAAATTGTACTCTTGAATGTGTAATGGAAAGCTTGTAATAAGACAATATTGTTTAATATATCTTGTTGAATGTTTAGACCATTTTTGGTGCCTTTATCTTGTTGTTTTTTCATGTATGAAAAGTTGTAGGCTTCTGCATTCGTGCTTTGAATTTCCATTTTAGGGACGGGTGGTTGGTTCCTTTAGCCATTGACTATGTAGTCATTTGGAGGTTGGACTTGGGCATAATGGTCCCGTGACAAATGGTATCAGAGCATGAACAATAACTACACCAGACATTTATCACTTGAAACAAAAACTAAACATAACCTTACATCTCAACCTTAGAAACTCAATGTGTTGTCCTTTGTGGATTAAGTGACTTATCCTCTAGGTTAGAACCTATATGTTCTAGAACTAGAAGTAGATTTGTGTAATCCTTAGAGCCTTTCTTTTCTCCTCCTTTTGTCCTATAGTATGGGCTGTAGGTTCAGGAGGGTGAGAAAAGGGAGATCTTACTGCAACCCTAAATATATGTTCATAGCATGTGCTTAGGGAGATCAGAAGCTACATTGAGGAGGAAGACATTTTGGGATCCCTTGTGCACATGTCTCTAAACTCGATACCCAGAGTCTTTGGTATATCGGGTAGACATCACTATGACCCAATAGTGATATCTGATCCGAGAAGATTGCCCCCTAGAATTAGGGGTATGCTTAACCTTGAGAAGAATGAAATCCCTTATGTGGTGCTGAGATACCCTTAAGTGTTCCTTCTTGTAGTGTTGTGGGTGTGTGTTCTGTATGTCCTTGGTGGGATGTTTTTTGTGATGTTCGGGCTGCCACCTGCATCTTATAAGCAGGAGATGTATTTTTTTGACCATTGTGCTCACATGAGGAGGGTGAGGTGAATAGATGACCTCCTGGCTTATAAAAAAAAAGTAGCTACACAAGTGTGGACCATGGTCTTACTAGGACACTAGGTGTCATGGTAATAGACTGCCTAATGAGTGTGGCAACTCGTTTTGGTTTTGGTTTGATTCGAATGGATAATGGTGGTTTTCATCGTCCATTTCAAGTTGGAGAAAATCTTATTCAAGTATTAGTATATGTAGATATGAAAAATGTTATCACACACAATAAGATAGTGAGTGTCCATGTAGCCTAAGAGAAAGAGATGTAACATCAAGTCTAGATTAGGGTGTTTAGATGCTAGATGTAGTCTCTATAGTTGTCTAGAGCCATGATGAAAGTTAGGTTAGTAAGTAGTCTAGATGACCTATGATGATGATGATAATGATGACCACGATGATGATAATGAGGATGGTGATGACGACAATGACAATGTTGGTGTGACGTTATGAGGTGTTTCAAGATGATTCAAGTTATGTTTGATGATATGATATGAGTTTGACCATGTGACCCTAGCTTAACCAAGCAAATTGTACGATACATATGACTTGGTTGATTTGCTAAACATAGCTAGTGGGTTGGCATGCTTGCTTGTGCCTACTCTTGTACATGTTGAGATATGACGTGTGATATATGGGTTGAGACCAATACGGGCCTCAATCTCTTTATAAAGGTGGACCTCTATCCTCAGACATATGAAAAGGATGATTTCTTATTAAGAGTCAACCCGCTACGGGAGAAGGTCTGAGTACCTAAAGTCCATTATTTGTGAAATGTTGAAAAATATGAACGATGAAATACATGATAATGAGTCCCTAGCTAGAATACTTCTAAGTATAAGAGTTGAGTCACCAAGTGTGTGGTTCCCTTGAAAATGTTGAACCCTAGATTTCCTATGAAAAGATATAACCCTAGAGATGGAGGCATTGAATATATGATGTTTGGTATATAGGTGAGGGAGATGTCCCAAGACCCTAAGATGATGTATATGGCATGTGATATCCATGATGAGCCTCATACTCGGGTTAGTTATTTGATGTAATGGAATCTAGTGGTTTCTCTTGTTTGGTATATTGGGTAGACTTTTGGTATGGGTAGATGTTGGTGGTTAGCATGTCTTATTGGACATAGATAGGTCTTAGATTGAGTGGTATTAGATTATGAAGATCCTTTGAGATACAAGTGAGATACTTTTGAAACCTCAACATTGATGATAATGTTGTTTCTCAAAAATGATGCTTGATACATTAATATATCACTTATGTTATGAATTGAATGCATATAATAAGTCACTCTAATAAGCTAGACCAAATATGAATGATACCTTGCATAAAATATGTAAGTGTGAAATCATGAACTTGATATGATGAAGCCAAGAGATCCTAGGGTGAATAATTAGGAGTAACATGGATAATACCATAACCAAATTAAAAGTGATTAACTAGACATGATGTACTCTTGGTGTCATAACTTGAATAAGCATGATGAATAAATTGTTTGGTTTCATATCCAAAAAACAAATGAAAAATATTGAACATAATTGGGGATAGTTGGTAGAATTTTGGGAGAAAATGAAAACATGTATGAGATCTAGTATAGTGATGGCATATACACGGTCAATGGTGATCTCATTTGGTAATCATGATTGGGAATATTTGCATTTTACAATTGATAACATAGATTTTGATAGTACACCATGATCTTCTATGAATATATGAACAAAACCCTAATGTAGGGATATAAAGGGATGGGAAAACTCCAATGCCATGATGATGTCATAATATGATGGGACACTAAGTAATGCGTATACAATACAGAGGAGTAAACCTTTGATGATTGAAACCTAAGCGTGCACCCCATGGTGTGGAATGCCTTGATGCCAAAGCTGGTTGACTAATTCAATGAATATGTTGATTTTGACTCTTGAGCACAACCTTGGACAAATTTTGAGGATGAAATTTCCTTTAAGGAGGGAAGGATTTGAAAACATGGTGTTCCTAACTCATTTATTATAATCATTCTCTCTCTTCAAGAGACCCATAAACAATCAATTTAACTTGAATCACATCATTTGAGTGTGTCGTGAACCAATTTGATCACATAGATAATTAATATCTTGTTAAGTTGCTCTAGTTTGAGAAATTGTATCCAGCAACGTGATATATTGTATCACATCTTGCAAGGTAATTTGAACTTCATTACTATGATATTTTGACTTCGTGATACATATCATAATGTAGAGGATTCAATTGTAAATCTAATGGCCCAAAAATAACCCTAATAGGACATTTGTAGAACAAGTTATGGTATTCAAAGTTGTCATTATTTTGATCACGATTTCACTTAATTTCATGGAGTTAATCCCTTGTTGGGCCAAATCCTAGTGTGGACCAAATGGGGTGGCGCCTCCATTTTACTTGGGAGGCTATCCAACCCTCACTCTCTCTTCCAGTCACAAAGCTTGGATCATGAGCCTCAGATTATAGCTGAATCCAACGAAAAACACTTCATCCCCCTCCTCCGTACACACCACCAGAGTAACCCACACTGTCCTCCACCTACCATGCCAAAGCTCAACTAGTACCTTCATTCGAGCCCCTTTTTCAACATAGAACCCTACTTTTGGCTATAAAAGCTCTAAACTAACTCATTACGCCCCTTTTCTTGCATTTTCGTGAGCCCTAGCTCCCTTGTCAACTTCATCTCCCACCTTCATCTCATCAGCACCTCTACAGAGCTTTAGTTTAGGGCTTTCCTCCCCACATCTCGTCAGTTGCATCATCTGCATGCCTTGCCTCCTCCTATCGTAGAAGAGGGTGACCAACTCTTTTTCAAAGCATCACACACCTCCGAGCACGAGTTCATGGTTGCTCCAGTGAGCAGCTCCTGCAGCTCACACGGGATCGTGCGTGTAGCCCTAGAGGTGGCACAGTGGTGGACTGTGAATTTGGGCACTCACCAACCACTGACAGCGGCACTTGAAGCGGCTACTCACGTTGGCTGGTCGATGCCTGGATGGGCCAGGAGAGATCGGGGCTCACAAATTGACCGCACCACGAGGCCCAATCATGGGGTAGGCACCCGAGCGAGCCAGCCATTTGATTAAAGATCCACGATCCAAATCGCCCACATGATTTTGGGTAACACCCTTGATCAAAACTATAATCTTTTCATACAAATGTTCTAAAAATAATATCTCCCAACTCATAAGGCCAAATATAGAAAAATTATATACCAAATTGTCCCTCTTGATGTGATCTACACATGGGTCCTAGTCTAAGCTCTAAATCTAACTTTTGATCACTTGATATCTTAAAAATGCTAACTTTAGCCATTTTTGAGTACATTTAATCCACTATTATGATAAATCTTGTATCTTTAATGAATTGTCACCCTTCTATTCTTGAAATCCGTACAATTTTTCACATTGAACCATGTTGAGATCCTAAACTCCCCTTTGAATCAATGGTTGTCCCTCATGCATGTTGTAGCTTGATTATGGACTTTAACACATGATGCTGATTTAAGTGGTAATCTTGTTCTTTGTGACATCTTGACTTATCTAATTTTGGAAAATCAGTAGCTATGTGATATCCATGACTCTTGTATCACTCATTAACCCCCCTCTATTCTCTTGTCTAAGTGATATGCCATCATATACATGCACATGCCACATACATGTTTAGGCTCGGTTATACTTGATCCAAAATGTTATGTTTGGCCTCAGTTATGCAACCATATATTATAAACACTTCAAATAGTAATTTATGCACTTCTACAATACTCTATGATCAACCCTCACACTATGATTACGTTTGAGACCTTCATTTGGGGTCTATGTGACTTGTGTTGTGGTTCTTGTACCTTAATGCTTATGTGATTCCGTTTCTTATGCTCACCCCTATCAAATCATGGTTTCCTCTAATACCCTTGAGCCCTTGATGTGGATTCCCCACTTAGGTCTTATGATGGAACCAAATGATGTAAGTCAAATATGTTGTATATGGAACATAGGTTATTATGTTGATACCAACTTGGACCATGATGCCTAGACCTTGGGGACATCCATCTAGTCTTGAATATGATTCATATGTCTATACCTTGTTCACCCAAGTCACCTCGTATGCTTGTACCTTTTGACTTGATGATCTATGGCCCTTCTTGCCCCATAATGAGTCATATGCCTAGTATTGTACCTATGGAATGAATCTTATAATAACCACATAAAGTGAATGGAACATCAGAATGACAAGGAACTTGAACCATGCCCTGATGATGGACCCTAAATCAATAACAGATCATAAAACACACTCATGAGCAACTTAGAACCTAACTTGGCCAAAAACCCTAGAATGAAGCTAGTTAGGTTTAATGATGAGAATCTAATGCACGTATGTAATCTTATGATTAATTAGGTTGTCTTATGATCTAGATGGTAAAGGAAAAGCTAGGTTATGAAATCTTTGAATCAGGTACTGGCTTTAATAATTATATGACTATGGCTTTCTTGCTTGAATGTGATACATATGTATGCTTGTTTACTTGCTCAAATATTTCCATGAAGTATTCTAGTATGTACTCGATGTTTGCCTCGCATTGTAATATTATAACTTGCAAACATAATATAGAAACTCCATTATACAATGTTGAAATAGGGTTAGATCTTGGCAATGGCCTCGAGGTCCCTCACGTTTAAAAGGGTTAGCTAATCTTGAGCACCCTTACGGATCCTTCTGACGGGAAGTTGATCAAAGGTCTTATGAATATATGATATGATGGTATAATTGGATTAAATTGACATAAAATGGGGGCTATCTTTTTGCTAACACTTAACTTGTTCAATTTTGCTCATTTATTTTTGTAATCTTTTAAAATTATGCAAAGCTTATGTATATGTATCTTTTAGCCCTATATTTGGCTCCTTGTGTTCTTGACCCGCTTTATTTCATGCATTTTATAGGTTCAGAGATGGCTAGAAGTGGATGGGCTTGCTGAGCTATGTTATGTGTTCTTTTTTTAGATCCCTAGTATCCACAAGAAGACTAGTAAAATTGTACTCTAAAATGTGTAATGGAAAGCTTGTAATAAGATAATAATTTTTAATATATCTTGTTGAATGTTGATACTATTATTTATGCCTTTAACTTGTTATTTGTTCATATATGCTAAGTTGTACGCTTCCGCATTCACACTTTGAATTACCATTTCAATGATGGGAACTTGGGTCCTTCAGTTGTTGACTATGTAGTCATTTGGAGGTTGGACTTGGGCATAATGGCTCCTTGACAAATGGTATCAGAGCATGAACAATAACTACACCAACCATTTCTCACTTGAAACAAAAACTAAAAATAACCTTACATCTCAACCTTAGAAACTTAATGTGTTGTCCTTTGTGGATTAAGTTGACTTAGCCTCTAGGTTAGAACCTAGATGTTCTAGAGATAGATGTAGATCTGTGCAATCCTTAGGGCCTTTATTTTCTCCGCCTTTAGTCCTGTAGTGTGGGTTGTAGTTTCAAGAGGGTGAGAAAAGAGAGATCTTACTACAACCATAGACATATGTTCGCAACATGTGCTTAGGGTAGTTGCACAGGTGTGCACCATGTTCTTACTAGTTCTCTAGATGTCATGATACTAAACTGCCTAATGAGTGTGGCAACTCATTTTGGTTTCGGTTTTATTCGAATGAAATATGGTGGTTTTCGTCGTCCATTTCATGTTGAAGAAAACCTATTTCAAGTATTAATATATGTAGATATGAAAAATGTTACCGCACACAAAAATGCAATCAGTGTCGATGTAGCCTAAGAGAAAGAAATGTAACATCAAGTCTAGATGAGAGTGTTTAGATGCTATATGTAGTCTTTTTAGTTTTCTAGAGCCATGATAAAAATTAGGCTAGTAAGTAACCTGGATGACCTATGATGATGATGATAATGGTGACGATGATGATGATAATGATGATGGTGATGACGACAATGACAATATTGGTGTGATGTTATGATGTTTTCAAGATGATTCAAGTTATGTTTGATGATATGATAAGAGATTGACCATGTGACCCTAGCTTGACCTAGCACCTTGTATGATACATGTGTCTTGGTTGATGTGCTAAACATAGCTAGTGGGTTGGCATGCTTTCTTGTGCCTAGTCTTGTACATCTTGAGATATGATATGTGATATATGGGTTGAGACCAATACAAGCCTCATTCTCTTTACAAAGGAGGACCTATAGCTTGGGATATAAGAAAAGGGTGATCTCTTGCTAAGAGTCAACCCGCTACGGGAGAAGGTCTGAGTACCTAAACTCCAATATATGTGAAATGTTGGAAAATATGCATGATGAAATACATGATAATGAGTCCCTAGCTAGAATACTTCTATGTATAAGAGTTGAGTCACCTAGTGTGTGTTTCCCTTGATAATGTTGAACCATAGATTTCTTATGTAAAGATATAACCTTAGAGATGGAAGCATTGAATATATGATGTTTGCAATATAGGTGTGGCAGATATCCCAAGACCCTAAGCTGATGTACATGACATGTGATCTCCATGATGAGCCTCATACTTGGGTTAGTTGTTTGATGTAAAGGAATCTAGTGGTTTCTCTTTTTTGGTATGTTGGGTAGACTTTCAATATGGGTAGATGTTGGTGGTTAGCATGTCTTATTGGACATAGATAGGTCTTAGATTGAGTGGTATGAGATTATGAAGATCCTTTGAGATACAAGTGAGATACTTTTCAAGCCTCAACATTGATGATAATGTTGTTTCTCAAAAATGATTCTTGACACATTAAATATATCACTTATGTTATTCAAGTCACTCTCATAAGATAGACCTAATATGAATGATACCTTGCATAAAAGATGCAAGTGTGAAATCATAAACTTGATATGATGATGCCAAGAGATCCTACGCTAAATAATCAGTAGTAAGATGGATAATACCACACCCAAATAAAAAAGTGATTAAATCGATATGATGGTACTCTTGGGGTCATAACTCGAATAAGCATGATGAATACTTTTTTTGATTTCAGATTAAAAAAATGAAAAATATTGAACATAATTTGGGATAGTTGGTAGAATTTTGGTAGAAAACAAAAACATGTATGAAATATAGTATAGTGATGACGTATACACGTTCAATGGTGATATCATTTGGAAACTACGATTGGGAATATGTGCATTTGAGAATTGATAACATAGATTTTTATAATATACCATGATCTTGTATGAAGATATGAACAAAACCCTAATGTAGGGATACTAAGGGATGGGAAAACTCCAATGCCATGACGATGTCATAATATGATGGGACACTAAGTAATACAATACAATAGAGAGGAGTACACCCTTGATGATGAAAACCTTAGTGTGCACCCCATGGTGTGGAGTGCCTTGATGCCTAAGCCGGTTGAGTAAATTCAATGAATATGTTGATTTTTACTCTTGAGTACAACCTTGGATGGATATCGAGGATGCAATTTCCATTAAGGAGGGATGGATGTGAAAACCTGGTATTCATCTCTCATTTATATGATCATTCTCTCTCTTCAAGAAACCCATATTATTCAATTTAACTTGAATCACATTATTTGAGTGTGTCGTGGACTAATTTGATCACGTCGATAATTAACTTCTTGTTAAGTAGCTCTAATCTGAGAAATTGTATCGAGGAACATGATATATTGTATCACATCTTACTAGGTGATTTGAAATTCATTACTATAATCTTTTGACTTCCTAATACATATCATAATGTATAGGATGATGTATAGGATTCAATTGCGAATCCAGTGATGCAAAAATCACCCTAATCAGACATTTTTAGCCCAAGTTATGGTACTTCAAAGTTGTCTTTATTTTGGTCATGGTTTTAGTTGATTTCTTGGAGTTCAACCCTTTTTGGGCCAAATCCTAGTGCGGCCCAAATAGGGTGGGGCCCCCATTTCACTTGGGAGGCTATTTGGCCCTCACTCTCTCTTCCAGTCATAGAGCCCAGATCACGAGCCTCAGATTATAGCTCAATCCAACGACTAACACTTCATCCCCCTCCTCTGTACACACCACTGGCATAACCCACACTGGCCTCCACCTACCATGCCCAAGCTTAGAAAATACCATCAATCAAGCCCTTTTTTCATCACCGAACCCTAGTTTTGGCTATAAAAGCTCTCAACTAACTCATTACTCCTCTTTTCTTACATTTTTGTGAGCCCTAGCCATCTTGTCAACTTTGTCTCCCACCTTCAACTCGTTGGTGTCGCCATAAAGCTTTACTTTAGGGTTTCCTCCCCGCATCCCATCAGCTACATCTATTTCATGCCTTGACTCCTCCTATTGTAGATGAGGGCGACTGACTCTTTTTGAATCATCACACATCTCTGAGCATGAGTTCATGGTTGCTCTGACAAGCAGCTCCTACAGCTCGAGCAAGATCATGTGTACAACCCTGGAGGTTGCATAGTGGTGGGGAGTGACTTTGAGTGCTTGCCAACCACTGAAAGCGCCACTTGAAGTGGCCACTCACGTTGGCTGGTCACTGCCTAGACATGCCAGGAGAGATCAGGGCTCATGAACTAATCGCTCCTAGAGGCCCAATCGTGGGGTAGGCACCCGAGCGAGCCAACAATTCATTTGAAGATCCACGATCCAAATTGCCCACATGATTCTTGGTAATGCCCTTGATTAGAACTATAATATTTTCATACAAATGTTCTAAAAAAATATCTCCCAACTCCTAAGGCCAAATACAGCAAAATCATATACCAAATCGGTCCTCTCGATGAGATCTACACATGGAGCCTAGTCTTCGACTCTAAATCTAACTTTTGTTCTGCTGATTTCTTGAAAATGCTAACTTTAGTCATATTTGAGTACATTTAATCCACTATTATGATGAATCTTGTATCATTAACGAATTTTCACCCTTCTATTCTTCAAATCAGTAAGTGTTTTTCACATTAAACCATGTTGAGATCCTAAACTCCCCTTTGAATCATTGCTTGTCACTAATGCATGTTGTAGCTTGATTATGGACTTTAACACATGATGTATATTTAAGTGGTAATCTTGTTCTTTGTGACATCTATACTTATCTAATTTTAAAAAATCCATAGCTATGTGATATCCATGACTCTTATATCACTCATTAACCCCTCCCCCCTATTCTCTTGTCTAAGTGATATGCCATCATACACATGCACATGCCACATACATGTTTAGGCTTGGTTATACTTGATCCAAAATGATAATTTTGACCTCACTTATGCAGCCATCTGTTATAAATACTTCAAATGAGTAATCTATGCACTTCTAAAATACTTTATGATCCGCCCTCACGCTATGATTACGTTTGAAACCTTAGTTTGGGGCCTATGTGGCTTGTGTTGTGGTTATTGTACCTTAATGCTTATCAGATTCCATTTCTTATGCTCACCCCTCTCAAATCACGGTTGCATCTAATACCCTTGAGTCATTGATGTGGATTCCCCACTTAGGTCTTATGATGGAACCTAATGATATAAGTCAAATATGTTGGATATGGAACTTAGGTTATTATGTAGATACCAACTTTGATCATGATGCCTAGACCTTGGGGACATCCATCTAGTTTTGAATATGATTCATATGTATATACCTTGCTCACCCAAGTCACCTCTTAGGCTTGTACCTTTTGACTTGATGATCTATGGCCCTTATTTCCCTATTATGATTCATATGCCTAGTATTGTACCTATGTGACGTGAATCGTATAATAACCACATAAAGTTAATGAAACATCAGAATGACATGGAACATGAACCACGCCCTTATGATGGACCCTAAATCAATAAGAGATCATCAAACACACTAATGAGCAACTTAGAACCTAACTTGGCCAAAAACCCTAAAATGAAGCTAGTTAGGGTTAATGATGAGAATCTAATGCTTAATAAGGTTGGCTTATGATCTAGATAGTAAAGTACAAGCTAGGTTATGAAATATCTAAATCAGGTACTTACTTTAATAATCATATGACTATGTCTTTCTTACTTGAATATGATACATATGTTTTCCTATTTACTTGCTCAAATATTTCCATGTAGTATTCTAGTATGTATTTGATGTTTTCCTCGTATCGTGGTTTTATAACTTGCAAACATAATGTAGAAACTCCATTATATAATGTTGAAACAGGGTTAGCTCTTGGCAATGGCCTCGAGGTCCCCAACATATAAAAGAGTTAGCTGATCTTAAGCACCCTTATGGATCCTTCTGAGGGGAAGTTGATCAAAGGCCTTATGAATACATGATATGATGGTATAATTGAGTAGAGTGACATAAAATGTGGGCTCTCTTTTTGCTAAGCACTTAACGTGTTCAATCTTGTCCATTTATTTTTGCAATCTTTTCAAATTCTAAAAAGCTTATGTATATGTATGTTTTAGCCCTATACTCGGCACCTTGTGTGCTTGGCCAACACTGTTTCACGTATTGTATAGGTTCAGAGATGGCTAGCAGTGGATCATATTGGTGACCTATGTTAGGTGTTCTTGTTGTAGATCCCTAGTATCCATGAGTAGACTGGTAAAATTATCCTCTAGAATGTGTAATGGAAAGCTTGTAACAAGATAATATTGTTTTATATATCTTGTTGAATGTGAGACTATTGTTGGCGCCTTTATCTTGTTTTTTGTTCATGTATGCTAAGTTGTACGCTTCCACATTCGCGGTTTGAATTGCCATTTCAGGGATGGGTGCTTGGGTCCTTCAACCATTGACTATGTAGTTATTTGAAGGTTGGAATTGGGCATAATGGCTCTATGACATATCCTGTACTTCCTTGTTCTCAAAGATTAGGGACGTTCTCAGCATCTCATTGGCAGAACAATTGTATATTGTTGTGTGATGCTCATATAGATTTGCAACATTTAGACACCAGTGCTTGACCGTCCTTACATGTGCCTAAAAGTTTATAGCTATTTTTTAAAATCAAACCATACATACGGAAAAAACATAAATTCATTTAACTTCCCAAAAAAAATCATTGCAATTGGATTTTGTTTACATGTGCATATGTACAATATACACTTTTCACATTCAACGGTTAGCCTAAAATTCAATATAGAGCATTAAAAACTTTTCTATTGTTGTAAATGCTATACAAATCAGATTATGATGAGATTTTGTAGGAAGGCACATATTAAAGAATGTTTCTAATCTATATGGTTAGATTTTGAAAAATTGGTCTTTGTGGATATCTATTCAAATATCTCTCATGCTCTCACCAAGATATATTTCTCACTAGATCGTTCTCCTATATATATATATATATATAATCTATGTGTGCGTGTGTATATATGTATGTATGCACATATATACATACACACACATATATATTGTATCCAATCACCACATATATAGTGTGTATCATATACATGCTATATCCCATAATGTTAAAAAGAAATATAAGACAAAAAGTGATGGTTATGACCATGTCTACTTGTAATTCCTTAGAAAAATTAGGAATTACTACCATCTAGGTCAATCAACACATGTATGAACCTGCTACTGGTGTAGACTTATACTTGTCGATCTGGGTATATCGATTCAACCCTTGAATTGGTCGTCTCGCCTCTTGTCTGGTTGGTTTGTCACGAGGATCAACCGGTATTTGGACTCCTTCTAAATGATCAATAGGGACGATAGGGACATTCGTCTAGCATCCTATCCAATTAATGTTTGTACTCCTTCTAAATGGTCAATTGTACCAGCCAGGCGGTCATCTAGTTCCATTTATTTGTTCTTCTTGGTCCTCCAAACGGTCAGCTAGTGTCAAGAACTGGTCGTATCACTCAGTGATGAACATCTTCAACGTCGCTGCAAGAAAAGAAACTATCCTATTGCTAGTTTATTACATTGAATAAGAGAAATCACGTGTTTCATTTGAGGGGGGGGAAAGGTAGGAAAGCATTAACTTTACATTGAGAGGAGGGAGGTAGAGGCTCAAAATGCAGAACAAGATAAACATGAAGCAAATCATCCAAACACACACAAATATGGTGTTTAGGCCATAAACATGCTACAAAACTACCATCAAAACTGCTTGTAGGATGACACGTGTAAATTATATATATATATATATATATATATATATATATATATATATATATATATATATAATATTACGTGGTCTTTGATTGAATACACATATGAGAATAGTTTAAATATTCACATCGTATGCAATAAATAAATGATAAAACCAAAAATCCAATCATATCGACTATCCTAAAACATAGTAAGTTGGCATGGCTCTGATACCATTGTTGGGAAATGCGGGCCTATCCATATTCCCATAATAGTAAGATTGTGTAAACTACTATGAAATAGGAAGGATGGTTTTAGCCCACTTATACCTAGACCTAGAGCAAGTCCAGAGACAAAACTCCATTCTTTGTAACTATTGACTAGTTACTCTTGGGCGTTGGTTGTTCAGCTCTTGGTCTCACCATCAAGAGTTGTCTATGCAAACTCTACCATTATTTTGGTGGTCTCTCCATGGACTGGAGGTTGACTTAACTCTCTGAGCAACATCCAAAGGACTCCTGCCTCTAGAGTAGTCCACTCTGACCAACTGGAACTCATGTCATTCACCAAGAACAGACATGAAGGAGTTGTCCCTCTCGTTGGTGTACTAGTCACCAACCTGCTCTCCCACAATGACAACTATAAGTTATTCTCTCCCTTTGGCTATCCCGTCTTGTTAGATAGGAATTGTGTAGTCTCTCTTGGTTACCAAAACAAGAGAAGACAACAATTGTTAGAGCAACTAAATGTCAGTTGTTTGTGTTGTGTCTTAGGAGGCCCCCAATACCTCTCCATTTATCAGTGAGGTTTGGGTCGGGGCTCATAATATTTATGGGATTGCATGGGAGTGGAGGGGACTGGAAGAACTTGAAATTTCACAACTTGCCAAACCTAGAACAATCTTCTGGCACACCCATACAATCATATGGTGTGTAAGACGATCGTTCGACAATTTCAATATTTGATATGCATTTTGCAATTTTGATTCCAAGTAATATCACAAATTAATTTCCTTCTACCCTAAGTAAAGTACAATTAAAACTATTTGTGAAACATCCTCAACCTTCATTTGTCCCAAATGAGCCATCTCAACTGGGTGAGATGCCCGTCTCACTCACCCAAACAACCGTCTGGTGAGTCTGAGATGAGTCGATCGGTTCAATCACATTCAATAGGTCAGTTCAAGGGTAGAACTTAGCCAATTCAAACATTGATTTCTATAACCACCCAAATGACTGTCTCAACATTTGAGATGCTCGTCTAGCATGCCCAAACAACCGCCTCAAAACTTGAGACACTTGTCTAGCATGTCCAAACGACCATCTCACTCACTAAGATGGTCGTTTGGCAGACTCGTCAGCCAATCAGTCAAATTAGTTAACACTTTAGTAATCAATCCAATTGACATTCACAAAAAAACTCCTCTTCTATATGAGTTCCTATATGTGTGACCCTATAAGTCCCATATCATGTTGGTAGTGATTGACCACAACTAGCTTTTGACGTCACAAGCAAGGAGTGGTGCCTAGTCGCACATCAGTACTACCCAAGTGAATGGAAAGTTGGAGAATAACTTCAACCTACATTCGGTGTAAGGTGTTGTAGTGATTTTATAATTTTTTTGTTACTGATATCCAGGATGAACTCGAGGCATCGAAGGTCATCTGCTTCAACATTCAATCCAACCAAGAGCATACAATCTGAGATAATGTGACCTCAATATCATATAATGATTCACTTGTACATGTGCATGTGTTTCTCAATGTTACTTATCAAGTGAACATGAAATCATATTCCACAAGGAGGGTCAAATCCCATATCTATCACTTATATTCTATCCCCATGTGTCAAAGTAACCAATCATCACAATTATAACAGCCCATGATTTAGGACTGCATTTGACGATGTCAAATCGTACTCAATGACATGTACACGAGTGTTGTGATTTTAGGTCTAAGAGTCACAACCACCACCTTCACTATGAGAGATAACTTCAACAACCAGAACCATGTGTCACTCTCAAGGTGGGTTTGTCAGATACACTATTCCTTAACATTTATCTCTGTGCTTGGTTTGATATTGCCATATCATGACTTAGTGAGACTCAATCATCAACCCACTCAAACTCTAGTCTTATGTGTTACTGGTGTCTATCTAATTTCCACAATAACAAACAAATACGAACATAATGAGAATATGTATATGTACTCTTAACATTGGTATGATCCCATTTTCACAAGCTTAATACTTGAAGACATACATCATTGAGTAATATTTTTCTCTAGACATTCATTGTGTTTCCTCATTGTCTCAAAACTGAATGAAACATAATGAATTGGAAGCTTGCCTTTATGAGTATTAATCAAATCTTTTATCATATATGCCATGTCAATGATCATATGATTTTATCTTTGGGCATACCTTACCAACAAACTCCCACTTGCACTTAGAGCCAATCATTAACAAATCTCACCCTCAGTGACGTAAATATGTCCAACATGCGTATGTTTCTCTAGTGCTATTTAGCGAGTTATCAACACTTTGCTTATAGTTGGTCTATTACATTTTCATAATCTCTTCATTGTACGATTTCTTGTATGTGATTGAACTATCGTAGTTGTAACATCCCTGACCTGGTGATGGAGCTGGGACTTACACCAAAAGATTTTCAGTCTTCCAATGGGAGTCCCAGTAATTTCTATCACCAAAAACCCTAGAGAGGATTGATGTCTTCCCTAGGTTTTCCTAGAACTGGTGCTTAGATAACAACTCCAACCCCATAAGAGTATGGAAGCCTTATCATAGTACAGATTTAGGATCGAACCCAAAAGACAACGGTCTTGTTGCAAGCAACAAGATGGAAAATGTATATCACTTCACTTAGTTATTTTACTAATTGGCACTTATATCAAGAGTTGGATTTGATTGGTTTTTAGACTAAAACATGAAAGGTAAAGAAAGCAAGTAAAACTAAGATGTAACAGATGATGATGAATCACTGGGGTTAAGCAGGTATTTACCACCGCTACACATGCATTGTATATGTACTAAGCAAGCAAGACTTATAAGCTAGATGCATGGATGTTCCACAAGACCGATGCCTTATAAGACAAGAGCGATGCATTGCATCCAAGGATGTTCCACAAGACCGATGCCCATGTAAGACAAGAGCGATGCATTGCATCCTTCGATGTTCCACAAGACCGATGCCCATATAAGACAAGAGCAATGCATCGCATCCTTCAAGGATTAAGTAGCTCTCATTTGGTACATTTCTACGTGTCAATGAAGAATGTAGTCTCCAAAGAGAGAATCATACTCAATCTCATGAAACGTGCATCTAAAACTAACAAGCGAGCGATAATTATCAAATCGAATAGCGTCCTTGTAGGTCTAGTCTCCTATTCGGATAACCTAGCTACGAGAAGTGCGGGAATGTTGCAACGCCAGCCATTCCCGAGCAAATGGTCACATGCTTTACATCATTCCCCTCGCAAAGTGTATTCCTCGACTTACCAAGGGCCACTTCCATACAGATGGAAGTGTAACGGATGATAGTGAGTTTACTCCACTCTTTGAGAAACACTCCTAGACACCGAAACGGATGCGCGGTGGACACACACACTAGAAACCAACACTAAATCGGTATTCGAGTCTCGAGAGCGGTCGTAGACAAACCACAACAAAAGACAATAGATGCATACAAGAACGTGGCCATTATTCAAGCATGTATGAAACGATTTAGTATTAAAACGAAAGGATAACATCTTTTTAGTACAAAGTACAAAACATGGGCAGCGGGGCTAGCCCCCGCGCCCCAGTGAATGAAACTACTCGCTCCTCATAGAGGGAGCAACAAAGGAGGAGGCAAGAAGAGATAGAAAGAACATCATCTCCACTGAGGAGAGAAGGTTGAACCCTTGGTGGAGAGAGCAACGATCTCCACCCTTCGTAGCTTGCTTGACGACGGATCTTCTCCTCTCACCTTCTTTGTTGATGAGAGAGAAGGTAGCTTGCAATGGAACGTGAGTCTCAGACCGGCAGCCTCGAGCGGTGGATGGAGTTGTTCCAGTAGTAGAGAGACAGCCTCTGGACGTCTGGACTCTCCTCAGGGATGGCCCTTGAGGTCTTATTTATAGGCCTTGAGTGAGGTCCAAACGGTCTGGAGACCGTTTGGGTTCAAACGGTCTTGAGACCGTTTGGCGTCAAACGGTCTTGAGACCGTTTGGCGTCCAACGGTCTTGGGACCGTTTGGCGTCAAACGGTTTTGAGATCGTTTGGCGTCAAACGGTCTTGGGACCGTTTGAACTCCATGCGGTCTTGGGACCGTTTGGCCTCATGCGGTCTTGGGACCGTTCGAACTCCATGCGGTCTTGGGACCGTTTGGCTTCATGCGGTCTTGGGACCGATTGAACTCCATGCGGTCTTGGGACCGTTTGGCTTCATGCGGTCTCGAGACCGTTTGAACTCCATGCGGTCTTGGGACCGTTTGGCTTCATGCGGTCTCGGGACTGTTTGAACTCCATGCGGTCTTGGGACCATTTGGCTTCATGCGGTCTCGGGACCGTTTGAACTCCATGCGGTCTCGGGACCGTTTGGCTTCATGCGGTCTCGGGACCGTTTGAACTCCATGCGGTCTTGGGACCGTTTGGCTTCATGCGGTCTCGGGACCGTTTGAACTCCATGCGGTCTTGGGACCGTTTGGCTTCACTCGGCCTTGAGGCTGGTTTATTCTTTTATGATTTTTTTTGTGCTTTTTCTGCAAGTATAAAAGGAAAAAGTTAGTTTGATGATGTATTTACAAAAAGGGGTAAAATTAGGTTTATATACAGTGTAAACGTAAAAAGGGTATGAAAAACTAAAGAAAAAAAGACTAAGATAAACTACTAAAATAGGAGGTTATCACCCCCCCTAACTTAGAGTCTAGCTTGTCCTCAAGTTAGATAGAGCTGAGACATGAAATGGCGAGGCGATCTTAATTAGGGTCTCCATACTCTTGCTTCAATTCTTGACCTGAGTTCCCCAGGGGTCATATCGAGGCTTATTGCATGCCTTGATTCTTTTGGATTTCGAGAGTTGCTTGGATCTCAGGGTTTTTTTTCCGTATCTCAAAATTTGCTTTGGGACCACATTTAGTTTGTGCATGCCGTTGACTCTAATCAACTTTATACCTCTCTGGAAACCTACTGGAAGCTAGAGAGGGTATGAGGGTTGGCTAAAGGCTTTGAAGTGTAGCTCCCCTTAGAGTGGGGGAGGGACTGTCTATGCTTTTTAGGATCTCACTACCGGACACGACACATCTGCCTTTATGAGGGCAGCTGAATGTACCGGCCGGGCAAGTCCTTTATGAGCCTTTTTGTATACTTGGAACTTTTTAGGGTTTCACTACTGGACGCGACACATCTGCCTTTGTGAGGGCAGCGGAATGTGCCGGCCGGGTGAGCCCTTTATCAGTTCTTCGTATAGGTCCTTATGCGTGGCACAACTCTCATGATTTTATTCGTCTCTCTGGCTTTTATTCAAAAACTCACAGGCTTGGGTTTTGGAATGAGAATTTATTTTGGGCGGCCAAGCCTCTTTTATTTTGAAGAGAGGAAAGCTGTTCTTTAAAGTTTTTCAGCATGCACTTATTTGGTTTGTGGTCCACTTGCAGAACTTTTTGATTTGGAAGTTGCCTAATTTCCCTCTCATCCTTGAGATCTCGGCTTATTTAAACCCTGATTTTGACCTGTGGAGAGTCAGATAAAGAATTGAAGCGAAAAAAATGGGATCCATAGTAGGTGGGAATTGATAAATCGCCATTTGATGTCTGATTGCTATTTATTTGTAAGACTAACATGATTCTAGAGTTAGTTGAGGTGACTATGCAGAAGAGGATACCTTGCCCTTGTCTAATGTACCCCCCCTAACTTATCACTCACTCTGTCCTCAGAGTGTCAAAGTGATAGGGTGAGAGGCAATTAGAACAAGGGCAGCAACTAAACTAAGTCGTGGAGTCATGGGTTGCCTCCCAAGAAGCGCCTTAGTTTAACGTCACTGGCTCGACGAAACTGTGAGGTTGTTATGTTGTGGGCGTAGCATCTTTAATGTCGATGGTTTGTTGATGCGTGTTGTCTTCCTGAATGTAATATTTTTTTAACCGGTGCCCGTTAACCGTTTGTTCTCCTCCGTTGTTGTCGATAATAATGGCGGCTCCAGTTGGGTAGATATGTTTTATGGTGAAGGGTCCAGACCATCTTGTTTGAAGCTTTCCGGGGAATAATTTGAGCTTGGAGTTGAATAAGAGCACTTTGTCGCCAACGGCGATATCTTTTCTCTTAAGATGTCCATCGTGCCACATTTTTGTTTGCTCTTTATAGATTCTGGCACTGTGATATGCTGTCATGCGGAGTTCTTCTAGCTCCTGTAACTGGAGTTGTCTGTTCTCCCCTGCACTTTTAAGGTCGAAGTTTAGTTGCTTGATGGCCCACCGGGCTTTATGTTCCAATTCTACTGGAAGATGACATGATTTGCCGTACACCAAGCGGAACGGAGTTGTTCCAATTGGTGTTTTGTAAGCAGTACGGTATGCCCAAAGGGCGTCAGGAAGTTTGGTGGACCAATCAGTGCGATTTTTATTCACTGCTTTTTCAAGAATCACTTTTATCTGTCTATTGGATACTTCTACCTGGCCACTAGTTTGTGGGTGGTAAGGTGTGGCAACTTTGTGATGGACTCCATATTTTCTCAGTAACGCTTCAAAACTTTGTTCCAGGAAATGGGTCCCGCCATCAGATATGACCGTTCTTGGAACTCCAAATCTCAGAAAGATAGTATCTTTGAACAATTTGACAACAAGTTTGGAGTCATTGGATACAGTGGGTACAGCTTCGACCCACTTTGAGACGTAATCCACATCGACCAAAATGTAAGAGAAACCATACGATGAGGGGAAAGGTCCCATGTAGTCTACCCCCCATACATCAAACAGCTCAATTTCCTGCCACATGGTAAGAGGCATTTCATCCCTTTTTGATATGTTGCCCGAAAATTGGCATTTATCACAGGCTTTGACAAAATCATATGAGTCTTTTGATATGGTGGGCCAAAAGAAACCAGTTTGTAATACTTTTATGGCAGTTTTCTTGGCGCCCATGTGCCCCCCCGTGGGTCCGGAGTGGCAGTGTTCTAGAACCGAGGTTATTTCTTCTTCTGGAAGGCACCGGCGGAAAAGTCCGTCGGAACAGAGGTAAAACAAGTAGGGTTCGTCCCAATGATAACGTTTTACATCATGAAGGAATTTTCTTTTATATTGATAAGAAGCAGACGGGTGAATGATCCCTGCGGCCAGATAATTGACGATATCCGCAAACCAAGGGAAACTATGAGTGGCCTTCATAAGCTGATCATCAGGAAGGGAATCCCTGATAGGGATTTTATCTTTTTCTTCAACCTCGATTCTGCTGAGGTGATCGGCGACAACGTTCTCTACGCCATTTTTATCTTTGATTTCTAGGTCGAATTCTTGAAGCATTAATACCCAGCGGATGAGCCTGGGTTTGGCGTCCTGTTTCTGGATCAAATGTCGGATAGCGGAATGGTCAGTGTAGACAATGACTTTAGAGCCGATCAGGTAAGAGCGGATTTTTTCGAAGGCGTAGATGATAGCCAAAAACTCTTTTTCCGTGGTCGTGTAGTTTTTCTGTGCTTCGTCAAGCGTTTTTGATGCATAGTAGATGACATAGGGTTTCTTATCGATCCGTTGTCCTAAAATGGCTCCTATGGCATAATCACTTGCGTCGCACATGATTTCGAAGGGTTGCGACCAGTTTGGAGCCCTTAGAATAGGTGCGGAAATTAGTGCTTCTTTGAGGGTAGAGAAACTTTGCATACATTCTTGGTCGAAAACAAACTCGGCATCTTTTGTCAGGAGTTGGGTCATGGGTTTAGCTATTTTTGAGAAATCTTTGATGAACCTTCTGTAAAACCCTGCATGACCTAGGAAAGCTCGAACTCCCCTTATGTCCTTCGGAGGTGACAACTTCGAGATAACATCAATCTTTGCTTTGTCGACCTCGATCCCCCTATCACTTACTCTATGTCCGAGGACGATACCCTCTGTTACCATGAAATGGCATTTTTCCCAGTTCAGGATAAGGTTTGTTTCCTCGTAACGTTGCAGGACTCGTTCAAGATTGTTTAGACAGTTATCGAAAGAATCTCCATAGACAGAGAAATCATCCATAAAGACTTCCATAACAGATTCAGTTAATCCGGCGAAGATGGCAGACATGCAGCGTTGGAAAGTAGCAGGAGCGTTACATAGCCCGAATGACATTCTTCTAAAAGCATATGTGCCAAAGGGGCAAGTGAAAGTGGTTTTTTCTTGGTCCTCTGGATGTATGGGTATTTGGTAGAACCCGGAGTAACCATCGAGATAACAGAAATACTTTTGGTGGGCCAAGTGCTCTAGGACTTCGTCAAGGAAGGGTAGAGGGTAGTGGTCTTTTCTTATAGCTTTATTCAACTTCCTATAATCGATGCACATTCGCCACCCCGTTACAGTCCTAGTAGGTACGAGCTCATGTTTATCGTTGATCACTACAGTAGTGCCCCCTTTCTTTGGGACAACTTGAACTGGACTGACCCACTGAGAGTCAGAGATAGGATAGATCATGCCAACTTTGAGTAGTTTGAGGACTTCCAAACAGACTACCTCTTTCAAATTTGTGTTCAGTTTTCTTTGATGTTCACGAGTGGGTTTAAATTCTTCAACCATAGGAAGCTTATGCATACACAGAGCCGGGTTTATGCCTGTGAGGTCGGTTATTTTATAACCAATGATCTTTTTGTGCCTCCTTAGTTTGTCTAGAAGTCTGACTTCTTGGTCTTCGGTAAGGGTGGAGCTGATAATAACTGGGCATAGCTCTTCCTTATCCAGGAAAACATATTTGAGCCCTGTGGGTAAAGTCTTCAATTCAGGGGTTTTTGGTGGTTCTGCTGCTTCAATGGTGGTGATGGCTTTAAGCTCTTCAAAAGTAGCCTTTGGTGCTTCTTCTATCTTTTCTTGGTATTGGATGCATTGCTGGACTAGTTCATGTGCAGAGAACTCAACTTCTGGATTGATGAGAGCATTTTCAAGTTCGTCGATTGGCTCGGAGATTTCTAGTTGCGACATTTGTTGAATTGCGTCTAAAAGAAAGACTTCTTCTTGGATGTTGGGACCTTTCATACTGTCAAGGACGCGGAATTGAATTGCTTCTTTTCCGAGCCTAAGAATGATGGTTCCACCTTCGACGTCGATTAGCGCTCTGGCTGTAGCTAGGAAAGGCCTGCCGAAAATGATCGGATATCTCAAATCTTCTTTAATATCCATGATGACAAAATCACATGGAACGTAGGCATCCTTCCCTATCCTTACTGGAACATCTTCAATGATTCCCAACGGTGCGGTTATGGTGGAGTCGGCTAGTTGAATAGTCATTGCTGTAGGCAGCAGGTCAGTGAAACCAAGGCGTTGGCACATTGAGAAGGGCATAATGGATATACAAGCCCTGAGGTCAGCTAATCCTTTCTTTGTGGATGCATTTCCAATGCAACATTGAATTCCGAAGGAACCTGGGTCCTTCTTCTTTTTGGGCAGTTTGTTCAAGATGATGTCAGAAGTGGTTTGAGCGAGCTTGACGGTTTCCTGCTCTTTGGTGATATACTTACGTGATAGCAAAGTTTTGAGATACCTCGCCCATGCTGGTACTTCGGATAGAGCGTCAAGGAGTGGGATGTCAATATAAAGTTTCTTCATTGCTTCCTTGAATTTCTGAAACTTGGCGTCCATTTTTGTTTCTTGTAGTCTGCCTGGATACGGAATCCTTGGTTTGAATTGGGGGACCTTGGATTCTGCAGGTACGTGCTCTTTGTTTTTGTCCTCTGTGCCTTTGGGGGATTTCCCAATCTCTTGTTGCGAGATCTCTTTCGTCATAAAAGTAGGAACATCATCATCATCTAGAGTGATCTTGATGGGTTCAGGAAGAATGCGTCCCGACCTTGTGGTGACGGCATTTAGCTGTTCGTGTTTATTTTGCCCGTATTTAGAGTTTGGTTCAGGCTGCCCATCAAAAGTGCTAGCCGAAGGCTTCAACTGTGCAACAATCTGAGCTAGCTGGGTTTCAACTACCTTTTGTTGGGCTTGTTGGTTAGCTAGCATAGTTTGCTGAGACTGAAGCATTTGTTTTATCAAAGATAGTTCGTCTTCCGGTTGTGTAGTGGTGTTTTTCTGAGGGTTTTGTTGTTGAGACTGTGGAACATGCAATTGCGGGTGAAGCGGGGGATGAGTGTACTGATAGTAGGCTGATTGATTTCTAGGGTAATTAGCCCTAGGGAAATTGTTTCTTGGGTTCCCTTGATTTTGGTTAAAATTGCTTGGAAACCCAGGAGGAAGCCTACTGTCAAATCCCCCTTGTGTCTGATGCTGCGGGTTTGCAGTTCCGGAAGGATTCCCATACTGGAACCCAGGATGGTTCCTTGGTTGACTGGGGTTATAATAAACTTGTCCGGGAATAGTATGGATAGAATTGACTTGCTCCGGAATCTGCTCTTCAGCCTGATTAGTGATGGTCTCATAGGGTTGTGGTGGTGGATGCAGATCCATCATCACATTATAGAGCATTCCGCAGGAAAGAGTCGGATGATCTGAAGCATGACAAGCCTCACAGGATCCTGTGACGGCTTTGACTTGATGAACCAGCGAGGTTTTCTTCTTATCAAATTCCCCTAGAGTTGTTTCAAGGGTCTGCTGTTTATGAGCGATTGCTTTCAAAGCCTCGGCTATTGACTTTAATTCCGTAGATTCCTCAGCTTTAAAGACTTTAAGGACGCCTTTTCCAGCTGATCGCCCCCAGTTGGACTGGTTTTCAGCTCCTAAAGTAACGATCTTCCAGGCGTCTTCATAGTTTTTCCTCATGAAATTTCCTCCAGACGAGGAATCTAGGAACTGTTCAATATCATCGCTTACCCCCCGATAAAAGGTTTCAATCAGTTGATTCTGCGAAATCCCATGGTGAGGGCATTTGCGTAGAAGTTCCTTAAATCTTTCCCATGCCTCAGCGAGGGTTTCTCCAGGTAGCTGGGAGAAATGGTTGATCTGCCCTCTGATTTCATAGGTAAGCGAGGGTGGAAAGAATTTCTCCAAGAATTTTTCCTCTAGAGGGGCCCAAGTTGTTATGATGGGTTCTCTGTCCAATGAGTTGTACCAACTCAAAGCCCTTCCAGATAAAGTGAAGTGAAACAGGTGGAGCATTATTGCGTCGAAAGCAATACCAGCTTGTGGGACCAGGTGGCATAATGCCTTAAACCATTTCAAATGGTCCATGCAATCGTCTCCTGAACCTCCAGAGAAGGAGATTCCTTGCATAATCTGGATCCACTGGGTCCAGATCTCGAAGTTTGGAATATTGATGATCGGAGGCCGGACCGGGTGGTTGTCTTCGTAGTTCTTTGGGACAACATAGTCCCTCAGTTGCTTGTTTCGTAATTCGAGCTGAGCAGCCTCAGTCTCTGCTCTCATGCGGGCTTGCTCTTCTGCTCGTATCTCCGCTTGTATTTGGGCACGGGTGTCTGCAATGAGTTGTGCCTGTTGTGCGGCTATAGCAGCATTGACTCTCTCCATCACCAAAGCGGCTTGATGCTGTTCATCAGCCATTTGTCTAGCGCGTTGGTGATTGAGACGGATTCTGCGGTGGAAACTTCTCTCTACCTCGGAGTCGAACTCCGGATCAGGGGAAAATCCTCGATTATGCGGTGATTGCATATACGGGTTCTACCTGAGTAAAGAAAAGAGAACAACTTTAGATAATAAAGACAATATGAAAGTTTCAAGAAGATGATGAGTTATGATTCAAAAAAAAGAAAGTGTAAAATCCTAACCAACTAGAAAAATAAACTAAGTGAAATACTAACGTTCCGTTGTCCCCGGCAACGGCGCCATTTTTTGATGGAGCTGGGACTTACACCAAAAGATTTTCAGTCTTCCAATGGGAGTCCCAGTAATTTCTATCACCAAAAACCCTAGAGAGGATTGATGTCTTCCCTAGGTTTACCTAGAACTGGTGCTTAGATAACAACTCCAACCCCATAAGAGTATGGAAGCCTTATCATAGTACAGATTTAGGATCGAACCCAAAAGACAACGGTCTTGTTGCAAGCAACAAGATGGAAAACGTATAGCACTTCACTTAGTTATTTTACTAATTGGCACTTATATCAAGAGTTGGATTTGATTGGTTTTTAGACTAAAACATGAAAGGTAAAGAAAGCAAGTAAAACTAAGATTTAACAGATGATGATGAATCACTGGGGTTAAGCAGGTATTTACCACCGCTACACATGCATTGTATATGTACTAAGCAAGCAAGACTTATAAGCTAGATGCATGGATGTTCCACAAGACCGATTCCTTATAAGACAAGAGCGATGCATTGCATCCAAGGATGTTCCACAAGACCGATGCCCATGTAAGACAAGAGCGATGCATTGCATCCTTCGATGTTCCACAAGACCGATGCCCATATAAGACAAGAGCAATGCATCGCATCCTTCAAGGATTAAGTAGCTCTCATTTGGTACATTTCTACGTGTCAATGAAGAATGTAGTCTCCAAAGAGAGAATCATACTCAATCTCATGAAACGTGCATATAAAACTAACAAGCGAGCGATAATTATCAAATCGAATAGCGTCCTTGTAGGTCTAGTCTCCTATTCGGATAACCTAGCTACGAGAAGTGCGGGAATGTTGCAACGCCAGCCATTCCCGAGCAAATGGTCACATGCTTTACATCATTCCCCTCGCAAAGTGTATTCCTCGACTTACCAAGGGCCACTTCCATACAGATGGAAGTGTAACGGATGATAGTGAGTTTACTCCACTCTTTGAGAAACACTCTTAGACACCAAAACGGATGCGTGGTGGATACACACACCAGAAACCAACACTAAATCTGTATTCGAGTCTCGAGAGCGGTCGTAGACAAACCACAACAAAAGACAATAGATGCATACAAGAACGTGGCCATCATTCAAGCATGTATGAAACGATTTAGTATTAAAACGAAAGGATAACATCTTTTTAGTACAAAGTACAAAACATGGGCAGCGGGGCTAGCCCCCGCGCCCCAGTGAATGAAACTACTCGCTCCTCATAGAGGGAGCAACAAAGGAGGAGGCAAGAAGAGATAGAAAGAACATCATCTCCACTGAGGAGAGAAGGTTGAACCCTTGGTGGAGAGAGCAACGATCTCCACCCTTCGTGGCTTGCTTGACGACGGATCTTCTCCTCTCACCTTCTTTGTTGATGAGAGAGAAGGTAGCTTGCAATGGAACGTGAGTCTCAGACCGGCAGCCTCGAGCGGTGGATGGAGTTGTTCTGGTAGTAGAGAGACAACCTCTGGACATCTGGACTCTCCTCAGGGATGGCCCTTGAGGTCTTATTTATAGGCCTTGAGTGAGGTCCAAACGGTCTGGAGACCGTTTGGGTTCAAACGGTCTTGAGACCGTTTGGCGTCAAACGGTCTTGAGATCGTTTGGCGTCAAACGGTCTTGGGACCGTTTGGGGTCAAACGGTCTTGAGATCGTTTGGCGTCAAACGGTCTTGGGACCGTTTGAACTCCATGCGGTCTTGGGACCGTTTGGCCTCATGCGGTCTTGGGACCGTTCGAACTCCATGCGGTCTTGGGACCGTTTGGCTTCATGCGGTCTTGGGACCGTTTGAACTCCATGCGGTCTTGGGACCGTTTGGCTTCATGCAGTCTCGGGACCGTTTGAACTCCATGCGGTCTTGGGACCGTTTGGCTTCATGCGGTCTCGGGACCGTTCGAACTCCATGCGGTCTTGGGACCGTTTGGCTTCATGCGGTCTCGGGACCTATTGAACTCCATGCGGTCTTGGGACCGTTTGGCTTCATGCGGTCTCGGGATCGTTTGAACTCCATGCGGTCTTGGGACCGTTTGGCTTCATGCGGTCTCGGGACCGTTTGAACTCCATGCGGTCTTGGGACCGTTTGGCTTCACTCGGCCTTGAGGCTGGTTTATTCTTTTATGATTTTTTTTGTGCTTTTTCTGCAAGTATAAAAGGAAAAAGTTAGTTTGATGATGTATTTACAAAAAGGGGTAAAATTAGGTTTATATACAGTGTAAACGTAAAAAGGGTATGAAAAACTAAAGAAAAAAAGACTAAGATAAACTACTAAAATAGGAGGTTATCACCTGGGTTATGCTTTAACCCTAGGTGTTTTGATTAATATATATGATTACATGCTTAATTTTATTTTGTGAAAAGTAGTTAAGGTTCAAGAGGAACCTATGTTGCAATTCTAGTCCTTTTTAAACATTGTTGAAATCAATGTTTTGCTTGTTTTAGACTAAAGTGCAAATTACCCAAGTTGAGGGGTTTAAGTGCAAATTGTGCATGATAATATGTTCCTCATGTGTTCAATCATCATGGGAATAAATATGATGCAGAGGTATGGCTTGTGATAGCTTGAATACCAAGAAAGAGCTGATAAAGCAATGTTTGTGCATTAAAACCTAGTGTTGGAGTAATGTGCAATTTACCCAAAACCTAGGGTTCAATATGCAATTTTCCACTTCAATAAGGTCCCTAATGTTTCTTGGAATCATTTAGAGCAGATAAAATGAGAGGGACTCCTCATTTGAATTAAGTTGGAGGAGAGAGAATCTTGATATTAAAAAAATCAAGATTTAATCCTAATTGAAACCCTAATTCGATTTAGGGCAAAAATGAATAAAAATAATTGAAGGGCTTTCAACGAAAAATTAGATGGTTGAGTTTTCTCAAGTGTGAAAAGCCTTGTGCCTTTGCTATGGCATGAAAATATCTCAAGGAGGTGAAAATTCCACTCACCTTATTATAAAGAAAAGTAATATCCACTCAAATTTGAGATATTACTATTAAATGATTAAGGTGCTTAAATTGCTTTTCTTTAAATTGAGGATAATGAATAGGAACTAGAAGGTGATAAAGATACCTTTGCATGCAATGAATTAAGGGGGAGAGGTGGCATCAATTTTTGGAATTAAAAGAATTTTATAAGGAACTTTCTCTCTCATTGAATTCCTTATAAAAACACCTTTTCCAACTCAATTGAAAGGCTTTTTTCGGCCCTTTCTTCTTTGATTGATTTGGATGAGCTCAAGGGGACTTAGGAGTAATAGGAGGAAGAGCCCCAACCTATTGGTAAGCTTCTTGACCCTTGTTCACCTTGAATTTATGGTGGAAATCACAAATCAATGCATGAATTCTTCCTAATTCGATTCCCTCCGCCATTCTAACCATTCCTTTTCACTCAAACCATGAGGACGAGCCTTGGAATGGTGAAAGGAGTTGCATCCACCATTGTTGACGTGAGCTTGGAGCTTGTAAGCTCATTTGGAGGTGGGCTTTATAACTTGAACCCTTTTTCATTGTTATTCAACCATTAATCTTGCAATTTCAATGATTCCTTCATTATCTTCATTAATTGGTGGTTGAAATTGATTAAATCATGAAATCTGAAGTTGTTAGAACTTCAGGGACGAAGTTAGATGATGATTACATCATCTTGGATAGTTTTTCCAAAGAAATCATGGTTCACACGGTTTTGAGTTAATTGCTCATGCGGTTTCACCAAACCGTTTGAGAGCAAACAGTTTGAAACCGTTTGGGAGCAAACGGTTTCAAAACCATTTGAGATGGTTGACCAAGGGTTGTCCATTTGATATTACTGTTCCTAATTGTGTCGGTTAATGACTCACCAAATTTGATGGGTTATCACTCAAGGGATCGTGAGTTGAAGGCTAATCAATTAGGCAAACCTAATTGGATTAAGTGCTGATTTTTCAGCTTGATTAATTTAACTTTTTCGGAAAACGGTTTCAAAATCATTTGAGATGGTTGAAAAAGGGTTGAACATTTTATATTACTGTTCCTAATTATGTTGGTTAATGACTCACCAAAATTTATGGGTTAACTCCGAAGGAATCGTGAGTTGAAGGCTAATCAATTAGGCAAACCTAATTGGATTAAGTGCTGATTTTTCAGCTTGATTATTTTAAATTTTTGGGCAAACGGTTTCAAAACCGTTTGAGTGAGTTGACCAACCGTTTCAGATTCCTGTTCCTAATTATGTTGGTTAATGACTCACCAAAGTTGATGGGTTAACTCCCAAGTAATCGTGAGTTGAAGGCTAATCAATTAGGCAAACCTAATTGGATTAAGTGCTGATTTTTCAGCTTGATTAATTTAACGTTTTGGGTAAACAGTTTCAAAACCATTTGAGTGAGTTGAACAAGGGTTGACCGTTTGATATTCCTGCTCCTAATTATGTTGGTTAATGACTCACCAAAGTTTAAGGATTAATTCCCAAGGAATCATGATATGAAGGCTAATCAATTGGGCAAACCCTAATTGAAATTAGTGCTGAAATTCCAATGAGTTGATTTGAGATTTTGGTTTGATTAGCCCAAACGGTTTCAAAACTATTTGGGGATCACCCAAGACCATTTGGAGGTCTGGGCTGAAGTATAGTTGACCAACGGAAGGTCCAAAGGTATTAAATCACTTTACAACTAAGTTCTGATTTGATGATCAACTCAATGGCTCAAACCCTAATGATTTTTCACTCGAATCCATGGGTTGGATGAGCCAAACGGTCTCAAGACCATTTGGAACTTATCCAAATGGTCTCAAGACCGTTTGAAGGTCACCCAAGACCGTTTGGATGTCTAGGGTTGAGTATGGTTAAGAAATTGAAGATCCAAAGATACTAAGTTGAAGTATGATCAATTGCTGATTTGATGATCAATCCAATGATCCAAACCTTTATTGGTTAACTTGGATTTTGATGATATGATGGGAAAACGGTCTCAAGACCGTTTGGTGGTCATCCAAATGACCTCAAGACCGTTTGGGATCAGGTCATGTTCAATTTGGATGATGGTTCAGGGGTTTCAAAGTAACTAATCTCGCATTGATTAGTGTTGAAGGATCATCGATTTCAAACCATAATTCAATTGATGTAAACCATAAGTGATGACTAATTGAGGGCCAAATCAGTTGAAGGTTGACCTATTAAACTCAATTGAAGTATGAGTATAGGTCCAATTGATGATTGGTTCCATGAATTCAATGATTGAAGGAATCAACATTGGAAACCCTAATTGCTTATAGGATCAATAACCTGATATACTATGTTAATCATAGTTGTATATACTTGATTGAAGGGTTGATGTGACCTAATCAAGTAGAATGGATAAAAGAATAGAATTCATATATGAATATGATTCATGAGGTGATCTTCTGTAGCACAACCGTGTAAGGTAGCACGGCCGTGGTGGCTTCCCTTTGCACGGTCGTTCCTGGTTGCATAGCCGTGGTGCTCTATGATTGACTTAGAGTTGATTTGAAAGGGACCTAACATGGTTGTTTTGTTAATTCCCAACTTAAGGATGAGAGAGAAACTCATACCTTGTGATGATAATCATTTAATGATAAATAATGAGAATAAATAAGTATGATTGAATACTTATGGTATAAATGTTTGCTCCTAGATGTGTGGAGTAATGAGTTAGGGTTTGATTATTTATAATATGATCCTGAAAACCTAAATGGTTAATAATGGAAAACCCTAACCCTAATGAAGGGTAATGATATGTAAGAGAATCCCTAATTGATAAGGAAGGAAAATCCTAACCCTAATGATAGGAAGGTTGTATTTCTCTTATTACATAATCCTTGTAAGGTATGTTAAATACTTGTATAACAAGTATAATGCTTAATGGCCTTATGAGCCATGTGAATAAAGTTGTTTCCTAGTGAGAGGTGACAAGATGTGAATGGCCTTGTGAGCCATGTGAATAAAGTTGTTGCCTAGTGAGAGGTGACAAGATGTGAATGGCCTTGTGAGCCATGTGAATAAAGTTGTTCCCTAGTGAGAGGTGACAAGATGTGAATGGCCTTGTGAGCCATGTGAATAAAGTTGTTGCCTAGTGAGAGGTGACAAGATGTGAATAGCCTTGTGTGGCATAATATACCTTGTGCCTGGTAAGAGGTGGCAAGAGAGTTAATGGACCTCAAGTGCCATGAAGGATGCTTGTGTAACAAGTATCTGATATACCTTGGTCTGATGACCTGAAGGTGATAGTTACCTATTAAGTGGTAACAATGCTCAATATTGAGCCAAGGGTTTGAATACCCAGAAGCATATGATTATGGTATTGAGATTGTGAAGGGATGAGAATTCCCAATATTGAAATAAGGGACAGAGATCCCAATGTCATTAAAGACTGAGTAGTAATTGATGAAAATAGTACATGTTTCTTTGTAGCATTTGTCTTAATAAGTTATGTTTGAGAACTTGACTGATGCTAAAATAATATGATAATGTGCTTAATTAATCAAGTGAAATATATTCATGTAGTGCTCTGACCATAGATACATCATCGTCAGTAATAGGTGATGGTGAAACAGGTTGCTCCGCGACATAACCTGGAGGCCGCATATTTTTGAATATGCGGGGGTAAATGGGCGAAAATATCCATACGTCCCGATGAGGTAATTGATGGCATGTAAACATGAAACCCCCTCAATCCTCATTTGATTGTGTCAGGATGGATGTATCACAAATCTCCCGACGATTGGGCTAGATGATGTACACATCTCCCAATATTAACGCCAGATCAATGGAGATAAACATGAATTCTCATGATCGCAAAGAGAGAGAAGCTGACACTGCCTCATACATCAAAGTTCCAGTATACCCTAGAAAGCTATTTTGAGCAGTCGACATAGTCCTGCTCGTTGTCTCGTACTGATCGAGATGAATGAGGTCTTGGAATCCGGCTCTTCCATTGACCTTGTATGGTACCGATTTTGACTCCTAA
The DNA here is from genome assembly GCA_963693085.1 of Alisma plantago-aquatica. Taxonomy (NCBI): domain Eukaryota; kingdom Viridiplantae; phylum Streptophyta; class Magnoliopsida; order Alismatales; family Alismataceae; genus Alisma; species Alisma plantago-aquatica. The sequence goes on along the minus strand of OY856410.1, from coordinate 502,347,594 downwards.
TAGTGGTCGGTTGGAGTATGAGCGGTATACCTCATCTCCTCAGAGCTTAAGTGTGATTCTAAAATGTAATCAACCGTATAGCATGTTTACTTAAGGATTGAATACGGAGATTCATTGACTGATGTTGTATTTCTTTGTGCATTCCTTAGTGGAGAAATGTTAATTATGATTCTTTATATTCTCTGCAAGGTAGACAGATGAATTACTTATCTACCATGGGTAGATGCAATGTTCTCCTTGAGATTAGGAGATTATCTTATTCTGTTCTATGATGAATAATTCTGCTTGATAATGTAAAAGTAACCCCTACTCAGTTTTAATTTAATAAACTGCAATAACAATGTTTTTGGCAGAGAGTTATATCTCTCGCTAGGGCAATTTCAATTGTCTCACCCCCGTGGGAAACATTTTTAGGTATGCATGGGAGACAAAGCAGAAATCCTAGAACAAGGAAAGAGCAAAAACAACAAGGACATCTATAAGATCTCAAGTGAAGATATTGTCTGTCTAGTCATATAGATAGAAGTCCTATGTGTTGTCTCTGTATTCTCAGGTCCTCGGAGTTTTAAATGAATAAATCAGAATTTTGGCTTAGTGCCTCAAAGTTTTAAATTGCCTGTGTATATTTGTTAACGGGGCAGTCAATGTTGTAATCCTTAAAAAGGAATGGTATGGGTTGTGTACTTGTGAACCAGGATGAATTTGAAATACTTTGGTTCTTGGTTAAAGAGTTTTCCTGTGAATGGATCTCTTTGAAAAAGTTTTAATTTTTAGTGATTTTTGGTAATCCACAGTTAGTGATCGTTTCTGCATGTTTTAATATTGTTAATGACACTTGTTATCTTAATGATGACGTTTGTCATTACGATTTAGTTGTATCAGAGCTCTAGGTTCGCTGAGTCTATAGAGACATAGGACTAAGCTGTTGAGTCTGTGTTAGTGTCCTCCAGTATTCCCTATAATGATTTCTTCTTGTGCAAAGAAAGGGTAAAGTTTTAAAATGACTGGAGAGCACAAGGAATACATTGCTAAGGGCAATGTTGTTGCCCCAAGAAGAGGTGTAAGGGATCATGCAAGAATAGAATGAGTGACTGAGAATCCCCATTAAGACCTGATCAGGATAGAGAATCCTATGATCATGCTCTTGTTGGGAAGACTAGGGCAATAGTAATGCATATAGGGGACTGGGTACTAGCCTTACAACCTAGGTTATCAGTCCTTAATACAGAAAGCTTGAGCTTTAAAAGAGTTCCTGAATGACTTAGTCATGTTGGAACAAGGGAAAATATGGAAAATATTAACTTATGGCAGGAAAGTAGACTCTGCCATGAGTTTAGATAGATAATAAATCTGTGATGGTAGTGCCCAAGAATGGGCAATAAGCTGAGAATTAGGGAATGGTCTCTATAATTTTAGAGACATTTTCCTAATGGTTCTAAAAAGCCAAAGTTTTTGGTACTAATAATGCAATAAATGCCTAGTGTACCAGGGAAGTAGCCATTAAGTAAGTGCAAAGGTCTTAACCTTTCACCTGTAAGATTCCATGGCTTAGTTTTTGCATCAGTAATAAGACTAATAATACCATGATATGAGGACAAGGTATGTTATAAATGTGTACATGTTGAGTACACAAAACACTTTTTGTTATAAAAAGGAGGATTTTTTATTTTGTTTTCCCAATTGGTTACTATATAGGGAAGAAATGATGAGAACTAGAATTTGAATTTTGTTTAGTATTCTTTTAAATGATCTATATTGTTCTTACCTCTATGAAAGAGGAAGAGGTATAGAAGAGATGTCTGGATAAAATCTAGGGATGTTAAATTTTATGCTTATGATAAAAGCAAGGAACATGATAGTATGTAAGTGCATACTACTTGATCTCAGTACTTGTAAACCCTGGCCAGGTATATAACTATTGATGATAAAGTGAGTATGGAAACTCTTAGATTGATATCTTTTTGATTGCCCTGATCAGGCAATCATTCTGAGACAATCTAATGAGTATCATGAAATTTGAAATATGGTATAGATAAATGTATCATACCTTAAGTACAAGAAAGAGGGATCTGATATGATTTCAGATCAGTATGTGTATATGAGGAAGTAAAAGTATGACCCTCATATGATGAAAAAGAGAACAAGGGAGGTGATCCCTTTTCAATAAAGTTGTAAATATGATAAAGATCTTTTCCCATAATGAGGAAATGGGATATGTGATGAGATCATAAGATGCTCATGAACATTTTAGAACATAACAAGGAAAGGAATAATGTCATGTGATCATCCTTATAAATTCCTATGCTGAGAGCAAGGAACCTAGGATGTGACAAAAAATAATGAATCATGAATAATTGAAAATTCATGAGATACTAAGAGGAATATGATTCCTTGTTTTCTTTCCTTTCGAGGAAATGGCAATCAAGTGGGTCTTAAGACACTTGATGGACATAAAATAAAATGTTTATGTGATTGATACTTAGGAAAGTATCAGTTTATCTTGGACTTTAGTTCCAAGGTAAGGACATATGTAACAAGTAATGTCTCATGATAAAAGAAAGATGAGAATATGATATTTTTCAACACATGTGACTGATACCAAGGTAAAAGATTTTGGTATCTGAGAAATGTCATATGGTTTAGGTTGGCTACCTGGAGTAGTCAACTATGAAATCAGTCTGATTATATAAAATGATATGAACATCATATGTTAGGGGTTTATGCTTTGCATAAACGTGATATTAATAAAGAATGTATAATGTCTCTCTAAACAAGAAAAGTGTTTCTTGACACAAAATTGACTCCACAGTTAATGATAAGGGACAGTGTAGCATGTGTCTTGTGTGTTGATTCTATAAGAATCCTGTATGAAAACACATTGTGCTGATCAAAGCTTTATGGTGTCTCCATAATAAGGAGATGATATGTGAAGACTAGATAGTATGATGAATAAAATACATATGTCTTCCTTTATCTGGATTTCGGGGACAAAATCCTTGTTAGGGGTTTATGATTTGTAACATCCCTGACCTGGGTTATGCTTTAACCCTAGGTGTTTTTATTAATAAAGATGAAAACATGCTTAATTTTATCTTGTGAAAAGTATTTAAGGTTCAAGAGGAACCTATGTTGCAATTCTAGTCCTTTTTAAACATTGTTGAAATCAATCTTTTGCTTGTTTTGGACTAAAGTGCAAATTACCCAAGTTGAGGGGTTTAAGTACAAATTGTGCATGATAATATGTTCCTCATGTGTTCAAGCATAATGGGAATGAATATGATGCATAGGTATGGCTTGTGATAGCCTGAATACCAAGAAAGAGCTGATAAAGCAATGTTTGTGCATTAAAACCTAGTGTTGGAGTAATGTGCAATTTACCCAAAACCTAGGGTTCACTATGCAATTTTCCACTTCAATAAGGTCCCTAATGTTTCTTGGAATCATGTAGAGAAAATAAAATGAGAGGGACTCCTCATTTGAATTAAGTCGGAGGAGAGAGAATCTTGATATTAAAATAATCAAGATTTAATCCTAATTGAAACCCTAATTCGATTTAGAGCAAAAATAAATAAAAATAATTGAAGGGATTTCAACCAAAAACGAGATGGTTGAGTTTCCTCAAGTGTGAAAAGCCTTGTGCCTTTGGTATGGCACGAAAATATCTCAAGGAGGTGAAAATTCCACTCAGCTTATTAGAAAGAAAAGTAATATCCACTCAAATTTGAGATATTACTATTAAATGATTAAGGTGCTTAAATTTCTTTTCATTAAATTGAGGATAATGAAGAGGAATTCTAAGGTGATAAATATACCTTTGAATCCAACGAATTAATGGGGAGAGGTGGCATCAATTTTTGAAATTAAAATAATTTTATAAGGAACTTTCTCTCTCATTGAATTCCTTATAAAACACCTTTTCCAACTCAATTGAAAGGCTTTTTTCGGCCCTTTCTTCTTTTATTTCTTTGGATGAGCTCAAGGGTACTTAGGAGCAACAGGAGGACGAGACCCAACCTGTTGGTAAGCTTCTTGACCCTTGTTCACCTTGAATTCATGGTGGAAATCACAAATCAATGCATGAATTCTTCCTAATTCGATTCCCTCCTCAATTCTAACCATTCTTTTTCACTCAAACCATGAGGACGATCCTTGGAATGGTGAAAGGAGTTGCATCCACCAATGTTTACGTGATCTTGGAGCCTGTAAGCTCATTTGGAGGCAGGTTTTATAACTTGAACCCTTTTTCATTGTTATTCAACCATTAATCTTGCAATTTCAATGATTCCTTCATTATCTTGATTAATTGGTGGTTGAAATTGATTAATTGATGAAATATAAAGTTGTTAGAACTTCAGGGACAGAGGTAGATGATGATGACATCATCTTGGATACTTTTTCCAAAGAAATCATGGCTCATACGGTTTTGAGTTAATTGCTCATGCGGTTTCACCAAACCGTTTGAGAGGAAACAGTTTGAAACCGTTTGGGAGAAAACGGTTTCAAAACCATTTGAGATGGTTGACCATGGGTTTACTGTTTGAGATTACTGTTACTAATTATGTTGGTTAATGACTCACCAAAATTTATGGGTTAACTCCCAAGGGATCGTGAGTTGAAGGCAAATCAATTAGGCAAACCTAATTGGATTAAGTGCTGATTTTGCAGCTTGATTAATTTAACTTTTTGGGAAAACGGTTTCAAAACCGTTTGAGATGGTTGCCCATTTGATATTACTGTTCCTAATGATGTTGGTTAATGACTCACCAAATTTTATGGGTTAACTCACAAGGAATCGTGAGTTGAAGGCTAATCAATTAGGCAAACCTAATTGGATTAAATGCTGATTTTTCAGCTTGATTATTTTAACTTTTTGGGCAAACGGTTTTCAAAACTGTTTGAGTGAGTTGACCAAGCATTGAACATTTAAGATTACTGTTCCTAATTATGTTGGTTAATGACTCACCACATTTGATGGGTTAACTCCCAAGTAATCATGAGTTGAAGGCTAATCAATTAGGCAAACCTAATTGGATTAAGTGCTGATTTTTCAGCTTGATTAATTTAACATTTTGGGAAAACGGTTTCAAAAATCATTTGAGTGAGTTGACCAAGGGGTGACCGTTTGAGATTACTGTTCCTAATTATGTTGGTTAATGACTCACCAAATTTGATGGATTAATTCCCACGGAATCATGATATGAATGCTAATCAATTGGGCAAACCCTAATTGAAATTAGTGCTGAAATTCCAATTAGTTGATTTGAGATTTTGGGTTGATTAGCCCAAACGGTTTCAAAACCGTTTGGGGATCACCCAAGACCGTTTGGAGGTCTGGGTTTAAGTATAGTTGGCCAATTGAAGGTCCAAAGGTATCAAATCACTTTGCAACTAAGTGCTGATTAGATGATGAACTCAATGGCTCAAACCCTAATGATTTTTCACTAGAATCCAAGGGTTGGATGAGCCAAATGGTCTCAAGACCATTTGGAGCTCATCCAAATGGTCTCAAGACCATTTGGAGGTCACCCAAGACCGTTTGGAGGTATAGGGTTGATTATGGTTAAGCAATTGAAGATCCAAAGATACTAAGTTGAAGTATGATCAATTGCTGATTTGATGATCAATCCAATGATCCAAACCTTTATTGGTTAACTTGGATTTTGATGATATGATGGGAAAACAGTCTCAAGACTGTTTGGAGGTCATTCAAACGACCTCAAGACCATTTGGGGTCAGGTCATGTTCAATTTGGATGATGGTTCAGGGGTTTCAAAGTAACTAATCTCGCATTGATTAGTGTTGAGGGATCATCGATTTCAAACCATAATTCAATTGATGTAAACCCTAAGTGATGACTAATTGAGGGTCAATTGAGGGTCAAATCAGTTGAAGGTTGAACTCTTAAACTCAATTGAAGTATGAGTATAGGTCCAACTGATGATTGGTTCCATGAATTCAATGATTGAAGGAATCAACATTAGAAACCCTAATTGCTTATAGGATCAATAACCTGATACACTATGTTAATCATAGTTGTATATACTTGATTGAAGGGTTGATGTGACCTAATAAAGTTGAAGGGATAAAATAATAGAATTCATATATGAATATGATTCATGAGGTGATCTTCTGTAGCATGACCGTATAAGGTAGCACGGCCGTGGTGGCTTCCCTTTGCACGGCCGTTCCTGGTTGCACGGCCGTGGTGCTCTATGCTTGACTTACAGTTGATTTGAAAGGAACATAACATGGTTGTTTTGTTAATTCCCAACTTAAGGATGAGAGAGAAACTCATACCTTGTGATGATAATCATTTAATGATAAATGATGAGAATAAATAAGTATGATTGAATACTTATGGTATAAATGTTTGCTCCTAGATGTGTGGAGCAACGAGTTAGGGTTTGATTATTGATAATATGATCTTGAAAACCTAAATGGTTAATAATGAAAAACCCTAAGCCTAATGAAGGGTAATGATATGTAAGAGAAACCCTAATTGATAAGGAAGGAAAATCCTAACCCTAATGATGGGAAGGTTGTATTTCTCTTATTACATAAGGCTTGTAAGGTATGTTAAATACTTATATAACAAGTATAATGCTTAATGGCCTTGTGAGCGACGTAAATAAAGTTGTTGCCTAGTGAGAGGTGACAAGATGTGAATGGCCTTGTGAGCCATGTGAATAAAGTTGTTCCCTAGTGAGAGGTGACAAGATGTGAATGGCCTTGTGAGCCATGTGAATAAAGTTGTTGCCTAGTGAGAGGTGACAAGATGTGAATAGCCTTGTGTGCCATAATATACCTTGTGCCTGGTAAGAGGTGGCAAGAGAGTTAATGGACCTCAAGTGCCATGAATGATGCTTCTGTAACAAGTATCCGATATACCTTGGTCTGATGACCTGAAGGTGATAGTTACCTATTAAGTGGTAACAATGCTCAGTATTGAGCCAAGGGTTTGAATACCCAGAACCATATGATTATGGTGTTGAGATTATGAAGGGATGAGAATTCCCAATATTGAAATAAGGGACTGAGATCCCAATGTCTTTAAAGACTGAGAAGTAATTGATGAAAATAGTACATGTTTCTTTGTAGCATTTGTCTTAATAAGTTATGTTTGAGAACTTGACTGATGGTAAAAGAATATGATAATGTGCTTAATTAATCAAGTGAAATATATTCATGTAGTTCTCTGACCATAGATCCATCATCATCAGTAATAGGTGATGGTGAAATAGGTTGCTCCATGGCATAACCAGGAGGCCGCATATTTTTGAATATGTCAGGGTAAATGGGCGAAAATATCCATACGTCCCGATGAGGTAATTGATGGCAGGTAAACATGAAACCCCCTCAATCCTCATTTGATTGTGTCGGGATGGATGTATCATGAATCTCCCGACGATTGGGCTAGATGATATACACATCTCCCAATATGAATGTCGGATCAATGGAGATAAACATGAAATCTCATGATCGCGAAGAGAGAGCAGCTGACACTGCCTCTATAGCGATGTTCCAATATACCCTGGAAAGCTATTTTGAGCAGTCGACATAGTCCTTCTCGTTGTCTTGTACTGACTGAGACGGATGAGGTCTTGGAATCTGACTCTTCCATTGACCTTGTATGGTATCGATTTCGACTCCTAACAGTGGTCGGTTGGTGTATGAGCGGTATACCTCATCTCCTCAGAGCTTAAGTGTGATTGTAAAATGTAATCAACCGTATAGCATGTTTGCTTAAGGATTGAATACAAAGATTCATTGGCTGATGTTGTATTTCTTTGTGCATTCCTTAGTGGATAAATGTTAATTATGATTCTTTATATTCTCTGCAAGGTAGACAGATGAATTACTTATCTACCATGGGTAGATGCAATGTTCTCCTTGAGATTAGGAGATTATCTTATTCTGTTCTATGATGAATAATTCTTCTTGATAATGTAAAAGTAACCCCTACTAAGTTTTAATTTAATAAACTACAATAACAATGTTTTTGGCGGAGAGTTATATCTCTCGTTGGGGAAATTTTCAATTGTATCACCCCCGTGGGAAACATTTTTAGGTATGTATGGGAGGCAAAGCAGAAATCCTTAAACAAGGAAAGAGCAACAACAACAACAACAGTAGGGACAACAATAAGATCTCAGGTGGAGATATTGTCTGTCTAGTCATATAGATAGAAGTCCTATGTGTCGTCTCTGTACTCTCAGGTCCTTGGAGTTTTAAATGAATCAATCGGAGTTTTGGCTTAGTGCCTCAAAGTTTTATATTGCCTATGCATATTTGTTAACAGGGCAGTCAATGTTGTAATCCTTAAAAAGGAATGGTACAGGTTGTGTACTTGTGAACCAGGATGAATTTGATATACTTTGGTTCTTGGTTAAAGAGTTTTCCTGTGAATGGATCTCTTTGAAAAAGTTTTAATTTTTAGTGATTTTCGGTAATCCGCAGTTAGTGATCGTTTCCGCATGTTTTAATATTGTTAATGACACTTGTTATCTTAATGATGATGTTTGTCGTTACAGTAATATGGTATCTATTATTCCTTCTAGCCTTGGTATGCCTATTGAGTCAGCAATGGTTGAAACATTTATAAGTTCATCGTATGAATTTTTAGATCCATAAAGTATCACTTTGTGTTGACAACACAATTATACTCGACCTCTTATTGTAGAATAGGAATTATTTTCTATCATTATTTACTAGAAATATTATCCTTAGTCACTTCTCAAGTACTATTGGATAGCTTTAATGACTTTTGAATAACCCTTATTGGAGTTTATTATCATCTTGTCATGTTCAATATATACAAGATTATATGGGAGAAGCACATTCACTGCATTCATGATAGATTCCCTATTGGGAATTCCCATGAAATCCTATGGATGATATTTCCATTCTTCATAAGAATTGGAATATAGACTAATATAAATTATTTCTCACTGAATGCTTCCTGTGTTGAACTCTTCCAACAGTTTTCTATTGTATGTGCTCAAAATTCCATTGTTAAACATTCAAGAACTATCTGGTAGATCTTGGTTTTTGATCTAATAAGATTTTTCTTTTATCCTTCATTGTTGAAGGGGTTTTCACGCCAGAACACAATATTAACAATATTGAGATGTTATTCCTCATCATATGTGGAATATTCATATATGCTCCCACTAAATTTGTAATAAGAAATTTTATCTTTTATCTTGATTCAACTCAAACTCTCTGACTATCTTATCAAAACAAAAGATTCCATTGTTGAGATGCTTGTCTCAATCCGAGATTAAACTCTCTAGTTCATAGACTCTATTTACACTCTTGAAGTTATAAAAACCTTTAGGTTGTGTCACGTACACATCCTATGATGTATTCCCATAAGGAATCCTTTTTCAATCTTCATATGACAAATATCGTGGTCTCTTTTAACTACAGCAACATGCTTGACAGTTGGTAAAGGAATTTCTTTCATGTTCAACAACTTGGAATGATTTAAAAGACTAGTCAACTGATTTGCCATTTTATGTTATCCATGTAGGTCTTTAACACAGACCCTATTGTACCTTTTAATTGTTACCCTTTAAGGTGGCACTATTAAGGTCCTGCCTTGTTAGATTACATGGATCCCATATTACTCAGTTTGTGCTGCTTAATATTTTCTAATTAGTTGGCTCATCTTGTGGTGACGAATCCTTCTAAATAATTGGATTCCCAATCCTTCAATCCTAGATGTGTTCTACTAGAATTATTATATTTTGAGATGAACTTGACATTCCACAACAACTTATGGTTCTCTCAGTTCTTATTATATCTCTTTGTTGACCTAGAACATTACGAGTTTTAATTTTACTCCAAACAATTCCTTAGGAACTCAATTATCCTATCATCACAACACTTTTGTTATTTGATTGGGATTCATAGTAATCATCAACAATTATGGTTTATGGATAAACCTTCTTCAAGAAACAACTTTCTCAATGTAGGTTTTAATCCCTTAGACATATTTGGACATTCTCAAATCATGTCATATATGACGTCTTTATATACCGTTCATTTGGTACATGATTTAGCATTAGGTATACAATTATGATGGTAAAAGAAGATTAGATCGATTGATAATTATATCATGACACATCATGGTATTATTCCTTCATTCTGACATATTATCATGCTCAGATAAATTTGACTTGTGATACATTATCATTGTTCTTGCTTTGAAGGTACTCAAGGTCTTGATGTGGAGTATTTAAACATTTGATATCATCAAAGTTTTTTAATACTTTCACCAAAGTTATTCTTCATTTACAATCTTCTTGAACAGTTCAAGAGAATAATGCTTTCTTCATTTACAATCTTATTGAATAGTTCAAGAGAATAATGCTTCCTTTTACGTAGTACATATCATCACATTACTAGTAAAGTGAGTGAAATAACTAGCATTCATTTCATAAGATCTTCATGCATCACATGTATGAGGTCTGATGGATGACTTATCCTCCCACTACATCTAGTGAAGGGCGACATCTCATTTGTGTGTAAACAAGATGTTGCATGTTTCCTAAGGTTCAATAACCAAGGGAATCTCGATCAACATCAATATGAAATCTTGGCATGCACCTATGATATTCGTACAAGATGAATAATGTTGATGATAGTCTTGAGCTATCAATTATAATCCTTTTGTATAAACATTAGAAACATGTTTATTTATATCATTTCACATAAATATCGCAAGATGTTTTAGGGCCAATGCCATGTTCTCATAGATTTTTTCTCTTGTTGTGAATTCTTTACAAAATCAGATTATGATGAAATTTTGCAAGAAGGCACATATTAAGGAATATTTTCAATCTATACAGTTGGATTTTGAAATTTTGGTCTTTGTGTATAGTTATTCAAATGCCTTTCATGCTCTAACCAAGATGTGTTCCTCATTTGATCATTCTTCTATATATATATCCAATCACTACATATATAGTATGTATCATATACATGCTATATCCCACAACGTAAAAATACAATATAAAAAAAAGTGATGGTTATGGTCATGTATACTTGTATTTCCTTGGAGCAAGAAGGAATTACTACCACCTAGGTCAATCATCACATTACATGCATGAACTTGTTATCAGTGTAGACATATGCTTGCCAATCTAGGTAGATCGATTCAACAATTGAACTGGTTGTATTACCTCTTGGCCAGTTGGTTGGTCTTGCGGTCCAACTAGTATTTGGACTCCTTCCAATCTGTCAGTTGGGCACACAGGGAAATTCGTTTCGCCTGCTATTCAATTAATGTATGTAATCCTTCCAGACAGTCGGTTGCACCCACCAGGCGGTCGTATGGTTCCATTGCTCTATGCTCTTGGTCCTCCAGATGGCCAACACATCTCACAAATTAGTCATCTCACCCAGAGATGAACATCTTCAATGTCATTGCTAGAAAAGAAACTATCCTATTTCTCCTTTATTACATTGAATAAGAGAAACCTCAAGTTACATTTAAGGGGGGAAAAGGTAGGAAAGCATTAAATTTACATTGGTAGGAGGGAGGTAGAGGCTCATTAGAAGACCGAGATCAACATTGGGAGGATAGAGGTACATGCCATAACCATGCTACACAACCACCATCAAAATTTCTTGTAGGGTGACACTTGTAAATTGCGCGCACACACACACACACACACACACACATATATATATATATATATAATGTATATATGTATATATATGTATATATATAATGTATATGTATATATATGTATATATATAATGCATATGTATATATATGTGTATATGTATATATGTATATATATGTATATATGTATGTGTATATATATGTATATATACATATATATGTATATATACATATATATACATATACACCATGTCAGATTTATAAAACAAAAATGTAAAATCTACCAAGATTAGACCTCCCTTTAGAAGGAAATGATTTAATAATAGAAACAGATGCCTCTGAAGAATTCTTGGGAGCAGTCCTAAAGAAAAAAGATGAACAAAAAGAAAAAATATGTAGATATACTTTTCGAACATTCACTAAAATAGAAAAAAGGTATCACTCGAATGAAAAAGAATTGTTAGCACTAAAAAAGGGAACTCAAAAATTATCCTACTTTTATTACCTAATTTTTTTAGCATGAGTAGATAATACTCAAGTAAAAGTTTTAATTAAGAACAGTTACCATATACTCCAGAATATAAAAGACGAAGCAGATGTCAAACATTTTTTGTAGAATATGTTTCTGATATAGAAGTTATTAAAGGCGAGACTAACTTTTTTGCAGATTTCTTATCAAGAGATTATAATAGAGCAAGTTGAAAAGAAACTTGTAGAACTAGAAGCTCAATTACAATGCAATTGTAATCTACTACAAAATAATTACGTAGAATTAAATGAAATGATCCGAAAACAAGACAAAATTATCAACAATATAGAAGAAAGCAAGCAAGATATTGCATATATTATTACAGATCTGAATTGCTTCAAAAAAGAAATACAACAAAAAGGAACAAAAAAAAATATAGATTGATCAAGCGACAGGTAAACGACCAATCGACATATCCCTCCAAATATCTAATTCAATCAGTAGTAAAAAAACTGCTAACTGTACTAGCCTAACGACAAGAGAAAGTAGTTTTAAAACTACAAAAACCAGCCTCACGGCTAAAATTATTATCTCTTCAGAGAAAAATGATAGCCAAACGGCCAGAAGTAGTATTGAAACTGCAAGAACAAGCTTAAGTGCTAAAGATGATATCTCTTTGGAGAATAGTTCCCGCCTAACCACGGAAAATACTATCTCTTTCGAGAAAGATCCTCAAAATACAATGGACAATATAAACTTGATGCCCAAAAAATATTTAAATTTAGGGTATCTCAGATTGAGCAGGATCATGACCTGCAATTGAGCCTCGTAGAATTTTCAACAAAATGTGAAAATGAATACAAATCTCTACCAGAGATTGGATTCACTAGTAAAAATTAGGCCATTATTCACGAGTGAGTCCTGTCACAAGACCCTCTCTACAGGCTCTCACAAATAGGGACGGTTGTGAGTCTGGCCCTCACAAATGGTCTGTGAAGAGAACTCACATGACAAATATCAATGGCCCTCACGAATACAATTGTCACGGACCAACTGATCCTCAAGAATGTTATATTGAGGGGCTATTTAACCTTCATAAATACATTTCTGAGGGACTATTTATCCTTCATGAATACATTTATGAGGTCATGTTTGGTTCTCATAAATACATTTTTGAGGGACTTGATGGTCTTAGAGAATATATTTTTGAAGGTCTAATGCCTTCATTAATATTATTTTTGAGGGGCTATGTGGTCGTCATCAATGCAATTGTGATGGCCAATCTGGATCTTATTTTTGAGGGATTAAAGACCTTCACTAATATATTTTTGAGGGAGAACTGTAAATGATTTGGTTATTTATATATTGAATGATTTGTTGAATGTTAATATTTTTAAATGAAAACATTGTATATATAACCTCAAGCAATATTTTTATAATATTCACATGACATCATAAGAAGATTAAACACCAAAACGACACATCAAAATGTTAAATCACCTCAAACCAATTTCTATCATTGAAGCAAAATATTATCCATACATTGCGTGCTCAATGCTGATATAAATAAAGAATACATATGGTTCTAAAATTTGAGATTGATGACAATCAACATATCATGCTAGAAACTCTTAAGATCTATAATGTCTCCATATTCCTTCAAATGGTGTGGTTCTCTTCATCAATGCCAACCTCATATGGTTGGGTACTTGAGTATTCTTCTCCTAAAAATGACAAAACATTATATTTATAAAATTTAAAGTTTATATATAAATCATAGTACAACAAACAACCTACCCTTATATTTCGGTTCTAGTGTACTCTAAGGTGCATTGTCGGTCGAAATCCATCATTAAAAGCAATTCTACCCTATCAATATAAATACAAAAAAGAATCAGAGTGAGTGTGAAGTTGATATAAATGTAAGTGAACCAACATAGCAGCAACATGCACCCGTAAACTAAAATTATGATTGAACTCAATTGAAAAGTCATGATATGTTGAGAATGTCTAAACATTTAGCTTAAGATTATGGATCTATGAACTCTTCACATGTGAGTGTCTAGATGTGTTATAAGGTCTAACCGCAACATGTTACGTACAGAATATCTAAAAGGATGGGATTGTGAACTGTATTGAACAATAAACAACCATATTAATATGACACTAAAATTTGACGCAGACAATTATAGAGTCGAGCTTCTGTACATGATACTTAAACAATGAAAAGTTCTATATATCTTATTGGATTTTCCAGCCTTTTATTGGTCATTTGTTTCTAGCCGTGAGCAAGGCATCTTTTTGCTGATGGCACATAATAATCGGTAGGTAGTATGTCATCCTATTCACCGGGATGCAGATGGGCACTCTACCACCACTGCAACATTTATGATATTTAGCTTGGTACTACCAGATGCTTTCTAATAAACTGTTCGGAGGAGCGTCTATTACTACGAAGGTTGTACCTTATAGGTCGACCTTCGAATACTTCCTCCTGGAGGACCTATGATGGAGATACAGAGAAGAGAAAGGGAGATACAGAAGGTAGAAGAGAGACAGGGATAGAGGAAAAGAAAAATAAACTACACCCTGTCTGGGCCATGTTCGATTCTATCGACAGCCTTGGGTGATAGATTTTATGGGGCTACCTCTACCCGTCCTATTTGGGAACACTAAGGCCGTGTTTGGTTTGTCGGATTCTGAGTAGGATTGGCTTAGAATACTACATAGAAGTGCAGTCCTATGTTTGGTTGTGCAAAATAAAAAAAATATTTTAGTTTGACAATCCCCAACTACTAGTATAAGGGCTACGGACAAATGATATGAGGACAGGCTTGTCATGGAAGATGATAGTTTTACCAGTACAACCAGCAGGTCGAGGAGCTGTGATTTGCTTTCATAGAAACTATTTTCTTTCATATAGTTGTCTGATAAGTCCCAAACATGATCACTAGACATGAAGGTGTGTCTAAGCGTTATGGCTTTCTAATCTTCAACAAAACTGAAGTAGTGGGACAATAACATCTTTTTTTATTTATAATAATCATTTGAGACGTCCATATAAAATCATTATCAATCATCAACTGATATATTAAAAAACTTGTGGTGTGTCAATGTTCTTAAAGTTGTACTATGCAGGTCAACCTTGACTCTGCACCAAATAATATTTGAGTTAGTGATACATGTTATACAATGCATGTGCCTCATCTAGTATGGGGCAACGACCACACATGCACTTATGCCCCAGTTCGGACAAAATGAAATGAAGATTATGTGTGCGTATTAATATCATATACACTTGTTGTATGATTAAATTCAGAACTTCTTTCAATAGATATTCATTGATAGATATCCACTTATAGTTTTTCATAGTTCTGAAATTACTTGTTTCTCAGTTTCCTGATGAGTGATAATTAATTTTGTGTTGTTACATTGCACCAGAATACCTCGTGTGTGTTCTAATCAATACCCTCTGTCTATGAGTCCTGCATACCTCAGTGCATGCACAGTGTTGCAGACCTCTTCTAGTTGTTTTCATTTTCTTAAAACTAAGCACTACAAGAAAGTTCTCTTTAGTCTAGATTCTGATTGTGAAGACTTGCTACAAGGTTCTGTTCTATAGAATTTTCTCATCTAAGATCAGTAAACATCTTAATATCTTCACTGATATCTGGTCTTGCATTTTCTTCTATCAATCTTATTTTATTCTTGTACAGATTTGCCCCAATTTTGTAGACGCATTGCTTCAGACTCTGTTTTTAGTAGATGAACCCAATGTGGCTTGTATATGGTAATATAAAAAGGAGTTATTTAGGATATAGCGTCCATGGTATAAGATGCTAAGTCGTTCTTTCTGTGGTGTTTTATTGATCAACAACCTTTTACCTTCTTAATTCTCTAGTTTGTTTTCTTTTATAGTAGGGAAAGGTGGTATCTATTAGGATTTTCTCATTATGATTATATCCTTGCAAATCAGGATTATCCTATTTCGTTTCTCGCTACCCAATCTTTTAATTTTTCTTAGTTTTTAAAAGTAAGGGTAATCGATTAAACAAACCAAAAAGTGAATTCCATTCTTACGCAAGTAACTTGGAGGGGTATGTATACCATGGCCCATTCGAATGATCATATCAGTGTGCCCCTTGGTGGTCAACTCATCTCTGACAATTGGGTATCTACACCTTTGACAAGCACATTGAAGCATTATGTTCCAACTGTTACCAAAAGTTTCTTTTGTGAGCTCTTATTCCCTTCAACTAGCATCATTCCCATCATTATTTATACTCCCTTAGTAGTTGTATGGATTTGAACCAACAAATAATATCATATAAAGATAATAAAAGGGTGCCTAACAGAATAAACAAAGTATATAAAAAACTCTGAATCGACCAATGATTTAGCAAGGTAAAGTGGACAAGAGCCCGTATTGGTTATAACAGAAGTGTAAGCGGTATATCCCAGTGTCCGAAACGACACTGTAGGATTTTATACTTGCAGGTAGGGATCTAAGATAATGATATTGTTTACTATGTAATGAGCTTCAGCAGATAATTTAAACCTTCTCAAATGCATGCTTAAGAGGATAGTTGCAGTCCATACTTAATGTCTCTGTCATAGGTTTGACTTTTTTCTCTCAATCTTGCATCAGGAGAGGCTTTCTATTTCTACTCAATTTTTACTTTTTATTAGACATCATGCTGTTAATCACCAGTCTTCTTTCTAAAAGGTAAATACTTGTTTATTTGTACACATTAATAAGATATTGTGGGCAAAGTTACATTTGTTACAATTTCTAGGATCCTGATAAATGGTAAATACTTGTTTATTTGTACAAATTAATAAGGCTAGTTCTCTTGTTTATTTGGCCAGACTATTCTTCAAAACATCTACATGATCCTAATGGGAAGACTAATAGTTTACTATATTTTTGATGTCAGATAACCTCTTAAAGATTGGTATTATTTTATTATCACCATGGGTAGATACTTCCCATCGAACTATTGCCTAGTTCATCATGTCAATTCTTGATTTCTTTTATTCATTTTGCTAACACATGGTATTGTTTCCTAGTCATATCGTCACATCTTTTTCAATGATTGTCGCAGGTTAAATTTTAGGTCTCCATCCCAATTTAGATAGGTTAGAGTATAGAATTCTATGGATTAATTGAATAATTAATTATTATTCAAGATTTGTGCATCACTGAAGTCATCTCGGTAGTAATACATATGACTATAATTGGAACAACCTCATAGGACAATCCTTATGTTGCTTATTCAGATTTGACAGTTGATATTATCCATTTGAATGTTAGGCACACGCTCGCGATGTTTTTACAGCTCGTGGAAGAAGGGATTTCCAATGTACAAAATCATCTAATATAAATGTTTTCTTCACAATCGTGGTACACTAACTTTATACCACATTTCATTTTAGATTAAATGAATCAATTAGTTTGATGAAGAATTGATGAATGAGCTATAATCAGTAATTATGTATGCTTAATCTGATTTTTTTAATGTTTGTATAATTTAACTTTGATTCTAGCTTAGTATAAGGGTTGTTTGTAGTGTGAGCTACATGGGGCACTCCGGACAACCTCAAACTCATTATGCATTATTTGGTCAGCAGCATTGGCCTTGAAACTACAAGATAAGTAGGCATAGTTGACATTTGACCTCCCTTAAATGTGATCAGCTTTACAGGTACCTCTACATAGTGCTTTACTCTTCCTTTTCTTTAATCACTGAATAAGTTAATATAATGTTTCATATACCAGAACAATTTTTCATAATAACGAAGCTATTCTTGTTGTATTACTAAACTTAATTAATTTTGTATTGAATTGACAATGTCTTTTAGGATGTTCATGGCTTATAAGAACATATTTAAGCATCATAAATGGATTAATAATTTTTCTCAACGGTAACTATAAACTTATAACAGTTGACATCAAAATCCACATTTTGTTCTAAACTCATGAATGTAAATCATCCATTCAACTAATGGATATGGATGTGGCAATGTCAATTACTAGTCTCTCACCATCTAGTGTTCTAGCTAGCATATACGTAAGTATTTCTAGTATTTATGCACCAAACAGTGCCAACCATGTTTACATTTTCCCTATTATTTGACTATATACATGCTACCCATATCTCAGATCAATCTATAAATGACTCTAGTTGTAGATTCAGATAGAAAGTAGCAGTACCTCAATTTTGAAAAGAATAGATGTTCTTATATGCTTACTTCCTTTATAATTATTCAGTTCTAGTACTTAAGCATGATGTACAAAGTTGGGAAGGGTGCAGGTTGCCAAAGTGATGACTGCATATCCGCTGAAAGGTGGAGATGTCCTTCACAATGCATTAACTATGCTTGGCAAGCTGGGAAAGATGCACATGGATAAAACTCCAGGCCCAGTTTTCAGTATCACCAAGCATGTTGTTGACGAACAGAGACTCTAGCCTAGGAGGGATTGTGATGGTAGGATGTATATCTTGAATAACTTTCCATTCACCCAGTGGTCCAACAAGACAACAATGTTTGTGGCATTGTTGATGACCTTATTACATGACGTCTAGATTTAAATGGATTTTTTCTTGAGGGAATCTAGGTGGATCAGTAGGTTTTATCCACCATGTATCATCCATAGGTGGTTTTATCCACTGATATCAATCATTGTTATTAATTAAACAATGACACCATTACTATTTGCAAGACTAAGACTCACATGGGAGGGATTGTGATGGTAGGATGTATATCTTGAATAACTTGCCATTAACCCAGTGATTCAATGAGACAACAATGTTTGTGGCATTGTTGATGACGTTATTACATGACATCTAGATTTAAATGGATTTTTTCTTGAGGGAATCTAGGTGGATCAATAGGTTTTATCCACCATGTATCATCCATAGGTGGTTTTATGCACTGGTATCAATCATTGTTATTAAATAAACAATGAAACCATTACTATTTGCAAGACTAAGACTCACATCTAAGTATTAGATGCATTTACAGTTACTCATAGTTGTGACTTTCCATATGTATTTCATAGAAACCTAATTCATGTGTTCATGGTGTAAAGCATTATGGGATTTCACCCATCCAACATCTGGGTATCCTCATAACAGCTGAATTGAGACGCTAAGATATTGTGTCAATCGTGGGGTTGGATCTTCATCCCTTGCATAAAGCTTCATGTCCGTGTTCCCTGACATTCTTAGGATGTGTAGTTTTGATGGCTCAGTCTGTTGCTTGTTCAAGTAATGAATCATTCTCTATTTTGGTTTCTACCATTGAAAGAACTTTCAACCCTTGCAAAATGGTTCTAGTCCATGTTCCTTGGTATTATTAGGATGTATTTTTTGATAGCTTAGATCTTTTGTTTGTTCAAGTCATGAGTCTTTTCTCTACTTTCGTTTCTCAGGTGATTGTCAATTTTGAAGGTTCAATGATCTATTATGGATCCTGTGAACTTTGAGGTCTATTCTTCTAATGTAGGCTATCTAACGATATATTTACTTTGTATAGAGGATGATTTGTTGGTAAACACATGCTGACAATACACTTACTTCATCAGTGAGGATGTTTCTGTGTTAAATTCCTACACACAATACACTTGATCACAACATGTCACTACATAACCATGAGCTAAATCACTAAGGAATGAGGGTTGATATCATTGCATCAGGATGAAACATGATTTGATTATATGCTTGAAATCCTATCCATAGTAGCATCATAATAGATACAAAGAAGCACTACAAGCCTAAACCAAACGAAAGATATTGTAAGGGAAATTGGAAAAATACCAGTCATTGGAATTGTTCTGCTTGCATCCTCATGTTTTAGTCACTAACAACTTGGATTGTTTCGGGGGGGGGGTGGGCATTTTGTTTGTAGGGAAACTAGACATGTAAACCATTATCAAGATGCCTCTTGAATGTGTGATGGAGCTGGGACGTTCAATTGATTGCTTACACTCTCATACAAGATAACACACAACATGACACATAGGAGAAGGAACAAAAGGCATCAGTTGAAACAACAAAGCATTCCAACTTACACAACCATGAAATCATCATGGCTAATCCTACCAAAGTCCTATCCAGTAAGGAAAAGATTCCTATAAAGTTATTCTTTCTCTAACATTTGACATTGTCATCCTTCTATCTGATTATTTATTTCAATTTTGTTTATGGTTGTTATACTTTATTGATATAAAATCAAATGGTAAACTATAGAACATGGACCAATCATTACTCTGGTTATCCAATATAGTCCAGTTCCTTGCATATGGTTCTTTTTATTCATAGTTATACAACTTAACATTTATATCGGTTACTTCAAATGTAACTGCTACTCTTGTGATTACATGTGCTTCTTTAGTGCATATGTGGCTTGTCTTAGGAAGAACATCCTCTGCAGTAGAGGGAGAACCATCTGCTGTAATCAATATCTATGTGACAGTTACATAATGAATTTGTATGCATCCTCGTTGCAAGAATTTAGTCAAAGAATTCTGGTTCAGTAAACTGCTCTTTCAACTAATTTGTTTTTTATGTATGTAGGTATACAAATATGCTTAACATCTGATCTAAAAGAAGACCGTCATCTTGTGCATGAATCCTCTCTCAATTCTTCTATTATAAGGTAGGGGAACTAACAAAGGTGTCCTTTTGGAAAGTAGCCAGTTTGACAACATAGTAGATTATATTTTTGTTCTTCTTATCCGAGCCTAGATGGGGCACACCTAGGCACTAAACCAAGGCCTAGGACAACCTTTCTTCCTTGACAAACTTGATTTTATGTTTGCAAATGATTGTTTTGCCTCTAGAAAAGGGAATAACTCTTTGTGCCTTCTTTTGCCTGATGCTTATATTTCATTTTGATGCTATGAGGTTTTGGCTAAGATTTGGTAGAATAGTTATATTACTGTCTTCTCCTAGAGGAACACAATTAAATTCTTTTCCATGAATTTCTAGATATGAACTAGGCCTATGCATGGACTTGGGCTGTCATCCACCTCGTCGCATGATGATATGATGACATCTTTATACAACATGTATTTTGTCTGTGATTTAAAATTAGTGCTTGTTTGGGATTCAATCACTGTCACTTGCTATTTGCTTGTAGTGGTGTTTAATAGGAGGAACTGCAAAAGGGAAAATGGGACAAGAAAGAGGAGGGAAGGAAAATCTGAAGGCAAGAAGGTAGTAACTGCTACGATGACAACCAAGCACAATATTAGTTATTAAGGCGTCAGGCTACGCACTAGGCCTTTTACATATAAAAATGAATATGACAACGTACTACGATGGTTGTACATCTGGTATAATTTAGAACTAATAATGTTATTGGGTTGTACTTTCAAATGGTCTAAATGAATGACCTTATTGTGCATGTTATAGACTGAACATTCTGGACATGACAAGCCTCAATGGTGCAAGTGAACTATCTTACAACTCTCCCATACAATGCTTGGGCTGCAACAAAACATGGATGAGCTGCCTAGATACTTCTTGTCTCTTCAAGGTACTAATTTTGTCATCTTATTCTCATAGCAACCTTCATTTATACCATGTATGAATGCTTCTATATCTTTATTAAACTATTTGGATGATCTTTACCTTATTTTTAATGCCTCCCCATTTGTAAAACCTTATTTTCAGATTTAAGAGAAGTACAAGTTTTGCCATCGTAGCAATTTCCATTACCCAAATTAGAGATTGAGCTTAACAACGTCAAGAATTCAGATATAGAGCATAAGAAGTATCTAAGACTGCCCCGACACAACATGTGCTCTCCTGTGAAGCATGATGATGCATCTCCATTTGAACCCCAGGCCCGCCCAGTCACAGCTGCAACAACAACCATCGACGCAACAATGCATCATGATATGTTGCAATTTGATATGGTTCTTTGCTGCTATGAGAAGGCTGCATTTCACAGACCTATGTATATATT
This sequence comes from Alisma plantago-aquatica, assembly GCA_963693085.1. NCBI lineage: Eukaryota > Viridiplantae > Streptophyta > Magnoliopsida > Alismatales > Alismataceae > Alisma > Alisma plantago-aquatica. Next base: position 502,325,518 of record OY856410.1, on the reverse strand, counting down.
TGAATAGCCACTGTCAGCATCTGCAAACATAGTGACCAACTTCATAGGGATGATATTCCTTCTCTCTGTACTTAGAAGGTTCTTTTTAGATTCTTATCTTGGGTGCTTTTGGATGATGTTGGCCGAACAACAAGAGCTCGAACAAAAGAATAAGACAATAAGGATGTTAAAACTGGCCAAGAAAGACACAACTCTTTCGTAAATCTGTTAGTAGACCACTGAATCATTGATATATGTATATACTTTTCTTTGTACACATTGTGTAATAGGGGCAAGGTATACATCCTCCCCATGTACATTCGACATTTCATTATAAATGAAAGTAAGATTGTTGGCATAATGAGCATAACTTGCTCTAAATACTACAATTTTGTTACTAAAAGAGCTTGTGTACTATCAAATTACACACGCACACTCTCTCTCTCTCTCTATCTCTCTCTCTCTCACTCTCTCTCTCTCTCTCTCTCTCTATATATATATATATATATATATATATATAGTCGAGCTAAGCATATATGTATGTGTACTAAATGGCACTACATATGTAGCTAGATGTATAATCAACTACATATATATGCATATAGTAACTGCTGCCTTCCCCTACACACTAAATACATATAAAATGTATTAACTTCATTTTTTTCTACATACTGACTATATATGCAATTGTAGTCATACATTTAGCTATAATTATACTTATATTTAAATATGTTAGGACAATATCTAGCTACGCTTTTGGATACATATGAATTTGTAGTGAATGGATTGTCTAACTACATATTTGAAAAATATAGTTAAAGGCTTTAGCTATACGAGAATATACTACAACTTGTATGTGTAAGGAAATATGTAGTTAAAGCCTTTAGCTACAAAATATGGGGTTTTGACTACAATTTGTTTTATAGTTAAAGACCCTTTTTTTGTAGTATCTTGCCTCTTATAGCCTTATCCTGTATCAGAAACCTAATAGAGTTTTCTCTCCTTACAATTGAAAATTTACCCTCACATGAACACCATGCACCACATCAAGTGGCTGATAGTGCATGTCCTTTCTCATGGAAAACTGAGCCTATATCAATGAACATTTATTATCTTCTTTGTTGTTTCTTCCGCACTGGTAAAATACCTCCAGCGTGCTCCAACTATGGCATCTCGATCGTCTGGGTCTACAAGCTCCTACATAAAGGGCATGGGCCACCTACATACCCCAAATATGTTTTAAGTGTCATCTCATAGAAGCTTTCCCACCAGTTTCACTACCATCTCAACAAGGATCATAACAGATCCATGTGTGACTTCTTGGAAATATTCTCCTAGTTTTCTCAGTGATCCATTTATAAATACTGGTTTTCTGTTATGTTCTTTCAGAAAACGCAGTTGTTATAATACTTCGTTAATTTTACCATTCTAAGCCTCAAATATGTAGTATTTTACAATTGTACTATTGTTGCTACTTCACTATTTCATGTCTTTGATATCATTGAGTTTGTTATTAGACTCAGCTTAGTAACACTTTTGGGTAGACATGATCTCAGAACAAGACTTCGACTTCGAGTTGACTTCGACAAGTGTGGAAGTGGAAGTTTGTGTAAACATCAAGAAAACTTTGAGGATTTTTACACGAAACTTCGACACATCTTTGACAAATTTTAAGCTCAAAATAGTGATTTCATGATGAAAATTGTTAGATTTCATCAATTTATCCTAAAAACTAAATATATGTTTATACATAGCCATCCATACATGTTTACATATAAAGAAAAACACAGTCACATGCAAATATACTAATTCATCATAATTACTTGCCCAGAGAACACAATGGAACATACTACTTGATGATATGATGTGTAAGCCATGGTTGTCAAGGCGGCTAGGCGGTCAACATTTCCCAAGGGGCGCCTAGCCCGCCTAGGCGCCTAGGCTGTTCTGGGCGTTTTTTATATTTTGTATCTTTTTGAGTATGTTAATTTGATTCTTATTATACATATATACTACATATAATACCGTATAGGAAACATAAAAAGAGGGCTGAATGAGGTTATGATAGTAGTAGCAGGAGATGGGAATAGGAAGAAAAAGGGGAAGTAATATCAACAAGCCTGCAACAACAATTGGAGCAGGCGAAGTAGAAAAGAAAGTAGGGAAAAAAGAAATGGAGGATGGAAAACAAAAGAAAAGAAATATAAACAACAACAACAACATCACGAGGAATAGGTGATGTAAAAGAGGAAAGTAGAAAGTACAACATCATCAACATTACGAAGCATTGGTGATGTAAAAGAGGATTTGAAGAAAATAGAATTAAAAAAAACACAACAGTAGCAAGATCTCAGAGTAGGAAGGGATATAGGAGGAATAACTAAAAAAAACGCAACAGTAGTAGGATTAAGGACTAAAATGTAGGAGAAAGGATAAAAAAAAGAAAAGAAAAAGAAGCAAGAACAACAAACATATGAGGAAGTAATTTTTTTAACAAACAAGCGATGATGACTTCCCTATTTGGCCCAAATCAAACATGTTTTCCCTATTCTCCAAAATTTGGCCTGATTTTGCCTAAATCAGACCTATTTCAGCCATAAATTGATTCAAGCTAATCTAATTTGACCAAATCCAGACTTGATTCATGCTAATCTATCCTTTAAATGACTTAATTTAGGCTTAAAAGGCCTTAGAAACCCATATAATGCACATACTAGGTTGGGCACCTAGTTTGAGGCACCTTGCCTAGCACCTAGGACGCCTAGGAGGGTGCCTTGATAACTATGGTCTAAGCAATGTGCCATGATCAGACGGACTAAATATATGGATAAAAATACTTACTTATTCCATTATATATGTAACCGACCCAAAATACATTCACAACCTCTTGATAAGTGTGATTCACACTACCAACAAAACCCAGACCATCTAGGCATTTAACTCCTTCTTTGAGGACCTCTTTAGACTTGGTTGGTATTTTTCTAATCTCTTCCTGTTGAACTGGCATATTCTAGTCCCAAACAAGATCAGAAATGCTACTATCATGGGTGACCCTATCACATATATGAAAATCAAGATGGATATGACATCCCTAGGCAAAAATAATCAATAGTTTCAAACATAGGAGTTAGTTTGTTAATATATAAGGAACAGACTTGAGTTTGGAATTATTTTGCTCGTATACCATGGACATGTTCAAAATAGAATTTTGTTTTTAGTTCCAAATTTCAGAGGAAACTGAATTTTGTGATTTTGCCTGTATATTTGTGCCCACAGTAGCATTGATATTCTTCTTGTATGGCCGACATGTATATTTTTGTGATCATTTTCACAAAGTATGCATGTTTATTTCATAGGTACATCTATGGTGAAAACACGATGAAAACTCCCAGTAAACATGCATACTTTGTGAAAATGATCACAAAAATTTACAAGTCGGCCAGACAAGAAGAATATCAATGCTATTGTGGGTACCTATATACAGGCAAAAACACAAAATTCAGTTTCCTTTGAAATTTGGAACCATCACAAAACAAAATGTTCCACTGACTGCTATACAATGGTAAGCGAAATACATGGATTGTTTGATTTTTAGTAGGAGTGTGAAGAGTGGTTTTGCAATTGCAAAGAGATTCTACCATGCAAAATCACACTTTGCACACTCAGTGCACCCAAAAAATAGAGTAAGATGCAGCTAGCCACTGTGTTTAACTGAAGTACTATGTTGTAGACGAAGGTAGCAAATAGCAGACGTATAATTTCTGATTGTGGCGGAAGACAACTAGGTGAATATGATACCACGAGAAGCAATTCAAGACCAAAAAAGGGCTAAAGGTAAAAGACTAAAGTACGAGACCTTTGTCTGAAGACCAAGATAGGTACATCTATGGTGAAAACACGGGACCTTTGTCGACCTAGCATCTTGAGTAAAATCAGTGAAAAATTGAATCATAGAAAGAAGGTTTAAAGACCCGAGATTGTGCCAGTACCTTCAATTTGTCGGAGATCAACCACGACGTCGTTCCTGCTCGAGGCTCGCTTGAGACGATATTGGAGTGTTGGCCGAGGGCTTGCTTCGGAGTGCTGGCCAAGGGCATCGGGCTTGCGAGGGAGTCAGATTGCTGAACAAGTGCTTGCACGTAGAGCAACGGAGGGCAGAGAGGAAACGACCGGTGCCGAGAGCGAAGAGAAAATGACCAACGTCGAGAGGGGAGAACCAGCAGACACGCACGGCGTGAGAGGGAGATGCACCCGGCGTGAGGGGAAACAAAGCAACTATGAAATGTGAAAAATTCTCACGGAACAAGGGGAGGGTTTATCTTTTATTTTTTAATTTTGATTTACAGATGTTGTGATTTAGAATGGAGGGAAGGGTTATGAGATGGAGGGAAATCTTTGGCATGGCATTTTTCACGGGGTGATTAGTGAGTAATGTATTTGTGAGGGATTAGTGTTCACATAAAAGGTCTAAGGATGTTAAAAACACGGTTGAGGGATTTGGTCCCATGTTTGAAGGATGAGCCCTCACAAACATACATCATTATTCACGATTTTTGGTTCCTCACAAATGTTCTTCAACAAAGGCCAAATTTTTTGTGGTGATACAATCTCAAAACAATAGAGACTTGTGTTCCAAATCACACAAGGATTTACCCCACAATTAACTTTGATAAAGGAGCTGATCCAAGAATTATCAAATATTGATTCAGAATTAGAGCAACAAATCTAATATATCTAAGTTTTTATCTTAGAGAAATTCAAGGGCGTCCCCAAGAAATTATCAAATCAATCAGAGAATTCAGAAGAAAAACCCACTCGTAAAGCCTACAAGTGAGATTTACATCAAAATATTCTCAGCTTCCAAAGACTGGGAAAAATAAAAAAAGTTCAGTCCAGTTCACTGAATTCAAATTGGAGTATCATCTCCAGATTATGTCAAAGAAATAGAAGGAAGTTTTCAAAAAAATTTTGAAGGAAATAAAATTGACAAATAATTTGTTGAAGTCATAAGAGGTCTAGTACTAAGAGTTCTCTATCAGGTAATAGAAAAATTAATTAATGATAATCAAAGTTGGTTGCATAAACATTTAGATAGTATAATCATTCTTTCTACCACAAGAAGAGACAATATATCGAAAAAAATTAATATGGAATGATTTCTAAAGAAAATAGAAACTAGACAGATAAGATCGAGTTGTAGATGCCAACAAATATTCTACCAGCTCAGAATGCACGGAGGAAGAATATGTCCAACATGCCAAGACAAAATGGATAAAGACAAAAACAACAGTAGTAGTTGCTAAAAATGACTTCTAGAAAACTCTAAAATATCAGTAATAACAACAAAGCATCCCCGATGGACAAGTGCCATGACAACAAGAAGCTTCTAAAAAGCAAAACACTTGCAACAGAACAAGTGTCTGGCTTTAATGAAAGAAGAAAAGTAAACACACCTCAACAGAACAAGTGTCTGATGGTAATGTAAAGAAGAAAAGTATCATGTAGGCATTGTAAGAATGCCGAAGAAAAGAGGGTCTATATAAATCCTAAACATATTATAAGAGGTATCGACGGGGAAGTTGAAGAGAGCCTCGAAAGAGTATGTAAATGTTCTAAGTGTTTGGTTCAATAAAGAGAGAGCATCATCTCTATTTCTTTCCAATTCCAAAAAATGTGTCCTGTACACTAGTTCCTTAGCGTAATAAACCAACTTTAGCAAATGATAGTAATCCTTGCACTACTAGTGATGAGGAAAATTCACATGTAACCTGTTACACCCCCATTCCAATATATCTTAACCTGTCGAGATTCATCTCTCCCTTAGATTATCCCGGACGCGATTGTCTAGAAAAGTCTAATTAAGCAAAGGAATGCGCAAGGACGTGGGGACAGTCAGGCTAAAGGATAATAATAAGGAGATCAAGATCTCAAATTTCTAAGTCCAAGGATTGCATATCTAAGAAATCATTAAGAGAAGATCAACTGGCACTTAAGATTAATAGAAGCAAGGTGGATAATATAGGTATATAGACTTCATTTTGCTCTCTATTGTATTTAGAGTATTACTATCTATCTTCTGAAAACTAGTTTCTTATGCGTCAAAAGATATATCAAGCATGAAGTTACTAAAAATTCTGTGTAAAATAACTATTAAACATAGACAGAATGATAAATCTGAGAAATCATACAACACCCATAAGGGCAGTTCGAGTATGTTTTCAAAGCACGATAACAAAATCAAAAATTTCTGCCAACATAAAGTGGTATCAGAGCCAAGTAACAATCTAAATAAATACAAGAATGAAGTGATATATGAAAAAAACAAGTTAAAATATTTAGATAATAACATATATGAAGCTTTAGACTTAGAATTTGAAGTAAACATTGAATGATATGTACAGAAAACTAGAAGTTCAGGTTCATGAAAATAATTCAAAAAACTTTCAAAAGATTTAAGAAATGATAGTAGAATTATAGCAAATAATGGAATGTCTATATGAAAAACAAAATACCGAATGTATATCTAAAATAAATCTATTCCAAACAAGTGGAAATTAGATAAGCTTATGCCCCATTCAGATAGAAGAAACATATGACTTTAAAATAGAACAATTAGAAAATAAATATTTAGAAGGTGATGTGATGAACTAGATAACTTAAGCCAAGAAATTGTTAGATTAATGGAAAAAGTTAGAATCATAAATCTAAAACCCATAGAAGGAGAGACTTCTGGAAGTCAAGTAATGATGCCTATTCCCACAACTATCCCTAGCGGGAAAGGTAGTAGAAATGAAATGCCAAAACAACCCGGAGCTAGATTCTGGTCCTATCCTAGTTTTCACAGAAAACCAACTGACAGAAATAGATACGAAGGAATAAATTGGGCATAAGACATAAGACCAAATGATATTTCTCTAGAAACCCCAGTAGATTATATGAACCAAGAAAATATTAGTGAAAATGGAATTTATTTAAACCTAAATTGTGTTAGAAATATAGATGAGGCTATAATAAGATGGAAAATCCACATATTTATCGATAACATAATAAAGTTATGATATTGACACATCAATAAGATTTTGTCATTTAACCTTTCAAGGAATCGTAGCAGATTGGTGGAAAGGATTAACTGACAATGAGAAACAAGTAATAAAAGGAGCATCAACCACCTTTGCCCAAGTAGTAAATAATTATGATAATGAATTACGTAGAGAACTTTTAGGAGAAACATGGAATGCAAATAGAGATGTAGAGAAAGAAAAAGAAAATCAAAGATTTACATTTCTATTATATAATCTAAAGTTTTGTGACATGTGCCGCATAGATGACTATATATGTAAATTTCAAGAATATTTCTATAAAATATATGATAGAACTGACAAAGAAAATGCAACGAACAAAAGCCTATTAAATTTATTTTATGCAAAGGTACCTGACCCTTGGGGATTTAAAGCCATGCAATTATACCCACAATATATAGGAAAACAAGTAGATACATTAGGAGGAAGAATATAATTTCTAAGAATGAAATTAGAAGAATGGTGTGCAAAAGCTACACTAAGCAGAAAAATGAATAAAGTAGTAAAACAAGGACATTGTTGTTTACAATTGACTCATCCAATAACCGTACGATGTGAGCCAATGGGGTATAATAGAAGAAATAAATATATGTTTAAAAAGAGAAAAATGTTTGGTTTTAAACCAAAACAAAAAGAAAAAATATTACAGAAGAAAGAGGAATTATAATAAAAATGCAAGAACCCAAAATAATGTAAATGCTTTATATGTCAGGAAAAAGGGCACTATGCCAACAAATGCCCAAATGGAGGATCTAAGAAAATTAACCAAAAGCAATTCAAAGAAATAATAGAAGAACTTTCTGTAATAGAAAACATTCAAGAATTTGTTCAAGTAAAAGTTGATGAACAATCAGATGGAACAATCTATATTTTCTTAGACACAAAATCATACTGAAGAAAATAATTGAAGAATACCAAGAAGAAGCAATAAACCTCTTGCAAGAGGTATTAATAGATAGAAGATTATTTAATCGAATAAGAAACACTAAATTATGATTAGAAAACTCAGATGGATTTAGAACATCTCTCTTTGAAAAAATTACTCAGAGAAAACATATTTTCTACTATGGAATAACCAATAGAGAAATGCCTATGCATATAGAATACACTAGAAATAGAATAAATATACCTTTACTTCGATAAGAAGACTTAATGAGAAAAATGAAAAAAAAAGATCAAAAATAGGATGAATTTATATAGGAGCTATCCAAATGATGATAAAAGCAACCTTTAGAGAAGGAATAGATTCACCTATAAATATTGTATTAATGGACAATAGAATTAATGACAGAAGAGATGCTACGTTAGGAATATTACAATGAAATATCTACCATCAAAATTGATCTTTAATATTTGTCCTAAGATAAGTGTAAACATTAAAGATAATAATATAAATAGAACTTTAAGTTTGATACAAGAATTTCAAAGAATGGAATTCATGAAAAAAGGACCCATTCCTTATTCAATAACCTATATAATAAGTTATGCTCTTAGCAACACACATCACTCTAAAAAATATGAAGACATAGATATTATCATACTTCCAAACATATTCAAAGATATAGGAAAAATTACAAAACCAGACATAATCTCAGAAATAGAGACACCAGAAAATATAAATATAGAGGTATCTAAAAAACCCTTAGTAATAGATAATAAAATCCCAAGAAAATTATGTTATGACGGAAATCAGTTACAATTGACAAATGGAGATAGAATAGAAGAAATATACAAAAGGAGAATGGATAAGGTATTCAAGCATTATAATTTCTTTTGTCTAGTATATGTCGATGTTATTCTCATTGCCAGAAAAAATGAAGAAGAACACTATAAACATTTGCAAATATTTTCCCTTCTATGTCAAAAAGTAAGAGCACTCTAGTCCAGTGATCACAAGGTGCTAATAATTGAATATATTGTTGGTGTTGTATACATAGTTTGAATTTTTGTGTAAAATTACTTCTCAAAAGGTTGCTTTTATCATCATTTTGATAGATCCTATATGATTCTATCCTATTTTAGATCTATCTTTTATTTCTATCTCTTGGGAGAAAGATCCCCACAATACAGCGGACAATATAAAATTGATGCCCAAAAAATATTTAAATTTAGGGTATCTCAGATTGAGAAGGATCATGACATACAATTGAGCCTCCCAAAATTTACAGCAAAATGTGAAAATGAATACATATCTCTACTAGAGATTGTTTACAATCTCAAAACAACAGAGATTTTGAAAGAAAATAGAAACTAGATAGATAAGATAAAAACTTTAATGTTTTGCATATTTAATCATGCAATAAGTAGTATAATATCTTTGTCTTCAAATTTTTTAGAGTGATGTGTGTTTCTAAGAGCATAGCTTATTATATAGGTTATTGAATAAGGAATGGATCTGTTACAACACCAATTTTTGGGTTCATCTTGTGAGAAATGTAATTTCTCATATTAAAGATAATTGAACAAAGAATGGTATAATTTGTTTTGAATACGTGGATTTTGTTTACAATAGCCTTGATGTCTGTGTTGTGGGAATTATTGGCTATTGGGCCCAAATAATAAAGAAAATTCAATTAGTAATTGAATAATTGAATATTTGAGAAAAGGGAAGAAGTAGAAACCTCTAGAAGGCAAAGAGATGTAATCCAAGGATGGATTTCATGCCTCTGGGTTCCTTGGGTTCCAAGGAGTCCAAAGTTGCAAAAAGAAAGTAATAAGAAAAGAAAAGATTAATTAGGTATTTCTTTATTAAGAAAGAAATTGTAAATAATGAGAAAATGTGGGAAATAAGTGAAAAGAGGTATAATTGAGTTATCCTTGGTGGAATTTCGTATCCCAAGGATTTCTAATGATAAAAGGAATACCAATGAGGAAAATGAAAGAGAAATAAAGAGAAATCCTCAAAAATAATTATTTTAATAAGAAATAAATAAGATAATGTGAAATAATGCATATAGATGCATCTAGAAGGATAATAAGTATCCTAAAAAAGTAATTTCGAAATAATAGTTTCTTGGGGTTCAAGGAGACCCAATGAAGGAAGAGGAAAGAGAAAATACCAAAATTTGCAAAATAAAAGATAATATGATACATTATTAATGATTTTGGTGGCATTATGAAAAAGGAAGTGATTCCTATTAAAAGAAGATAGAAATTCGTGACAAAGAATTAAAAAGCAAACATAAAGTGAATAAGAGAAGCGGAATTTGGAATTTCCTAATATCCATATAATAGAGAAAAATAAAGGATTATGAGGAGAGAGAAGAATACTTCTCTTAGAAGGAATATGAATACTTTTGGAAAGGGACTCTTTGAGTCATGAATAAACCTACCTAGGGCTTCGTTTCTCACCCCTATATAAGGGGTAGAGCCCTGGTTTGAAGGGAAGGAGAACCCCACGTGTCTTTAACCTCTTCATCTTCTTCCTTTCTTACCAACACTAACCTAGGTGTATCTCTATCCCTAGAGCAACGAGGCAGTCTTCTTGTAATCTTGATGGAAGCGGGACGCACCCACGACCTCAGAGAATGGAGCGGTCGTCATCCTCGTTCTCCTACTTTCCCACACGGCGCCTCAAGCTAGCTGCATCACGACCGTGGTTGCAGCTCTACTGGGCATGACCTCGGCCGACCAGCTATGTGCCAAAGGCTCTCTCACCTGCGAGAGGGAACGACAGAGGTATAGGAAGCTTCCCCAGTGGCTGTCGAGGTCCGGGGTGGAGAGGGGCAGCCGCAACTTGCTGCAGATCGACACCCAGGGCTAGGTATCACGAGGTTGAAGAAGGCCTTGGGCCATCAGACCATTTTGCCCTCCACAAGCTGAAGAGGCGCACAACTTAAGTGAGGGCAATTTCATCGTTTTGAAATGTTCTCATCTAAAACGAGCAACGTTGCATGGGGCAGGACACATGGTGACTTCTGATTGGCCTGGGTAAGTGAAATTTTGTTAAAATCATAATTAAAGATTGTAACTCAGATTGAAACAAATCTAATATGAAAATTGATCCTCAGAATGAGGGGAATTCAATAAAAATATGTTTAGAAGCTAATTCCTCTTGCTATGCAAAAATTAGTGTAAATTATCATCTTTAATGAATTAAAGATTAAGAAACCCTATTTTGATATGATTAATGTGTTTAATAAGGTTTAATGGATCATTAAAGTCGATAATAACCTGTTAATTGTAAAATGGTACTTTAAGATCGTAAAGGATGATCTTTGCACGTAATTAGTTTAATTTAGGGATTATGTGCATAGTTATGCTTGAAAATTGAAAAGTACATAAAGCTATCATCTTTAATGACTTAATTAAGGAAAAACCCTTAGATTTGATGATAGATGGACTTAATCACGTTATCTAGATAATTCAAGCTGATATTAAACTATTGTTAATAAAAGTGAAAATAGAATCTAAAAAGATGATCTTTTTATATAATTGGGTTTCGTGCATGATTATGCATTAATGAGCTTAAAAACCCTAATTTAGATGAATATGTCTTTTAATTGTTTTAATTATTCAAATCCATGAATAAATAGGGATATGATGATCCTAAGTAATTTGGGTATAAAAGACTATTAAAATGGATAGTTGAGCAATTAAGGTTCATATAAGTAGAAAAGAGTATTTTAGGGTTTGTTGACCTAAAAGGGATAAAGTTTGAGAAATTGATCCAAGAAACCCTAATGAATATTAATGAACCCTAATGTGGATTAGAAACCCTAGAAAGTGAATCTAAGTCAGTAAAGTAGATTCTTGATAAAGTGTGTAATAAGTAGAGTACATATCCTTTTCATGAATTATTTGATGATTGAATTGCTTGCTTGGATTGCATTCTTGGTTGGGTTTGCTTAATGCTTGTGAAATCATCAAATCAGGTATGTGGTTACGCTTATGACTATACCGATTAGTTTTCCGAGGATTTTATCGACGTTTCCCTCAATCCTTGAAATAACTGTTGGATGTTTTAATTCATGCAACTATGAAGTGACTATGACTATCACTATGAGTATATATGTATAACTAGCTAGATCCGAGTCCACCCCTGTGGCTATGCAAAGGCTAAGGATAACCTAGATCAAGGTCTAGGGTATCATGAGTTAGAAACTGGGCTACACACGTATAGTGCCATGAGACTCTTAGCATACCATGAGTTAAGGAGTGGGCTACCTACGGGTAGTGCCATGTGACTCAGCCCTAGAAATTGATTCACCTGTTAGGTGAAGTCATGATGGGTATAATGGGAAACTACCATAAGGGAGGTAGTATCCAGGTCCACTGTAGGGATAACGCAGGGGATAGGGTACACATGGATCACATAGTTATACTTAAAACGTAAAATTGTTTGTTAAATGGTAATTGAATGCAATACATTGTTATAGATAATTGCATGATTAGCGAATCCCCCACATACCATCTTTGACTGACCGATATTTTGTTTGTCAGCATTTTAGGTACAAGCCAAAAGGACAAACAGTAAATCGTCATGTTGTGAAATACATGAAATAAAATACAAGGAGGATTAGTTAGAGTAGCATACACACATGGATAGAAGTTAGAAACCCAAAATTTTAAAAGGTATGCAAAGTTTATTTTCTTACATCTTTTCAGTATAGATTGTTAAATTTTGATCATTATTCTTGGTTAATTGCCAAACCTTTGATCCGGAAGTTATGGGTGCGGCTTCGACCTCTCGGTCACACTTAATTGGGGGTCATCGAGAGGTGGGTTGTAACATTTGGTATCAGAGCGTAGGTTCCTTAGTTAACCATTGATAATTATTAAAATTTACAAACTCCATAGAACCCAAGGGAGTTATTAGAGGATTATCTAAAAGAAGGAGGTGTCTAGAAAAGGATCACGACCGGGGTCTGGAAATATTTTCCTCCGCACCGCTAGTCAGAATAAAAGGACTCCCAGATCCGTGTGACTGCTTGGCCAAAGTCTTAGGGTATGAATCAAAATAAGATACCTTTAGGAATTCTCATCTTATTCATCCCTTCTCATCACAAAAATTCCGATAAGGACCTTAAGGATTAGGGTTCTCTCTCTCCTCGTCTCCCTCTTAAGGTATGGGTAAGGTTAATAAGGTTTAAGGAATCCTCCACCAAATTAATGAAAAGCATGTAAATAGAATGTCATGGACATAAGTTTAATAGATTAAGCACAAATTAAAGAATAGATACATGCTTAGGTCATATGACATAAGTTGTCATGTCCTCAGAAGAGACCTGAGGCTAGACCTTCTTGTGAGAAGGATAAGTTAGTTTTGGATATAGAGATCTCCATTGCAGGTAGAGACCTGGCACATCCTCTGAGGATGATGCTAACCCAAACCCTAAGTGAAGGTTAGAGAGAGATGAGTTAGACCAGGTGTTTGAAAGGACATGCCTTTGGGATTCCATATGATCCATGGGTGACCTAGCACCTTTGGCAACCCAACCCTTGGAAGGTTCGTGTATGTTAGGGTAAAGGATAACTCCTTAGATGATAATGATAATGAAGGACCTTAGAAACCCTATGGGCTTATGCGAGTAGGGCATAGAATACATGGTACGTTAGTAGTGTGAGCAAAGGGTTGAAACCCTGACCATGAGAGTATGAAGGATGGCTTATGAAATAAGCATAAAGAACTATGGATAACCTTGAGCGAACATAAGTTAAACATAGGATTCATGCTTTTGAGGTTGACCCTTCACGAAGATAGGGCCTCTGATGGTGAGGTTGGTTGTAGGATTAACTCTAGAGAGAGAGCATGACCCCAGGCAAGAAGGCTGGAAGCCTAAAACCCCGAGATATGAGGAATAGTGGGATTCAAGGAGGATGCGACTAAGTGAATTATAGCAGTTGCCTCATGCATAATTCCTGGAGGTTGATGATATCTTGGTTGTCTTAGAGGAACCAAACCCTAGAGAGAGGATGAGTCTGCTTATACCTTTGTACCTATGGTATAGATGAGAATAAGAGTTCCATAAACCATGTAGAGGTTTAGTGACAGGTTGTGGGGCCTTATGCCTTGTTGGTTGTCCTTGAGGAGGACCCAACTCTAAGTGTTGCTCGAGTTGAAGGATGATAGGAAGTGCATGTCATGCCGTTTGCAAGCTTGATTTGTGGTTAAGAGATAGAGCATGTAGTTGGACACCTACAAGTGAACCTAGGGTTCCTAGGCCTAAGGGGGGAAGTGAAGTACCTAATGCTCATGATGAGAGTTGAGTTTCTATAGTTTCAACCATGGTATGCCTCATGTATAGAGGAAGGGAAAAACCCCTTACGTTTAGGGTATGTTTGGTAAACCCCTCCCTGCAAAGTTGTTGACATGAGAGGGTATGATCTTGATCTAATGTTGAGGAATGAGAACCCAGATGACCTAGACGGGTCTAGTGGTCTACTTGTGCCTTAATAGCTTACTAGGGTTAAACATATGGATGTAAACCCTAGACCTAAGGACGGTTGTGACCGTGTTGTGTAGAGATAGTTTCCTCCCATCCCGGGAGAGGGACCCTTTTGAAGGGAGTACACCAGTTTTTGAGTTAACCTAAAAAGGTCTCATAGGATCTTGAGAAGCTAAGTGAAAAGTACATGGTATGCGGACGAACCGCTAGACCCATACATAGCCATCTCTACGTGCATATGGATGTGTTACCATGGAGGTAACCGGTATGGGACTTGACCAAGGTAGGTAGGTCACCATGACCCCTATGAAAGGATAAAATTCAGTCCATGAATGTAGAGAGAGAGATGATGAAGGCTTGGGTAAGGTTCTAAGTTGAACATGTACTATAAGAGAATCCTAAGTCCATCCTAGGGTTAGGTAGGGATAACACCGATGGAAGTAGGAGTTGCCTAATTCCCTAGTTGCACATGACCATAGGGTCGGGAGGTAACAGCTATCATTGTCTGAGGGCCATGGGTTAGGAGATTGATCACCTTCATGAACTCATGGGACCCAAAGGGCAGATGAGCAGGGTACTCTCTTGATGCATGAGGGAAGAGGGATGACCCCAAAAGAGCTGGCACCCTATAGACATAGAGGATATGACCAAGGATATAAACCTCAGTAGATCTAAGACTAGTTTTCCATGGAGGTAACTTTGATATCAAGTTTATTGTGATGTAGAGACATAAGTTGTGTGTTTCAACTTAAATTGGAAAGTGTACTGGCAATGTGGGATGTACCATCTCTACTCATGGAACAGGTAGAACTTTGTATTTGGACAACTGCCAAATGCTTATTTCTTCTTGTTATGGGAGGTATAGATGGGACAGTACGCATGCCATTCACCAGGGATAAAAGATGGATATGAGTTGGAACGTTGCTATGAGGTGTGAGGACAGGGAAGATAACATACCATGGTAAAGTGAATGATACATGGATGGATTACAAACACTAAGATAAATGAGGTAGTCACCTTATGAGGATGTTTTCATCTAGAGATATGAGTCATACAAGGTTGAGTTGGATCTCCAAAAGACGAGCTCAAGGTGTTTTCAGTGAAGATAGACATAGAGTTCGAGATGATAAGTGAAATACGTGGAAGTGTATGTCTTCATTGTTACCTAATACCTAAGGATGTGAGGTGGTAATGGATGTTCTGGTTGAGATATATCTGACTGGTTTGGGTAGAAGCTAGAAGAGGTTGTTAGGCTAATCCTATGTTTGGAAAGTAGATATGCTTGGCTAATACTCTGATGTAATGAGATCTGTTGAACAATTTCATGGTTGTTTGGTTAGCCAATCTAGTCGTTGATGCAATGAAAGAATGGTGGTAGAACCTCAGATGCACTTCTTTGGAAAGGAAGGTGATGAAAACCCCGACTAGAGTGGTTTAGGGTTTCTGAGGAATTGATCTTGAAGAATAATGACATATAGGAGATCATGATTTTAAGATCACCATACACCATACTATGAAGATGAGTGACAATGGTACTTTAGATACCTAAAATAAGGTTGCTTGTGGTATATGACCATGCAAGCCGAGGGTGGAGGACGAACACCAGTAACCCAGTGTATTGATATAAAGGATAAAGAGTCCCCAAAAGAGAAAGGGAGTTCATCACTATGGATGTTGTAAGTCTCCCCTGAATCAAGGAAGGTTGAGATAAAATATGGGTTATGATAGTTCGCCTTACCTAGATGACATGAGAAAAAAAGAGTTCTGTCAAGAGATAGATTTGGTTGAACTACCCATGAGAGAGATGGTTCAGCTACACCATGATGCGAGTTCAAAGGTTCTTGAGTATAGCCTAAGGGTTCACTTCCATGAGGTGAAAGTAGAAACATGAAGAACCCTACGTTAGTACAGTTTATCACCCCTAACTAATGGTTAGTATAATCCAGACTAAAGGGTCTGATCAGAGCATATGTGCTCGTTTAGGGTGATAGCTAGAGACAGTTCTTGTCCTATGAAAGATGTGAAGATAACCACCATAGCCAGTATCAGGATATAAAGAAGCTCTGTAGGAGAGGTTGTATCAATCACCACTTCGGTAAGGTGATGTTGGTGAAGGGACCACGTGATGGTTAGAAAAGGACCACAATGTGTGTAGATGAAGTCGCTTTGATCGTGCAATGGCTGAAAGGAACCTAGAGATGACAAGAGTTGTGAGCATATGCAAAGTAGACTGATATGCAGTTCACTGTGGGAGAATATGTGACATGAAAATCTAACCCCTCTGAGCTATAGAAAAGAAAGATGAATCCCCGATACATGGGTCCATTGAGATGGTTTGGTGGAGAAGGTTAAGATTGACCTTACCCCTCAGGATAAAGTAATGTGTGATGAGTTCCATGTGTCCAATTTAGAGCACTATGTGAGGTGCCCCGACCATGTGCTGAGCAATGAACCTAGTGAGCCCCAAGGGAGGCTGAAATGGCCTGAGTCCACCTGTGCAGTTTATAGACGCCGGGATGAAAGAACTCAGAGAAAAGAATATGTGATGATAAAGGTTCTTTTGAGACACCATGAATATGGTAAAGCCACATAGGGGCCAATGATGGACATGGAAAAGTCTTATCCTGAATTGTTTTTTTGCTTGATTGAATTTTGAGGACAAAATTCCTATAAGAGGGGAAGGATGTTACAACCCCAATTTTTGGGTTTATCTGGTGAGAAATATAATTTCTCATATTAAACATAATTGAAAAAAGAATGGTATAGTTTGTTTTGAATACATGGATTTTGTTTAAAATAGCCTTGATGTCTGTGTTGTGGGCTTTATTGGCTATTGGGCACACATAATAAAGAAAATTCAATTAGTAATTGAATAATTGAATATTTGAGAAAAGGGAAGAGGTAGAAACCTCTAGAAGGCAAAGAGATGTAATCTAAGGATGGATTTCGTGCCTCTTGGGTTCCTTGGGTTCCAAGGAGTCCAAAGTTGCAAAAAGAAAGCAATAAGAAAAGAAAAGATTAATTAGGTATTTCTTTATTAAGAAAGAAATTGAAAACAATGAGAAAATGTGGAAAATAAGTAAAAAGAGGTATAATTGAGTTATCCTTGGTGGAATTTTGTATCCCAAGGATTTCTAATGATAAAAGGAATACCAATGAGGAAAATGAAAGAGAAATAAAGAGAAATCCTCAAAAAGAACTATTTTAATAAGAAATAAACAAGATAATGTGAAATAATGCATATAGATGCATCTAGAAGGATAATAAGTATCATTAAAAAGTAATTTCGAAATAATAGTTTCTTGGGGTACAAGGAGCCCCAATGAAGGAAGAGGAAAGATAAAATACCAAAATTTGCAAAAAAAAGACAATATGATATGTTACTAATGATTTTGGTGGCATTATGAAAAAGGATGTGATTCTTATTAAAAGAAGATAGAAATTCGTGCAAAAGAATTAAAAAGCAAACATAAAGTGAATAAGAGAAGGGGAATTTCGAATTTCCTAATATCCATATAATAGAGAAAAACTAAAGGATTATGAGGAGAGAGAAGAATACTTCTCTTAGAAAGGAATATGAATCCTTTTGGAAAGGGACTCTTTGAGTCATGTATAAACCTACCTAGGGCTTCATTTCTCACCCCCATATAAGGGGTAGAGCCCTGGTTTGAAGGGAAGGAGAACCCCACGTGTCTTTAACCTCTTCTCCTTCTTCCTTTCGTGCCAACCCTAACCTAGGTGTATCTCTATCCCTATAGCAACGAGGGGGTATTCTTGTAGTCTTGATGGAAGCGGGACGCACCCACGACCTCAGAGAATGGAGCGACCGTCGTCCCCGTGCTCCTACTCTCCCACACGACGCCTCAAGCCAGTTGCATCACGGCCGCAGTTGTAGCTCTGCTGGGTGAGATCTCGGCCTACCGTTTATGTGCCAAAGGGTCCCTCACCTGGGAGAGGGAACGTCGGAGGCATAGGAAGCTTCCCTGGTGGCCGTCGAGGTCCGGGGTGGAGAGGGGCAGCCGCAACTTGCTACAGATCAGCGCCCAGGGCTAGGTATCGTGAGGTTGAAGAAGGCCTTGGGCCATCAGACCGTTCTGCCCTCCGCGGGCTGAAGAGGCGCACAACTTAAGTGAGGGCAATTGCATATTTTCAAAATGTTCTCATCTAAAATGAGCAACGTTGCATGGGGCAGGACACATGGCGACTTCTGATTGGCCCGGGTAAGTGAAATCTTGTTAAAATCGTAATTAAAGATTGGTAACTCAAATTGAGACAAATCTTATATGAAAATTGATCACCAGAATGAGGGGAATTCAATAAAAATATGTTTAGAAGCTAATTCCTCTTTCTATGCGAAAATTAGTGTAAATTATCATCTTTAAAGGATTAAAGATTAAGAAATCCTATTTTGATATGATTAATGTGTTTAATAAGGTTTAATGGATCATTAAAGTCGATAATAACCTGTTAATTGTAAAAAGGTACTTTAAGATCGAAAAGGATGATAGTTGCACGTAATTAGTTTAATTTAGGATTATGTGCATAGATATGCTTGAAAATTGAAAAGTACATAAAGCTATCATCTTTAATGACTTAATTAAGGAAAAACCCTTAGATTTGATGATAGATGGACTTAATCACATTATCTAGATAATTCAAGCTGATATTAAGCTGTTGTTAATAAAAGTGAAAATAGAATCTAAAAAGATGATCTTTTTATATAATTGGGTTTCGTGCATGATTATGCATTAATGAGCTTAAAAACCGTAATTTAGATGAATATGTCTTTTAATTGTTTTAATTATTCAAATCCATGAATAAATAGCGATATGATGATCCTAAGTCAATTTGGGTATAAAAGACTATTAAAATGGATAGTTGAGCAATTAAGGTTTATATAAGTAGAAAAGAGTATTTTAGGGTTTGTTGACCTAAAAGGGATAAAGTTTGAGAAATTGATCCAAGAAACCCTAATGAATATTAATGAAACCTTAATGTGGATTAGAAACCCTAGAAAGTGAATCCAAGTCAGTAAAGTAGATTCTTGATAAAGTGTGTAATAAATAGAGTACATATCCTTTTCAGGATTTATGTGATGATTGAATTGCTTGCTTGGATTGCATTCTTGGTTGGGTTTGCTTAATGCTTGTGAAATCATCAAATCAGGTATGTGGTTACGCTTATGACTATACCGATTAGTTTTTCGAGGATTTTATCGACATTTCCCTCAATGCTTGAAATAACTATTGGATGTTTTAATTCATGCAACTATAAAGTGACTATGACTATCACTATGAGTATATAAGTATAACTAGCTAGATCTGAGTCCAGCCCTGTGGCTATGCAAAGGCTAAGGATAACCTAGAGCAAGGTCTAGGGTATCATGAGTTAGAAACTGGGCTACACATGTGTAGTGCCATGAGACTCTTAGCATACCATGAGTTAAGGAGTGGGCTACCTACGGGTAGTGCCATGTGACTCAGCCCTAGAAATTGATTCACTTGTTAGGTGAAGTCATGAGGGGTATAATGGGAAACTACCATAAGGGAGGTAGTATCCAGGTCCACTGTAGGGACAACACAGGGGATAGGGTACACATGGATCGTGTAGTTATACTTAAAAAGTAAAATTGTTTGTTAAATGATAATTGAATGCAATACATTGTTATAGATAATTGCATGATTAGTGAATCCCCCACATACCAGCTTCAGCTGACCAACGTTTTGTTTGTCGGCGTTTTAGGTACAAGACAAAAGGACAAACAGTAAATCTTCATGTTGTGAAATACCTAAAATAAAATATAAGGAGGATTAGTTAGAGTAGCATACACACATGGATAGAAGTTAGAAACCCAAAATTTCAAAAGGTATGCAAAGTTTATTTTCTTACAGCTTTTCTGTATAGATTGTTAAAATTTGATAATTATTCTTGGTTAATTACCAAACCTTTGATCCAGAAGTTATGGGTACGGCTTCGACCTCTCGGTCACCCTTAATTGGGGGTCATCGGGAGGTGGGGTCGTAACAGGATCCTTTTTCATGAATTCTGTTCTTATTTAACTAAACACTTAGAACATTTACATACTCTTTTGAGGCTCTCTTCGACTTCTCTGTTGATGCCTCTTACAATATGTTGAGGGTATATATAGACCCTCTTCTCTTCGACATTATTACGATGCCTACATGATACTTTTTGTCTTTACATTAACACCAGAAACTTGTTTCGTTGAGGTGCATTTACTTTTCTTCTTTCATTACAGCCAGACACTTGTTCTGTTGTGAGTGTTTTGCTTTGTAGAAGCTTCTTGTTATCATGGAACTTGTCGACTGGGGATGCTTTGCTGTTATTGCTGATGTTTTGGAGTTTTGTGGCAGCCATTTTTAGTGACTACTACTATTGTTGTTGTCTTTATCCATTTTGTCTTGGCATGCTAGGCATATTCACCCTTCATTCTTTCCGAGCTGGCAGAATATTTGTTGGCATCTGCAACTTGAGCTTATCTGTCTTCTATTTTCTTTAGAAAACTTTCTAGATTAATTTTTGTCGATATATTAGCTCTTCTTGTGGTAGAAAGAATGATTGTACTATCTGAATCTTTATGCAACCAACTTCGATTATCATTAATTAATTATTCTATTACTTAACAGAGAACTCTTAGTCCTAGAGCTCTTCTAACTTCAACAAATTCTTTGTCAAGTTTGCTTCAAATTCTTTTTAGAAACTTCCTTCTATTTGTTTGACGTAATATGGAGATGATACTCGAATTTGAATACAGTGAACTGGACTGAACTTTTTTAATTTTTCCCAGTCTTCGGATGTTGAGAAGATTTTGACATAAATCTCACTAGTAGGCTTTACTAGTAGACTGTTACTTCTGAATTCTCTGATTACTTTGATAATTTCTTGGGGAAGCCCTTGAATTTGTCCAAGATCAAGACTTAGATATATTAAATTTGCTGCTCCAATTCTGTAGAAATCTTTGATAATTCTTGGATCTGATCTTTTATCAAAGTTAATTTTGGGATAAATCCCTGTGTGATCTGGAACATAAGTCTCTATTGTTTTGAGATTGCAAACAATCTCTAGTAGAGATGTATATTCATTTTCACATTTTGTTGAAAATTTTGTGAGCCTCAATTGTAGCTCATGATCCTGCTCAATCTGAGATACCTTAAATTTAATTATTTGTTCGGGCATAAATTGTATATTATCTGATGTATTGTGGAGATCTTTCTACAAAGAGATAGTATTTTCCATGATTAGGTGGGAACTATTCTCTGAAGAGATATCATCTTTAGCACTTAAGATTTTGCTTGCAGTTTGAAAACTAATTCTGGCCGTTTGGCTATCATTTTTCTCTGAAGAGATAATACATTCATCCGTGAGGCTGGTTTTTGCAGTTTTAAAATTGTTTTCTCTTACCATTAGGCTAGTAATGTCAGTAGTTTTTTGACTACTGATTGAAACAGATATTTGGAGGGATATGTCAATTAGTCGTTTACCTGTCACTTTATCCATCTGTATTGTTTCTATTCCTTTTTGTTGTATTTCTTTTCTGAAGCAATTCGAATCTGCAATAATACCTACAATATCTTGCTTGCTTTCTTCTATACTGTCAATAATTTTATCTTGTTTTTGGATCATTTCAATTAATTCTACATAATTGTCTTGTAGTAGATTACCATTACGTTGTAATCAAGCTTCTAGTTCTGCAAGTTTCTTTCCAACTTGTTGTATTATATTCTCTTGATAAGCAATCTGCAGGAAAGTTAGTCTCACCTTTAATAACTTCTATATCAAAAACATATTATGCAAAAAACATTTTCCATCTGCTTAATCTTTTATATTCTAGAGTAGATGGTAAATTATTCTTAATGAAAGCTTTTACTTGAGTATTATCTACTCATGCTAAAAAAAATTAGGTAATAAAAAGTAGGAGAAATTTTTTAATTCCCTTTTTTAGTGCTAACAATGTTTTTCATTCGAGTGATACCTTTTTTATATTTCTGTGAATGTTCCAGAAGTATATCTACATATATTTTCTTTTATTCATCTTTTTTCTTTAGGACTGCTCCCCAGAATTGTTCAGAGGAATCCATTTCTATTATTAAATCATCTCCTTCTAAAGGGAGGTCAAATCTTGGTAGATTTTTACATTTTTCTTTTATAAATCTGACATAATTTATAAGTTCTTCTGTCATGAGGAAGATCATATTTTTCTTTAGTTGTTTTTGTAGCGGGTTCCTTAGTTTTGCTAAGTTCTCTATAAATTGATCTGCATAATTTAGACATCCTACAAATCTTTGAAGTTGTTTTTTGTATTCTACTTTGTCTGGGAACATAACAATTTTTTGTACAATATGTTTT
The DNA here is from genome assembly GCA_963693085.1 of Alisma plantago-aquatica. Taxonomy (NCBI): domain Eukaryota; kingdom Viridiplantae; phylum Streptophyta; class Magnoliopsida; order Alismatales; family Alismataceae; genus Alisma; species Alisma plantago-aquatica. Next base: position 502,302,705 of record OY856410.1, on the reverse strand, counting down.
GCAATTCTATTCCACTTGAGTCTAATTTTAGTCCTAAGAATTCTATTTTTGATTTATAGATTTCTATTTTCTTTTTAGAGAGTACTATTCCTTCTTTTTGACATAGAATGGAAAATATTTAGAAATGATAATTATGTTCTTCTTCATTTTTGTTGGCTATGAGAATATCATCGACATATACTAGACAAAAGGAATTATAAGGATCGAATACCTTATCCATTATCCTTTGGTATATTTGTGAAGCATTTTTTAATCCGAAAGGCATTACTCTCCATTCATAATGTCCCTGTGGGGTACTGAATGCCATTAAAGGTATACTTTTTTCCTCTAATCTTATTTGATAAAATCCTAATTTACAGTCAAATTTTGAATATTTTTTTTCCTCTTATCATATTTATTAAGGTTTCTTTGTATGGAAGAAAATTTCCATCCAATTTAGTATATTGATTTAGTTGTTTATAATTAACTACCATTCTTTGTTTTCCTCTTTTAATTTCTGCATGGTTTCTAACAATAAATGCTGGACTATAATGAGGGCTTTTTGATTTTTGTATTAATTGTGATGTTTCTAATTCCTACAATTGGACTCTAAATTTTTCGATATCAACATGACTATATCTCATAGGTTTTACTCTGATTATTTTATTGGAGCCTATTAATTCTATTGTAGCTCATTCTTGGCTAATATCCCAGAGGGCTAATGGATTCTCACTATAGTTGTTTTCAAATAATGCTTCGATGTTTTGCATATTCAATTGTGCAATGACATTGCCTTTGATTGGCTGTTGTTGTTTGTTATTATAATCACTACGTTTACTGTGAAAAATAAATTTTTCTCTTTTATAAGCTTTGTGGACTCTTTTTACTATAATCCAGTGATCACAAGGTGTTACTAATTAAATATATTGTTGGTGTTGTATATATAGTTTGAATTTTTGTGTAAAATAATTTCCTAGTAATATGTCTTGTTTTGCATATTGAGGGGTATAGAATGGTGGACATGTAACTATGCAATTTCCTAGGATAATTTTAGGTTTTTTTGACTCCATGAGTTGATGCATGTCTTTTTCCTATAAAATCCATTCCATATAATATAGGTAATGTTGTAATGTAATTTTCCGGAAAGCATTGTCTTCGGGCAATACAAGTTCCTGCACAAGTATCTAGGAATGCATGAAAGTATTCTATTTTATATTCTTCATATATGATTCCCACAACAATGTAGACACTATATATACTAGTCATTTTCTTTTTTCCAAAAATACTCCGGATTATTATGTGTAAAACATAGTCCTTCACTTTGTAAGGAAAATGGTTACATTTGTTGTAATGCACTCATTCCTAGTATAATTTCTATATCATCATTGTGACTATCTGATTGCACATAAAGTGTTATGTTAATTCTTATATTTTGTATTTCAATTGGAACAATTGCTTCTTGTGTGATTTCATATTCTTGTCCATCAAAATTCGTATATGCATAGGGTGATCCTATAGATATTTTTTTTTCTATATAAGGTATTATTCCCCATTTTATAAATTAAGCTCCTATGCCCGAATCTATTAATATTGTAGTCATACTCCATTCTTGTCCATTAAAATATTTTCCACATAGTTTATAATTTCTAGCATTTCTATTATCTGCTAGAATTCTTAAACTTGATGTTCTTTGTAAATTTCTTAGTATTGGTTGTAGTCTACCATTATATCTATATGTCCTTTCTCTAGCTTCTTCTATTCTGTCTCCATTTGTCAATTATAACTGATTTCCCTCATAACATAATTTTCTTGGGATTTTATTATCCGTTAGGGTTTTTTAGAGACATCTATATTTATATTTTCTAGTATCTCTATTTCTGAGATTATATCTGGTTTTGTAATTTTTCCTATATCTTTTAATATGTTAGGAAGTGTTATAATATCTTTGTCTTCAAAATTTTTAGAGTGATGTGTGTTGGTAAGAGCATAGCTTATTATATATGTTTTTGAATAAGGAATGGATCTTTTTTTCATGAATTTCGTTCTTTGAAAATATTGTATCAAACGTAAATTTTTGTTTATATGATGATCTTTAATGTTTACACTTATCAAATGGATAAATATTAAAGATTGTTTTTTGATGACTGAGATTTCCTTGTAATATTCCTAATGTAGCATCTCTTCTGTCATTAATTCTATTACCCATTAATACAATATTTATAGGTGAATCTATTCCTTCTTGAAAGGTTGCTTTTATCATCATTTGGATAGGTCCTATATGAATCCATCCTATTTTAGATCTATCTTTTACTTTTTCCATTTTTCTGATTAAGTCTTCTTTTCGAAGTAAAGGTATATTTATTATATTTCTAGTGTATTCTATATGCATAGGCATTTCTCTATTGGTTATTCTGTAGTCGAAAATATGTTTTCTTTGAGTAATTTTTTCAAAGAGAGATGTTTTAAATCCATCTGAGTTTTCAAAACTTAATTCAGTGTTTCTGATTCGAATAAATAATCTTCTATCTATTAATACCTCTTGTAAGAAGCTTCCTACTTCTTCTTGGCATTATTTGATTATTTATTCAGTCTGATTCTGTGTCTGAGAAATAATATATTGATCCATGTGATTGTTCATCATCTGTTATATGAACAAATTCTTGAATCACTACAAAAGAGATAGTCTTTAACTATAAAAAACAATTGTAGCGAAAACCCCATATTTTGTATCTAGAGGATTTAACTACATATATCTTTACATGTCCAAATTGTAGTACATGCTTGTATAGCTAAAACATTTAACTATATTTTCCAAATATGTAGTTAGATAATCAATTCGCTACAAATTCATATGTATCCATAAGAGTAGCTAGATATTGTCCTTACATATTTAACTATAAGTATAATTATAGCTAAATGTATGACTACAATTGCATATATAGTTAGTATGTAGCAAAAACATGAAGTGAATACATTTTATATGTATTTAATGTGTAGGGAAAGACATCAGTTACTATATACATATATATGTAGTTGATTATGCATCTAGCTACATATGTAGTGCCATTTAGTACACATACATATATGCTTAGTTCAACTATATATTCATATACATATATATAGTGTAATTTGCTAGTATACAAGTTCTTTTAGCAACAAAATTGTAGTACTTAGAACAAGTGATGCTCATTATGCCAACAATCTCACTTTCATTAATAATGAAGCGTCGAATGTAGATGGAGAGGACGTATACCTTTCCCATATTACACAATGTGTACAAAGAAAAGTATATACATATATCAATGATTCAGTGGTCTACTAACATATTTGCGAAAGAGTTGTGTCTTTCTCAGCCAGTTTTAACATCCTTATTGTCTTCTTATTTTGTTCAAGCTCTTGTTGTTCGGCCAGCATCGTCCAAAAGCACCCGCGATAAGAATCTGAAAGGGACCCTCCAAGCAGTGATAGAAGGAATATCGTCCCTATGAAGTTAGTCACTGTGTTTGCAGTTGTTGAAAGTGGTTGTTCAAATATATAAATAGGTCTATGCAATGCAGCCTTGTCATAGTAGCAAAGAGCCATATCAAATTGTAACATATCATGATACATTGTTGTGCCTGTGGTTGTTGCTGCAGCTATGACTAGGCAGACTTGGGCTTCAAATGGAGTTGCATCATCATTCTTCAAAGAGAAATGTACCACAAGATTAATCACATATAGTATAGAACTCCAGGACGTGATTAGCTGCAAGCACTTCAAAAATAATTCTTTGTATAACAGTATAATAGGGAGATATGGACATCTATTGAGATGAAGTTAATATTCATATATGTGACAAGGTAAAGATCATCCAAATAGATTAATAAAGATATATAAGCATTTATACATGGAATAAATGAAGGTTTCTATGAGAATAAGATGACAGAATTAGTAACTTGAAGAGACGAGAAGTAAAGGAAACTTCATTCACTTGTGCGGCCCCCAATATAACTGTCAGATGTACCAAATTGTTAAACCACAATGTGAAGATAAGAAATCAAATACAAAACTTGTAAGCATACACATGCAACTTCTGACTTTTCAGCATATACATGTTAACAAGATCACTTACTAATCCTCCACACTATGACTGCCTTCCCAAGAGTCAACAACTAAGCTTTGAAAAACCTCCCTTCAATGATGAACCTGTTCAAGACTTCAAATAATATGTTCTTAGTTGATGGTATAGTGTTTTGCTAGCATTAATCCATGAAACGAACATTAAAGATTTCCCAAAACAACGTCATGGGAAACTAAGCATTGTATTTGAATTTTAACATGCCATGAAACAATTCTTGATATGGTTAAGCTCCCAGAGGAGCCAAAAATTTTAAGTCTCCATTTTCCCAACATTGTGTAGTAAGCATAAGTAGAATTCTACATAGCATGGCTGCATATATTATAGAACAACATATAAAAGTATGACTTGAACTCTGTTGTTATTCTATCAAGCACCATTGAGAAAAGAAAGTAAATCAGGAAGCACCCAGGTAAAAGCAACTTGATTCACTTGTACAATAATAAATAGTGAAAATTAGGCGTATATGCACCACAAGTTGAAAAGAAGAAACTAAAAGCACAAGTGCTAGACAAAAGGGTGGGAGTTTTCTCTTATAACCTTTTATAAGGCTCAAAATATGGTTTGGTCTCTCTTTACCAATGTTGTATGCATTATTTATAATGACTAATGAGGCATGTGAATGCAGTGTGTATGTTGACCTATATGCAAACTTAAACAGCTTGTACACAACTAAAGGAGCCATGATTGCTATTTTTGAAGTAGCACATACACCATTTAGGGACACTGTTATAAGGGTATCAAGCTGGTACTCCAACATCACAAAAACAACATCACCAAAAATGCCATTAGTTCATAATAGGGTAATGAAGTTGGGCTTTTGCTAATAAATCAGAAAAATGAAAGAGCTTACACACATAAATACAATCAGCCAGTACAATACATATTCAAAATAACCTAAAGAATTGGGAAAATAAACAAAGAATCATCATCCATGCCTCTAGATCTATGAAAATTGAATCTCTAATAAAATACTAATGCTACTATGAATCATAAGTACATCCAACATAGTTAATGATAAAAAACTATTTATGTTCCAGACTGAAATATGACATGAATGCAATTCTCAAAGAAGAGTGTTGGAAGTAAGAAAACTCCCATAAATTGCCTTTAGAAAGGAGACAACAACACAAAATATGACCACACATATGTCATTAAGATTCCCATGTTGAAAGATAAAGAGGGACACTAGATCTTCAATGATGATGAGCTACAGTACCTGGTGGTGAATCACTCGTATAAAACATTTGTCCCCTATCATTCACACAGACCATGAAACTTGTTGCAGTATATGCTATATACAGACCATCTCACCTGCTTATGTAATCAAGAATAAGAAGTGTTGGACTAGGCATATTTGTACATCCCTCATATCATCGAGTAAAGTAAATTCTTAAGTCAGCATACGTAGATAATGTAATGGTCTAGAAAATATCCTCTTCTCCTTTAACTAAACTTAGGATAAGATTTAAATCCATATCATGAGAGTATGATGAACAAGAGAATCTTCACTTCCAAAAAAATTGAAAATGAATTCGATGATGCATTTTCAAACAATTTTATTGAAATAAAACTAGTATAAATGATTACTTTAATGAAGGTATGAATCCTAGATTGCAAGGCAGAGACACATGTGGTTAAGTTACATGAGAAAAGGATATGTGATAGCTAAAAAGTAATTTTCTTGTAGCTGTGGTGCAATCAGATGAAGTTCATTTGTAAACAAAGCTATTTTGGAAGCCTTGAAGAAACAACTTATACAGTAATATAATTCTCAGAAATACAACAATGAAGCAAAACATTTAATTTTAATATGAACATAGTCATCACCACTATCAATATTTTGTGATTTTTGGAAATGAAGACTATTCCTTATACAGTGAAGTCTTACAAGGTACTTGAATAATGACAATTGTCCAGGCCCATTGATATCTCTATATGTAAAAATTTACTCTCCACCACAATGATATACTATCTACAGGAGAATGGATATACGTACTTGATATTAAATGATTAATCATGATCAAATGTCTACAGAAATCAGTAATCCATTCATCATTTTGACATCGAAAATGGCATGGAATTGGGTTGTCAAAAGCCCCAAGAGATCACTTTCAAATAATCAAAACATTAAACATTCCTTTCTACCATGCAACATAAAGACGTGAATAACTTCTGAGGTAGCCAATTAATCATGGAGCATAAGTTATAGGAAACCAATATTAAGACATACATCATGTCAAACTTGCAATATGAGGACATGCTAAATCTGTACTAAACACTAGATTTACAATCCAATATGGAAAATAACTTCAGAATTTGTGCACTTCAGATTAATATACTCATTCAACGTAAATAGTACTGCATAAAAAAGACCAATGCAAACCATGTTTCACCTACGATATAGAAAATATAATAGCTTGAAAAGAACATGAATAAACTTAATGTTTCAAGAACTTCATAGCTGATCGTGATTCAAAGAATATCACATATCGTTGGAGGTGTGAACATAACAGTAATAATGACCATAACGAGTATTATAGCCAGCATGGACTAGTACCCCATACAAAGTGTTGATTGCATCTCCTTCCTAGAGAGTGAAAGAGGAATGGGGACATGAAAAAAAGGTTTCACAAATGTGTGTATGGAAAGGGATGCACTAACATTCATTAAAATGTTATTATCTACAGATCAATCACAAATGGCTTCATGTTCAACTGAGCATTAACCACTACTATTACCAGTGTAACGACCCCGTCTCCCGATAACCCCCAATTAAGGGAGACCCGAAGGTCAGAGTCGTTATTCAATTAACAGGATCAAAGGTTCGACAAATAATCAATAATAATTAAATAAACTTTACCAACTATAGCTAAAAACTGGTATAAAATAAAACTTTGTTTACCTTTTTAAAAGATGGGATTTCTAAACTTCTATCCATGAAGATGCTACTCTAACTAATCCTCCTGTGCACGTTAATTCTCGTTTAATTTCCACATTTGCCACTTTACTGTTTGTTCTTTTCATTTGTACCTAAAACGCCGACAAACAAAACGTCGGTCAGTATATCAAAATATACTGGTATGTGGGGACAACCAAAAGTTTGCACATATGGCTAACAATTTAATAATCACAAGCAAATTATTTAACAATCCAGTTTACACTTTTCAATATGACATTCTCCACCGCTTTTGCCCTAACCCTGGCATACCCACCTTAGGGTGCCCTTTTGCCAATGACTTAAGGCCACCTTCTCAATCCCGAGCTTGGTGCCTGGGGGTCACCACTCATGGTGCCCACTAGTCATGCAATATCATAGGCCACCTTCTTGGTGCCTGGGGTCACCACTCAAGGTGTCCATTGGTCTACCCGTCTAGGCCTGACCTTTGGCATCATCCATCAGGGTGGCATGTAGGTGCGAGAATCCATAATTCTATTATTAATGTGATAATCATAGTGACTTTATAATTTGCAAATATGAATCATCCAACCAGTTTAATTGCAATCAATGCGATTAACCATCTGACAAACATGCGGAAAACTAATGCGGTTATTCATAAGCGTAACCACATACCTGTTAAGCAGACTTGAAATAGAATAGTCCAATCAAAAAGGCAAGCAAGCATTCAATAAGATCCTGAAACAAACATCCAATATCTTCTATCATGGATCATGGTATCCAAGTCTAATAGACCTATTCGAGCCCTAGGGTTACTATTTCATTTTTAGGGTTTCTATTGCAATTAGGGTTTCCTTTCATCTTTTACTATTTTAAACCCTAATTATTCACAAAAGATATTAAGGTTATCCCTTTACAACATTTAACCTTATTTTCGAATTGAAGGCATCATTGTCCATCAATTAAACCCATTAAACTTATCTTACATTAAAACTATCACTTTTATCCTTTTAATCCATGACAAGATCATTATGCTTATTTATCATCAATGTGTAATTCATTATACTCTATTACTCATATGAACGTTATTAATCACCAATTCTACCCTGATTCATGAGAAAACCCTAATTACTTCATTTAGGGTATTTATCCACAAACTAGGAACTTTAATGCTCAAAATAGTCTTAGATTCAGAATATTCCAACTTTAATCATGAAATTAATCATTTAAAGCCATTACTAGTCGAATTAGTCAACATTAGGGTTTCAAGGCCCATTAAAGTATATTCATGCACATAAAACTTAAAATTAACTAATTATATGCAAAGTTCATCCTTTTTGTTCCTAATGTGCCTTTTCATCATTAACAGGTTAAGATAAACTTTAATCATCTATTAAACCCTACTAATCATTTTAATCATATCACAATAGGGTTCTTTAAACATTAACACATTAAAGTTGATATCTCCCATTATTTTTCGAATTGAATAAAGAATCAGGCTTCAATTTTATTTTTATTAGATTCTCCTCATTTTTCTGAGCAACTTTCATATTTTATGCGAACCTATCTGAGCTATGGATATTTAGCTATGAATTAAACAAATTTTACTTACCCTGGCCAATAGGAGGTTGCCACGTAGGCCCTTGCATGCAACGTTGCCTGGTTTTCTTTAAAACATTTTGAAATGACTGAAACATCCCCGGTTTAAGTGGTGTTGTCTTCATCCCGCGGAGGGGTAGATCCGTCCAACCCACCTTTGGTCATCTTCCTCCTCTGGACAGCGCGACGCGGCTGCCCTAGGTCCGTTTGGGTGCAATTCTCCTCCTCTTCCGGACCCCGACGGCGTCCGGATCCTATTCCATCGTCTTGCTCTCCCTCCTTCGCAGCTAGAGATGCCCTAATGTGTGACCATGGCGGCGGAACGTGGCCTGGGCAGACCTGCAACACGGCCGCCCAAAGTAGCCGTGCTGCTGCTGCCACGGCCAGCAGGGGTGAAAGAATACCCTCCAAGTTTTTCAGGTCGTCGTGGAAGCAACAAGGCCTCCCCTCAAGACCCTATCATGTAGCCTCGTGGCCCCGGAAACACCTAGCTCTATGTTGGTTAGGGTTTTTGGATAAAACCATGGAAGAAGAAGAAGAGACATGTGGGGGATCTTCAGGACTCGGCCCCCAAGTCTTCTCCCTTATATAGGGGAGAGTAGAACTTCCCTGGGGTGCTAGCCCACGAAGCAACCAACCCTCTACCAAAAGGAAAGTGATTCCTTCATTAAGAAGTTAACTCTCTCTCTCTCACTTTCCTTTTTTATTCCTTCTTCTTTGGATATTAGGATTTAGAAAATCATCTCTCTTATTCCCTTTGTTCTTTCTTTTTAAACCATTAGCATGAAATCCTATTTCCTTTAATAACAATTACTTTCTTTTAGCAATATCATGTAATACATTAATGGTATACTCACATTATCTTCTTATTTTGCTATTTTGGTGTTTTCTCTTTCTTTTCTCTTTATTGGGGTTCCTTGGTCCCCAAGAGACTATAAAATTTCGAAATTCCTCATTAAGGATACTCATTATCCTTCTAGATGCATCTAAATGCTTTATTCTCATTATCTTGTTTTATTTCTTATTAAAATATTTCCTATTGTGGATTTCTATTTATTTCTCTCTTATTTTCCTCATTAGTGTTCCTTTTATTGTTAGGAATTATTGGGATACGAAATCCCACTAAAGATAATTCAATTATATCTTCTCATCACTTATTTCCCATATTTTCATTAATATCACTTTCTTTATTAACAAGAAAATACTTAATCGTTATTTTCTTTTCTTATTGCCTTTTCTTTCCAACTTTGGGCTCCTTGGAACCCAAGGAATCTAAGAGGCACGAAATCCTCTTTGGATTTGCCTTCTAGAGGTTTCCACACCTTTCTTATCTCAAATTCTCATTTATTCATTAATAAATCGAATATCCTTGTTATTGGGCCCAATAGCCAATAAAGCCCACAAATCAAACAACAAGGCTATTGTGAATGAAATCCATGCATTCATCCATTATTTGTTCATTTATCTTTATTATGAGAAATTAAATTTCTCAACAAATGAACCCAAAATTTGGGGTTGTAACATCCTTCCCTTCTTATAAGAATTTTGTCCTAAAAATTCCAGCATGCAAACAAACAAACATGATAATCCATTCTTATGTCCATCAGGGATACCATGTGGCTTTACCCTATCCATGGTGCTTTCCAAGAACCTTCATCATCTCATATTCTTCCATCTGAGTTCTTTCTTACCTTGGTATATCGTACCCTCATAGGTGACTCAGGACATTTCAGCCTTTCAAAAGCTGAATAGGTTCAAGGCTCAACACATGGCTTGGGTACCTCACATAGTTCTCTAGATCGGACTCATGTAACACATTATACATTATGTTATCCTGAGGGGTAAGGCTAAACACAACCATTTCCACCAATCCGTCTCAAATGGACCCATATATCGGGGACTCAGCTTTCTCAGCTATAGCTTAGAGGGGTCGGATTTTCACATTATATTCCACCACAGTGAACTGCATGTCAGTTTGCTTTGCACCAGCTCATGACTCATGTCACCCTTGGGCTCTCTCTCTCAGCCATTGCTCGATCAAGCGACTTCATCTGCACACACTGTGGTTCTTCTCTGACCTTCGCGAGGCCTCCTTCACCAACATCATCTTATTGAAGTGGTGACCAACACATCCTCTCTATAAGACTTCTTGCATCCCGATAAAGGTTATGGTGGTTAACATTACATTGTTAGAACTATCTCTTGGTATCACCCTGAACAAGCACACTTGCTCTCATCAGACCCTCTAGTCTGGATCATACTAACCATTAGTTAGGGGTGATAAACTATACTATCATCAAGCTTGTCATGTACTTACTTCCACTTCATGGAAGTGAACCTTGGTCAAATCCAAGAACTTTTGAACTCACATCATGACGTAGTTAAATCATCTCTCTTTCTCTTATGTAATTCATCAAAACCTATCTCTTGACAGCACTCCCTCTTTCTCATGTCATCTAGGTAAGGCGATCTACCTTAACCCATATTGTATCTTGACCTTCTTAGTCTAGGAGAAACTCACAACCTTCATAATGATGAACTCCCATTCCCTCTCGGGAAATCTTTATACTTCATATCCATGCACTGGGTTAATGGTGTTCGTTCTTCACTTCGTGGCTCGCATGGCCACATGCTCCATGCAACCTGATCTTAAACATCCAGAATACTACCATCACCTACTATCTTTGTAGTACCTCTTGTATCATTATGATTCCTCAAGCTTGATACATCAGAAACCCTAAATCACTCTCAAAAGGGTTTTGTTACCTTCCTATCCAAAGAAGTGTATCTGAGGTTCTATCACCGTCCTTTCACTACACCAAGGACTAAACTGGCTAACCAAACAACCATATCTTATTATATCCGAGTGTTAGCCAAAACACGTCTTCTTTTCAAACGTAGGGTTAGCCTAACAACTCCCTTCTAGCCAAACCAGCAGGCACTATCTCCACCAGAGCATCCATTACCACTTCACATCCTTTGGTATTAAGTAACATTCAAGACATACTCTTCCATGTATTCTACTTATCATCTCATCTCAAACTCTAAGTTCATACTCGCTGTGATCGAACTCGACCTTGGTTAATCTGCAAATTCCACATAGTTCCTGATAAAACATCCTCATAAGCTGGCTACACTACCTCTCATAGTGTTTGCGAACCATCCATGTATCATTCCTTCCACATCTCTATCCTTATTCCTTATAGCAACGTTCCAACTCACAACATCCTTGTCCTTGGTGTGTGGCATGCATACTGTCCTATCTCTCACTCTCATAATAAGAAGAAATAAGCATTTGGCGGCCGTCCAAATACAGAGTTCTTCCTATTCCAAGAGTAGGGATAGTACAGCCCACCTTTCCAGTACATCTTCAAATCTCCATTGAAACGTGCAACTCATGTCTCTATATCACAATCATCATTATATCAAAGTTACTTCCATGGAAAACTGGTCTCGAACCCACTTGGGTTACTACATAATCCTTTGTCATCTCCTCTAGGTCTATAGGGTTCCGGCATGTTTGGGGTAATCCCTCTTCCCTTATGCATCCGAAGAGTGCCCTACTCATATGCCCTTTGGGCCTCATGAGTTCACGAAGGTGATCAATCTCCTAACCCATGGCCCTCAGACAATGATAGTTGTTACCTCCCAACCCTATGGTCATGTACAACTACGGAATTAGGAAACTCCGTCTTTCATCGGTCTTATCCCTACCTGACCCTAGGATAGACTTGGGATTCCCTTATAGCAAAGGTCTGACTTAGAACCTTACCCAAGCCTTCATCATCTCTTTCTGCATTCGTGACTGACTTTCTTCCCTTCACAGGGGTCATGGCAACCTGCCTACCTTGGTCAGGCCCCATACTGGTTACTCCCATGGTAACACGTCCACACACTTAGAGATGGTTATCTATGGGCCTATAGGTTCATTTTCATACCATGTACTCTTCACTTAGCTTCTCAAGATCCTATAAGACCTCTTTAGGTCACCTCAAAACCGACAGAACTGGTACACACCCTACCAAAGGGTCCTCTCCCAGGATGGGAGGAAACTACAACCCGAGACAGCAAGGTCACAACCATCCTTAGGGTTTACATCCATATGAGCATGTTTAAACCAACAACTACTAAGGCACAAGCATACCTACAAACCATGCTAAGTCACACTCATTCTCTTTCCTCATCATCATATCAACTTATCCGTGAGGGGTTCATCAAACATACCCTTACCTGAAGGGGTTTTCCTTTACCTCTACACCTTAAGAGTACCATGCTCGAAACTATAGAGACTCAAATCTCAACATGAGCATTGGGTACACCGCTTCCCCTCTTAGGCCTAGGAACCCTAGGTTCACCTCCGGGTGTCCAACTGCATGCTAATTCTCTTAACTAGGAATCCAGCATGTCTAAGATATGTCATGTACTCCCATGATCTTTCTACTCAAGCAACACTTCAGAGTTGATTCCTCTTCCTGGACCACTACTAGGTATAAAGCCTCACAACTGGTGCCTTAACCTCCTCAGGGTCTAAAGCACTCTCTATCACATCTAGTAGGTAATCACTTATACCTTAGGTACCAGAAGCACCATCCTCCCTCTAGGGTTTGGTTACTCTCAAGCTTAACTAAGACATCATCAACCTTCAGGGATCATGCATGAGGCGATCATTATCGTCCACTTAGGTCGCATCCTTCTCGACTCCCACTGTTTCTCAAGTTTTTGGGGTTTTAGGCTTCCAACTTTCTTGGCCGAGGTCTGCTCCCTCTGTCTAGAGAAAATCCTACAACCAACCTCTCTAGAAGAGGTTCTGTCTTTATGAAGGATCAAACTCCTAAACATGCCCTTACTTGAAAGAAGCCTATACTCAAACTTATGTTTACTCAAGGTTATCCATAACCCCTTATGCTTATCTCATAAGCCATCCATCATGATCCCTTGACTAGGGTTTCGTTTAACTGTCCACACTTCTAATGCACTCTTGGTGCAAGTTACATCCTACTTGCAACAACCCTATAGGTTCTTCTCTACCCTTATCCATGAAGGAGTTACCCTTCGCTCAAACATGCACGACCCTCTCCAGGGTTGGGTCGCCAGAGGTACTAGGTTATCCAACCTCTCATGGCCCATATGACGATCCCAAGGCATGTCCAACCAAACACTCGGTCTAACTCATCATGTCATCTCTATCTCTAACCTTCACTTAGGGTTAGGGTTACCATCATCCTCAAAGGATGTGCTAGGTTACTACCTTTAATGGAGGTCTCCACCTTCCAGACTAACTCCCTCTACACATCCTCCTGCCAAGGAGGTCTATCCTCAAGTCTCTCCTGAGGAAAATGACAACTCATGTCATGCGACCTAAGCATGTATCTATTCCTTTACGCTTACTCTATTAAGCTTATGTTCATGACATCTTATTTACATGCTTTTTATTAATTTGCTGGAGGATTCCTTAATCCTTATCAACCTTACCCATACCTCAAGAGGGTGAGGGAAAGAGAGAAAACCCTAATCCTTAAGGTCCTTAATAGAACTTGAGTTGAGAAGGGATGATCAAGATGAGAGAGTCCTAAAGGTATCTTATTTCGAATCATACCCTAAGACTTTGGCCAGGAAGTCACACGGATCCGGGAGTCCTCGTATTCTGACTAGCGGTGCGGAGGAAAATCTTGCCAGCCCCCGGTCGTGATCCTTTTCTAGACAGCTCTGTCTTTCGGATAATCCTCTAATAACTCCCTTGGGTTCTATAGAATTTGTAAAATTTAATAATTATTAAAGATTAGATGAGGAACCTATGCTCTGATACCAATTGTAACGACCCCGTCTCCCGGTAACCCCCAATTAAGGGAGACCAGAAGGTCAGAGTCGTTATTCAATTAACAGGATCAAAGGTTCGACAAATAATCAATAATAATTAAATAAACTTTACCAACTCTAGCTAAAAACTGGTATAAAATAAAACTTTGTTTACCTTTTTAAAAGATGGGATTTCTAAACTTCTATCCATGAAGATGCTACTCTAACTAATCCTCCTGTGCACGTTAATTCTCGTTTAATTTCCACATTTGCCACTTTATTGTTTGTTCTTTTCATTTGTACCTAAAACGCCGACAAACAAAACGTCGGTCAGTATATCAAAATATACTGGTATGTGGGGACAACCAAAAGTGTGCACATATGGCTAACAATTTAATAATCACAAGCAAATTATTTAACAATCCAATTTACACTTTTCAATATGACATTCTCCACCGCTTTTGCCCTAACCCTGGCATACCCACCTTAGGGTGCCCTTTTGCCAATGACTTAAGGCCACCTTCTAAATCCTGAGCTTGGTGCCTGGGGGTCACCACTCATGGTGCCCACTAGTCATGCAATATCATAGGCCACCTTCTTGGTGCCTGGGGTCACCACTCAAGGTGTCCATTGGTCTACCCGTCTAGGCCTGACCTTTGGCATCATCCATCAGGGTGGCATGTAGGTGCGAGAATCCATAATTCTATTATTAATGTGCTAATCATAGTGACTTTATAATTTGCAAATATGAATCATCCAACCAGTTTAATTGCAATCAATGCGATTAACCATCCGACAAACATGCGGAAAACTAATGCGGTTATTCATAAGCATAACCACATACGTGTTAAGCAGACTTGAAATATAATAGTCCAATCAACAAGGCAAGCAAGCATTCAATAAGATCCTGAAACAAACATCCAATATCTTCTATCATGGATCATGGTATCCAAGTCTAATAGACCTATTCGAGTCCTAGGGTTACTATTTCATTTTTAGGGTTTCTATTACAATTAGGGTTTCCTTTCATCTTTTACTATTTTAAACCCTAATTATTCACAAAAGATATTAAGGTTATCCATTTACAACATTTAACCTTATTTTCGAATTGAAGGCATCATTGTCCATCAATTAAACCCATTAAACTTATCTTACATTAAAACTATCACTTTTATCCTTTTAATCCATGACAAGATCATTATTCTTATTTATCATCAATGTGTAATTCATTATACTCTATTACTCATATGAACATTATTAATCACCAATTCTACCCTGATTCATGAGAAAACCCTAATTACTTCATTTAGGGTATTTATCCACAAACTAGGAACTTTAATGCTCGAAATAGTCTTAGATTCAGAATATTCCAACTTTAATCATGAAATTAATCATTTAAAGCCATTACTAGTCGAATTAGTCAACATTAGGGTTTCAAGGCCCATTAAAGTATATTCATGCACATAAAACATGAAATTAACTAATTATATGCAAAGTTCATCCTTTTTGTTCCTAATGTGCCTTTTCATCATTAACAGGTTAAGATAAACTTTAATCATCTATTAAACCCTACTAATCATTTTAATCATATCACAATAGGGTTCTTTAAACATTAACACATTAAAGTTGATATCTCCCATTATTTTTCGAATTGCATAAAGAATCAGGCTTCAATTTTATTTTTATTAGATTCTCCTCATTTTTCTGAGCAACTTTCATATGTTTATGCGAACCTATCCGAGCTATGGATATTTAGCTATGAATTAAACAAATTTTACTTACCTTGGCCAATAGGAGGTTGCCACGTAGGCCCTTGCATGCAACATTGGCTGGTTTGCTTTAAAACATTTCGAAATGACTGAAACACCCCCGGTTTAAGTGGTGTTGTCTTCAGCCCGCGGAGGGGTAGATCCGTCCAACCCGCCTTTGGTCATCTTCCTCCTCTGGACAGCGCGACGCGGCTGCCCTAGGTCCGTTTGGGCGCGATTCTCCTCCTCTTCCGGACCCCGACGGCGTCCGGATCCTGTTCCATCGTCTTGCTCTCCCTCCTTCGCAGCTAGAGATGCCCTAATGTGTGACCATGGCGGCGGAACGTGGCCTGGGCAGACCTGCAACACGGCCGCCCAAAGCAGCCGTGCTGCTGCTGCCACGGCCAACAGGGGTGAAAGAATACCCTCCAAGCTTTTCAGGCCGTCGTGGAAGCAACAAGGCCTCCCCTCAAGACCCTATTATGTAGCCTCGTGGCCCCGGAAACACCCAGCTCTATGTTGGTTAGGGTTTTTGGATAAAACCATGGAAGAAGTAGAAGAGACGTGTGGGGGATCTTCAGGACTCGGCCCCCAAGTCTTCTCCCTTATATAGGGGAGAGTAGAACTTCCCTGGGGTTCTAGCCCATGAAGCAACCAACCCTCTACCAAAAGGAAAGTGATTCCTTCATTAAGAAGTTAACTCTCTCTCTCTCTCTCTCACTTTCCTTTATTATTCCTTCTTCTTTGGATATTAGGATTTCGAAAATCATCTCTCTTATTCCCTTTGTTCTTTCTTTTTAAACCATTAGCATGAAATCCTATTTCCTTTAATAACAATTACTTTCTTTTAGCAATATCATGTAATACATTAATGGTATACTCACATTATCTTCTTATTTTGCTATTTTGGTGTTTTCTCTTTCTTTTCTCTTTATTGGGGTTCCTTGGTCCCCAAGAAACTATAAAATTTCGAAATTCCTCATTAAGGATACTCATTATCCTTCTAGATGCATCTAAATGCTTTATTCTCATTATCTTGTTTTATTTCTTATTAAAATATTTCCTTTTGTGGATTTCTCTTTATTTCTCTCTTATTTTCCTCATTAGTGTTCCTTTTATTGTTAGGAATTATTGGGATACGAAATCCCACTAAAGATAATTCAATTATATCTTCTCATCACTTATTTCCCATATTTTCATTATTTTCACTTTCTTTATTAACAAGAAAATACTTAATTGTTATTTTCTTTTCTTATTGCCTTTTCTTTGCAACTTTGGGCTCCTTGGAACCCAAGGAATCTAAGAGGCACGAAATCCTCTTTGGATTTGCCTTCTAGAGGTTTCCACACCTTTCTTATCTCAAATTCTCATTTATTCATTAATAAATCGAATATCCTTGTTATTGGGCCCAATAGCCAATAAAGCCCACAAATCAAACAACAAGGCTATTGTAAATGAAATCCATGCATTCATCCATTATTTGTTCATTTATCTTTATTATGAGAAATTAAATTTCTCAACAAATGAACCCAAAATTTGGGGTTGTAACAACCAGGGTGGTGCCCTGCCCCCAAGCTGATGCCATCTTTGTTGAGGCTCTTCCTTGAGGCTGTGATTAGTCAATGCATGGCACTATTAATGTAGTAAATTGAAAAATAGTGTAGAGAATTTGTTTATTAGTGAATGTATATGAACATATGAATATCCCGATGAGGATTATATGGTGTGAAAGCCACAAAGAAATTTAGATCTACATGTCCCTTCCCTCCATTACATGTTTCCACCCTATGTTTGTCACCCTACCTTTGTACATCACCAACCAACTCTATAATCTTTCCATCATTCATAAAGGAGTAACTATGTTGTCACTAATCTTGTAAATAGAGCTTAGAATCAGTTCCAGACCATTACTGCTAATCAACATATCAGTTTGGGTCCAATCCCAAGAGCCCTAAGTGATTCAGCAGTCCACATGTCACTGATGATGATCATTGAGTTAAAATAAGCATGGTTGTGAGTATATGACTCTAGTTATGAAGTCAAACTTTTTTCCAGCTAGATACAAGACATCCAGCAGAGCATGAATCCTATATCAATGATAAAAACATATTATGATGCATATGAGAAATTACTGAGTAATAATTACTCAGATTGTATATATCATATGACTAGAGATTATTCTCAACTCAATAGGGGCATATTGATGTTTTCATTAGTTACTTGAACAAGTAGATTCTACCTTAATGGATAATGTTAACTGAGCCTCAATTCATGAAAGGATGTGAGAGTCAACATCAATCTTATAATTTTATTTGTTCTTCTTGTATTTCATGTAGTTCGAATGAATAGTGCTCGACCAATGACTAACATTTCTATAGTGAGAATAATTGTGTAAATGAATACCCACATGGGCACATGACTGTGGTCTTTTCCACTGTCGATATTTGAGGCACATAGACTTGAAAATATGATGCTCATAAATAGGTAAACTACATGCAAACCCAATCATGCAGTGGTATAATTTTCTTTATAGAGCCTAATTTCCCAGTTTAGCTTAAAAAAGTGATGAAATAGACTTCAATTGTCCTACACCAACCCCCATAGTCATGTCCATTTTAAGAGTATGGTGTAGAATTTTACATGTGTACTTCTATACCCAATCCAATATGTAACAATTGTACCCCTATGAAAATTACATGACATAAAATATATATGCATATATGAGTCATTGTTGTCATATATCCCTAGAAACTATGGTTTGAAGTTTGAACTGAAACTTCAATGCACTTCTCCCTTGTGTTTCTTAGATCCTAATCTATCAATTTGTAATGGTGGTTCTGTAACCTAATGCATGATGATTGTTTACAAGGGTCAACACTAGTTGGATATAAGGAACCATAGTTGGCAACCATTCAGTGCAAGGAAAACATAGTTATCAGAGGATTTAACATCCAATATGGCAATACTCGTAGCTTGATGAGTATGCTCTGCGCTCATGTGCCCAATCAACCTTGTTTATGACAAATAATTCCTTCTCACCATGCTACAAAAATACAAAGAATTTGTGAAAAGTATTGTCATTATCTTTCATTAGTGTCAAAGAAGTGCATGTGGGATTTATGTAGTACAAGCTGAAGTATATTGGATCACTATTTGCATTGATACAAGGTTGGGGTCTAAATTTTTTAATAATTCAGGGTAGAATAGATGAGTGGCAGGGTGGGGTGATGGTATGGGGTGACAGTGAGTGATAGATAGATAGAGAAAACAAAATCAATTGCAATAGCAATATAGACTAATCTTGGTTACAAAGTCATCAATGAATTGTTCAGGTATCTCAAGAAAATACACATGTATGACTATATTTTAAGAATTCTAAAAGTGTATAAAACAAAAATCTTGATGTACAAATTTAATCCTAAATAAAAATGGTAGTAAAAAGTAGACATATATTGTAGTGTGTTAAGCTAAGTTCTTCCTATTTCTTAGTTTCATATATCATGTAAATTTGTATCATCTCGTAAATAACATGACTAAAATTACCATAACTTCATATCATTTTGTGACCTTGTAACTAGCGTAGGAAAGAACTTAATTAAAACATAAATAGAAATACCCTAGTTTGAGACCTACCTCCATCTTGACATCCATTGATCATGTAGTAAATGGACCTTGTAGAATGAACACAAAATTAGTTTCTAGATCTTGAAAAGTTTAAAAATTAGTTGGAACGTGCCTACAAATATTCTATATCAACCCAACTTTCATAATCTCCACTAAACATTCTGAATGTTATCTATAACACCCTGACTTCGAAGCATCAATTGAAAATCTAATACGTGTCTGCCATGGGTAGAATCTAGAGCTAGCAGTCAAATATCTTTATAGGATTGACCAAAAGGTGTCATAAGAGCAACTTGCAGCTATGGATAACAAACCAAATACTAAATAATGACCAAAATTTCTCCATGAGTCAACTACCATTGTGTTAATCACACTTGCCATAGTGAAAACAATAAATGGGCACATCTCTACAATAAATTGCAAAATAAAATAAACTATTTAATCATTCTAAAATATATACTTGTGGCTTATAATATAATTGTGCCTATCCTTATAATTCTGGTGAGCTAAAATTATGAAATGTTATCAAAAGTTATGGTACTAATAAAGGAAAGAAACATTGATGACTATTGTTAGGAGGAATTTCAGGAATAAGAGAATTTTGATAGTACTTGTAAAGGGATCAATGTCGGAGTGAGACTCTGTAAGCCTTAGATAAAGCATTCCAGTGAATATTCTCTTTTCAGATAGTAGAAAACTCAAGAGAAATATTCAAATGATTAGATACTTTGAAGAATCTCTATAGAGTATAACTATTCTTATAAATATTGAAGGTAAACTTAGATCCCTCAACGAACATGTATACTCATACCCATTGATGATTCTTCCAGTAAAGAAGATCTATTACCATAACTAATATATCAGCCACACATAGCCATATATAGTATGTAAATAATATAAAAAGAAGTAATGTACAAAACATTCAAGAAATAGATGAAGAAAGCGCAAGCTTCTAGAAAAATGTTTTCTTAAACCCCTTGCTAGGTTCCTAAATGCTTGAATAGCCTCTATTTGTATATGTATCGGATTCTTACAAAGTCCTGGGCTACTAGTCATAAAGCTAACATCACGTGTTGTAGTATGACAATTAGAAATTGAGTAAATAGAGTTACAATTATAATGTTGACCTAAGGTGACATCAGACTACATTTAGCATTTTAGTGTATATATAAGTAAGTGATGATTATACAAAGATGCTATTAAATAAGCAACAAATATCATGGGCTGAACTTCATCGTGTTCAAAGTGGTCAACAAATTTACCTCAACATTAATGATGGGAACTGCAATATTATTTTTTCTAAAGTGTATTGGGAAATTGAGAAGAATGGCATAACTGAACTCTAGATAAACATTGAGAAAATATGCAACAACATTATCAAACCCTAGTATGTGCACAATCTATGAACTTCGGAGACACAAAGTACCCTACCAAAACATTAGTTACAAATTACTATTTCAGCAAACTCAAGAATCATAGTGGTAGACTTGTATGTCATAAATACACAGTTTATCCATTGTTTGAAGTATGGAATATGTGTAAAGGAAAAACCTTATGGAGGAGATGGTGAAAAAGTACTTATAAATAGGATATCAAACAACCACACATCAAAATCAAGTTGATATTAGGTAAAGGATGAAATTTGATAGGTGAAGTTGACAACAAAATATTAAAAATAAAATGAATGATAGTGGTATGTTCTGCTCGCACTGCTTGAATCAACCATTCTGCCAAAATGGTAATACCACCCTTGCTTGCAAATCTAGAAAATTTGGACTAACTTATTCTTTTTTCATGGTTTTAATATATAGATGCAAAATGAAGCAACATTTATCAATATAATTTTATAGAACTATTATCTACGTGATCCATTCCATTAATTTAATTGGACTGAAAAGTGTTCTGGTTTTCTCATCAACTTGAAGATATGCTTGAGGTTTTTTCTATCAGGGTTGATCTATTTGTCTAATATGAATGAATCACTTTCTCATGCTTCTTTATCTTCTTGGAACCGTGATGTGTTTCCCTCTAAAGAAGGTGATTACTAGCTTCGTTAAAGTTGCTAATGGTAGTAGGATAATGTTCCACTATATTGTTGTCTACACCTTGTACAATAACTGATGAAATCTCATTAACATGACTTGGATTGGTAGATCTATCATTTGTAGATGTTTTAGGTACATTCCTTGCAACTTTCTCTCAAGATACTAAAATGAAGTTCCTCACTCTTATACATTGGAGAGAAAAAAATTCACGCACCTACCAAAATTAGAGAGTAGACTATCTGATTTGGCCCACAAAACCTCAAGTTAGAATTGCATATTTAAACACGCCAAACTGGTTTATCCCAATCATGTCTACATATGCAGAACAATAGCTTAGAATAAGTTCAATTCTAAGATAACAAGTTGCCAATTGTGAAAGACCAAGTGAAATGGAGAGCTTAGGGTTACAAAATGTGTGTACCCTTATATTTATATTAGTAGAACATTTACAATGAGGTCCCTATATAAATGTAAAATAGTAGAATAATAAATGAAGACATATATATTAACACTCCCCCTCAAGTTGGACCATAAATGTCAATCATGCCCAACTTGTCCACCAGAGAACAGAAGTGTTTTTTTACCAACATCTTGGTAAATATGTCAGCAACCTGACCTTTAGAGAGGGCGAAAGGAGTGCAGATTTTTCCAGATAGAATAGTTTCCCTGATGAAGTGACAGTCAACCTCAATATGTTTTGTGCTCTCATGATATACATGTTTGTTGTTAAGAAAAATAACATCTTTATTATCACAATGCATCGGGATAGCAGAAGAAGACTCAACATCGAAGTCTTTCAGAAGGGATTGCACCCAAAAAAGTTCACAGACAATATGGGCCGTGGCCTTGTATTTGGCTTCAGCACTAGATCTAGCAACAACATTTTGTTTCTTGCTTCTCCAGGTGACTAGATTACCTCCTACATATATGTAGTAGCCAGAAGTGGATTTCCTATCAATCTTACTTCCTGCATAGTCAGAATAAGAATAGCCTTCTAGAGAATAGTGCCCATTTTTCCTATATTGGAGGACCTTGCCAAGTGACTTCTTTAGATATCTCAGAATATTGCACAAAGCATCCCAATGACACTGTTTGGGTTTATCCAAGTACCTGCTAAGAAGTCCCACAATAGTAGATATGTGAGCTCTAGTCACCATCAGATAGATCATCTTACCAATCAATCTCATATATTTTTTGTTATCAGCAAACAACGGAGAAGAATCATCATCCCAATTAACATTGGGATCTAGAGGAGTATCAGCTAGCCTTGCCCCAAGCATTCCAATTTCTTGTAAAAGATCTAGTACATATTTCCTTTGAGATAAAACAAGTGCAGTAGAAGTTCTAGATACCTCTATGCCCAGAGAATGTCATAGTTTTCCCAGATCTTTATAGAAAAATGCTTGCAGAGATGGGCTTTCGTGGCCTGAATAGCCACGAAATTGCTGTCAGATAGGATAATAACATCAACATATACAATAAGTATCACAATGCCAGAAGAATTCTTTTTTGTAAAGATAGAATGATCAAACTGCGATCTCAGAAAACCAAAGGCAGTTAAATTTTTGCTTAACTTATCAAACCAAGCACGAGGACTCTTTTTGAACCCATAGTTAGATTTCTTCAGCCTGTAGACTTTATGTGACTCCCCCCTAAGAAACAAACCCAGGAGGTTGCTCCATATAGACTTCCTCTTGCAGATCACCATACAGGAAAGCTTTTTTAACATCCAGTTGTAATAGAGGCTAGTCAAGGTTAATAGCAATAGATAGTATAACTTTGATAGAATTAAGACGGGCAACAGGTGAAAAAGTCTCAAAGTAATCAATACCATAAGTTTGTGTATACCCTTTTGCAACAAGGCGTGCCTTCATATGTTCTACAGTGCCATCGTGTTGATATTTGACAGAATAAACCCATCTGCAGCCTACAATCTTACACCGAGGAGGTGAATGCACCAATTCCCAAGTGTGTCTATCAATAAGAGCAAGCATATACTCCTTCATGGCAGTAGTCCAAGCTGTACTTTGCAAGGCATCTTGTACATTCTTTGGAATGGCAATAGCAGATAAAGCAGTGACAAAGTTGCTAGCATGAACATTTATTTGTGCAGCAGATACATGGTTAGTAATATTGTGAGTAGTATAGGAACGAGTACCCTTCCTAAGATAAATAGGTACATATAGATCAGAAATTACCTTAGGTGATGCAGAACCTTCAGGAGGAGAAGATTGGTTTGGAGTGGGGGGTTCTTGTACCGGTTGAGATCTGTTCCTGTGTTGATAAGCAATAAGAGGAGGTAATGCAATTTTACTATGCGCACAAATGCAAGTGAATGCGTCGAAGTAATATAGGCCTTGTGAGGCCCGAGTCGAACTCAGGGATACATGAAATTGTTAGAGACTCTTACTAACTTGTCACGATCTGCTAGACCGATTAAATAATGGAGAGTTGTTGAAATTAAAAGGAAAAAGAGAATAAAATAAAACAAAAAAAATGACCAAATGTTTAATTTAATCAATTCAAAATGAGGTCTTTAGGATTGCAGTTTCACCCCGGGTTTTCATTGCATTAGATTCTATATAATCACTCAATTTTATCTCTCTATCCACGTAGTGGCCTGAAATCAGAATTGCCCACTGTCGTGGTGCAATTCACTACCTATGTCTAGGTCGGTTCCACCGTCGTAGTAACCTATACCCTAAACTAGGTGCACTAAACACGATCTCTCGGTATCAACCATTAACCTTACACCACCTTGTTCAAGGGATTTGTCAATTAATGTAAATTCCATCTCTTTTCAGCCATTAATTCTTCTTTCAAAGCAATTAAGGGCATTAGATTATTATTATGGTGATCAAGCATAACAATATATTGGAGAAAATGAAACTATACCACAGATTTAAGAGATAAGATATGAATTACTATTATAGAATTGTCATACAATGAATTCCCGGGCTACTCCCGGTCCTAAAGACAAAGGGGATTAGCCCCGCATGTTCATCTCAAAGCAAGACATGGTAGAGAAAAGGAGAAACATGGAGAAAAACGTGATTGAGTGGTGAAACCCCTGAACAGAGAGAATCCAATCACTCCTTGGCGTAGAATATGCGTTCTCCCGCCTTTCGGTGGTGGAAATCGTATTCTACGACATCTGGATTGACTAGGGCGTGCTCTCGTGCTCCGTCCCTCTCTCCTCTCTTCTCCAAGATGTGTGCAATGGCTAATGATGTGATATCCTGACCTGTGGCGCCATCATTAGGTATAATCTTCGAATTAGGTCGTCAAATAATCACAGCCGTCCGATTAAGATCGATCTGAATCTAACTCATATCTGACGGTGTCAATACTATCGACGCGGGTCGATAGTATTGACCGTCTGTGAATGTGGCCGAACTTCACTTCTTTTCTTTGGAGCGCCTGATGTGGGGTCGATACCATCGACGCGGGTCGATGGTATCAACATCTGTAGCGTCGATTTTTGTCATTTCGTGTCGCTGTAGCTCCACCAGTCGATAGTATCGACCTGTGCGTCGATAGTATCGACTCATCATTTGGAAACAACCTGATAGTATCTCGATACCATCAACATCCCTGTCGATAGTATCGACTTTCTTGTGAACCTTGCGGCTGACAACCTGTGGTCCGGTCGATAGTATCGACGAATGCATATACTTGTTTTCCCTGAAATTAACACACGAAACCACATAAGTCCACACAGAATATATTCTTTTGATATTTAATACTCAAAATGTTGAAATAGGAGAAATTTGACATAAAGAAGTAGCATAGACCAAAGTGAATGAATTACGCAACATTAACCATGAACATGACTAATAAATGCATAAAACACATATCAAACAAGTCTATAAATGCGACTCAAAATCATCGCATCAAACTCCCCTAAGCTTGAACATTGCTCGCCCTCGAGCAACTAAACCTTAGAATAGAATTGCCAGAGTCAACTAAAGAAAAAATCATCACAACCAACATCCCATATGATCCCCACCGGACATTCACATTCCGGCCCTCACTATCCATAGAATGATAATTACCCTAAAGGCGACAGTAATCATCCATAAAAGATATGTACCCCAAAACTGATGAACACTATCACATAAGGCAGTTAACACAATAAAATTCGCCAGTCCAGACTCGGTGCATCTTTTGATCTCCTATACTACGTTGCTCGCCCTAACTACCATCTAGATGGAAGAAGCTCTCCTAATATTCATAAGTGAGGAGAGAATCACGGTGGCCTACCAATCCGAGCAACGGGTGGATGAAATGGGTGGCTCATGGAAGAAATGGAAGCATTGTACGGTTTCAACATGCATAAAACAAAAATTCCCTAAATGATGCCAATGCATATGAAAAATTGCCCTAATGCCTAAGATTGGGTGGAATGATGCATGCACTACCATCCTGTCTCAAAATGAGATGGATATTAACTGAGCTACATCATGTACTTACTCATCTTCAAATGCAGGTGATTATGTTCCTTTCTCCCTCTTATTCTACTTGCTTCATATTAACTTTCTTTTTTTTAAGTTTTTTTTTCTTTTTCAATTTTTTTCCAAGCCCTTATATCCCAAATTGACAATAACAGTTTATTGGGCTTACTTTTTCTACATAACTCAAATATTTGAAGCATTTATGAAGGTATGGAACAAGTTGATCACCCTTAAAGAAGAAATAAGATACATGATGTGCTTTATGCATAAAAGTTATGAATGCAACTAAATGACACACACCTAAGGGTAATGTGCATGTATCACTATTCTATAATTTTTTTTATTTCATGCAAAATTGCAAAAGTGATAAAAGTGCAAAACATATCTACATGAGATGCAATTAAGAAGGTTAAAACAGTAATGTACTTCTAATTATTATGGTGGATTGTGAAAAACAATGAGGTGGAAAGATCACAAGACTAATTGACTGGACTTTTGAAAAGTATTGTGTGTCCCTCCTTACTGACCTGTGTGGTAGTTAAGGGGTTTTCTCTCTTACTTCAAATTAGAGTCTCATTATCATTTGGTCAGTTTAGGCTCAAACAACCAATCCCATCCACTTTCACGAATCATTAGAAATGTACAATTATGATATTCTATTATGGAGTTGACAAAATCAATCATTTTCTTAAGTTATGTGCTCAAAGTTAAGCAACACCAGCTTGCGAACACTCAAACAGTTTTTTAAATTTTCCCTTAATTTCCATGTACATGCAACTGAGATGACACAAGACTTAAGACATCCACGATTACACTAGATAGACAATGGATCCTACAAACAAACTAAAAACAAACTAAACTTGCAGGAAACAAAGGACATGAAACAAAAGCAATAAAACTAAAAACATAGAAATAAAAGATAAAGTTGTTCCAACTACCCCCCTAAGCTTGAATTTGACTATGGCCTCATAGTAAAAAACAATCTTAAGGGCTGGAACAGAGATATCAGTTTACTCTTGTGGTGGCGGTGGGTACTGCGGGGCTGTGGGGTCCCATGATGGGTACTCCCCCTGAGAAGATGGATCATACTGGGGCATAGGTGGAGGTTGTGGATACCCCCCAAAATAGTCCCGACTCCAGTGGTGATCAAAGAAGGGATGTTGTTGCATCTCTATCTTATGCAACCTGTCATGAATCTGCTGTTGGTTTCCAAGGAGGAGGCGCTCATTCTCGAAGATCACCCTTTGATTGTCCAATAACCGGTTCGTAGTATCCTGAATACCAGTATATGTGGAAGTGTGATGCTGCTATGTCTGATGTATGTCCTGCAACATAGCATACATGCCCTGCATGGAGTAGACATCCTCACTTGGTTGTGAGGGCGGTGGTGGTGGCGGAGCCTGTGAAGATGAAGATGCACCCGGATGCATGCGAGGACGCTTCTGGGGTGCTACTCGTCCGCTCAGAGGAATGCAAGCCTCCTCTTCTTCTTCCTGCTCGTCGCCGCGGTTGTTGTTGTCGTTCCCGCCTTCTTCATCAGAGTCGGCGATGGCTATGATAGGCCATCAGAAGTGTTCGATGTTGAAGACGGGGTCGGGGAGGTAGCATTGCTGATATTCTTTGTTGACATGGCAGTGGGTGTACGTCACGCCATCACGTGAAAAGATCAGATTGGAATGATGGAGATGGGGAATGTCAACCTTTTTTCTATTGGAGAGAGGCGTGAGCTGGGAAAAATCCAATCCCAAGTAAAGAGCCAGTGGAGTGATGAGTCCTCCAAAATGGATAGAGGCGTTCCGTGTGCTCCTCATCGCGTCCAATACGCGCATCAAGAAAAATGCACCCCAGTTGCACTCCTCGCGCGTGAGTAACTTGTCCAAGAAAAACAAGTCCGTCTCCTAGAACTTGCTGAGCGCCATCTCGGTGCGGGCAAATAATGTGGTGCAGAGCATACGATGCAGTACCCGCACGAACGGATGCTCAAAATCTACCACCGTTGCGTTGTGGTTGCTCACCGATTTGCCTGGTGGCGCAGTGCATAGCTGGCTAAAGATGGCGTCATAGTCAGTACGGTTGTCCGGACACCGGTAGTCACTTTGTGAATGATTCCAGTTGTAAATCTTGTTGAAATTCCTGAGTGTAAGAGTGTAGTCATGGTTGAACAGCCGAAAAGACACCCGACCCTTGATCCACTCGCGGTCGGTGGCTATGGCATCATTGGGTATGACGCAGACATCTAGCGACGCCATAAACTCAGCCACCAGCTCCTTATACGTAGGCCAGTCACCGAAGAACTGCTGGCCATCTGCATGGTACTTCAGCGCATCGGGCCTCCTGCCCGTATGTCTCGCCTGCCCTTTCAAGACGTAGGCGAGATTAGCCTCGAATCCCAGGTTGTGGATCATGTTACGATCGATGTAACGGGTCGGCTCTATCCGTCTCTTCATCAGTTCTTCATACACCTTCCGGACCTCCTGGGAAGGATGAACGATCTGGGGGTGCGACATGGATCCGGGGGCGCGGAATGAATTGTGGAATCTCCATGGGATTTGCCCGAGAAGACGATGCACCTCCTGTACGCACCATTGTCGTAGGAGAAAAGGGAGCGGAAGACGGAGCTTGGTGAAGGTTGGAGAAGAAGATCTCCGCTCGGTTGAAGACTCGATGAAGAACAGGCTCTTGGCTGCTTGTCACCGGGCTCAGATCGCTCTGGAGGGCGTTCGTCGCACGTAGAAGAAGAAGTTGTTGAGGGTGTGACGTCATATGACGATAAACCTCTCCTTTTATAATTGAACCCGGCGCTTCTGTAGACCCGTCGATACTATCAATGTGGGTCGATAGTATCAACCTGGGTAGCACAATCTGCATGGCCGCGAGTATTGACAGTCGTCGATGGCTGGATCTGCGGGGCCCGGATTGCTGACGCGTCGATACTATCGACGCGGGTCGATAGTATCGACCTGTCCCACAGATCGACTTCTTTGTTTATTGTGATGCCGTTGATCTTTACTCATGGATCGTTGATGTGGCATGTCGATAATATCGAAGAGAGTCGATAGTATTGACTCTCTGATTAGGGTAAATCCTCATGAGGCCGGCCGACACCTTCTTTTTGGAAACTGGGTCGATACCATCGACTTGGGTGTTGATAGTATCGAATTTACTGATGAGAATCCATCTGAATATCTCCAGAGAACTCGATAGTTTCGACAGGGTGTCGATACTATCGACACCGTCTTTGCGATCAACCTGATGACTGGTCGATACTATCGGCGAGGCCATCGATAGTATCGACGCAGTGCGATTCCTGCAGTCACCAACCTAATCCACGGTCAATACCATCGACACAAGTGTCGATAGCATCGACTCTGCCTCAACCCTGCACATGTAGCAAACAATCACGGTATCTTGTTACACTAAAAACTAAGTTAAAACAACTCAAACTACGAATGTGAAAGAACAAAACTAAAGTACCAATGGTTGGATTGCCTCCCAACAAGCGCCCTTATTTAACGTCTTAGGCTAGACGAATTGAAGCTTTTCATGCGTCCGAAAGTGACATGAGTTTGACCTCACTCACCTTCTTCGTGTAATCTTCACCAAAATACAGCTTCAACCTCTGTCCATTCACCAAGAATGTAGTCTCACCATTGCACACCAAGATTGCGCCATGTGGTTTGACCTCTTCCACCGTAAATGGTCCACTCCACCGGGATTTGAGCTTCCCAGGATGCAACTTCAGCCTCAAATTGAACAACAACACACGATCTCCCTTCTTGAAGGTGCGCATCTGAATGTGGCGATCGTGGATCTATTTGGTGCGCTCCTTGTATATCCGAGAGTTCTCATATGCAGTCATTTGCAGCTCATCCAATTCATTCAATTCAAGTAATTTCTTCTTTCCCGCTTCATCATAACTCAAGTTGAGCTTTCTCAGCGCCCAATGTGCTTTATGCTCTAGCTCCCCCGATAAGTGACAAGCCTGGTTGTACGCCAACCTAAAAGGTGTGGTGCCTATAGGTGTCTTGTATGCCGTCCTGTATGCCCACAATGCATCCGGCAATAGGACACTCCAATTCTTCCTTGTGGACGCCACAATACGCTCCAAGATCTTTTTAATTTCGTGATTGGAGACCTCCACTTGTCCTTGCATTTGCGGGTGATACGGGGTACCTATGTTATGTTTGACCCCGTATTTCTTCAGTAGTGTCGAGAACTTCTGATTCCTAAAGTGCGTACCCCCATCACTAATGATCATTCGGGGAACTCCAAACCTGCAGAATATGTTTTCCTTAACAAACCCGCACACTACAGTAGAATCGTTAGTCCTTGTGGATTTTGCTTCCACCCACTTCGACACATAGTCAATAGATAAAAGGATATATAAATTTGAATTTGAGGACACAAAGGGTCCCATGAAATCTATACCCCATAGATCAAATACCTCAACCTCTTGGAAAACATTCAGGGGCATCTCTTGTCTCTTTGAAATGTTACATGCTCTTTGACAGACATCACATTGCCTCAAAAACTCATAGGCATCTCTAAACAAGGTAGGCCAATATAGGCCACTTTCCAATACTTTGGCCACCGTACGAGAGCTCGCATGGTGTCAACCTGTAGGTAGAGTGTGGCAATGATGAAGAACACTCTCGTA
The DNA here is from genome assembly GCA_963693085.1 of Alisma plantago-aquatica. NCBI lineage: Eukaryota > Viridiplantae > Streptophyta > Magnoliopsida > Alismatales > Alismataceae > Alisma > Alisma plantago-aquatica. The sequence continues at coordinate 502,271,787 of OY856410.1, read as the reverse complement.
CTCCACCTCAGGTACACACCTGCGCAGGACACCATCCCTGCATTGTTTCAAAAGAATAGGGTCATCCCAAAAATAGTATCTTAGAGAATGGAAAAATTTCTTCTTCTCTTGATACGTCCAATCTTCCAGGATGATCCTGCAAGCAAGATAATTCACGATATAGGAAAACCACAGATCCTTAGAATTCACTTTAAAAAGTTGTTCATCTGGAAATGTATCGATTATGGGTATGTGTAAATCTTTTTCATCTACCCTCTCTAACCTAGACAAATGGTCCGCTACAACATTTTTAATCCCCACCTTGTCTTTGATTTCAATATCAAACTCTTGTAGGAGTAAAATCCACCTAATCAATCTAGGTTTGGCATCTTTTTTCTCCATCAAATATTTGATAGAGGCATGATCAGTCCAAACTACAACTTTCGATCCAACTAAATATTGCCAAAATTTTTCAAAAGCGAAAACAACAAGAAGCAATTCTTTTTCGATAGTCGTGTAATTTAATTGGGCATCATTCAAAGTCTTAGAAGCATAAAATATCACGGCATGTTTATTGTCCACCCGCTGTCCCAACACAGCCCCTACATCGAAACAAATGCATCACACATGAGTTCAAACGGCTTAGTCCAATCCGGTGTTTGAACAACCGGTGCGGAAATCAATTTCTCCTTAAGCACGTTGAACGTGTGTAAACATTTGTCATTGAAATAAAAACGGCATCCTTTTCGAGAATATCAGATAGTGGTTTGGCAATTTTTGAAAAATCTTTTATGAAACGACGATAAAATGTGGCGTGTCCTAAGAAACTTGTTACCCCTTTTATCAAATTAGGTGGGGGTAATTTAGAAATTACTTCAATTTTTACCGAATCTACCTCCAAACCTTTGCTAGACACTTCGTGTCCTAGAACTATCCCTTCACTCACCATCATATGACATTTCTCCCAGTTGAGGACCAAATGTGTGTCCTCGCATCTTTGTAACACCTTATCCAAATTATAAAGGCATTCATCGAAAGAAGCACCATAAACCGAAAAATCATCCATAAAGACCTCTAGACAGTGTTCTACCATATCAGAGAAAATGGCGAGCATACAATGCTGAAAAGTCACTGATGCATTGCATAATCCAAAGGGCATGCGGCGATATGTGAAAGTTCCATAAGGACAAGTGAAGGTAGACTTCTCTTGGTCCTTAGGATCAATTGAAATCTGATTGTACCCCGAATACCCATCCAGAAAACAAAAGTGTGATCGGCCGGCTAAGCGCTCTAGAATTTGATCAATAAATGGGAGAGGAAAGTGATCCTTTAGCGTAGAGGCATTAAGACGTCGGTAATCAATACAAACTCACCACCCGGTTACCAAGCGGGTAGTGACAGGTTCATTTAAAAGGTTTTGAGTGACAGTTATTCCCCCCTTCTTAGGGACTACCTGCGTGGGACTCACCCATGTCGAGTCTGAAATTGCATAGATAATACCTGCGGAAAGAAGCTTAATCACCTCCTTCTTCACAACCTCCATCATGCTCGGATTCAGTCGACGTTGCGGTTGGATCACCGTCTTGGCTCCCTCCTCGAGCCGAATCTTATGCTGACACAAGGTAGGGGAAATCCCCTTGATATCTGCAACGGACCACCCAAATGCTCCCCGATGGTTCTTCAGCACTATCAACAACTGGTCCTCCTCTTCCGCACTCAGGTATGTAGAAATGATCACCGAAAACTTTTCTTCTTCAGCTAGAAAGGCGTATTTGAGGTGCAGTGGCAGTGGCTTTAACTCCAGCTCCGGCGGGCTGATTAAGGATGATTGAAGCTATGGGGGAAGTTCACCTAAATATTCATAATACCTTGCATAGAAGCATGGCAACATCTGAAGCAGCTTGGAGCACTCCTTGAGTGATTTGCTTCTCATCCAATCCTGAGTGATATTGACTAAACAAGCCTCCAGTGGAAATTCCGGATATGCATCAAAAGCTGAATTTGCAATAACATCATCCTCCGTAGAGGGTGGAATGTCCTCATCCTCATCATTCGGGAACCCTACAGCCTTGCAAAGGGAGACTACTTTGGTCTGCTCCATGATGTCTACAGCCAAAGTCCCTTTGTCCACCTTGGTCATTACATGAGCCATATCCAGAAATGGCTTCCCTAGACAAAGTGATATATTATGATCAAAATGTTTTACCATGTGATATTGCTCCTTGGATTTAGGTGAAGTAGCGCTGGAAGGCATGACCAGCTCAAATCGGTCATCGGCTATACCCAAGGTCAACCGACCTCTCCCCATCTCGAGTATCATGTTGGCTGTAGCTTGGAATGGTCTTTCGAGTAGCAGCTCATTGCCTTGCTCCGCTTGCATCTCCATGACGACAAAATCTGCAGGAAAATACAAATTGATCCACCTTTACTAGCACATCTTCACAAATCCCATATGGCTTTACCACTGAAGGAGTGACTCCTTTAATCCCAGCTTCTTGAATGTAGATAGGGGCATCAAATTAATGCTCGCTCCCTGAGTCACATAGTGCTTCATCAAATTTGACTTTCCCGATGTAGCATGAAATGTTGAAACAACCCGGATCTTGCCTCTTTGGTGGCAATGTGCCCATGATGAAGGCACTCACTTGCTCCTTAAGCACAACTACTTCAGTGTCTAGAATTTTTCTCTTCTTGGTGATGATATCTTTCAGAAATTTCCCGTAAGAAGGGATTTGCTCAATAGCTTCCAATAGAGGGATATTGACGGAAAGCTTTCTGAAACTGTCTAAGAACTTTTTGAATTGGGCATCTACCTTCCTTTCCTTAGCACTGTTCGGATAAGGGACTGGGACGGCCTGTGCCCTTTGATGCGGTGGCACATAGGGTGTCCTTTTCTGCGGTTCCTCCTCCTCTACAATAAGATCTTCAATAGCTTCCATTGTTGTGTCATCAATTGTCTCTGTGACTGGTACGGGAAGCTCCTCAGTAACCTCACCTTCAATTTTTGCTTGGGAGTTGCTTGGATCATTGGCTCTGGGGTTTAACACTTTCTTGCCACTTCTTAGCAAGATGGCCTTCGCATGATGGTTCCCTCCTGGAACATCGGTATTACCCGGAAATTCCGGGTGCACCGACTTCTTCAAACTAGCAATCTCCGCTGCCATTTGTGCCATAGATGTTTATATTGTCCTCATTTGAGCCCCATGGCTCTGCAGTGTCTGCCCGAATTGGTTCATGAACTCCCCTTGTTGCTTTATTTATTGGCCAAAAGTGGCCATTAGCTCTTGATTTTGCTTAATCACTTGATTGAGCAACTCTGTGCTCTTATCCTCTACTACTGGGTGGGGTTTGGCATCTGGATCCTGTAAGAAGTTGTTTGGATCCTTCCAGGAGAACTTCTTGTCTTTCCTCCATGAATAGTCATTATTCCTGTAGCCTCGCTGGTTTCTCATGAATTTGACTTGAGCCTCATCCTCGGACTCAGTATTCTCCTTTACAAGCAATTTTTTTGCGAGAAGATCCATCTTCTCATTCAGCTCCTTTATTGCTTTAGATTCACCTGCCACTCGAACCTGTTCCACAGTGCCTCTTTCGTCCCATGATTGTTTCTTGTCCATGCTCCTTAGGATCTCCCAACATCTGGTGTCCGTATTATTCAAGAAGAATCCAGAACCGGCTGAATCGAGGTTGCTTCTATCATGCTCGGAGAGAGAAAAATAGAAGATCTTAACTTGTGTCTCCTTATCAAGTCCGTGATGCGGGCATCTCCTGAGCATAATCTAAAACCTTTCCCAAGTCTCAGAATAGGTCTCTCCTGCTTGTTGGGTGAAGTTGTGGATCTTCCTGATCATGTCATTGGTCTTCTCGGGCAGAAAGAACCTTTCGAAGAAGACCTATACCATATGGTCCCAAGACAGCACGTATTCATCGTCCAAGTTGTGTAGCTATTCGCACACGGTTCCCGCTAGAGAACTCAGGAAGAGCTTCAAGTAGAGCACGTTTTGTGGAAATCTGTAGATTTTTATCATATCACAATTCTCCACAAATTGACTTATGTGTGCGACGGGGTCTTCATTTTTGAGCCCATGGAAGGCATTCGACTTCACCAAGTTGATTAAAGCCGGATCAATTTTGTATGTCGGAATATTCACCGCTTGCTTCTTAATCGGCCCCTTCGAAGCGGCTGAGGAAGAAGCTTTGATCTTCTCCCATATTGTCTGTGGCTCTTCCTCCATCTTTTCTTGTTCGGATTCTGAGTTTATTTCTTCTAGATGATCTTTCTCGTACTCGTCCTCGTCTTCTGGTCCTGTCAGCGAAACCTCTGGTGCGTCACGCGTATAGTCAGTACTACGCGTCTGCACCATGCACAATACCTACAAATAGAAAAATTAAATTTAGTACAATGCTTGACGATTGTAAATATTCAAAAAATAAATTATGATTTTTTTTTGAGATTGTTTCAAATAAAAAATAAAAAATAAAAGTGGCCTAGAATGGCCGCTTGCAGCACTCATAGTGCTGACAATTTTCCGTATCCCCGGCGACGGTGCCAAAAACTTGACGCAATTTTACTATGCGCAAAAACGCAAGTGAACGCGTCGAAGTAATATAGGCCTTGTGTGGCCCGAGTCGAACTCAAGGATACGTGAAATTGTCAGAGACTCTTACTAACTGCTCACGATCAACTAGACCGATTAAATAATTGAGAGTTGTTGAAATTAAAAGGAAAAAGAGAATAAAATAAAACAAAACAATTGGCCAAATGTTTAATTTAATCAATTCAAAATGAGGTCTTTAGGATTGCGGTTTCACCGCGGGTTTTCATTGCATTAGATTCTATATAATTACTCAATTTTATCTCTCTATCTAGGTAGTGGCCTGAAATCAGAATTGCCCACTATCGTGGTGCAATTCACTACCTATGTCTAGGTCGGTTCCACCGTCGTAGTAACCTATACCCTAAACTAGGTGCATTAAACATGATCTCTCGGTATCCACCATTAACCTTACACCACCTTGTTCAAGGGATTTGTCAATTAATGTAAATTCCATCTCTTTTCAGCCATTAATTCTTCTTTCAAAGCAATTAAGGGCATTAGATTATTATTATGGTGATCAAGCATAACAATATATTGGAGAAAATGAAACTATACCACGGATTTAAGAGATAAGATATGAATTACTATTATAGAATCGTCATATAATGAATTCCCGGGCTACTCCCGGTCCTAAAGACAAAGGGGATTAGCCCCGCATGTTCATCTCAAAGCAAGACATGGTAGAGAAAAGGGGAAACATGGAGAAAAACGTGATTGAGTGGTGAAACCACTGAACGGAGAGAATCCAATCGCTCCTTGGCGTAGAATACGCGTTCTCCCGCCTTTCGATGGTGGAAATCGTCTTCTACGACATCTGGATCGGCTGGGGCGTGCTCTCATGCTCCGTTCTTCTCTCCTCTCTTCTCCGGGATGTGTGCAATGGCTAATGACATGATAGCCTGACCTGGGGCACCGTCATTAGGTATAATCTTCGAATTAGGTCGTCAAATAATCACAGCCGTCCGATTAAGATCGATCTTAATCTAACTCATATTTGAACGCGTCGATAATATCGACGCGGGTCGATAGTATCGACCGTCTGTGAATGTGGCCGAACTTCACTTCTTTTCTTTGAAGCGCCTGATGTGGGGTCGATACCATCGATGCGGGTCGATGGTATCGATATTTGTAGCATAGATTTTTGTCCTTTTGTGTCACTGTAGCTCCACTAGTCGATAGTATCGACCTGTGCATCGATAGTATCGACTCATCGTTTGCCAGCAACCTGATAGTATCTCGATACCATCGACATCCCTGTCGATAGTATCAACTTTCTTCTGAACCTTGCGGCTGGCAACCTGTTTTCCGGTCGATAGTATCGACGGATGCAGATACTTTTTTTCCCTGAAATTAACACACAAAACCACATAAGTCCACATAGAATATATTCTTTTGATAATTAATACTCAAAATGTTGAAATAGGGGAAATTTGACATAAAGAAGTAGAATAGACCAAAGTGAATGAATTACGCAACATTAACCATGAAAATGACTAATAAATGCATAAAACACATATCAAACAAGTCTATAAATTCGACTCAAAATCATCACATTAGGAGGTGTCGTATGTTCCAGAGTAGAGGCATCAGAAACACAATCACTAGTAATAGATAGTGGATAGGCAATAAGATTAGAATGTAGATAATCTCCTTTAGTAGAGTAGTAGGGCATATCCTCAAAAAATACAACATCACTGCTCATGAACCATCTTTTTATAGTACGACTATAGCATCTATATCCTTTGTGTATGAGAATACCCCAAGAAAATATATTTTTCAGCACGTGGAGATAGTTTATCATGAGTACTGTGTTTTAAACAATTCAGCATCTTTCTTAACAAATTCAAGTGCATTTTCAATTTTAAAAACATTAATAACCATAGAGTACTGTGTTTTCACCTCAATAAAAAAGAATTTAATTATGGACAAAACTTCAGAAAAACTTTTTATAAGAAATAACCAAGTGGCCCAAGAAAATTCATCAATAAACAATATAAAATATTTGTTTCCAGACAAATTAAGGATATGACATGGACCCTATACATCAACATGAACCAGATCAAAATCTGAGAACATTTAGGATAAACAACCCTAGTTTGTTTCCCTAACTGACATGACTCGCACTGAAAAACATGTGTCCCTACATCAGATACAATATGTCGCAGTTTCTCATAGGATGGGTGCCCAAGTCTGTAGTGCCACTGTAGTGCCAAAACTAAAGAAGATAACACAGAAGCCAAAGCCACACTGTCCACTTTTTTCAGATTGTCTAGGTAGTACAAGCCATCAGAACCTTCATGCCCCCCACCAATCTTCATCCTCGTGTGAAGAACCTAAAAAACACATGAACCAAGTACAAAAGTCAGGCTACAGTTCAGGCTACGCAAAATCTTGCTAACAGATAATAAAATCAGCGGAAAGCGAGGCACATATAGCGCAAATCTCAACATGATCTTAGAAAAAATATCTCCAATCCCCAAAATAGTGGACTTGGAGCCATCAGCAAGCATAACAGACGAGTGAGTAATCGGTCTAGATAAATTTCTGAATAAAGACCGATTCCCAGATATATGAGAAGATGCACCTGTGACATCCAACTTATAAAACACAAGATTAACTAAGAGGAAGCGAATCATTTGCAGCGGATTACTGAAAATCACTAAAAATTAAAACTTTTTGCAATGAGATCCACACATAGGAAATCTTTTTCTTCAAGAACCAAAATATAACATTTACATTCTTTTTCAAAGTACATGTCTTACACTATCTCTTCTCAAGATTACAACATCAGCTGTCTCAAGACATAATATATAGACAACATATAACTTCGACGCATCAAGCCAAAATCTCAGATCGATTCGTTAAAACACTAACTATAAACTCTGAGGACCTGAGAGTATAGAGACGACACATAGGACTTTATAACTATATGACTTGACAGTCAGGGTCTCCACCTGAGATCTCATTGTTGTCCAAGCTATTGCTTTCCTTTTTCTGCAAAAGAGTCTCTGCTTCTTTGTCTGCGTTCACCTAAAAATGTTGGATCCCACAGGGGGTGAGACAATTGTAAACTGTCCCAGCGGGAGATATAACTCTCCACCAAAATATTGTTATTGCATGTTATTATATTAAAATTGAACATGAATCTTACATATTAACAACATCATTATTCATTGTATAAACAAAGAAAGATAATCTCCTTTCCTAAGGATAACATTGTACCTACTCATGGTAGATTCATAATCCATTTATCTAATTGCAAGGAATGTAAAGAGATATGAATACCATTTATCAACTAACATTGCATAAAATAAGTATAACAACAACCAATGAATTTCCGTATTCAATCCTATAGCAAACATGCTAGACGGCTGATTACATTTTACAATCACACTTATGCCCTGAGGAGATGAGGTATACCACTCATGCTCCAACCGACCATTGTGAAGTCAAAATCGGTACCATACATAGGTCAATAGAAGAGCCAGATTTCTATGACCTCATCCTCCTCAATCAACGTGAGTACCAACTATTGGACATCTTGTGTCTCTACTATATATAGCTTTCCAGGGTATACTGACAACTTCGCTATCTGAGTTACAGTGGTGTGTTGTACTCTCTTCGTGATCATGAGATCTTGTGTTTATCTCCATCAATCCGACATTAACATTATTGGGAGATGTGTACTGCATCTATCCCAATCTTTAGGGGATTAGTGATACATCCATCCCTGTAATATATAATGAAGGATTGTGGGATATCGTGTTTATCTACCACCAATATTGCATTAGGGCATCAAGATATTTTCGCCCATCACCCCCACATACTCAAAAGTATGCCCTCCAGGTTATGCCGCGGAGCAACCCATTTAAGCATCAACAATTTGCTGACGATGATGGATCTATGGTCAGGGCTCTACATGATATGATTTCACTTGATTAATTAAGTACATTAGCATATTCTTTTAGCATCATTCAAGTTTCTCAAACATAACTTATTCAGACAAATGCTATAAAGAAACATGTACTATTTTCATCAATCACTTCCCAGTCTTTATAAGACATTGGGATCTCAGTCCCTCATTTCTCTTTGAAAGCCCACATCTTTCAACAACATCATTAACATACTTATAAACTTTGGGTATTCATACCCTCAATTCATCATTGTCACTGTTACCATTTTCTAGGTAACTATTATCTCCTGGTCCTTAGACCGAGGTATGCATGATACTTGTTACACAAGTATCTCACATGGCTCTCAAAGCCTATGAAATGTTTTGTCACCTTTCACTAGGCAACAACAACTTATTCATGGGACTCATAAGTTCCATATACCTTTTGTTACTTTTTCTAAGCAACAACAACATTAGGCACATAAGGCCATTCAACATATTTATTATATGAATGTCATAGCTCAGGTCTGGATATGCTCTTCATCTCATGATGTCTACTTGATTAATAGACATGATATCAATCATACAAATCATTGACCACATCATGTGATACATTGGTAACACCACTATTCCTTTATCAGGATTATGGTTTACCACCCAATAGAGCTTTTCACTCCCCTTACCCAAAATTAGGGTTAGGGTTTCCCATCATGTTTTAATTAGGGTTTCATCTTAGTTCAGCCCTAATGTATTGCTCCACACCTCTGGGAGTATCAAAAGATATCATAAGTATATTCTTATGATCACTATTCTCATCATATATCATTAATGATCATCAATACAAGGTACAAGTTCACTTCTCATTCTTATTATGGTATGATTTCCTCATACCCATTAGGGTGGCTCATCCCCTTTCACAATGTATATTAGCTTATACTCATCAAAGTATATCAACTCATTACAATTTTATTGTAATATCTACATAACACACACACTTCATGTGTTTCTCATCCAAGTACGTTGGATTGAGATGCATCAAGGTATTTCAACCCTGAAATGCTGAATGTGATATCTATCATGTCTTGATGTATCACTTTCTTCTCATTTCTATCTTATTTAGGTTAATCAACTAACCTTGTATTAAGGTATCTTCCCTCTTAATACTTTATCCACTAACATGACACTTTCATCATATGGTGCATAGGTTACACATTAGAATTGTCTAACTATCATTAATGATATGGACTTATTCAATGGTTAGACATTGCTAAATATAGGTTAACCCATTATCCATCACTTTAGATATTTCAACTCTTAGGATGTTATCCATATCATTATTAGTGTAGCATACATCATTCCTAAGAATTTCATATCCTCATCATTATAGGGTGTGTAGGGTTGATACATATGAGTCAAGTATAGAGCACCACAGCCGTGCAGCCAAGAACGGTCGTGCAAAGGGAAGACACCACTACCGTGCTACCTTGCACGGTCATGCAAAGTGAAGCCACCACGGCCGTGCTACCTTGCACGGTCGTGCTACAAAAGATCACCACATGAATCATATTCAAATATGAATTCTATTATTTCATCTTTCAACTTGATTAGGTCACATCAATCCTTCAATCAAGTTCATACAACTATGATTAACATAATGTATCAAGTTATTGATCCTATATGCAATTAGGGATTCATTCCTTAATTGTCACTAATCACTTAGGTACTATTAGGATTTCAAACTTTGTAACTTCATTGATTATCATTACTAATCATTATTGGATCAATAGAACATTCATCATCTTAATTCTCAAAGATTCAATCACATTGGACCTCCATTACATAAGGTATCCAATTGAATTAGGGTTTCCAATGTTGATTCCTTCAGTCATTGAATTCATGGAACCAATCACCAATTGGACCTATACTCATACTTCAATTGAGTTTAATAGGTCAACCTTCAACTGATTTGACCCTCAATTGACCCTCAATTGGTCATCAATTAGAGTTTGAATCAATTGGATTAGGATTTGGAATCGATGATCTTTCAACACCAATCAATGTAAGATTAGTTACTTTGAAACCATTGAACCATCATCCAAATTGAACATGAACTGACCCCAAACGGACTTGAGGTTGTTTAGGTGACCTCCAAACGGTCTTGAGACTGTTTTCCCATGTTAACATCAAAATCTAAGTCAACCAATTAGAGTTTGGATCATCAAATTGATCAACATTGAATTGTACTTTACTCTAGTGACATTGGATCTTCATTTGCTCAACCATGCTTAACCCTAGACCTCCAAACGGTCTTGGATGACCCACAAATGGTCTTGAGACTGTTTGGATGAGTCCCAAATGGTCTTGAGACCATTTGGCTCATCCAAACCTTGGATTCTAGTGAAATTCCATCAAGGTTTGGTCTATTGAGTTGATCAACAAATCATCACTTAGTTGCAATATGATTTGGTACCTTTGGGCCTTCAATTGGTCAACTATACTTAACCCCAGACCTCCAAACGGTCTTTGGTGATCCCTAAATGGTCTTGAGACTGTTTGGGTGATCCCCAAACAGTTTTGAAACCGTTTGGGCCAAACAACCCATAACATCATCTCAATCAATTACAAAATCAACACTTAGCCGATTAGGGTTCATACCACATCTTTGAATCTTCAAACACTTAACCATAGCCAAACCCTAGACCTTCAAACGGTCTTGGGTGACCTAAAAACGGTCTTGAGACCATTTGGGTAATCCCCAAATGGTTTTGAAACCGTTTGGGCTAATCAACCCAAAATCTCAAATCAACTCATTGAAATTTCAGCACTAATTTCAATTAGGGCTTGACAAATTGATTAGCCTTCAACTCACGATTTCTTGGTAATTAACCCCTCAAATTTGGTGAGTCATTAATCAACATAATTAGGAACAGTAATCTCAAACTGTCAACCCTTGGTCAACCATATCAATCGATTTTGAAACTGTTTTCACAAAAAGTTAAATTAGTCAAGCTGAAAAATCAGCACTTAATCCAATTAGGTTTGCCTAATTGATTAGCCTTCAACTCACGATTCATTGGGAGTTAACCCATAAAATTTGGTGAGTCATTAAACAACATAATTAGGAACAGTAATATCAAATGGTCAACCCTTGGTCAACCATCTCAAATGGTTTGGAAACCGTTGGCCCAATAAGTCCATTACCCATTCGGTTTTGGAGCAAATTACCCAGTCGATCTTGAAGTTGCAACCCATTCGGTTTTGAGGTGAATTATTCATTGGATCTTGGGTAAAATTACCCATACGGTCTTGAGTAATTATCCATGCGATCTTGGGTGTATTACCCATGCATTTTTGAGTGAATTACCCATACGGTCTTGGAGTCCAAATACTCCAAACGGTTTTGAACTCAAAAGTGTCCATTCGATTTTGCAACTAACTTGTTCATGCGGTTTTGAAAACCGTTTGCTCATTCCCTTAAATAAGGTGTGTGCTTGTGATGAGGTCATCATCATCAACCTACAAGACATCGAAATCTACTTCCATCTTTATGGCAATTGCATCAACTAATCAAGGGTATTACAAAAAGAGCAATTGAATCAATTGAATTGAGAAATTGAGTTCAATAACAATGAATATGGGTTCAAGTTATAAAACCCATCTCAAAATGAGCTCCAAAGCTCCAAGATCACGCCAACAATTCTGGATGAAGCTTTTGAAACTCCCCTTAGGCTCGTCCTTAAGATTTTGGATGAAAAAGTTGGCTAGGGTTAAAGAGGAGATCGAAATACGAAGAAATCCATAATTTATTTTCGATTTCCACCATGGAATCAAGGTGAAATGGATCAAAAACCTTACCAATAGGTTGGGGGTCGTCCTACTGGTCCTCCCAAGCTCTCTTGGTCGGTTTCCAAGCAAAGAGAAGAAGTGGGGTCGAAATAGCCTTTCATTTGGCTTGTAAAAGGTCCTTTTATAAAAATTCAATGAGAGAGAACATACTTTATAAAAATCCATTTGATCCAAAAATGTGGCCGCCTCTTCCGCCTCAAATTACTTGAGTATGAGGCTATATTGTTTTCCTCCAATTCCTCTCAATTATCTATGATTTAAAGAAAAACAAATTAAGCACCTTAGATTATATTATACTAATATCCATATGTGAGTGGATATTTCTTTTTCTTATAATAATGGTGAGTGGAATTTCACCTCCTTAGGATATGCTCGTTCCTTTGCAAGTATTAAGCTCGTCCACACACATCTGAATCAAACCAAATTAATTTTGGTTGAAGGCCCCTTCAATTATTTTTATTCATTTTTCCCCTAAATCGAATTAGGGTTTCAATTAGGCATTAATCTTGATTATTTTAATATCAAGATTCTCTCTCCTCCAACTTAATTCAAATGAGGAGTCCCTCTCATTTTCTTTGCTCTAAATGATGCCAAGAAACATTAAGGGGCTTATTGAAGTGGTAATTTTCATATTGAACCCTAGGTTTTGGGTAAATTGCACTTTACACCAAAACTAGGTTTCAATGCACAAACATTGTCCAACAAGCTCTAACTTGGTGTCCAGGTTTGTGGAAACCATACCACTACCTAATATTCATTCTTATGATGTCTCAACATCAGATTAACATATTATTATGTAACATTTGCAAGTTATCCCCTTAACATGGGTAATTTTCACTTTAGTCCAAAATAAGCAAACATTGCTTCAACATTGTTCAAACATGACCAAAATTGAAACATAAGATCCTCTTGAGCCTTAATTACTTTTCACCAAATAAAATTAAGGATTTAATTATCTTGCTTAAGCAAAACTTCTAGGGTTATGTCATAACCCAGGTCAGGGATGTTACAACGCCCAAATAAATAACCCATTTAGTATTACCAGTACTAGAAGATGGTGCAATGAGGAAGGCAATATCACAACTAGAGTAAGTCACAACATGTGCTCCAGTGGTGGTGGCAGTCAAAGATGAGCCAGTACACTAAAGCAAAATACGCTCGACCTCAGCAAAAATGAAGTCAGTAGTATAAGTACTCAAGGCATTAGTCTGGGTAGCTATCTCGGAAGAGGTAGTGGCATCAGTGGCCGCATTGGCCCAAGCCAGTTTTCCATATTTCTTCCAGCATTTTTGTTCAATATGATTAGACCGGCCGCAAAAGCAACAGAACCGTTGGCCAATCTGAGGGCGTGCAGTAGCAGGAGGTCCAGAAGATGCTCTACGACCAGAAGGGTTCCTACCCCTTCCAGCACCAGGGGGGAGCGAGTGTCATGAGACCGACCACATCCACAGCCATAGTCACGACCAGACATCATAGCAAGTGTAGTAGAATCACTAGAATCAATAGATGTCTCAAATGAGGATGTAGGTAGGCATTGTAGATGCCGAAAAGCACTCTATAGAGTAGGTAGTGGATCACTGGCTAGAATTTGATCCACAACCCCAGCATAAGAGTCAGGTAAGCCACATAAGAACTAAACTACTTGCAACTCCTGGCATTGATGTTGCATAGTAGACAAATCAGTAGACAAGGGATGGTAGGCCTCCAATTTCCCCACAAAGTCCCTTGAAGGCAGAGAAATAATTAGTAAGGTCAGATCCCAAGAAATGCAGTCGACTGAGTTGTTTTTTGATATCAAACACTTTCTTTGGATTCTAGCTCTGTGAGTAGGTGTTGGCAAGCTGATCCCACATCTGCTTGGCTGTCTATAGGTATAATAATGTGACAAAATCCATGTCAAAATAGTAGAGTCATCTTTCACCCAATCATCATAGGCTTTAACATCTTTAGAGTTGGAAGTCGCAGCAGGTGGATCACGCATCAAGTGAGACATCTTGCCTTGAGATTTAACATAGATTTGCATGGAGCACACCCAATGCTAGTAGTTGTGCCCATCAAGTTTGGCTGTAGTGACTTGACGATGCAGATCTCCACCGGAGGACACCATGAAACAGAAGTAGACCAACTCCCAAAGTGATAGGTAGGTAGCAGAAGGCACGTACAAGTAGTAGAAGGATGCCTACATTGACTAGTAGGCAGCATTTGGCACATATCTACAAATCGGATGGACCTCTCACATACAGGCTACGCCAGAGCGCAGTTAGGAACCTGGGGGCTCAAACGGCCCACACGGGTAGGCAGAAAATAGAGCCCAAGGTGGTCTTCAGTAGGGATTCAAGCTGCCAGACAACTGCGGGTAGATCAAATCCCAACAACAAACAAGCTTTCCCAGAGGCGGGCTGCCCCAGAGGGACACTGGCTCCAGTGACCAAGCAGCCCCAGCGGCCTAGGAGTCCCGAAAGCGCTGCCTGCTCAGCGACATGCTACCCCAGCATAGCAGTAGCAACCGGCGACATGCTGCGGCCCGCGGGTGCGGCGGGGGGGGGGGTGGCCGAGAAAGAGAGAGGGAGAAGGGAGGGAGGGAGAAAAGCAGCAACTCTCAGATCTAGGCCTGCTCTGGTACCATGTGAAAGACCAAGTGAAATGGTGAGCTTAGGGTAACACAATGTGTGTACCCTTATATTTATATTAGTAGAACATTTACAATGAGGTCCATATATAAATGTAAAATAGAAGAACAGTAAACAAAGACATATATATTAACAACAATCATGGTAATGGTGGATCTGCATAACTTAACCTTGGGATTAGAAAATTTTGATTCATTGTTGTATAGGTTATAAATGAATCTTACCTTAAACCCCTAATAATATTTGTTGGATGCAAGAACCATCATGTCGTTCAATATTGAGCCCATCTCACTTAAAATTGATGCTACTCTTCCTCTCTAAGTTCTAGCAACAGCCCACAATACAGTTGTAGTGTGCTCATCTCTTGAATTGAAGACACAATATAGTTGTCTTGTAGCTTGCTCATCTCATATTAAGACTTGTTGCATCCCCCCCTTAAGAGTAATGCCTCACCACACAAAGGCTTTATACAAACACTACAACGGAGAGCAACACAACACCCCAATTGAATCCAATAAGAATCCTAACAATACATTTTTTTCTCACGCTCATACAAATAGTCATCCTCAATCTCTGATTGCCAACACTAGTTCCCATTCTCCTCACCTTACATGGGTGATACTACCTGACATAAAATCCTTGTCAGTTGTGACAAAGTGGAATTTTGCATAAGTATGATGAAATTATTATTTAGCCCTCATTATACTCACTCATGACCCTCAATCATTTTTCTTGGCTTCATAATCATTGTTGAGACTCAAATCCAAAAATATGGTGACAAATGTGAATTTTATACACATTATAACATCACAAATTGGATTAATTCATCACTTTGTCTAATGAAGTAAATAGATACATCAAACTTCATATTTTTGTTTTCAAACTTTTTCAAAAGATTTTCAACGTTTTTTTGAAGAGATGGTCCAAATTTGAGAACAATTGGCCATTCCCACAATTTACTATGATTTCTTGAAGATAATTTGTTGAAAACCCCCTTTTCCCCTTTTATTTATGCTTTTTCTTAGCTTTTCCATGTCAGTGATCCATACAAAAGATCTGGGGGGACTGTTGGCCCTTGGATCTACCTCTCACAGATCCAGGCCTAATCTAGTGGCTGTAAGGTCATCATCAATCTCCCGCAATCAGCGGGGAGGTGTCTTTATGGCTGAAAATCACAATCTCGCGCCCTTGACTCCAGTTTGAAATTATATTCGAGAAGAAATGATTCCCTCACAAATATGAACTAAATGAACCTTATTTTGAAGTAGATTCGTGCTCTATCTAGACACCAAAATGAGCTCTTTGCACTCCACTCTCACTCAGGTGGCCATGGACATTTTCGAATCTTGATCTTGCCCTAAACCCCATCCCAACAGTATAAAAAGGGCCCCTTAGGTTTGCATCAACTCACCATACTCAGAGCCATGGCCTTGCTCATTCCCTGGTTCCTAAACAGCCCAATTTCTCCTTGCCACCTCCTACTGCCATAGCAGCGCCGCCGCATAGGCCCCTCTGGGCATTTGCGCTCGTCGCCCTCTCACCTCAATCTGTCTACGCCATCCACTAAGAGAGCCCCCAATGAACTTGAACGACAGTGAAGCTTCCTCTAACTACCCCTCCTCTTCCTAAACCCCCTCTACTCTGGTGGGCTCCTCTTTTGCACTTCCTACTCTCATGGAAGCCTGCACGAGGAAGGGAGGAAAGATAGACCACCGGTCCAAGAAGGGATCAACCCGGTCCAAAAGACCAAGTAACCCGAGCTCGAACCAACCAAATTGTAGGGATTGAACACACAAATCATGAGTGAACCAGTTCATCTGAGCCAGCAAGCCACTTCTCTCACATGACATAATCTGTACCACACCTCCTAAATCGAACACTCCTCATTTTTCCTAATTAAAGGTATTTCTCCTCCTCTCTACTCAAAAATCCAATTATTGGTCTGATCTTGCAAAAATTGTTGAAATACATCCTAGCTCCAAATATTATGAACAAGTAGTCAATCATGATCAGAAAAATCTACTGAATTCATTAAAAATACTTTTGAAATCTTATTCCAATATATACTCACTAATATAACTAAATATAAATCACTTTCTTAATTAACTTATCTAAATGACTGAATGTTGTGATTAGACTATGGAAACCTTATATCTTAACTTTGATGATTATCTTGAGGCATGAAATCATACTTGACTAGACTAGACCTAATATTGTTGGATTAACCACTTTTGAATATGAATCATATGCCTTGAAGATAATTTTCATGATATCTTGATAATATGATTGATCTAATCTTGTGGCATATTTTGATCTATCAACCTAATCAGAGCTTGATCTAATTCAAACACCAATAATGCTAAGTATCATGATGATGATCTAGATACTTGAATGATGAATCAAATATTGATGATAATAATTAGGGTTAACAAATATATTCCTAAAATACCTAGATAGATCATCCATCCTCAAATATGCTTGAAACTTGAGTAAATATTGAAATATTAACATAATGTTGTCTATAAATGAATGATCTACCTTAGGGAAGAATAGGAATGGAAAACCCTAATATGGTGTACTTGGTATTGGTGTATAATATGATCTTGACCCTCGATCCATATCTTGATTGATCTAGGAACAACTTGAGACCCTGATCTTCTACTCTTGTTGATCTATACTCAAAATCTCAGTGAAAGGTACGCTATTATATAACTCCTCCTTGGTTGTATTGAAGATACTTTTATGTATCTCTTGATTGTACACTTGGCTATATGCTTGTTTGACCTATAATTCCCTATGATTAGTCTTCTATTTTTCTATGCTATATTTTCAAATACATGAAAACAAAAATTGCATGCCCATTATGACTGCCTGTATATTGATAATGATGATGATGTTGATAATGTTGATAATGTTGATATTCAGTGCAACAACCCCCTCATTTGGAGGTGGGACTTGTACATTGGCCTTCTATGTTCCTATGGCGATAAGGAATCCTAGTGACCTTCCCCATCGCATTGGGGTAACAGAGTCACACAAAATATATAAGCATGCTTCTTGAATTACAACATAATGGGAACTCATAATAAAAGTCGAATTGCTTGAAAAACTTGTTGAAAAAATGTTGGTTTTGCAAATTGCTTGTTGCTCTTTTGAATATAAGTCTTGCCAAGTATGCTATTTTGTTATAAATCTCTTTGCTTGATTTTTATAGTGTACCATGCAATTGCATGATTGTGTCTTGATTTTCTTGATTTTACGCAATATCAATGGAATACTGAATAAGATCGCTTCTGCACTCATACACTCTGATGAAAAGAATAAATAGGATATATCTTCATATTGGGTTAGTTTGTTCTTTCAATATCTAGTTTTTGAGTTATTATTTCTTATTGTATATGCGAGTGTGGTGGATCATATTGGGCCACTCAGGGACGGGCGCTTCAATCCTCTTACTACTGTCTAGGCAGTAGGATTGGGATTGGGGTAAGAATGATTCCGTGACAGTTGGTATCAGAGCTTACACACTCCCATATACTTTAACTAAATAATTTCTCAAGTCTTTTACACCCAAGAAACCTTAAAGTCCATAATGGTTAAAATTGAGGTGTCTAGGCTCGGGGTCCTGACATAATTTCTCCTATCTGTCTTCATGGTGGCTGAGATCCGCTGCTCTGCCTGGCCTTAATTGATCCAAAACTGGACCTAAAGGTTATCTTGTCAAACCCTAGAGAGTCTTCTAGCATCTCATCTCTTCTTTAAGGACTATCCTAAGACACCCATGTAGATGAAGATTAGGTAGTCTTCTCGTCTCCTCACGTGGTCCTTTCTTGTAACCTTTTACCACACGATGCCTCGATTATGGGTAGCTTATGCATGGGAATAATGAATATCACTAAATTATGAAAGTTGATTAAGAAAATGATACCATGATCTGACCTTAATGTGCAAACACGATTTTGATAAATTAAGCTTGAAATCAAATACTCAGGTATGACCCCTAATATCATGAACACTCAATTTTGACTATGTTTGAGGTTATGATATGGTGAAATAAGGATGACTTATACCTTATACCTTATTGTTGATAAGGTCCCTATTTGATTAAGCCAGGATTGCCCTATTGTTGATTAAACCTCAAACATGGTTAAGCAATCTCATATCCTATTTTTATACACATCTTGACCATGCTATCAAATGACTAAGTCTAAGACTCACAAAACCATGATATAAGACTATGATGCAAAAAGCAATTTTCATATTGACTATTGATGCCTTTTTGCAATCTTTATTTGGATGCGATGATTATGTTACTAGATTTTGCAATATTATGCTCTAATTCCTCAAATGTCAAATTCAAATCCTCTATTTCCAAATTATATCGCTACGTTGATCATGAAAGGAAAGGAATGCAAATATTAATGTGACTTTGTAAAATCTTAACATTAGTGCCCTATTATGGTCTTGAATTTTGATGTCATGGCCTTATGGAAATATGATTTAATCATTGATAATCTTCCCATTTGAATAAGTCAATGGGCCTCGACTAATGTTAGTAATGTGATATATTAGGGTAGTAGTTGACTCATGACACCCCTAAGCTAGGTCACATCCCAATTTTGGCTACCTCTAAATTTTTGTATTGTTGATTATTTAGAGTTTGGAGAGGTATTCCCTTCCACCCTATTTGGACTTGTTGACTGAAGCCTAAAAGGTTAAACCCATTGTTGATACTTGATCTTGAATATTGATATGATAATGATCCTGATATATGACAATATTGACTATAGCTTGTGGTTGGCTTCTTAGATAGGCCCAGGTGTAGATCATTCATGAACCTTGGATACAATGATAATGAAATCTTGATATGTTGCTCGAATATTGCTTGAATATTGTTGCTCAAAATTGAATATAGATGAGTGATCTCCCCCAAGGTCTATATAGGAATCTAAACCCTAGCTTCAAAATTTTGGACCTTGAGATATATGACTAATGACTTCAAAAGCTCAAATTTTGAAATTTTTGAAATGATGACTATGTTGATACTCTCGATTTATGACTTAGTGTTTAGATCTCACTAGGACTAGGGTGGGACCTCCCAGTGATTTTGAGCCCAAAAATCATGATATTGAAAGTATGATGTGGTCTTGAAATATTGAAATCGGAAATCTCAAATCATGGATGTATAACCTCACCTAGGCCAATGTAGAGTCTAAGACACTGAGATGTTGGGATTGAAAGTCACCTTGTACACTTAATTCAAGGAACTCTATTTATTTGACCTAAGATATGATCTCTCCAAAATTTGTGATCAATAGGATTCTTTCCATATTTGTGACTCATAAAATGACCTTGAACAATATGCAATGACCTTGATACTCAATTGCTCGATGATGAAGTGGCATTAGTACCAAGTTTATTATGAAATTGAACATGGAATACCAATTATGATGATTGTACTACTTGAACTTTGAGGACATGATTTTGATTATGTAGTTGAGGATACTCTGGTATTTGAGGATATGATCTGGATTTAGGTAATCTCAATTTGGAGGATGTTTTTTATTTTTGGGGACAAAATTCCTTTTTAAGGAGGGAAGGATGTGACAAAGTAGAATTTTGCATAAGTATGATGAAATTATTATTTTTCCCTCATTATACTCACTCATGAACCTCAATCATTTTTCTTGGCTTCATAATCATTGTTGAGACTCAAATCCAAAAATATGGTGACCAATGTGAATTTTATACACATTATAACATCACAAATTGGATTAATTCATCACTTTGTCCAATGAAGTAAATTGATACATCAAAATTCATATTTTTGTTTTCAAACTTTTTCTAAAGGTTTACCACATTTTTTTGAAGCGATGGTACAAATTTGATTACAATTGGACATTCCCACAATTTACTATGATTTCTTGAAGATAATGTGTTGAAAACCCCCTTTTCCCCTTTTATTTATGCTTTTTCTTAGCTTTGCCATGTCAGCGATCCATACAAAGGATCCAGGGTGACTGTTGGCCCTTGGATCTGCCTCTCATGGATCTAGGCCTGATCCAGTGGGTACGAGGTCATCATCAACCTCCCACAATCAGTGGGGAGGTGTCTTTATGGACGAAACTCACAATCTCACACCCTTGACTCCAGTTTGAAATTACATTCGAGAAGAAATGATCCCCTCGCAAATACAAACTAAATTAACCTTATTTTGAAGTAGATTCGTGCTCTATCTAGTCGTCAAAATGAGCTCTTTGCTCTCCCCTCTCACTCCGATGGCCATGACCATTTTTGAATCTTGATCTTGCCCTAAACCCCATACCAACAGTATAAAAAGGGCCCCTTAGGTTCACATCACCTCACCATACTCAGAGCCATGCCCTTGCTCACTCCTTGGTCCCCAAATGGCTCAATTTCTCCTCACCACCTCCTTCTGCCATAGAGGTGTCGTCGCATAGCCCCCTTTGGGCATTTGCTCTCCTCGCCCTCTCACCTCCTCTGTCTACACCATCCACTTAGAGAGCCCCCACCAAACTTGAATGGCAGTGAAGCTGCCTCTACCTACCCCTCCTCCTCCTAAATCCCCTCTACTCTGGTGGGCTCCTCTTCCACACTTCTTGGTCTTGCGGAAGCCTACACAAGGAAGGGAGGAAAGATAGACTGCCAATCCAAGAAGGGATCAACCCGGTCCAAAAGACCAAGTAACCCGAGCTCGAACCAACCAAATTGAAGGGATTGAACCCACAAATCGTGAGTGAACCAGTTCATATGAGCCATCAAGCCACTTTGCTCACATGACACAATCTGGACCACCCGTCCTGAATCAAACAGTCCTCATTTTTCCCGATTAAAGGTATTTCTCCCCCTCTCTACTCAAAAATCCAATTATTGGTCAGATCTTGCAAAAATGTAGAAAATACATCCTAACTCCAAATATTAAGAACAAGTAGTCAATCTTGATTATAAAAATCTAGTGAATCCATTAAAAATACTTTTGAAATATGATTTCAATATATACTCACTGATATACCGAAATCTAGATCACTTTCTTAATTAACTAATCTAAATGACTCTGATGATTATCTTGAGGCATGAAATCATTCTTCACTAGACCAGACCTAATCTTGTTGGCTTAACCACTTTTGAATATGAATCATGTGCCTTGAAGATAATTTTGATGATATCTTGATAATATGATTGATCTAATCTTGTGGGATATTTTGATATATCAACCTTATCAGAGCTTGATCTAATTCGAACACCAATAATGCTAAGTATCATGATGATGATCTAGATACTTGAATGATGACTCAAATATTGATGATATAATTAGGGTTAACTAATATATTCCTAAAATACCTAGGTAGATCATCCATCCTCAAATATGCTTGATACTTGAGTAAATATTAAAATCTTGACATAATGTTGACTATAAATGAAAGATCTACCTTAGGGATGAATAGGAATGGAAAAACCTAATATGGTGTACTTGGTATTGGTGTATAATATGATCTGGACCCTCGATCCATATCTTGATTGATCTAGGAACTACTTGAGACCCTAATCTTCTACTCTTGTTGATCTATACTCGAAATCTCAGTGAAAGGTATGCTATTATATAACTCCTCCTTCGTTGTATTGAAGATACTTTTATGTATCTCTTGATTGTATACTTGTCTATATACTTGTTTGAGTTACTGTTCCCTATGATTAGTCTTCTATTTTTCTATACTATATTTTTAAAAACATGAAAACATAAATTGCATGCCCCTTATGACTGCCCGTATATTGATAATGATGATGATAATGATAATGTTGATAATGTTGATATTGAGTGCAACAACCCCCTCATTTAGAGGTGGGACTTGTACATTGGCCTCCTATGTTCCTATGGTGAGAAGGAAGCCTAGTGACCTTGTAACATTCTGATCTCTAGCCCAAATTAAAACTCCTTATTAGAGCTATTTATAAAAACAAGCTTCTTTGAGGATTTTTTTGTAAAATCAATTTTAATATTAAAATAATTCATTTTGATTAATTTAAAATCTTTTATATATTGATAATATAATTGCGGTACTTTTTGCCAATTTTGAAAAATATCATTTTGGTGGGTAAGCACACAAGCAGGTAGCTGGGTGGCATGCAAGTTGCTTATGGAGGCAAACATGTAGCTGTGTATCAAGTAGGTAGCTTTAGCAAGAACATTAGTTGGTGAAGCAAGTAGGTGAGTGGCATGCTCCTTTCATTGACATCTAGTATCTCCAAAAGTTGACACCTATCCTTCCATGTATCAACCACCCTTTAATAGCTATCTTGAGATACTCATAAGCTTCCATGTGTCATTTAGCAATTCTTGAGATAACACCTAACCATCCATGTGTAACCTAACTAGTAAACATCCACCTAAAGATGACACCTTGCACCCATGTGTCATCCACACACTTTTTTCTATTAGGACCATGCTACCCTTCGCCATTCCTATATAAAGAGCCCCATACACCCCAACATAAGTACAAGTCCTCTCCTCTTCATCCCAATGCAAAGGTGAACGTCCCTTCTCCCTCCTTCCCCATCTCCTTCACCATAAGCCCTCCATCTCTCACTAGATTAGCAAACCACTCTGTCTTTCTCTATGTTAGTGAAAGGAACCACCTCCCAACAAACACTCTCTCTATAGAAACCTACTACCTCCTTCCTCCACCATACTAAGAGCAACCCAATACTATGTATTCCAAAATATCATTTCTCTAAGAATATATAATCCATATCTCTTCTACCCTCGTGAGAGAAATCCAAGAAGTTGATCTAGCTAGGAACGATGATCGA
Source organism: Alisma plantago-aquatica (assembly GCA_963693085.1). Classification (NCBI taxonomy): domain Eukaryota; kingdom Viridiplantae; phylum Streptophyta; class Magnoliopsida; order Alismatales; family Alismataceae; genus Alisma; species Alisma plantago-aquatica. The sequence goes on along the minus strand of OY856410.1, from coordinate 502,248,013 downwards.
AGTAATGGGAAATGTGACAAAATGCTGCCCAAATATATCAAGATTGGATATATTTAATGATGTTATGGTCTTCTTCTGGAAATATGCATCAATGTACATCTAAAGGTATGGTTCCCACATTTTGTCATCCAAAAAGTACGATTTATTATTGCTTAATATGATATTCAATTCATATCGTAATCTATTATATCAACATCAATAAAAGGTATGGTATAAAATGGTTTGGTATTATATGAAGTAAGAGTATAGGCATATTTCATATACTTTCATAAATAATGAATAAGTGATCAACTATACACAATCTCTTTATTAATAAGCTAGGCATGACTTCCATATATTCGTCCATATTATCCTTTAAAATTGAGTTTAAAGGCTTTAGATGATAATCAAGCATTTCTTTGGATTCCAGTCCTATTGACTTTTGGTTCCCTTTTCCTTTATTTCTGTCTATTAATTGTGTCATGTGATATTGTTGGAAAGTGGAATTCGATCAGACACTTCTAAGGTGACTAGGAGCCTGTTTCACTGATGTTTGTAGCCAGTAAAGAGGAAAGGTTATTTAATTGGTTTCATGTTCGCATGGGGGGACTCCCTAACCTCTTGCACGCTCCTAGCCATAGAATTGTCTGATTCAATTCCATAATCCCACAAGTTTACATTTTAGGTATCATAGTTAGATAATAACCACTGATTCATTTACTTGACTACCTTTTGATCTCTCCAACTCTGAATATCCATTAAATAGTTGTATATCTTTGATGATGTCCTTTTGATTCTAAACTTCATATTGGGAGATGTGTTGGTAATAGAGTCGGCATGTCTTGGTTGGGGATTGATACATTTGGGATCTAGATGTAAGTCCTTTGGAGTCAGGGATGGATGAGTATAATGCCCTACCATACTCAGGCCCACACTTGGGTTGGTCATGTAGAGTCATGCATGATCAAGTTCGTAATGGGGAATAATCTCCTGCAAAGATTAAGCATGCTAACTAATGATTATTCAAGTGGCATTTTGTGCAAGGAGCACCCTCTTATGGTCTTGAAAAGGCGACTAGTGGCTGCATGTGGTAATGTGATTCATTGAATAGAGCATGCAGTGTGCACGAGTGGCTGGGGGTGTGCCATGGTACTTACAGGTGTTTTGGTGACCCTAATGGATTGAAGTATTGGCTAGGCAAGTATTTGTGGTTACAGGCCAGTTGCCCAAGGTGAATTGACACCTTCTCTGAGAGTTGTAGTTTAACTCATTTATGGAATAAGGTCTCCCTTGTTGTTATCATTATACCAATAATCGTGATTATGAAGCATAGTATTGGTCTAACATTTTGATAGAGTTGTCATATGATAAATGCTTTATAAATATACGTACATACACATTCCTTATGCTTCATGCTAGTAGATGGTCAATAATTTTGGCTTGAACTTTTGTTACTTTAGTTATCTGAGTAATTCATTAAGAATACAGTTATATTAATAGTGTCTTGCTGCTTATCTCTATTTTTTCATACTTAGACATTTGTCTAACCCATACTCTCCCCCTTGGGCTGTGACATATTCTTCCATGTTGCAGATTATATTATTTGTAGGACCTTTCCTTATGGAAGACTCATCTTGAAAAGATCCTAAAGGGTGTCAAGAATCAAAGGAGGATCAAGCTTAATTTTAAACTCATGTATCATTTTTATATTGATACAGGAGATAATACCTTTTGTAAGGGTGTAATATGATATAAAATATTGCTTATCTCACTCTTGTGCTTTGATTCTTGGTGCCATATTAACGACTCACATTTAGCTACTTGATTTTCAAAGGAAGAAAATCATGTGGTTGAATCGGGGACATTACAGAGATGGTATCAGAGCAACAAGATGAGACCTTACCCAAGGAAAATTGTAGAAGTATAAACTGAAAACTTGATATAGTATAACCTTAAGTAGAATAGACTAATATAAGTCATAACCTAAATTTTATAATTTTTGAGGATGAAAATTCTTTGAAGGGGTGGTATATGTAACATCATGATCTCTAGCCCAAATTAAAACTCCTTATTAGAGCTATTCATAAAAACAAGCTTCTTTGAGGATTTTTTTGTAAAATCAATTTTAATATTTAAATAATTCATTTTTATTAATTTAAAAGCTTTTATATATTGAAAATATAATTGAGGTACTTTTTGCCAATTTTGAAAAATATCATTTTGGTGGGTAATGATGGAGCTTCCACTTGCATAGAATTGCGTGCACCACTAAAAATCCTAGAGATAGAAAGTCTCTAGGTTTATCCTTGTGTATGCTATAATAAGTCTCCACACACGTATGCTAAGGTACGTGGAAGCCTTATTGTAGTACAGTTGAGGGTCGATCCTCGAGACAACGGTCCTATTAAGGGTTTAATAGGATGGAAAAGGTTTTAATTCTATTTACCTACTTAAAAGTTGATGATTAGATCAAAAGTTGATTTTATTTTGATTAAACTAAATGCAAGTAAAGTAAAGGCAGGAAAGTAAAGTCAAGGTTGTAAACAATGATAAAAGACCACCAGGATGTGATCGACTTTCACCTCCACTACATATGGATCAAAACATGCAATATAATAATATGGCCTGTAATAAGAGTCAAATCAGTTAGTATCCTTGTAGACTTGGCTTCCTTTCATATAACCAACTACGAGAAGCATGGAATATTTCAATGCCAACCATCCTCGAGTGAATGGTCACTTACTTTGCATTACTCCTCCATAAAGTGTGTTCCTAGACTTTGACAAAGTTGTACTTTCGTACGTCAACTGATTCCATTTCATAGTATGAAAGTACAACGATGGGAGTGAGTTTACTCCACTCCACGGAATCACTTCTAGATACCGAAAAAGACACATGGTGACTACATATATCAAGAACTAAAATACAATTAGTAATCAAATCTAAAAGCACAAACATAGACAATTCACACTAATAGATAAAAGATAACACAAGTTGGTGATCATGCAACAAGTATTTAGTAAACGATTGATGTTGAACTGAAAAGTACATCTATATTACAAACTCACGAATTACATTGCATGAAATGAAAACAGGGGTAGCGGGGCTACTCCCCGCACCCTGGTGTATGAGACTACTCGCTCATGGCAAGAACAAAGAAGGAGGCAAGAAGAGAGAGAGAGAGAGCATCATCTCCACCAAGGAGGGAGGAAGGTCAACCCCTTGAAGAAGAGAGAGACGATCTTCACTCCTAGCAGCTTGCTTGATGACGAATCCTTCTCTTCCCACCTTCTTAGTTGATGAGAGAGAAAGCAGCTTCAAGATGGAGTGTGGGTCTCAGACCGGCAGCCTTTGGGCGGAGGATGGAGGTTGGAATAGTTCTGGAGTAATGGAGGCAGCCTCTGGGCGTCTGAAAACTTCCCCCCTTTTGAAGGACCCCTTGAGTCTTATTTATAGAACTTATGTGAAGCCCAAACGGTTTGGTCAGTTTTGGGTCCAAACGGTTTTGAAGACCATTTGGACTCTGAGACCGTTTGGACTCTGAAACCGTTTGGACTCTGAAACTGTTTGGTCCCATGCGGTCTCGGGACCGATTTGCTTCATGCAGTCTCAGGACCGTATGACTCTACGCGGTCTCGGGACCGTATGACTCTATGCGGTCTCGGGACCGGTTGGCTTCATGCGGTCTCGGGACCGGTTGGCTTCATGCGGACTCGGGACCGTATGACTCCATGCGGTCTCAGGACCGTATGACTCCATGCGGTCTTGGGACCGGTTGGCTTCATGCGGTGTCGGGACCGGTTGCCTTCATGCGGTCCTGAGACCGTGTGACTTCATGCGCTCTTGGGATCGGTTGGCTTCATGCGGTCTTGGGACCGTGTGAGTCCATGCGGACTCGGGACCGTATGACTCCATGCAGTCTTGGGACCGGTTGGCTTCATGCGATCTCAGGACCGGTTGTCTTCATGCGGTCCTGAGACCGTGTGACTCCATGCGGTCTCGGGACCGTATGACTCCATGCGGTCTCGGAACCGTATGACTCCATGCGGTCTTGGGACCGGTTGGTTTCACGCGGTTTTGGGACCGTGTGACTTCATGCGGTCTTGGGATTGTGTGACTTCATGTGGTCTTGGGATCGGTTGGCTTCATGCGGTCTTGGGACCGTGTGAGTCCATGCGGTCTTGAGACCGTTTGAGTCCATGCGGTCTTGAGACACTTTGAGTCCATGCGGTCTTGGGACTGTATGAGTCCATGCGGTCTTGGGACCGTATGAGTCTTTTGTGATTTTTTTCATCTTTTTCTATAAGTAAAAAGGAGAAAAGTTAATCTAACTGTATATTTGCAATAAAAGAGGATAGCTAGGGATTATGTCTAATATATCCAAGGAAGAGTGTGAAAATAGAAGAAAAATACTAAGATAACATCACAAAATTGGAGGTTATCACCCCCCTAACTTAGAGTCTAGCTTGTCCTCAAGCTAGATAGAGATGAGGCAAATAAAGGTGAGGTGATTATTTATAAAGACAATCATACTCTTGCTTCAGTTCTAAATCAGAGATCTCCTGAGGTCTTATTAGAGCTTCTGCTTGTCTTAATTCTTTCAGGTATCGAGAGTTGCGCGGATCTCAGGTTTACTCTAAATCTCATAGTTCGTATTGGGACCACCTTTTTCCTGATGTTATTATGTGCATGTCTTGGCTCTAATCAGTTTTGTACTTCTTTTGAAAACCTATCATATACTAGAGTGGTTATGAGGGTTGGCTAAAGGCTTTTGTGTAAGTCCCCCTTTTAGTGGGAGAGGGTTTATCTATGCTTTTAGGATCTCACTACCGGGCACGACACATCTGCCTTCATGAGGGTAGCTGAATGTACCGGCCGGGCGAGCCCTTTATCAGCCTTTTCATATATTTGGAGACCTTAGGATCTCACTACCGGGAACGACACATCTGCCTTCGTGAGGGCAGCTGAATGTACCGGCCGGGTGAGACCTTTATTGGCTCTTCATATAAGTCCTTATGCGTGGCACAACTCTCATGTTTTTATTCAACACTCTGGCTTTTATTTGAAAACTCTCAGGCTTAGGATTCGGGTTTTTGGGTTTTTGGTTGGGCGGCCAAGCCTCTTTTATTAAAAAGAAGAAAATTGTTCTTAGAATTTCCCGACATGCACTTATTTTCAGTTTGGTGGTCCACTTGCGAGGTTTATCGATTTGGATTTCGCCTGATTTCCCTCCCGTCCTTGAGAATATTTGGCTTGCTTCGGACTTAATATTGACCTGTTGAAGAGTCTGATGTAGAACTGAAGCAAAGACATGAAAGTCAAGTGTGAAGGTATTTTATTAACTCATCGTTGCATGCCTCTGTGCTATTTTTGTTATTATTCTTGAGGACTACTGGATTCTTAAGTCAGCTGGGGGTGATTTTTATTCTAAAAGGGGATATTTTTTTGTTATATGCAGGGAAATTATTGTTTTTTTTTTGAACGAAAAGCAAAATGTGCTAAGGAACAAAATTGAAAGAAAATGAATAGACAGAGGGATTTTGAAAGTGATACCTAGCCCTTGTCCATTGTACTCCCCCCATAACTTATCACTCACTCTATCCCCAGAGTGTCAAAGTGATAGGTTGAGTAGTACATGGACAAGGGCATCAGGCTTCTGTTAGTCCTTTATTTGCCCCTTGTGTTCTAAGTAGATTAGCTGCAAACTTTCTGCGTAGGGTGTGGTAATCCACATATGTCATATCCTCTACTGGTCTTTGAAGGGCCATGATGGTGTACATCTTTTGAAAGGGTTGGCCAGTAAAAGCCTGATTGAAGGACTTTGAGAGCTGTTTTCTTTGAACTCATGTGCCCCCCAGTAGGGCCAGAATGACAGTGTTCTAGTACTGGGACAATCTCCTCTTCGGGGATGCAACGGTGAAATAACCCGACTACGCATAGGCGGAAGAGGCAAGGTTCATCCCAATAGTATTATTTTACATCGTGGAGAAATTTCCTTTAGTCGTGATGAGATGTGGAGGGATTGATGATTCATGAGGCTAGATAGTTCACAATATCAGCATACCAAGGGAACCCATGTGTAACTTTCATTAGTTGATCGTCGAGAAGAGAGTCCCGAATGGGTATTTTATAATCGTCCCTGGCTTCAATGCGGCTGAGATGATCGGCAACGACGTTCTCTACCCCGCTTTTATCTTTGATTTCTAAATCGAATTCTTGAAGCATTAACAGCCACCAGATAAGTCTGGGTTTCACGTCTTGCTTTTGGATCAAATATCTTATTGCTGAGTGGTCAGTGTAGACTATGACCTTTGATCCAATCAAGTAGGAATGAAATTTTTCAAATGCAAAGATGATCGCTAAGAACTCTTTTTCCGTAGTGGTGTAGTTCTTTTGCGCTTCATCGAGCGTTTTGGAGGCGTAGTATATGACATAAGGCTTTTTGTCAATTCTTTGCCCAAGAACTGCCCCTATAGCATAATAGCTAGCATCACACATAAGTTCAAATGGCTGTGACCAGTCAGGGGCTCTTAGAATGGGGGCAGAAACTAGAGCATTTTTCAGAGTTGTAAAGTTGTTTAGACATTCTTGATCGAAGATAAAATCTACTTCTTTGGTCAGATGGTGGGTCATAGGTTTTGTTATCTTAGAGAAGTCTTTTATAAATCTTCTGTAAAAACCTACATGACCCAAAAATGCTCTAACTCCCCTGATATCTTTAGACGGTGCCAATTTGGTGATGACTTCAATCTTCGCCTTATCCACCTCTATTCCTCTTTCGCTTATACGATGATCGAGTACCACGCCTTCTGTCAACATGAAGTGACATTTCTCCCAATTGAGAACCAGGTTGGTTTCTTCGTATCTTTGTAAAACTTTTGCAAGGTTGAGGAGACAGTTATCAAAAGAGTCTCCATAGACTGAGAAATTATCCATGAAGACTTCCATGATAGAATCAGTTAGTCCAACAAAGATAGCAGACATACACCTTTGGAATGTAGCAGGTACGTTGCACAGCCCGAATGGCATTCTTCTGAAAGCATATGTCCCAAAGGGGCAGGTAAAGGTAGTTTTCTCTTAGTCTTTCGGGTGTATAGGGATTTGATAGAACCCGAAATAACCATGTAGATAGCAGAAGTATTTTTGATGGGCTAAGCGTTCTAGGACTTTGTCAAGAAAGGGCAGAGGGTAGTGATCTTTTCACGTTGATATTTTTAGTTTCCTGTAGTCGATACACATCCTCCACCCTCTTACAGTCCTTGTAGGTACTAACTCATTCTTTTCATTTAGCACAACAATGGTTCCTCCCTTTTTGGGGACCACTTGGACGGGGCTGACACATTGGGAATCTGAAATAGGGTAGAAGATACCGGCCTTCAGAAGTTTGAGAATCTCGAGACGAACTACTTCCTTAAGATTTGGGTTCAGCTTTCATTGGTGCTCTCTCGAGGGCTTGAATTCCCCTACCATGGGCAGTCTATGCATGCATAGAGTTGGGTTTATACCTGTCAAGCCAGTCATCTTATATCCAATGGCTTTCTTATGTTTCTTCAATTCAGCAAGAAGTTTGTCTTCCTGATCATCCTCCAGAGTGGAGCTGATAATTATTGGGCATAGTTTCTCATCGTCGAGGAAGACATGCTTGAGTCCTATTGGTAGAGTCTTCATCTCGGGAGCCTTGGGTGTTTCAGATGCTTCTAAAATAGTGACAGATTTGATCTCCTCAAAGGTGGCTGTCGGTGCTTCTTCAACTTTCTCTAAGTGTTGCAAATATTGTTGGACCAATTCATTTGCTAAAATTTGACTTCTAGATTTGTTAGAACATTCTCTAACACATCAGATGGCTCAAATATTTCCAATTGGGACATTTGATGTATTGCATCTAAGAGAAAGACCTCCTCTTGAATGCTGGGTCCTTTCATGTTGTTGAGAACTTGGAATTGTATTGCTACTTTTCCCAGTCGTAGAATTATCGTGCCAGCTTCCATAGCAATAAGCGCCCTGGCTATGGCAAGGAAAGGTCTACCAAATATTATTGGGTATCTCAGATCCTCCTTGATATCCATAATGACAAAATCACACGGGACATAGGCGTCTTTGCCTATCCTGACTAGAATATCTTCGATAATTCGTAGAGGTGCAGTGATAGTGGAGTCAGCTAACTGAATTGTCATTGTTGTGGGCAGCAAGTCAGTGAAACCTAATCATTTGCACATGGAGTAAGGCATAATTGATATGTAGCGCCTAAATCAGCTAATCCCTTTTTGCTCGAGGCATTACCAATGCAGCACTGAATACCAAAGGAACCAGGGTCCTCCTTTTTCTTTGGCATCTTATTGAGAATGATATCGGAGGTGGTTTGAGCTAGTTTGACGGTTTCTTGCTCTTCAGTAATAGATTTCCTTGATAATAGAGTTTTTAGGTATTTAGACCAAGCAGGTACTTCAGAAAGGGCATCAAGGAGCGGAATGTCGATGTAAAGTTTTTTCATGGCCTCCTTGAACTTTTGGAATCTAGTGTCCATTTTGGTCTCTCTTAATCTTCCTATATATGGTATCCTAGGTTTATATTGTGGGATTTCTGGCTCTTGAGGTACTTGTCCCTTTTCTTTATCCTTTATAGTTTCAATAGATTTTTCAGCTTCTTGCCTTGAGTTCCCGATTGGGGTAAGCACAATTACTTCATCATCATCTTGAGTGAGTCGTGTAATGTCAGGAAGGACACGACCTGACCTAGTGGTGACAACATTCAGTTGCTCTGGTCTATTTTGGTCATGCCTTGGGTTTGCCTCTGGTTGACCGGCGAAAGTGCCAGCTAGAGGTTTCAACTATGTAGCAATTTGCGCTAGTTGAGCTTCCACTGCCTTTTGTTGAGCTTATTGGTTTGCAAGCATGGTTTGTTGAGATTGTAGCATTTGTCTAATTATAGTCATCTCATTTGATGGCTGGAGAGGAGCATTTTTTGTTGATATTGTGAGAGTTGTTGCTGCCCCTGAAGTGGTTGTTGTGGAGGTGCTGTTAATTGAGCTTTTGGTGGTGGTTGCAACTGAGATTGTTGCAATTGTGGATGCAGTGGTTGGTGAGCATATTGTAGATAGGTGGAAGGGTTTCTTTGATAGTTAGGTCTTTGGAAACCATTTCTGTAGTTTTCTTGGTTTTGGTTGAAGTTATTCTGGAATCCTGGTGGTTGTCTGTTGAAAGACCCACTTTGTGCTTGTTGTTGTGGGTTTGCAGTTCCTGCAGGATTCCCGTATTGAAACCCGGGATGGTTCCTTGGTCTATCCGGGTTGTAATAAACTTGGCCCGGTATTGAGTGGATAGAGTTGACATGTTCGGGCATCAGATCTTCAGGATGTTCGATGATTCACTCATATGGTGTTTGTGGTGGTTGCATATCCATCATTACATTATAGAGTATGCCACATGACAGAGTAGGGTGATCAAATGCATGGCAAGCTTCACAAGTTCCACTGGCGGCCTTGACTTGTTGGACTTGGGGAGTTTTCTTCTTATCATATTCCCCGAATGAAGTTTCAAGTGCTTGCTGCTTGTGAGCTATATTTTTTAGAGCCTTAGCAATAGCCTTCAGTTCCATTGATTCTTCGGCTTTGTAAACCTTGAGAACTCCTCTAGTAGATGACGGTCCCCAATTAGATTGGTTTTCGGCTCCAAGCGTGACTATCTTCCAAGCATCTTTGTAGTTTTTCCTCATAAAATTTCCTCCAGATGAGGAATCTAAGAATCTCTTGATGTCGTTACTTACTCCTCTATAGAAAGTCTCTATCAATTTGTTTTGAGAAATTCTATCATGAGGACACTTTCTTAGGAGTTCCTTGAATCTTTCCCATGATTCAGCGAGCGACTCTCCAGGAAGTTGGGAGAAGTGGTTGATCAGCCCCTAATCTCATAGGTTAGCGATGGAGGGAAAATTTTTTCTAAGAATTTTTCTTCTAGGGGAGCCCAAGTAGTAATGATTGGCTCTTTATCAAGAGAATTGTACCAACTCAAAGCTCTTCCAGATAGAGTGAAGTGGAAAAGATGTAGCATTATTGCGTCGAAGGCCACTCCGGCTTGTGCTACAAGTCGATAGATAGATTTGAACCTTTTCAAATGATCCATGCAATCGTCTCCAGAACTACCAGAGAATGAGATACCTTGCATGATCTGAATCCACTGTGTTCAGATTTCAAAGTGAGGAATATTGATGATTGGTGGTCAGATCAGATGGTTGTCCTCATATTTCTTAGGAACTGCATAGTCCCTAAGTTACTTATTCCTAAACACCAGTTGAGCAGCTTCTGCGGCTGCTTCATTCTCGGCTTGGATGCGAGCTTGTTCCTTAGCTCGAATTTTCACTTGGAATTGAACATGAGTATCAACAATGATTTGTGCTCATTGTGCAGCTATGGCGGCGTTGACCCTTTCTGCAATGAGGTACTGTTCATCAGACATAAGTCTGGCTCGTTGGCGGTTGAGCCGAATGCGTCTGTGGAATCTTCTTTCTACCTCAGAGTCATACTCCGGTTTAGGGGAGAATCCGATGTGATGCGAAGGTTGCATACACGGTTTCTACCTGAGTAGAAGAAAAGTTAAACTATAGACGATGGATAGAAATAATGTAATCAAGAAGATATGAAGTAGCTATCAAGAAAAAGTGTAAAATCCTAATCAACTAAAAAGTTAGCAAGTAAAATTAAAACGTTCCGTTGTCCCCGGCAACGGCGCCAATTTTTGATGGAGCTTCCACTTGCGTGGAATTGTGTTTAATAGGATGGAAAACATTTTAATTATATTTACCTACTTAAAAGTTGATGATTAGATCGAAAGTTGATTTTGGTTTGATTAAACTAAATGCAAGAAAAGTAAAGGCAGAAAAGTAAAGTCAAGGTTGTAAACAATGATAAAAGACCACCAGGATGTGATCGGCTTTCACCGCCACTACACATGGATCAAAACATGCAATATAATAACATGGCCTGCAATAAGAGTCAAATCAGTTAGTATCCTTGTAGACTTGGCTTCCTTTCGGATAACCAACTACGGGAAGCGTGGAGTATTACAATGCTAGCCATCTTCGAGCAAATGGTCACTTACTTTGCATTACTCCTCCATAAAGTGTGTTCCTCGACTTTGCCAAAGTTGTACTTTCATACGTCAACTGATTCCATTTCATAGTATGAAAGTACAACAATGAGAGTGAGTTTACTCCACTCCACAGAATCACTTCTAGATACCGAAAAAGACATATGGTGACTACATATATCAAGAACCAACATACAATCGGTAATCAAATCTAAAAGCACAAACATAGACAATTTGCACTAATAGATAAAAGATAACACAAGTTGGTGATCAAGCAATAAGTATTCAGTAAACGATTGATGTTGAACTGAAAAGTAGATCTATATCGCAAACTCACGAATTACATTGTATGAAATGAAAACATGGGTAGAGGGCTACTCCCCGCACCCTGGTGTATGAGACTACTCGCTCATGGCAAAAACAAAGGAGGTGAGAAGAGAGAGAGAGCATCATCTCCACCAAGGAGGGAGGAAGGTCAACCCCTTGAAGAAGAGAGAGACGATCTTCACTCCTAGAAGCTTGCTTGATGACGAATCCTTCTCTTCCCACCTTCTTGGTTGATGAGAGAGAAAGCAGCTTTAGGATGGAGTGTGGGTCTCAGACCGGCAGCCTTTGGGTGGAGGATGGAGGTTGGAATAGCTCTGGAGTAATGAAGGCAGCCTCTGGGCGTCTGAAAACTTCCCCCCTTTTGAAGGACCCCTTGGGTCTTATTTATAGGCCTTTAGTGAATTCCAAACGATTTGGTCAGTTTTGGGTCCAAATGGTTTTGAAGACCGTTTGGACTCTGAGACCGTTTCGACTCTGAAACCGTTTGGACTCTGAAACTGTTTGGTCCCATGCGGTCTTGAGACTGGTAGACTTCATGCGGTCTCGGGACTGGTTGCCTTCATGCGGTCTCAGGACTGTATGACTCTATGCGGTCTCGGGACCGGTTGGCTTCATGTGGTCTCAGGACCGGTTGGCTTCATGTGGTCTTGGGACCGCATGACTCCATGCGGTCTCGGGACCGTATGACTCCATGCGGTCTTGGGACCGGTTGGCTCCATGCGGTCTTGGGACCGGTTGTCTTCATGCGGTCCTGAGACCGTGTGACTTCATGCAGTCTTAGGATCAATTGGCTTCATGCGGTCTTGGGACCGTGTGAGTCCATGCGGTCTCGGGACCGTATGACTCCATGCGGTCTTGGGACTGGTTGGCTTCATGCGGTCTCGGGACCGGTTGTCTTCATGCGGTCCTGAGACCGCATGACTCCATGCGGTCTCGGGACCGTATGACTCCATGTGCTCTCGGGACCGTAAGACTCCATGCAGTCTTGGGACCGGTTGGCTTTATGCGGTTTCGGGACCGTGTGACTTCATGCGGTCTCAGGACCGTGTGACTTCATGCGGTTTTGGGATCAGTTGGCTTCATGCGGTCTTGGGACCGTGTGAATCCATGCAGTCTTGAGACCGTTTAAGTCCATGCGGTCTTGGGACTGTATGAGTCCATGCGGTTTGGGACCGTATGAGTGTTTTGTGATTTTTTTCATCTTTTTCTGTAAGTAAAAAGGAGAAAAGTTAATCTAACAGTATATTTGCAATAAAAGAGGATAGCTAGGGATTATTTCTAATATATCCAAGGAAGAGTGTGGAAAATAGAAGAAAAATACTAAGATAACATCACAAAATTGGAGGTTATCAGGTAAGCACACAAGTAGGTAGCTGGGTGGCATGCAAGTTACTTATGGAGGCAAGCATGTAGCTGTGTAGCAAGTAGGTAGCTTGAGCAAGCACATTAGTTGGTGAAGCAAGTAGGTGAGTGGCATGCTCCTTTCATTGACACCTAGTATCTCCAAAAGTTGACACCTATCCTTCCATGTGTCAACCACCCTTTAATAGCTATCTTGAGATACACATAAGCTTCCATGTTTCATCTAGCAATTCTTGAGATGACACCTAACCATCCATGTGTAACCTAACTAGTAAACATACACCTAAAGATGACACCTTGCACCCATGTGTCATCCACACACTTTTTTCTATTAGGACCATGCTACCCTTCGCCATTACTATATAAAGAGCCCCATACACCCCAACATAAGTAAAAGTCCTCTCCTCTTCATCCCAAAGCAAAGGTGAACGTCCCTTCTCCCTCCTTTCCCATCTCCTTCACCATAAACCTCCCATCTCTCACTAGATTAGCAAACCACTATCTCTTTCTCTATGTTAGTGAAAGGAACCACCTCCCAACAAACACTCTCTCTATAGAAACCTACTACCTCCTTCCTCCACCATAGTAAGAGCAACCCAATATTATGTCTTCCAAAATATCATTTCGCTAAGAATACATAAGCCATCTCTCTTCTACCCTCGTGAGAGAAATCCTAGAAGCTGATCTAGCTAGGAACGATGATCGAAGTAATGGGAAATGCGACAAAATGCTGCCCAAATATATCAAGATTGGATATATTTAATGATGCTATGGTCTTCTTGTGGAAATATGCATCAATGTACATCTAAAGGTATGGTTCCCACATTTTGTCATCCAAAAAGTATGGTTTATTATTGTTTAATATGATATTCAATTCATATTGTAATCTATTATATCAACATCAATAAAAGGTATGGTATAAAATGGTTTGGTATTATATGAAGTAAGAGTATAGGCATACTTCATATACTTTCTTAAATAATGAATAAATGATCAACTATACACAACCTTTTTATTAATAAGCTAGGTATGAATTCCATATATTTGTCCATATTATCATTCAAAATTGGGTTTAAAGGCTTTAGATGATAATCAAGCATTTCTGTGGATTCCAGTCCTATTGTCTTTTGGTTCCCTTTTCCTTTATTTCTGTCTATTAATTGTGTGATGTGATATTTTTGGAAAGTGGAATTATATCAGACACTTCTAAGGTGACTAGGAGCATGTTTCACTGATATTTGTATCCAGTAAAGAGGAAAGTATATTTAATTGGTTCCCTGTTCGCACGGGGGGACTCCCTAACCTCTTGCACGCTCTTGGCCATAGACTTGTCTGATTCAATTACAAAATCCCACAAGTTTACATTTTAGGTGTCATAGTTAGATAATAACCAGTGATTCATTTACTTGACTACCTTTTGATCTCTCCAACTCTGAATATCCATTAAATAGTTGTATATCTTTGATGATGTCCTTTTGATTCTAAACTTCATATTGGGAGATGTGTTGGTAACAGAGTCGACATGTCTTGGTCGGGGATTGATACATTTGGGATCAGGATCTAAGTCCTTTGGAGTCAGGGATGGATGAGTATAATGCTCTACCATACTCAGGCCCACACTTGGGTTGGTCATGTAGATTCATGCATGATCAAGTTAGTAATGGGGAATAATCTCCTACAAAGATTAAGCATGCTAACTAATGATTATTCAAGTGGCATTTTGTGCAAGGAGCACCCTCTTTTGGTCTTGGAAAGGCGACCAGTGGCTGCATGTGGTAATGTGATTCATTGAATAGAGCATGCTGTGTGCACAAGTGGCTGGGGGTGTGCCAGGGTACTTACAGGTGTTTTGGTGACCCTAATGGATTGAAGTCTTGGCTAAGAAAGTATTTGTGGTTGCAGGCTAGTTGCCCAAGGTGAATTGACACCTTCTTTAAGAGTTGTAGTTAAACTCATTTAGAGAATAAGGTCTCCCTTTTTGTTATCATTATACCAATAATCCTGATTATGATGCACATTATCGGTCTAACATTTTGATAGAGTTGTCATCTGATAAATGCTTTATAAATAGACGTACATACACATTCCTTATGCTTCATGCTAGTAGATGGTCAATAATTTTGGTTTAGACTTTTGTTACTTTAGTTATCTTAGTAATGCATTATGAATACAGTTATACTAACAGTGTCTCGCTGCTTATCTCTATTTTTCCATACTTTGACATTTGTCTAACCCATACTCTCCCACTTGGGCTGCGACATATTCTTTCATGTTGCAGATTATATTAATTGTAGGACCTTTCCTTGTGGAAGACTCATCTTGAAAAGATCCTGAAGGGTGTCAAGAATGAAAGGCGGATCAAGCTTAATTTTAAACTCATGTATCATTTTTATATTGATACAGGAGATAATACCTTTTGTAAGGGTGTAATATTTTGATATAAAATATTGCTTATCTCACTCTTGTGCTTTGATTCTTGGTGCCATATTAACGGCTCAGATTTATCTACTTGATTTTCAAAGGAAGAAAATCATGTGGTTGAATCGAGGACATTACAAACCTTCCCCATCACATTGGGGTAATAGAGTCACACAAAATATATAAGCATGATTTTCGAATTACAACATAATGGGAACTCATAATAAAAGTTGAATTGCTTAAAAAACTTGTCGAATAAATGTTGGTTTTGCAAATTGCTTATTACTCTTTTGAATATAAGTCTTGCCAAGTATACTATTTTGTTATAAATCACTTTGCTTGATTTTGATAGCGTACTGTGCAATTGCATGATTTTGTCTTGATTTTCTTGATTTTATGCAATTCCAATGGAATACTAAATAAGATCGCTTCCACACTCATACAGTCTGATGACAAGGATAAATTGAATATATCTTCATATTGGGTTAGTTTGTTCTTTCAATATCCAATTTTTGAGTTATTATTTCTTATTGTATATGCCAGTGTGATAGATCATATTGGGCCACTCACGGACGAGAGCTTCAATCCTCTTACTACTGTCTAGGCAGTAGGATTGGGATTGGGGTAAGAACGGTTATGTGACATCATTTGTTGCATAATGGCCATCGTGGTACCCCATATCAATTGAGCCGCGTAGGATTTCCTATCACAAAAAATCCACCTGATGTCTTTTCATGTTTATTAGGGATATTGTATAATGGCTTTGCCATCTTATCTGTATTCCTTCTACTATTTTTACCATTTCTTAAATATTTTTATTCTCCTCTATTTGTACTACTACCTTTTCTTATCCTCCTCTTTAGTGCTTCTACTTTGTGGCAGAAACCAATCAACCAACTAGGTACAGTTGGGGCACATGAGGAAGCAAGAAACCTACTAGAACCGACATGCTACAAAATATATCAACATTCACGGATACATCAATTTTGGATAGAGTTCTAGCTAGACTAGGGATAAAGTAGGGGCAAGAAAATGACTAGAATATCAACACAAAGCATATTATGGCACGCTACAAACAAAATAGTTGCATGATCAAATCACCCTTACTAGGCACATGTTTCATTATGCATTGCTACATATTTCAGTAGGAGGTTGTTGTCATTAATGAATCCACATTTGGATCATATATAAGTAGCATGAGATTTTCAATTTTTAGTCCCAAATGTTAGGATGAGAGACATACCTCCATGTTCTCACCTCGTGATGTCAATGATGACTCCTCTATAGTGTGAATGTTGCAGTCAATCAGCACATACATCAAAATTAAAAAGGTAAGTTAGACTTTATGTGAATATATTTATCTACCTACTACATGAACTTTTAGTTAGCGATTTTAAATTTGCAGTAAAAGCAAGCTACATAATGAACCTGAATAAAACAATACCAAAACTCCCCCATAGATTTTTCTTTGCCTTTCTTGAACCATATAATGTTTTTATTAGGCTCTGTGGAAGAATGGTCCTCTTCTTGGGAAGCAAACACATATGGAAACATCATAAAACAGGGATAGAGTAGAGAAAAAGGATGGTATTTTCAATTCTTAGGGACAATTAAAGCCTCACCAACACTTGCCAGAAATATTTCCTCTTCAATTATGTGCATCCTCATTTTTTTGTTGCAATTCACTTTCTTTAGCTTTTTGATAGTTCGGTTTCTCATCATTGTGATTCCATTGGGTAAGTTCTTTAGATACCAGGGTGCCATTTATTTTCAGGGAATATTATCCTCTACAAAGACGACAATGTATGGTCACAATAAGAGTTACCAAGATATTTATGGCTGTATAAACATTAGCACTTGCATTGAGAGTAATTTTAGTTAGACTAGACCAAAATTCTTGGAAAATTCCTACACTCCTTAGATACACACACATAATCTCATACTGAATATTGATCACTTAATCTCTGCTACCTCAGGAATAATGAAAGCCCACAAGAAAAAAGTAAAATCAGAGAGCCTATTAACATGTAAGAATACTCACAATTATGATAACCTTTAACAAGCCATTGTGGGATTAAGGACATCAATAAGAAAGAACATGATGTTATGTCTCAGGAATAAGGGAAAGAGTGAGACATGAAAATAGATATCTAGATGAGAACAGAAGCATGCATCGTCTACTGATTATACAAGGGAACGACATCAACTAATTTTTGGTGTAGGTATGATCACTGAAAAATATTAAGAGAGTTCATTCATAAGAATTTAAGGAAGAGTTCATATAAGCAGGTTTGGGAATAGACAATGCTAACCTATTATTTATGATAGGCAGGTTGTATCCCAAAGATGCAAGAAATGCCAATGTCTTTAAATATCTTGTAAAGGGAATTGAATCTAGCGATCCATGAGTGATTACAATCAGAGGATTGTAGGGGTGTATTTTTTTATGATACTCTTGCAGATCATTTGCTTAAAAATCCTTAGAGACCAATATGGATTTATATGTCCTGGCACCTTCTAACAATAAACATCAGTTACAAATATTAACAACACCTGGTAAACTAAGTAATAAAGTTTATAGATTAGATAGTACAAAATATGCATAACAGATCAGATCCAATAGAACACAATTCCCTGTGAGTCTGTATGGAATGTATCAACAATGATATTTGAAATTTGGAAATTCCCTATGAGTCAATAAATGCATAAAGAAATCAAAGACATCAACAAACTGTGATTGCGAAAGCCTAGAGAGAGTCTTTAGCACCGATTATATTTGTTTCACATACATCCACAATACATTTAACCTCAAATACATGATCTATATAATAAACATATTACGAGATAGATGTATTTATCCATCTTTGATGCAATGAGTACTTACCTACTGTAGAGATCAAAGCCAAGGACAAACAGAGATGGTAATATCACTATAGTGAAGATGATTTAAGAAGGAAGGAAAATAGATTGCTACACTGAAGATGATCAGAGAGATATTAGAGTTGACCATTACCAAAGGGAGATGAGTGGTCATTGAGGTACGATGGGCTTGAGGTAGTGGCTTTAGGGCTTGCAACACGTCTAGGGTGATGACTGGAGCCTCTTAGTAGAAGAGTGAGTAGTTTCTCCCTCGGGTTGCTGGGCGGAGCCACTGAGAAGAAGAGCAGCCCCTAAGGCTGCTGGATGAATGTGTTGAGAAGAGAAGGGTGGTGCTAAATGAGAAGACGAAGGCATGAAGTTTGAGGATAGGAGAAGCGTCTAGGTCATGGATGGGGAGGGGCTGTGTAGGGTGAAATGGGGGGAGGGGAAGATGCATAATTGGGGAGGAAGAGAGAATGAGCGCGCAGGAGATAATTGTGCGAGGGAAGTGAAATTTCAATTGATGACAGAGAAGGTGGAGAGGTCAGTGAGTTTTAAAGTCTAATTAATATAATTAACTATAGTAATTTACTTAGAATATTAAAGTTTGTAAACAAAAGTGCTTCAACTACATATAATATATATGTAATTAGAATAATTGCAGTTAAATAATATATTTTTTGTAGTGAATGTTTTCTATTTTAGAAAGTTCTTCTTCTATTATTTCTTCGAATTAATTTTTGTTAATTTTCTTAGATCCTCTGTTTGGGCATTTTTTGGCATAGTGCCCTTTTTCCTGACATATATATCATTTACATTCTTTTGGGTTCTTCACATTTTTATTATAATTCCTCTTTCTTCTGTAATATTTTTTCTTTGGTTTTGGTTTACAACCAAACATTTTTCTCTTTTTTAAACTTATATTTATTTCTTCTATTATACCTCATTGGCTCACATCCTATGGTTATTGGATGAGTCAATTGTGAACATCAAAGTCCTTGTTTTACAACTTTATTTATTTTTCTGCTTAGTGTGGCTTCTGCACACCATTCTTCTAATTTCATTCCTAGAAATTCTATTCTTCCTCCTAATGTATTTTCTCATTGTCCTATATATTGGGGGTATAATTGCATGGCTTTAAATCTCCAAGGGCCAGGTACCTTTGTATAAAATAAATTTAATAGGCTTTTGTTCATTACATGTCTTTGTCAGTTCTATCATATATTTTATAGAAATATTCCTGAAATTTACATATATAGTAATCTATGCGGCACATGTCACAACCTTTAGATTATATAATAGAAATGTAAATCTTTGTTTTTCTTTTTCTTTCTCTAAATCTCTGTTTGTATTCCATGTTTCTCCTAAAAATTCTCTACGTAATTCATTTTCGTAATTATTTACTACTTGGGCTAAGGTGGTTGCTATTCCTTTTATTTCTTCTTTGTCATTGTCAATAATCCAATCCACCAATCTGCTATGATTCCCTGAAAGGTTAAATGACAAAATCAGACATTTACAAAGAACATCAAGTTTAAGAATTCTAGTAGATAATAGAAATGCTAGAAATTATAAAATATATATAAAAATATTTAAATGGACATGAATGGAATATGACTACAATATTAATAGATTCAGGAACAGGATCTTCATTTATCCAATAGGGAATGATACCTTATATAGAAAAAAACTGCCATAGGATCACCCTATGCATATACAAATTTTGATGGACAAGAATATATATATATATATATATATATATATATATATATGATTATGTCGTCTTTGATCAAATACGTATATGAGAGCAATTTAAATATTCACATCGTACATAATAAATAAATGATAAAGCCAAAAATCCAACCATATCAATTATCCTAAAACATAGTAAGTTGACATGGCTCTGATACTACTGTTGGGAAATACATGCATATCCATACTCCCATAACAACAAGATCACGTCAACTACTATGAAATAGGAAGGATGGTTTTAGCAAGTTATACCTTGACCTAGAGCAAGTCGAGGGAAAAAACTATCTTCTTTGCAACTAGTGACTTGTTACTCTTGGGCAGTGGTTGTGTAGCTCCTGGTCTTCACCATGAACAATTGTCGTTGCAACCTCTACATCGATGTTGGTGGTCTCACCATGGACTGTAGGTTAACTTTTCTCTCCGAGCAGCAACCCAGTGACTTTTCCTCTAGAGTAGTCCACACGAGCTAACTAGAAATCCTATATTTCACCAAGAATGGACATGAAAGAGTTGTCCCTCATGTTGGTGTTATAGTCACCAATCAACTCTCCCACAATGACAACTATAAGTTGTTTTTTCCCTTTGTCTATCCCTCCATGTTAGGTAAGACTTGCCTGGTCTCTCTTGGCCAACCACAATAAGAGAGGACAAAAATTATTAGAGGAACTAAATCTCAATTATCTGTGTTGTGTCTTGGGAAGCCCTCAGTACCTCTCTTTTTATAGGTGGGGTTTGGGCCAGGGTTCCCAATCTTTACGATATTGCGTTGGAGTGGAATGGACCAAAAGTACTTGAACTTACACAACTTGTGAGACCCCAAATGATCATCTAGCACACCCAGACGGTCGTTTGTTGTGCAAGACGGTCCTCTTGCATTGCTTTCCCAATTGGATATGAATTTGGTAATTTTGATCCCAATTAATATCTCAAATTAATTTCCTTCTACCCCAAGTAAAGTACAATCAAAACTATTTGGGAAGCATCATTAACTTTCATTTGGCCCAATCGAGCCGTCTCAACTGGGTGAGATTCCCGTCTCACTCACCCAAATGACCGTCTGGTGAGTCTGATATGAGTCGGTCTGTTCAATCACATTGAACTGATAAGTTCAAGAGCATAACTTAACAAATTTGAACATTGATTACCCTAACCACCCAAATGGTAGTATCAACACTTGAGACACATGTGTGACATGTGCAAACAGCCATCTCAACACTTGAGATGCATGTCTGACATGTCCAAATAGTCGTCTCACTCACTGAGATGGTCGTTTGGCATACCAGTCAGCCAATCAGTCAATTTGTTTTGTGATTTGAATACTTAAACACTTTAGTAATCAATCCAATTGTCATTCAAGATCAAACTCCTCTTATATATAAGTTTTTATGTGTCTGACCCTATAGGTCCCATATCATGTTGGCAGTGAATGTCCATAACTATCTTATGACATCACAAGCAAGGAGTGGTTCCTAGTCTCACATCAATGCTACCCAAGTGAATGGAAAGTTGGAGAACAACTTCAACCTAAATTATATGTAAGGTGTTGCAATGATTTTATAATTCCTTTTTCATTGATATCCAGGATGAACTTGAGGTATGGAAGGTCATCCTCTTCAATGTTCAATCTATGTTCCTTGAACCAAGAGCAGACTGTCTGAGATAATGTGACCTCAATATTATATATTGATTCACATGTGCATGATCATATGTTTCTTAGTCTTTCTTATCAAGATGACATGAAATCATATTCCAGTAGGAGGGACAAATCTCATATCTATCACTCACATACTATCCTCATGTGTCAAAGTAACCAATCATCACCATTATAACAACTCACATTTTAGGACTACATTTGATGATCTCAAATCATACCCAACGACATGCTGATGAGTGTAGTGACACTACTATAGAAAATGCTTTTTACAATGAGAAAACACCACAGTTTTGTTGGTTGTGTTGTAGTTAGCATATGTTTTACAACAAGTATATTTGTATGTTGTGAATTATATATTTTATACAACACAAGTTATATACAACGAGCCAAACTTGTTGTAGTATATGTGATACTACAACATGTGCTAAACTGTTGTAATAGACTGTAATATCACAACATACTCAAACCCGTTGTAAAAGACCATAATTAGACAACATGTTCTAACTCGTTGTAATAGTCCTGTATGCTAACTTGTTGTACTAGATCATCATTACACAACATACTCTAAACCGTTGTAAAAGATCATAATTACAAAACATGCTCTAACCCGTTGTAATAGTCAGGTATGTTAACCCGTTGTAATAGACCATAATTACACAACATACTCTAACCCGTTGTAAAAGATCATAATTACACAACATGCTCCACCTGTTGTAATAGTCACATATGTTAACCTGTTGTAATAAACCATCATTGCACAACATACTATAACCCATTGTAGTATACTATAATTATACAACATGCTTTCACCTATTGTAATAGTTACCCGTTGTAATAGATCACAATCACACAACAGGTTTGCACATCATTTGTTGTATATGTACAACAAAGAATATATGTGTTGCATAAAATGAAACTGGTTCAGTGGTTTGAGATGTGCCTTACTTTCAAGTGGTCTTAAGTTCGAAACCTTGTGTCTAGATGTATTATCCTTTTGTCTCAACATGTTATATACAACACCCCAATTACAACAGGTGTGTTCAATGAACTACAACATGTATTAACTATTGTATAAAATACATATATTACAATATGTGCAACACCTGTTGTATAAAGAACCCCCCATAAGACCATGTGATCTAATACAACAATTGACACCCATTGTAAAATGGAAAAATGAAGTGTTGTAAAAACCATTTTTTGTAGTAGTTTGATTTCAAGTCTAAGAATAAAAATCATCAACATCACTATGAGATATGACTTAGACCACCACAACCATGTATCACTCTCTAGTTGGGTCAGTCTAATACACTATTCCCTAACATGTATCTATGTGCTTGGTTTGATATTTCCATATCATGACTTAGTGAGACCTAGTCGTCAACCAACTCACACTCTAGTATTATGATTTATTCGTGTCTATCTACCTTCAACAGTAACAACCAACTAGGGAAATAATGATAATATGTATATGAACTCTTAACATCATTATGATCTAATTTGCATTGGTTTTTTACTTAAGACATACTTGATTGAGTAATATTATTCTGTATACATTCAAAGTGTTTTCGTTGTTATCTTGTAACTTAATGAAATATAATGAATTGGAAGCTTGTCTTTATGAGTATTAATCAAATATTTTATGGTATGTGCCATGTCATTCATCATATGATTTTCTGTACAGGCATACCTTACTAACTAACTCCCACTTGCACTTAGAGCCACTCACCGATGGATACCACCCTCAGTGACCTAAGCATGACCAATGTGCTTCTGAAGTGCTAGTGTTGATTTAATAGACTAGAAACACTTTGCTTATAGTCATTATATTGCATGTTCCTAATATCTTCACTATACAATTTCTCGTACGAGACAGAACTATCGTAATATGGTATCTGATATTCCTTGCCTAACAATTAGCTTCATTATTGCCACAGTATGACTATTGGGTCATGAATGGTCAGAACATCTATAAGTTCATTAGAAGAACTTTTAGAACCATAAAGTATCACTTTGTGTTCACAACACAAGTATACTTGACCTCTTATTGTAGAATAGAATTAATGGCTATTAGTTCGGAACCCTTCCAACTAGCAACATCCTTTTTCTCTTCAAAATCAAAATATTTTTATTTTTGATCACTTTGTCATTACAGAAGATTTTATTATTGTAACCCTTTACGTCCAACTCTTCATTTTATTGCTATCATCATTGAATATAAATCTTATGACCATTGTCACTTATCAAGCACTAATGGATATCTTTAATGACTTTCCAATAAGCCTTATTGGTGTTTGTTATCATCTTTTCATGTTCAATACATACAAGATCATATGGGAGAAGCACATTCACTGCATTCAGTATATATTCACTATTGGGATGGCCCATGGAATCCTATTTATGATATTTTATTTCTTCTTAATAAGTTGGAATATAGGTTTTATGAGAGACTAATCCAAATTATCTCTCACTAAATCCTTCCCGTGTTGAACTTTTTCAACACTTTGCTATTGTATGTGCTCAAACATTCATTGTGAAACATTCAAGAACTAACTCGTAGATCTTGGTTTTTTTATCCCATAAGATGTTTCTTTTATCCTACATTGCTTAAGGGGTTTTTGTGCCAGATCTCAATATTCATAATATTGAGAATTTATTCCTCATCATATGTGGGATATTCACATATCCTACCATTAAATCTTTTGTAATCTCATATTTTATCTTTTATCTTGATTCAAGTCAATATCTCTGACTATCTTGTCAAAATAAAAGATCCCATTTTTGAGATGCTTTTCTTGATCCCAGATTGAACTTTGTACTCTAGGTTGTGTCACGTACACATCCTATGATGTTTCCCTTAGGGAATCTGATTTTAATATTCATATGCTAAATCTCTTGGTCTATTTTAACTACAACAACAAGCTTGACAATTGGTAAAGGAATTTCTGTCATGTTCAGCAACTTGAACTAATTTGAAAGACTATTCAACTAATTTGTCCTTTTATGTTATCCATTTTGGTCTTTACCTAAAGACTTGTACCTTTTAGGTGTTATCCTTTAAGGTGGTGCTATCAAGGTCCTATCTTGTTAGATTACATGGAACACATATTACTCAGATTATGGTGCTTAATAGTTTCTAGTTTATTAGTTGACTCATCCTTCTATGACCAACCCATCTAAATCGTTGGATTCTCAATCCTTCAATCTTACATTTTTCTACTGGAATTATTATATTCTGTGGTGAACGTGAGATTCCATAACAACTTGTGATTCTCTTTGCTCTCATTGTACCTCTTTGTTGACCTCTAACATTTCAAGTTTTAATTTTACTTCCACTGGTTCTTTAGGAACTCAATTATTCTATCAACAAAACACTATTGTTATTGGATTGGGATTAATAGTAATCTTCAATAACAATGGTTTATGGATAAACCTCCTTGAAGAGACAACTTTCTCAGTGTAGGTTTTAATCCCTTAGACATATTGGGACATCCTCATATAAATCATTCATTTGGTACATGATTTAATGTTAGGTAAACAATTATGAGGGTATAAGATGATTAAATTAATTGATAATTATATCATGACTCATCATGGTTTAATTTCTTCATTTTGACACATTATCATGCTCACATGGATTTGACTTGTGATACATTATCAAAGTTTTTGCTTTATAGGTACTCAAGGTATTCATGTGGAGTATTTAAACATTTGATCTCGTCAGAGTTTTCTAATACTTTCATGAAAGTTATACTTCATTTATTATCTTCTTGAACACTTCAAGAGATTAATGCTTCCTTTTAATTGGTACATATCATCATAGTACTAGTAAATGGTATGAAGTAATTAGCATTCATTCCATAAGATCTTCATGAAAAACATGTATGAGGTCTACTGGATGACTTATCCTCCCACTACATCTAGTGAAGGTGACATGTCACTTTGTGTGTAAACAAGACTTTTCATGTTTCCTTAGGTTCAATAACCAAGGGAATGTTGATCAATATCAATATTAGGTTCAATAACCAAGGGAATCTAGATCAACATCAATATGTATTCTAGGCACGCACCTCTCATATTCATACAAGACGTCTAATGTAAATGATAGTGTTGAGTTATCAATTACAATCCTTTAGTATAAATATTATAAACATTCATATTGCAATATGATCATATTCTTGAAATATGTTTTGTCCTTCTATGAGGGTTTTACTTCTTGTCGGGTCTTGCACAACAATATGTCAGATCTCTTATCTGTCATCATATACTAATATGAAAAAGTAATCAAATTTATCTTATATTGTTTATACCTGAAACGGAGGCCTTAATGTCATCATTCTTCTTTTTTAGTTCCTCTAATTAGAGTGTGCAATTTCTCTTCCGATGTCCAAGATGGTGACAATGGTGACAATCGTCTCTTTGTTTTTTTTACTCTACCTTTTTCTTTGAGATCTGAAGACTTGGGATTCTGGCTAACTTTAGAACCTCTCTTAGCATTGCCTTTGCCTTTGCCTTTAGACTTCCCCTTGGTCTTGTTGATCATCATCACAAACTTGGGCATGTCTTTCTGGATTTGTGTATCAGCTGTTCTCAACATGCCCAGCAACTCTGTCAATGTCTTGTCAAAGTCGTTCATGTTGTAGTTCATGAAAAACTGAGAATATGACTCTGGTAGGGACTGCAAAATCACCCCAATAGCCAACTCTTGGCCTAAATGGAATCTAGTCTAGCTAAGTTTTCCACATACCAAATGAGCTTGAGTACATGAGGGCCTACTGGATCTCCTCGTACCATGTTGCACATAAACAACTTCTAGGAGACATCGTATCTCTCCTGTCTTATCTGATCGTAATACATGTTCTTGAGATGAGTGACCATCTAAATAACCCCATGTTGTGATGCTTCCTTTAAAACTCATGGTTCATCGAGCATAGAATAAGACAATTGACTTCCATAACATCTTCAATATGTTTCTTATAAGCATCCTTGTCATCCCTACGGCCATTTTGAGCTGGTTCCTCTGGTTCTGGCATTTTGAGGACATAGAGCTTGCGATCCAATGTGAGAATATTTCTCGGTGTCCTGAACAAGTCGTTGAAGTTTTTCTCAATAAGTTTGTCCTCAAGAACCGATCACAGAGAAAAGTGATTGTTTGTTGTTGCCATTTGGTTCTACAAAAGAATTTGCAATTTTATCAAAAACTCATTTTTGTTTGATTTCATTTGATTAAAATTTGGTCAATAATAATTAGGTCTTGAATTCATTATCGTTCTCATTATTTTGTTCAAATTGACAACCCCCAAATATCAATTTGAAAAATTGCAACGAATAATTTTCTAATGAGCCAAGATCCATATTTCGTCAAATTTTGAGTTGGCTTTTGGCGATCGCCCACAACTTGATTATTTAGGTAGGCCATCATGGGTATTGTATCACATGCAACTCTTGGATAGATGATATGTGCATCTCCTTGCCATGATCATCTCCATACTTCTGGGCTTGGGCTCTCGAAGTCACTAGTTAAGCCTGACCCAATAGCCAATACGATAGATACACACCATGTTTTGTGAAAATCTACATATCTAACATCACACTTCCACGAAAAAGATGGTGCACCATGATTTATGTAAATATATGCTTGGTCGATCAAACTTTTCATGTGTATTGTTATTAGAAAGTATTTGATTGAGGGGTTATATATATATATATATATATATATATATATATATATATATATATATACACTATCATCATCAATCATACTAAGCATGATTGTCTTTCCACTCGTTTCCGTCCTTTCATGTTCCCACAATTTTTTAAACTCTATCGTGGCAAGCGTCTATTGTTTGTACCTTTGCCCTTCTCAAAATACATATTTACTTGGCCCACCAGTTATGTATCTAAAAAAAGGGTTTAGGGTTTCTAACTCAACAAAATTAATCATCGTTCGAGTCTTCTTTACGGGCACATATATCTTCTTCGTCACGGCCACATATAACTTCTTGCTAGAACATCTTGTCTGGTACTATGTAGAGGTTATATTGTTTGATTTAATGTATCAAAGTAGAGCATGATCTAGCAATGAATATTTTGATTGTAGGAAAGGAACACCGTCCTTATCATATATATATTACATCCCTTCCACATCGGCTGGCCATGCGACGCGAAGATGTTGTAGAGTCGGCCCTGATCGTGTATATACCCCCGGCCATCCATGACGGACATACGACAAGAAGGCGTTGTTGAAGGTGCTTGCGCGCGCGGTACGTTGTTCAAGATGATTGCATGTTACATTCTGGATTAACAGTATATTACTGGTTGTAATGCAATGGGAAATAGATTTACTCAAGTGTAGATTCAAGTTGGATATGAAGGTTTGCGATAATTTATGCAATTCAAGGATAAACTGATGCAGCTTGTCCGACTTCTGCCAGAAAAGCAAAGTGCTTGTGTGGCAAATCTTCCAGAAAGTGCAGCAGTTCAACATAAGGGAGATCAATTGCGTTAGGAATCCAGATGATCATTGATCATGGTCGAAGAGGTCAGCACAGATTGATGTCTGTATCAAAGTATCGGCTTGAAGAATTGAAAAATAGGCTATATTCGCTGAAGTATGAGTAAAGGTAATGTTTTTTTTCTTTTTTGAAGGTAACCACTACCATTATATTGAGAAAAGCCATACGACATCTACAAATATTAGAGATCCATACAAACTTAGTAACTCAGAAAAAGGAAGTACAGTGTTGTAGTACAAGAGAGATCGGATAGAGGTAATACACTTCTGCCTGAATTCCTCCCCAACTCACTGGACAAAGTAGCTTTTAAACAAAATTCTTCCACGATCATGGGTGATACTTGCATCAACACAACACCAAATACTGAGCCCCGAGCTTACAGAGCAAAAAACCTGATATCCACCACCAAGCTTCCCGCAACAGAAAAGAAGAACAACACTACTAACTACAAGCAAAAGGACACTAAGAAAAGCCTCAACCTTAAAAGAAGACAGACCTAAAACCATGGCAACACAAACTTGATAAGAACACAACAGAAGAAAAAAGACACACAGATAGAAGGCACCCTGAACGCAGGCGAGGGAAACCAGAAAAGCCCCGCTAGCGCTGTCCAACCGGAGCAGAGAAAAGTTAAAGAAAAGAAAAGGAGGGAGGGAATGATCGGGGAACCCCCACCTCGGCCAAACCATAACGTCCTTCCCCCTACTCAAGACAGAGAAAGAGTAGCCAAAGGGACAGGCATCGTAGATGAAAGCCTTCATCAAACAACCCAGATCCCCGAAGATCCACCCACCCTTAAGGACCAACGATACTGGCAAAAACGGAAACACGCCAGGCCAAGGGGAGCCGTGACAGAGAACAAGCACAAACAAAACTAAACGGTTGTGAAAAGCCACAACCCAACACAGACAACCTACAACGGAAGACAAAGGAGGAAGAGGGAAAAAACCGCCTCCAGCAGAAAACGATAGCAGGACACCAGCAGCAGCTTCACATATCAGCCTCTAGACAGAAACAGAGCTCGGCCGCCGAAGAGATGGCCAAGGCCACCACCGTCAGCCAGAAACGCCCAAGACCAGATCAAATCTGAACCCACTGCACGAGGGTGAAGACGAGAAGTTAGGAATGGCACCAGGCTGGACGAGGACGAGAACCTGGGGGAGAGGTGGAGATCACGATCCTCCGGACCCCCTCCCCCAAGTCGGAGCGCTGCGCGACGGGAGCCCTAAATCGCTTCCCCGGTCTCCAGAGCACGACGGGAAGGTTTCTTGAGTAAAGGTAATGTTATTCAGTCCCTACGTGTTGTTTCTTATTTACCCTCATTTAGTCATGATTGTCAGTCAGAGTAAAACAAATCACTTGATTGAAATCGGATTACTCTTTCCTTTATTGCATTCATGTTTTATTTCACTTGTTTACTAAGAAAGCAGAAGGGGTCGATATTGATAGATGCCAAATCGATGAAGGCATTGCTTAGAGGTGGTTATGCTGAATAGGGAGAGAGGTTTTCTTTAGTACTATAAGGTGAAAATTTCACAGGATCAGCGCCACAACGTGGAAATCGCTGTGGGGTTTCGAATGTTCTTGGTGTGACTACCCATTCTTCCGGTAAAACGCAAGTATGAGTCCTGTTGATTTTGATGTTTCTACCCATTCTCTTGTAACATGGATATTTCAATTGCCTCCCACAAGCTGTCCTTAAAGGCCATGCAGCAAAGGAAGCGAACTCTAGAAAAGATGTTCTTCCGAAGCATGTGAAACTTGTTGCATGCTGGAGTTGTAGAAGCAAGATACCCACAGTAGGAGAGTCTGCAGTGAGAGCCGTAATGCCCAACTACCGCTTGAAACCTTCTGTAAACCTAGGATGCACCAAGTTCATAATGTGGATCATGTCATTACGAAAGGGTGATTGTCAAATGTTGAAGTGTAAATCGACTGGGTAATCCTTTCTCCTCAAATAGTTCTCCTTTTAAAGAAATATTAGCCAACGAAACCCTGTCCTTGGCTGGAATTTGCATCTTATAAAATTGGTTCCTCCATTTTGCTATGTTACCATAACTACGTATAAAGAAGAAGTTACATACTTTACATTATTAAGTACATTGGTTTTAAAAGTAGGACGATGTAACTTAGTTGAAATTAATGTTTGCGATTAACATATAAAAACATGATCAAATCGCAGAATTGTTTTGCACTACATGGGTTCCTTTATATATACAAACCTATCGAGTTATCAACAACAAAGCAATATATATGGTTCATATAGTTGAATTGTATACCACGATTCCCAAAATTGTAGAAACGTATGCCCGTCACTTCAGTCATTGAGGAAAAAGACTAATCCTTTGCCATACATGAATTTCATTTTGTTGCACTAGTTATTGAAATTTGGTGACTACGTATCTAGCATAAGGACAACAAATCTTGACCATTTATCACATAAACATTTTGTCTATTTAGTTGCTAAACTTGGAAGGCAGTTGTCCACCCATATAAATTTTCTTAATATCGAAGAAACCGCTCCTAAGGAAGCACACTTAATGACCCACTGCAAGGATAAAAACCCCAAGATCCGAGCGTCCTACATACCTGAAAACCATTTAAAGGGTCCCACTTATGTAGCGTTTGGCAACGCGATTATATTTATCATCGGTGGCCCATCACAGATGACTCATCGCAATAATTTCTCATGGTGAGAAATGAGTGGCCGGTAGAGTTTGCCGATCGTTCCAGACAGAAATTAGAATGTAATGACAGTGGTGAGCAACAGTGTGTTTGGTAACACGATTGATAGTGATTGACCCGCTGCCCGTGATTGTCCATCGCTGCCCGAACAATTGTCACCACTTTGTCAAACGAATCATTAGGGAAAATCCTACGACCTTTCATATTGGTTTACCGAGCCACACCACCTATGTGGCTCCTCACTGATCATATACATTAATTTAAATTTTATATGTTAGCATAGGTTTTATTCTTGATTACTTACTAAGGTATTAAGTAGAAACTTTTTACGCATATAATGAGCTACATGCCTTTATTTTTGTGTTTAAACTTTATATTTTACTATTTTATAGAACTTACCAATCTATAGACGATTACAAATCACATTTTTTTAAATTAAATGATTTGACGTCTATTCAATGACTTGTTTCCAAGGTAAAAAGCTATATGAGCTACTATCGTTTATGGATGGTTCAACACAAACTTATAGAGGTGTTTTATATTATGTCATATATGTGTTAATATAAGTTGTTTCTTTCGTTCTTGAGAACTTATTTATCAATTTGGGCAATATCCGAAGAGTTGAAATTTCATTTGATTCACATATTTAGTGTAACAATATTGACAAAAGAAATATTTGTAAGTGTACCTTAAAATGGCCACCGCCCATGTTACTTTTGTAAACTCATTCAAATGCGCAACTCTAAAATGCCATTGATTGTGTTGTAATGATAGTGTGGTCATATGAAATACTTCATAAGAAACTACAAAGTTGAAATATACATATAATACGTATACGCGATCAAATAAAGATGTATGGGATCTACATAGAAAATTGACTACATCCGTGATGGTTTCGGGTCATGTTATTTATTATATACAGTTCATGCCAATTGAGTCAAATCAAATGCTGACTTATTGTATTCGGTACATACCTGTTATGCTATGTCCGCTAAAAATGAGTATCCACTTGTTTATTTACTCACACAACAATGTTATTTTGGTAGGATTATTGTTTAGTGTCTTTCATTTAGCATCATATTCTATGGTCACATGTATTTAACGGTGATTCGAGAAAGATGTCAATGACACAACCTTCAGTTGTGTCATTGTGGATCAGTATGAGATGGCATTGATACAAAACTTAAGGGATTCACACATGATAACAAGGAAAAGATAATCTAAGAACTTATTAATAGAAAAGGATATCATTTATATGTACTTTCTCATTAGTCATATGTAAAAAAATATTAGTGTGGTTGAGTTAATCATATATCCATTGTGTATTTTAGTTTAAGAGTGTGAATTCCTTTATTAACACAAAGTCAACTAATCTACTTACTTTATACTTCACAAGAGAAATTCCACCTATAGAAAAATGTTGTGGGTATTCAAAATAGGTGGGGTGATTAACATTTTACCTATAATAATATACTTCATCATACTACTCAATTTGTTCTTTATGATCCATGCAACTATTTATTTTATATTTTTAACTACAAGGAATTTTACTTTAGGCTACCGAAAACAAATAACAATCACAAATAACCATTAAGAACAATTAGTTGATGATGAAGACACACAAGAATCATAGTTATATAAGCAAAATCAATTTCTCACAACTTTCCTTGGCATAAAATGATTTTAAAATATAAGTTATGGTTATGATAATTCAGAAGCCTTTTGCAAAAAGATACGTGTTGATCCATTTCAAACACTTGTTTATAATTTAGTTAATAAAATTGTTAATTCTCTTAGTAAAATAATAATCTTATATGATTGATATCACTACTCAAGAACACATCTATCTCTATTTTTGAATTTGATGAGTTTCTTTAATTTATAATTAGGTAAAATTCAAGGAAAATGTTTAAATAGTCTAAATTCGTAAATTTTATCATGTTGTAAAGAAAATATATTCATATTCAGAGTTTTATGCTATTATCAAAATGAAAATAAGATATTTGAGATGTTATATCATGGAATTTTTAGTTTATTACTATAGCTTTTTTTGCTTTTATTAATGCCAATAAATTATCTAGATTTCACATCCTTTTTTAAATGCTTTTGGAAATTATTTAATTTACAAATGCCACTCCTACTTCTTATCCTCCAAACAAATCAGAATAATTCTTTAACTAAAAAATCCATTAGATAATATAATTTGTTGTTTACATGTAACTAAAACCACCTTAATAACTTTTATAATATAGAGGATTTATTAGTAAGTTTTTAATTTCAACCTAATTTTATTAGTCAATTGGGTTGATATGAACCCAACATTGTGTAATAAATTTGGTGTATCACTTTTTCCACTTGACTATATGTTTAATGTTCAACCTGCTTTTTTATGGTCTCAATCATAAACCCTAAGGTAGCCAAATTCCTCACTATTAAATGTTCAAGTTAGATAAAATATCACTATCATTATAGAATCACCATGAAGTTGTAGAGCTCTTATAGTACTGTAGGATAGTACTTATTCCAAAATCAAATATTTTCTCAACTTAATTAGAAATACGACTTGCATATACTTGAACTTAACATGAATGAACAAGTTTTTACTTTTTTCGTACTCATAAAGTTTCTATTTGACATGCTATTTGATGTTCCCATTTAAACGGATTCCATTTTAGAAGAATTATATCATCCCTAAGTTTGATCTTATTATGAAGCAAATAGTTTACTAATGTA
Organism: Alisma plantago-aquatica; assembly: GCA_963693085.1. Taxonomy (NCBI): domain Eukaryota; kingdom Viridiplantae; phylum Streptophyta; class Magnoliopsida; order Alismatales; family Alismataceae; genus Alisma; species Alisma plantago-aquatica. The sequence continues at coordinate 502,214,648 of OY856410.1, read as the reverse complement.
AGGAGGGAAAGGTCTAGAAAAATATTTTTGTATCATCTAGAACAAGGGTCAACAATAACAACTGAAATGTTCTACATTAATGTAATAAACTTTACAATATTGTATTATAATATTCTCTACTAAAATGTGAACATAAAAACTATAATATATTGGAACTAAGTAGGTTGGGACTATACAACTAACATCAAATTTATTTTAATAGACCCTATCCCCTTTTATATGGGTCATATAGAACTTTTTGGTACCTATAATTTTTTTTACTGTGTAAGAAATAGGAATATTTATTAGTAAAATATTTAATCAATGTATTATATACTGGGTCTATACGTGTAATATGTGGTTATGAATACATTTTTTCTAGAAATGGAACTTCAATAACATATCAAATGAAGGAAATGAGGGATTCTTTCATACATTTTTTTGATGTAGTAAATGTGAACATTGTTTGGATTCCACCAACCACAAAATTTAAAATATCCTTTAGTTTAAGAATTTTGAGATATTCCTTCAAATAAAAATGTATGGCCCTACATGTTATAATATGACCCAAATGTGTATGAAGATTGACATGGTCCTAGATATAATATTTTTTACTCATATATTTTGTCACATATATGGATAAAAATGTTTGTTCTTATTTTCCTTGAATTCATATGAATGTATTAGGTCACTCATTAATATCAATATTATGTTTCACACAAAATTACTTACAATACTTATGTATGGATTTTTCTTCAATTCTTCTCTAAATTGACAGGAGAACTCCTTTGATAGTTGAGTAGATATCTCAACATAATTTTTTTGAAAGGAACTAGATAAATTATTTTTGTGTTATATATTGACTTGATCTAATATGCATTGACCATCCATTTGTTTTTATAATTGTGATGTAATTTTGAAAGTTTCAGTATGAAAGTCTCCATATATGTCCTTCTATATCTTGCTTGAGTTTTATTACCTTAATATTTGATGAGCTGGTACATAATTTATGACTTATCGTACATGGAATACTATTTCTCATCAAAATAGATGCACACCAATATAAATGAAATATTGATGTCAATTTTGGTTAAATAAGATCATATGAGTCATGATTCTACCATAATTATACTAAATAAAAACATTTTGGAAAAACTAAGAGATGTATTGTTCTAAAAATTTAGTTAGAGGATAATTGAATATGAATTTCAATGTGGCATTCATTTAATTTGGTTTGCCGATGATGTATTTACATTCATTATATATTTTATAGGGATTTCTTAGGATGAGATGTTGGTACCTTTGAAGACCATGGTTGATTATCACTAAAAGAAGAAATGTTTTAGAAAGATAGAGAGGAAATTCATTGTAATAGATTCAAAAGATAATGAAATAGGAAATATTTTGTTCAAATAGGCGTCCAATGAAAAAATGAAAGATTATATATTTCAAATAAAATCACTATTTTATATGGATAACATAAATCTATTTGATATATCATTTATAATTTATTATTATACTTTAATCATACATATAATTATATACTTAACTAGCAGTAGAAAAAAAATAGATTTTTACGTGCACTTAGCATGTGCATTTACTAGTGTGTGTGTGTGTATATATATATATATATATATATATATATATATATATATATATATATATATATATATATATATATATACTATATCTAGTTACCACATATATAGTACATATCATATACATGGTATATCCCACAACGTAAACATGCAATATAAAACAAAAGCGATGGTTATAGCCATGTCTACTTGTAATTTCTTGGAGCCATAAGGAAATACTTCCACCAAGGTGAATCATCACATCACATGTATGAATCTGCTATTGGTCTAAACTTGTACTTGCTAATTTGGGTACACTGGTTCAACCCTTGAATTGATCGTCTCACATGTTGGTTGGTTGGTTGGTCATGCGATCTAACTGATATTTGGACTCCTTCCAAATGGTTGGCTGGGACCACATGAACAGTCGTCTAGACACATGCCCAAACGATGTTTGGACTCCTTCCAGATGGTCGGCTGTGCCCACCAGGAGTTCGTCTGGCTCCACTGCTATGTCCTCCTTGGTCCTCCAGATGGTCAACTCATCTCACAAACTGGTCGTCTCACGTGGCGATGAACATCTCCAAAGTCTTTGTAAGAAAAGAAACTATCCTATTACTACTTTATTACATTGAAAAAGAGAAAGCTCAAGTTACATTTGATGGGAGCAAAGGTAGGTAAGCATTAAATTTACATTGGGAGGAGGGAGGTAGAAGCTCTGTACAAAAATTGAGATAAACATGAATCAAATCATCCAACCACACGTAGATATAGGGTTTTGGCTATAACCATGCTATACAACCACCATCAAAACCACTTTTAGGGTGTCGTGTATAAATTGCATATATATATATATATAATATATATATATATATATATATATATATATATATATATATATATATATGACATGTATTTAATACTCACTTGGGTAGCTACCCTCCCTCTATTTTGGTTATTTTATTTTAAGTTTCTTACTTTTGACATGTAGAGGCTTACTTTACCTTGCAAACTGTTACTTTTTATGAATAGATAGTTACATTTGCAATAGTAGATTCAAAAATACAATTATATATATTTGTTGTGTATTTTTTTGAGATTTACTTTTTTAGTTGTATATTTACTATTTTTATCAACATAGTTACTTTTTTGTTCGTAGACTTACCTTTTAGGCCAAATAGTTACTTTTCGGGCTGACATGCATCATATTCCAAGCTACCTACACGGGTATTGAATGAACGCCCTGTTGGTATGTATGCCCTGAGAGCCAATCTTGTAATGATTGGTGGGATACATTAAGATTGATTTGATAAACATCAAAGGCAAGCTTCCAATTCTTTCTAATTCAGTCATATGAGATAGTGACAGAACAGATTGAATGTCTAGAGAATGATAGTACTCAATGACGTATGCCTTCAGGTTCATGACCTGAACGATGAGATCATACAGATGCTAAGAGTTTGTACATTCTTGTTATGTCCCTAGTCGGATGTCATTGTGGAAGGTAGATAGACAACAATGACACACAAGACTGGATTGTGGTGTTGGTTGATGACAGAATCTCATTAGTCATGATATAGAGATATCAAACCAAACACATAGGTACTTGTTAGAGAACAAGTGTACCGGACAGACCCACCGTGAGTTTGACACATGGAACCATGAGATGGTAGTCACAGTCAGTACTCACAGTGATGGTGGTGAGTGTGATTCTTAGACCTGAAATCACTACACTCAACACATGTTGTTGGGCACACTTTGACATCATCAAACACAGTCCTGAAACATGGGTTGTTATAAAGGTGATGATTGGGTGGATTTGACACATGGGGCTTTTGAGGGGTGAGTGATAGATATGGGATTTGTCCCTCCTGAGGGAGTTTGATATCCATGGCCACTTGATGAGTAGGATTGAGAAAGGCGTGCATGGATGTGTGAATCAGTATATGATATTGATGTCATACATATCTCTTCCAGTCTACTCTGAGATCAAGAAAGTGAATGAACGTTGACAGGATGACTGCTCCATGCCTCGAGTTCATTTGGGATATCAGTGACAAAGGAATTATACACTCGTTGTAACACCATTCACGGATTTAGGATGAAAGTTGTTCTCCAACTTTCTACTTTCACTTGGGTAGCACTGATGTGTGACTAGGCACCGCTCTTTTCTTGTGAAGTCATAAGTGTTATGAACTTTCACTGCCAACGTGAAATGGACCTGCAGGGTCACACACATAGGATTTAACCTGGAAGAGGAGTTTTGTCCACAAGCAATGTTTAGATTGATTACTAAAGGAGTTTAGTAGTTCAATTAAACACTCAATCAGTCGATGGCTCAATATCGTATGGTTCAAGGTGTTGGACGCATTGATTGGAGTATCAGATTGATTGAAATCACATTTGACTGATTCTGCACAACCTGCACTCCCAACCGATAGGTTCATGTGATGAACTGGTCGGTTGAGGTTGCTGAACCGGTCGGTTCAATTTTTGAATCGATCGGCTCATGCACAGAGTGAAACGACCGGTTCAAGTGTTGAACCGATCAGTTCAACTGGTGCAATCGAGCAACTTGGGAAAGTAGGATTGGTGAGAATTTTCCTTTCGTTTCAAATTGCCCAATTCGATTGGGAATAATATTGGTATTCGATACCAATTGGGAAAGAAACAAGGAAAGTCAATCGGGAACCAACCTGGAACCCCAACCGACCGGTTCATGAGTGAACCGATCGGTTCAAGGGTCCCAAACGATCGGTTCAGTGGTGAACCGATCGGTTCAGGTCCCCAACCGACCAGTTCACTTGTGAACCGATCGGTTCAGGTTGCGAGATGGTTGCTTTTGGTGGAAAATTCTCGAACCCTTCTACTCCTGCATTAGTCCCGCATTGTCCGGGATGGAGAACCCTGTCCCATGACTATCCTATATATAGGGGTATTGGGGGTTTCTCAAAGTACATCTCAGTGCAACCAGTTGCTCTGCAAGTTGTCGTTCTCTCTGGTTTTGGTAACCGTGAGAGAGCCCGAGCAAGTGCTTCCCGCAAAAGGGAGGTGCAGCAAGGGAAGGACAACTGCAGTTGCAACAGGAGGCAGGAGAGCGTGTTGGCGACTAGTACGTCAACAGGAGGGTGCGACTCCTTCCACTTCCTTGTGGGACAAGGAGAGTGGAGTTCCAGGTGGTCCGTGTGGACTACTACAGAGGCGGGAGGACACTGCCGCTTAGGAGGACAACTGTCATCCGACAGTCCGGTTCGAGTAGGAGTTGTCAGTCCTGGTGCGACCAGGAGCTGCACAGACACCGTCCAAGACCGGAGTTGAAGACCGTGCATTGCGCGAGCTATTGTCGCCGAGCAAGCCTTGGGACAAGGTATGATTCCACAAACCATCCTTTCCTATTATATAGACGTTGACGCGTTTCCTCGGTATGGGTTGGGGGAGAAATTTTTGTTTCCGCTGCCTTCTCTGTCTCCCCTAAAACCCAACAGTGGTATGAGAGCCACGTCAACTTCTCTATGTTTTAGGAATATTGATATGATCGATTTTGGTTTGTCACCTTTATTTATTGCATGCGATGCGAATAATATCGGATTTATGCATGTCCAATCCTAAATCCAAAAATCCCAAATTACATATATGATATGTATTATTAATGCACTCGATACGCGTCACCCTTAAATGAGTTTTGTGGTGGATGTGTGTAGCATGATTATGGCCTATAAACCCCTATCTGTGTGTGGTTGTTTGTGGTTGCTTGCATCTCGGTCTGCGCACCGATCTTCCCTCTCTTATTCCTGATGTAACTCGAAATAATTCGAGATTCTTTCCTACCTTTGCTCCCCCCGAATGTAACTCGGGGTTTCCCTTTTAAAGCAATGTAATAAATATAATAAGTTTTTATTTCTTGTTATGTCAAAGACCGGCGGACATCAAGACGACAGCTGAAACGATCAGTTCAAGGCGTGAACCGATCGGTTGACGTTCCAGATGGTCGGTTCAAGGAGTGAACCGATCGGTTGATGACCGGTTCGAGGAGCGAGACGAGCGGGTGGCAGACATGACGAGATGCACGACGACCAGGTGAACCGATCGGTTGGAGGAGCCAACCGATCAGCTGGTGGCACCCAGACGACCGGCTGAAAGAGTACAGATCATTGATGTGATGAGTTGATCTACTCGGATGGCAAGGCACAGATTTCATCTTGTACAGGTTGCATGTGATGTAGACCTAGATGACCGTAATTCCTCTTGGCTCGAGGTATCACATTAGGATGGCCATAATCATCGCTTTTTATCGTTTGTGCATGTTTTCAGTGGGATATAGCATGTATATGATACATACTATGTATTGTGATGATTGGATATGTATATGTATATAAAACCAAATCCCTCATTAAAATATTAAGTCTTATATGCCTTCCATTAGCAACACACATGGCAAACTTGATCGAACAAGCGTAGGTTACGCCAAAGCGTGGTGCGCCGTCTATCTTGTGGAAGTGTGAAGGGTAGACATGTAGGTTCTGCCAAAGCAGGGTGCATGTTTACCGTGTCGGCTTTTGGGTTAGACTTAACTGGTGATTCTTAGAGCGTCTAGGCCCAGAGGCAAGGAATGTTCATGGCAAGGTGTTGTGCATGTTCATTCAACAAGAGTTGCATATGATGCATTTGGCAAGAGTTTCCTACCTGAGAGATCTAAGTTGTGGGCGATCAGCCAAAGCTGACTCATGACTTAGAGGATTTCAGGATCTTGCCCACTAGAAGATTGTACGCTGCAATCTTCCAAATTGATGGTGAGGGCTATCAATTTGAAGTAAAATAGTGGGAGAGATAATTAACTAAAGGCCTAATTATATCGTCAAACTTTCAAATCAATCAAATAAGTCTAAAATGAGTTTTGGACTAAAATTGCATATTTTCCCTTTTGTAGTTCAAATGGCAACAAACAACAACAACTTTTCTTTGCGATCGGTCCTTGACAAGGACAAGCTAAATGGGACAAACTTCCACGACTGGTATCGGACATTGAGAATTGTTCTCACTCAAGAGCGTAAGCTCTATGTCCTGGATACTCCAATTCCAGAGGAACCCGCTCCTAATGCACCAAGGACAGAAAGGGATGCTTACAAGAAGCATTCTGATGATGCCATTGATGCAAAGTGCTTGATGCTATGTTCAATGAACCATGAGTTGCAGAGGCAACATGAGAACATGGGTGTCATAGAGATGATTCTGCATCTCAGGAACATGTATGAAGATCAGGCACGGCAAGAGAGGTACAATGTTTCTAGGGCGCTGTTCAAGTTCGTCATGACAGAAGGAGATCCAGTTGGTCCTCACACACTCAAGATGATTGGGTATGTGGAGAACCTACAGAGACTGGGATTTCCACTGAGCCAAGAGTTGGCTACTGACGTGATACTGCAATCGTTGCCAGAATCTTACAGTCAGTTTGTGATGAACTACAACATGAACAACTTTGATAGGCCACTGTCAGAGTTGTTGGGCATGTTGAGGACAGCCGAGTTACAGATGAAGAAGGACAAGCCTAAGTCCGTGATGGTGATCATGAGCAAGAAAGGCAAGTCCAAGCGCAAGGGCAAGGGCAAAGCTAAGAAAGGTTTTGAAGCTAGCCAGGAGTCCAAGCCATCTTCAGCTCTCAAAGCCAAGGGAGGCATGACCAAGAAAGGAAATTGCCACCATTGTCAAAAGCTAGGACATTGGAAAAGGAATTGTCCTCTCTACCTGGAAGAACAAAAGAAGAAGGACGTGACTGAAGCCTCTACTTGAAGGTGTCATGTAAATAAACTTGTAACACTTTTTGAGATATATGATATCAAGATGTAAAGTGTAAAGCATTCTTACTTGGGGAAAGTGTTGCCTTTATAGATAGGAATACTTTAGTTTATTTTCAGCCAATAAGGCATGTAATACAGTTATGAACTGCTATTTCATACTTGCCAATAGATAGAAACACTTTATTTTGCATATTGTATGACAATGATGGCAATTAATAAAGAGATGTTTCAATTTATAAAGATGTGATCTTTGTGGCAATGCCTTATTTATCTTGTGATATTTGATATGCATAAGATAAGACGATACATAAAAGTTATAGATAACTCAAACAATTTAATTAGCATTAATCATGAGAAATTCATTTCTAGTTTCCATGTGATGGATAAAACTAGACTCTTTTGGTTAGAGAACCAGTAAGGGACATGAATATCTTGGACATGATTAATCAATCTTCACTAATGTAGTGGGAGAATGATTATCCTATTAGGTATAATACATGTGATGTATTTATATACCTATTTGAATAAATGCTAATACTTCAAATGGTGTTTAGAGAAATACCAATATGAATATCTTGAAGTGTTCAAGATTATCATAAATGAAGTACAAATTTGGTAAAGTATTAATTCTTGATGAGATCAATGAATGAAATATTTGGACCAAATGTTTGAGATCCTTATGAGTGATTATGATAGTGTATCATAGTGAACTCATGATTAAGGCATGATGATGTCTGAATCAAGAAGGAATCATACTCTAAGGAGTTAGCGAATGATTATCAAATAACTGAATTCTTCTTAATAAATGAATACCCCACACTAATAAAAGAAATGAAGAATCACAAGGGTTGTGAGTTCTTATATCTTTAACAGATACACCTCAATTATCTATATGATGAGTTGTTCATGTGATGAGTCAACTATCAAGATGAATATGAGGAACCGAATCTTGAGTTATGGTTTAAAACCATTACATCCTAAATGACCTCCATGTGAAACATAAGGTATGACCTTGATGGTAGCACTCATTGGATCATATCCATAAGTACAGATGAGTCTTAAGTGTTAAGACACATGGATAACATTTTGAGAAGGATGATGCTTGTTGCAACTTAATGACTAAGAAATTTGGCATATGGATACTAAAACCGCATTCCTATGAAGAATAAAACCAGGATGTGTACGTGACACAACCTATGAGGTTTATGAATCCGCTAATGCAAATGAAGTCTATAAGTTACAATGGACTAATCAATGTGATTGATTGAGTACAAGCAACTCAAAATTGGATCTTTATTTTGATGATATAGTCAAAGGGTTTGACTGATATGTCAAAGATAAAGAAGGGATCTATGATTTAGTGGGAGCGTGTTCACATTCCACATATTGATGTGAAATGGAAATGTTCAAGATTGGAAATCCGAATGTGGAAATTATCTTTAAGGAAGATAGAGATGTTTCCTATGTGATAGGAATAGAGATCTATAGAGATAGTTCTCAAAAATCTCTTGACCTGGAAAGAGAGAGCATACATTGGCAATCTGTACTGAAGTGTTCAGTATGCACAGATTCAGTGGGAGAAAATTTGTCCATATTACATGGATATTAGTATCCCAAGGCCAAGTGTCCAATTCTTATGAAGAATGAGAACACTAAGAATAGATATGGATCTATCATGTATGTAATCATCCCATTATCTTGCATGTATGACATGGCAAGAATAAAAAGCATTCATCATCTTGTATGTAGGACATGGCAATATGATGTGCTCATCCTGATAACTCGTATGTAGGACATGACGAGTGGATGGTTGTCTATTTCCAGTAAGGGTTACTGGAATACCACGAGAACTTGATAAGTGCTTGTGAAGTACTAGTTCTATGGAGATAAGGAAGAGTTCGATGTAAAGAGTTACATTGATGCGAACTTCCGAAAGGACAAAAAAAATTAATCGCAATATATATAGATAAGATGTATAAAAGTGAAAGTTTTTTTATAATTGGAAATGTTCCAATAGAGCCATTTAAAAGGGAAAAGCCGAGTATCTATGTGTTAGTGAACAGCAGTGGATACTATACGGATCTGAAAGTTCATAAGATGAACTTATATTCCACTCATTGATGACAAGTATGGAATCCTTGATCATGCAATGTGGCTAAAGGTTAGCAAAGGAATACTAGATCGCATATTACGGCAACTCCATCTCATACGTGTGACGTACAGCGAAGAGATGTGAGACATGCAATTTGTACAGACTTTGGCAAGGTGTTGTCATTACTCACAATGTTGGCACTAGAGCACAGTGACATGTGGGACATGTCTGAAGATCACTATGAATATGATTCAAGGGTGATTGGCTCGCAGTGCAAGTGGGAGTCTGTTGGTATGTATGCCCTGAGAGCCAATCATGTAATGATTGGTGGGATACATTAAGATTGATTTGATAAACATCAAAGGCAAGCTTCCAATTCTTTCTGGTTCAGTCATATGAGATAGTGATAGAACAGATTGAATGTCTAGAGAATGACAGTACTCAATGACGTATGCCTTCAGGTTCATGACCTGAATGATGAGATCATACGGATGCTAAGAGTTTGTACATTCTTGTTATGTCCCTAGTCGGATGTCATTGTGGAAGGTAGATAGACAACAATGACACACAAGACTGGATTGTGATGTTGGTTGATGACAGAATCTCATTAGTCATGATATAGAGATATCAAACCAAACACATAGGTACTTGTTAGAGAACAAGTGTACCGGACAGACCCACCGTGAGTTTGACACATGGAACCATGAGATGGTAGTCACAGTCAGTACTCACAGTGATGGTGGTGAGTGTGATTCTTAGACCTGAAATCACTGCACTCAACACATGTTGTTGGGAACACTTTGACATCATCAAACGCAGTCCTGAAACATGGGTTGTTATAAAGGTGATGATTGGGTGGCTTTGACACATGGGGCTTTTGAGGGGTGAGTGATAGATATGGGATTTGTCCCTCCTGAGGGAGTTTGATATCCATGGCCACTTGATGTGTAGGATTGAGAAAGGCGTGCACGCATGTGTGAATTAGTATATGATAATGATGTCATACATATCTCTTCCAGTCTAATCTGAGATCAAGAAAGTGAATGAACGTTGACAGGATGACTGCTCCATGCCTCGAGTTCATTCGGGATATCAGTGACAAAGGAATTATACACTCGCTGTAACACCATTCACGGATTGTAGGATGAAAGTTGTTCTCCAACTTTCTACTTTCACTTGGGTAGCACTGATGTGTGACTAGGCACCGCTCTTTGCTTGTGAAGTCATAAGTGTTATGAACTTTCACTGCCAACGTGAAATGGACCTGCAGGGTCACACACATAGGATTTAACCTGGAAGAGGAGTTTTGTCCACAAGCAATGTTTAGATTGATTACTAAAGGAGTTTAGTAGTTCAATTAAACACTCAATCAGTCGATGGCTCAATATCGTATGGTTCAAGGTGTTGGACGCATTTATTGGAGTATCGGATTGATTGAAATCGCATTTGACTGATTCTGCACAACTTGCACTCCCAACCGATCGGTTCATGTGATGAACTAGTCGGCTGAGGTTGCTGAACCAGTCAGTTCAATTGTTGAATCGATCGGCTCATGCACAGAGTGAAACGACCGGTTCAAGTGTTGAACCGATCGGTTCAACTGGTGCAATCGAGCAACTTGGGAAAGTAGGATTGGTGTGAATTTTCCTTTCGTTTCAAATTGCCCAATTCGATTGGGAATAATATTGGTATTCGATACCAATTGGGAAAGAAACAAGGAAAGTCAATCGGGAACCAACCTGGAACCCCAACCGACCGGTTCATGAGTGAACTGATTGGTTCAAGGGTCCCAAACGATCGGTTCAGTGGTGAACCGATCGGTTCAGTCCCCAACCGACCAGTTCACTTGTGAACCGATCGGTTCAGGTTGCGAGATGGTTGCTTTTGGTGGAAAATTCTCGAACCCTTCTACTCCTGCATTAGTCCCGCATTGCCAGGGATGGAGAACCCTGTCCCATGACTCTCCTATATATATAGGGGTTTTGGGGGTTTCTCAAAGTACAGCTCAGTGCAACCAGTTGCTCTGCAAGTTGTCGTTCTCTCTGGTTTTGGTAACCGTGAGAGAGCCCGAGCAAGTGCTTCCGCAAAAGGGAGGTGCAGCAAGGGAAGGACAACTGCAGTTGCAACAGGAGGCAGGAGAGCGTGTTGGCGACTAGTACGTCAACAGGAGGGTGCAGCTCCTTCTACTTCCTTTGGGGACAAGGAGAGTGGAGTTCCAGGTGGTCCGTGTAGACTACTACAGAGGTGGGAGGACACTGCCGCTTAGGAGGACAACTGTCATCCGACAGTCCGGTTCGAGTAGGAGTTGTCAGTCCCGGTGCGACCAGGAGCTTCACAGACACCGTCCAAGACCGGAGTTGAAGACCGCACATTGCGCGAGGTATTGTCGCCGAGTAAGCCTCGGGACAAGGTATGATTCCACAAACCATCCTTTCCTATTATATAGACGTTGACGCATTTCCTCGGTATGGGTTGGGGGAGAAATTTTTGTTTCCGCTGCCTTCTCTGTCTCCCCTAAAACCCAACACGCCCTTGTATATATACATATATAAGTATATGTGTATATATATACATACTTATATATGTATATATATTAGTTTGAGATTATGTGGTCTCTGATCTAATACACATATGAGAGTAGTTTAAATATGCACATTGTATGCAATCAATAAATGATATATATATATATATATATATATATATATATATATATATATATATATATATATATATATTAGTTTGAGATTATGTGGTCTCTGATCTAATACACATTTGAGAGTAGTTTAAATATGCACATTGTATGCAATAAATAAATAATAAAACCAACAATCTGATAATATATATGATCCTAAAATATAGTAAATTGACATGGCTGTGACACCACTGTTTGGAAATGGGGATAGAGTATAGCAGTATAAATAAATTTTTTATCTATCTATATTCCCATAAAAACAAAATCTCATCAACTACTATGAAATTAGGAGGATTTTAGTGAGTTATACGTAATCCTAGAGCAAGTATTACGACAAAATTGTCTTCTTTGCAATCGCTGACTAGTTGCTCTTGGACAGTGGTTGTTCAACTCCTGATCATCACCATGAGCATCTCTCCACACAACCTCTGCAATGACTCTGGTGGTCTTGCCATAGACTGTTGACTTTGACTTCCTAGCAACAACCAAAGGACTCCCGTGTCTAGAGTAGTCTACATGGACCAACTAGAACTCATGTCGTTCACCAAGAATAGACAGAAAGTAGTTTTTCCTCCCGTTGGTGTATTAGTGTAACACCCCACTTTTTATCACATATATAAATCACTGAGCCGAAGTAATTTACTCAAGGGGATGTTAAATATGCTATTCTTTGACATTTAAAGTAAATGAAACACTTTGAATTAATTAAAATCAGATTCATACATAGCCTTGGAAAAAAGAAATTTACATCAAGTTCATCTAATCTACTTTGATAACACGATTATACATCATATAAAATATATCTAAAACTCTGGATCGTCTTGGTAAAAGGAACACCACTAGGTCTTTTCTTCTTGAAGATTTCTTGAATTATTCTTTGCATGTCAAAAAGCTTCTTCCTCCTAAGCCTGCTCCTTACATGCGGGCATCACACCCTCATCCATGTATAAAACTAATGGTAAGTGGAATTGAATATATTGTAATTTAAAGAAAGCATGTAGAATGAAAGTAGACATTTAAACATTAAACATTGAAAAGGGACAAAATTTCATTTCATTTACTTCTTTTATATAGACTAATATAAAAATTCTTAGGTTTTGTACCAAAGTGTCACTTCTCTTATGCACGGAAGTGCCTCTAGGATTGCACCGGAGTGCCTCTTGGGTTGCACCAAAGTGCCTCTAGGATTGCACTGGAGTGTCTCTTCTCTTATGCATCCAAGTGCCTTTTAGTTTTGCTCCGTGAAGCCTCTTAATGAAGATCTTATATAAGTTATTTTTAACATTATTTTTTTGTTAAAAACTCTTAACTTTTCTCATAAATCTTAATTTTTACATTACTCTTAATGTTCATGAAAGATGATACAATAAATATTGACAACAAAGCATGACTTTCAGTTTCTTAGAAAATAATGAACTTTTAACAATTGAAATAGTAAATAATCATTCATAGAATTTATGGTACACATATACTTAAAATCAACCAATAATAATGTTCAAAGTGTATGGACCACTTACAGAGATTGGATCAAATCCTAGTAGTATCCTAATATTGAAAAAACCCCAATTACCTTGTTACATTAATTAACATGCATTAATAATTATTCATTAATAATCAATATCAACTTATTTTCTAGGGTTTCCTTTTCCATCATCTTATATTCATGAACTAACCTATAAGATAAGAATTAGGTATTAGAATGAGGTTTATTAGATTCTTCTTACTCTATTGATCGATTTGATATATAATGTTACATGAATCGGACATTCCTAAAAAAATTAGGATTTTTGTAAGGTTGATGACATTAGATGATTATACCTCAAATTCTTGGACTTGTTGGCTGCCACCTATCGGGCCGCACCACCAAGGTCCGAAACTACATATCCTGGGAGCGGGGCTCCCTTGCGGACCAGCTATGAGCGCTGAATCAGGACTCGACCTCCCATCTCCTTCCTCACCTCCTGCCTCAAGCGAACACCGCAGCACCGGGAACTGCCATCGCAAATCGATTGAGGGCCCTTACTGTTCCGCGTTGCTTCCTGGAAAGATACCAGTGATCCACCAGCAAGCATTAGGTGTGGAGGCTAAGACCGATTTATTACACCAGTTTTCTCTTCTCCCGCGGTCCGTGTATAGGAGGGCACACCTCTATTTTCTCGGTAAAACAAAGTGCCGCCTTCGGGCACCCTGGGCGAGGCGACGGTGGTGCTCTATGAATTATCCACTAGCACAGGTCTGCCCTGGCACCTAGACGTGCCGCTTCTATTCACAGATCGTCCTTCACCCTCGGGAGCCCCCATATACACGTCCATGGTCTGGTCTCTAGTTTCTTCTCTCGAGACTATGTCAACCAATGGGAAAGGTAGCGTTTTTTTGTTTTAGTTCGTTGTTGTCGTTGTTCTTTGACTACGGGATGGATTCTTCTGTAGTTGTTCCCTCCTTTTTTTTGAAATTAAATAGACAAATTTCATTATAGAGTAGTCATACGACATCTACATGAGGAGAAAAACAAACTAAAAGACTACACAAAGATCAAGTAGAAAGAAATCCAGCGGCTGCGTTTTGGGCTCTGGCGATTCTCGGCGCCTCGGCTAGGTCTTCCGGTGGGCGGCGGCGGCCTTGGGGGAGGGGGTTCCGGCGGTCAGTGCACGCCTCCCCACTCCCCCCAGGCTTTTCTCGCTCAGGCCCGTTCGAGATCCGACGACGAGGAGCGGGCGGTGGAGGCTCGGCGGACTCCTTTGAGCGGCGCGGTTCTGCTGGAGCTGACAGTGTGGGGGTGTCGGACCGCCGGTTGCGTTTGGATTCTGAGGCCCACCTCAGTTCCCCTGTGAGCGGTGCCCTCACCGCTTCTCCCTTCTGCCGGATCAAGCGGCTTGGTGCTTCCTTCCCTGTCTGTTTCTTTGTTTTTTCTGTTTAGGTTTAGGTCGTTTTGTTGGGTTGTCGCTGGTTCACATCCTTGGTTGTCGTCTTTCTTCTTCGTCGTGGTAGTTGTTTCCTTGCGTTTTTGAGTGGCGTTTTGCTTCTAGTCTGACTAGAGCACGTCTTGTTTAGCGTCTCCTTGGGTTCCTTCTTGGGCAGACGGTGGGATCGGGCACCCCTTGGTGCTAGCTGGGTTTTGGGCTTCGTGCGGATCTTCCACCCCCTATTCGCAGTGGTGGTTGGGAGTGGTGGTGGAGTTCCCAGCACTCTCTACTCCCCTCCCTTTTATCCGCATGAGCCATCCTTCCTTTGTACCTACATCGCTGGGGTTTGGCCTCCTTCCCGGGTCTGCTGGTTGGCAACCTTAGTGCGTCGCTGGTTTTTTTTTTTGTTTCTCGTCCGGTTAGGTGGGGCGTTGTGTCTGTGTTGTTAGTTTTGAGTCGTTGCTTTGGGGTCAAGCTCTTTATCTTGTAATCTTTCGTTGTCTTCATGATGGTAATCTCTGTCAGTGGCTTTGCATACTCCTTTCAAGATGTACTCATAGGTTCTGGTAGATTGACGAATTCCATCCGAGATAGCTGCTTTAGACAGCCACGACAAGAGGACAAGAGGTGGACGGTGCAGAAGCGTACCTATCACATCCCAATCTGAGCCTTGTGCTATGTCTTTCCGCAAAAGGAGTTGCTGTTTGTTTACTTGATGAGAGATGTCTATCTTGTAGATGCCGTATGGCTTACTTTTAATGATATTGAGCTATTTTCAAAAAAAAAAAGATCAAGAACATATAGACAGGGGCGGAGCCAATAACGAGAGGTTGGCAGGGACAATTACTACACATGAAATGATATTAATGCATATGATTCCATGATTTCTTTAACGAGAGTCAAAAGTATTATATGGGGGTTGTTAGACAGGAAGTGTTTTCATACATTAAAATATTTTTTAAAATGCGCGTGAATACATTCAAAGAACTCCAAGAGTAACATGATAAATTCATTGAGCAAATCCAGTATTCTAAATATCTAAATAAAAATAAATAAAATATTAAAATTAGAGGCATACCTTTTAGAAGAAAAGAAAAATATCTTGAACTATCCACACCAAAATAATGTAATACTCTTGAGGACAGATTTGAGAAGTAATATGTGTAGTGTTGTATAGAATATTGTCAAAAGTTATTATGTTTATGTTATTTTTTTTTAGTTACAGTGGATATTAAATCATTCTACCTCTTACCTCGGTATTGATCCTACGAGAATGCCTATCTTTTTACAAGTCTAAATAATATTGTCAAACATATAAATAGCTTCTCTTAACTTGATTTTTCTTAGACGAGACATGAACTTGTCAACATAATTGTCGTTGGAGAGAAGAACAAAAAGTTATTCACATCAAAAAGGTTAAATAAAACTACAGATAAAGTTAAATGGTAGTGCCACTATTGTGAAAATCTAGAGACCACAGATTAAACTTTGTACTTTTCTTCTAAACGTAAATTCTTCTAAGAAGTGAGTAGTGTGCTCTGATACCTAGCCTCCATGAAGGTGTCCTTGAGCATGAGGGTGTCATCCGATTGTACATCTTTGAGAAGTCGTTGTATGCCACCACTATGTGAATGATGAAGAAGTATTTGTGTCATCTATTGAAAGTAACATCTATTGATCTTTGTCATGATTTTCAGAGACTAAAAATATGCCTTTGAAAACTTCCTTACACAACCTCATGTAGTGTATTCAGACCGAGCATATGATATTTTACCAAAGTACCTGCAATATTTTCCATGAAGAATAGAAGGCGGTCCACATTCTATAATACACAAAACTTTATTACTTACGTATCTTCACCACAAAAGATTGGCAACGAAGAGTCAAGAGATTATCTATGGTATTAATCATATTTAATAAGACAATGTTGTTTGATTTTGGTTTCCGTTTGCTGGTGTGAGTAGTTAGATGGAAAGCTAGGGCATGTTTGGTAGGATGTAGTCGGACGAGAAAGTGTGTGTCTAATATACATTTTTATATTGCAAACTTACTAAACTACATCCCACTACACCCAACCAAACTAGCTAGTGTAACTCTTGCATATTTGTACAAATCAATCTCACATTAATTATAAGAATAACACTGATACAACCCGTTTGAAGCGAAAAGAATGCAGTAAACACCTCTAAGTCATTGAAACTTGTAACTTATTCAATTTATTTAAAAAAAATTGGGGGGGGGGCATGGCCTACGCCGGGCCCCTGTTCCTCCACCACTGTGTATAGATCCCTCTTCTGTGTATAGATCCCTCTTCTCTTTCATTGGCTAACGCAACTTTCTATGAGGAATACCTTCAATCTGAGTATATATATGTGGTACAGTACCCACACCAAATCAGTTTCCTAAATGATATTTTTTTTCCGCACTTGATTCCATACAAACTCCACAACAAAATTGACTGACAAAGAAAAATCTACCACGACAAGAGAAAGAAGCGCCGATTAACAGCGAGATAGACAAACTAAGAGAACAATCTAGCCCAATCATTATTGTCGACATTATTGTCGACATAAAAAATTGATCATATATTTAGTTAGAACATTTCTAGCACCATTAATTGGTAAAATTTCATATTCACATTGGGTTCAAAAAATGCTCATACATGATCTCATTTAGGTGAAGTAATATTTATGTTTTGGCTCAAGAAGTCTAGATATTAACCTAAAATCTTAACATCAATACTTTTTCATTCACTTAGCTATGATATGAAGATCACGTTGTTACAACTAGTCACCAACCTTCTCTCCCACAATGACAGCTATCAGTTGTTCTCTCCCTTTGGCTATCCTCCTTGTTGAGTAGGACTTTCCTGGGCACTCTTTGTTACCACAACCAAAGACGACAACCGTTTTTGAGGAACGGATTCTCAATTGCATGTGTTGTGTCTTATAAAGCTCCCAATGCTCTTCTTTTATAGGTGGGGTTTGGGATAGGGTTTCAAATATGTATGCGATTACGTGGTAGTGGAAGGGACTGGAAGAACGAACTTTTGAAAAATGTGAGACTCCAAACGGTCATCTTCCACACCCAAATGGTCGTATGGCGTGCGAGACGGTCATCTCACACTGTCAGACAGTCGTGTGGCAGTTTCTCAATTGGATAAAAATTTTCAATTTTGATTCCAATTAATATCACATATTAATTTCCTTGTACCACAAGTAATCAAATATATTCGGGAGATATCCCAAACCTTCATTTGTCCCAATCGAGACATTTAAGCTGACTAAGATGCCTGTATTACTCACCCATACGGTCATCTGGTGTGTCTGAGACGAGCCGATTAGTTCAATCATTTTAGACCGATCGGTTCAAGGGAAAAACTTAGCCAATTCGAACATTGATTACCCTAACCACCCAAACAACCGTTTCAACACTTGAGACACCTGTCTATATTGCCCAAACAATCATCTCACTCTTTGATATGGCCATTTGGCAGACCACTCAGCTAATCCGTCATTTTGTTGCATGAATTGAATACCTAAACACTTTAGTAATCAATCCAAATGTCATTCAAAATTAAACTCCTCTTCTAGATGAATTCCTATTTGTGTGAGCCTATATGTCCCATATCACATTGGCAATGAATTTTCATAACTAGCTTATGACATCACAAGTAAGGAGTGGTGCCTAGTCACACATCAATGCTACCCAAGTGAATGGAAAGTTGGAGAACAACTTCAACCTACATTATGTGTAAGGTGTTGCAGTGATTTAATAATTTCTTTGTCATAGATATCTAGGATAAACTCGAGGAATGGAAGGTCATCCTCTTCAATGTTCAATACAAGTTCCTTGAACCCAAAGCAGATTGTCTGGGATAATATGACCTCAATGTCATATATTGATTCACATGTGTGTGCGCATGGATTTCTCAGACTCACTTATCGAGTGGAAAATATATCATACTCTAATAGGAGGGACAATCCCTATCACTCACAATCTATCCCCATGTGTCAAAGTCACCCAATCATCACCGTTATAACAACCCATGTTTCAAGATTGCATTTGATGATGTCAATTTGTACCCAACAACATGTTATGAGTGTAGTGATTTCAAGTATAATAGTCTCAATAACCACCTTCACTATGAGAGATGACTTTGACCACCACAACCATGTATCACTCTCAAGGTGGGTCTGTCAAATACACTATTCTCATGTATTTGTGTGCTTCTTTTGATATTGCCATTTCATGACTTAGTGAGACTCATTCATCAACCAACTCACACTGCAGCCTTATACGTTACTGGTGTCTATCTACCTAACACAGTAACTACCAACTAGGGACATAATTAGAATATGTATATGTACTCTTAACATTTGTAGCATCTCATTTCCACAAGGTTAATACTTGAAAACATACATAATTGAATAATATTATTCTCTATACATTCATAGTGTTTCCTAATTATCTCATAATTGAATGAAACATAATGAATAGGAAACATTCCTTTATGAGTATTAATCAAATATTTTATCATGTATGACATGTCAATCATCATATGATTTCCTCTATGGACATACCTTACCAATAGACTCCCACTTGTACTTAGAGCCAACCGCCATTGGATCTCACCCTCAATGACCTAAACATGTCCAACATACTTCTACTACGCTAGTACTGATTTATTGGGTTAGCAAAACTTTTCTTATAGTCAGTATATTACATGTTCCTAATCTCTTTGTTGTACGATTTCTCATATGAGATAGAATTGTTGTAATATGGTCTATGATATTACTTGCCTAACAATTAAGTCCATTATTTTCACAATATGTCTATTTATCATAAATGGTCAGAACATCTATAAGTTCATCATATGAAATTTTAGATCCATAAAGTATAACTTTGTTTTCAAAAAACAAGTATACTCAACCTCTAATTGTAGAATAAAATAAATGGCTATTAGTTCAAAACCCTTCCAACTAATAACATACTTTTCTATTTAAAAACAAAATATTTTAATTTGCAATCACTTTTTCATTACGAAAGCTTGCATCGATGTAACCCTTTATATCCAAATCTTCCTTTTATTGCTATCATCATTGACTACCAATCTTATTCTTAGTAAGTACTAATGGGTATCTTTAATGACTTCCAATAATAATTATTTGATTTTATTATCATCTTATCATGCTCAATACATACAAGATTATATGGGAGAAGCACAATCTCTGCATTCATGTTAGATTCACTATTGGGCTATCCCATGGAATCCTATTCATGATATTTTTGTTCTTCATAAGAATAGGAATATAGGGTTAATGAGAGACTAATCCAGATTCTCTCTCATCAAATCCTTTTTTTTGTTGAACTCTTTTAACACTTTGCTATTATATGTGCTCAAACTTCCATTATGAAACATTAAGGAACTATCTCATAGATCATGGTTTTTTTTATGTCGTAAGGTGTTTATTTTATCCTTCATTGCTGAAGGGGTTTTCATGCCAGTCTCAACATTCACAATATTGAGATGTTATTCCTCATCATATGTGGAATATTCACATATGATCCCACTAAATCTTTTTTAGTCACATATTTTATCTTTTATCTTGATTCAAATCAAATTCTCTGACTATCTTCTCTATACAAATGTTCACATTCCTGAAGTGCTTGTCTCAGTTCCAGGTTGAACTTTGTAGTTCATAGACTCTATTTTCACTCTTGAAGTTATAGAAACCTTTTGGTTGTGTCACATACACATCCTATGATGTATTCCCTTAAAGAATCCAATTTTAATGTTCACATGCCAAATATTTTGGTCTGTTTTAACTACAACAACAATCTTGACAATTGGTAAAGGAATTTATATCATGTTCAACAACTTGAATTGATTTGAAAGACTATTCAACTAATTTGCCTTTTTATGTTATCCATGTAGGTATTTACCACAAGACCCTATTGTACCTTTTAAGTGTTACCCTTTAAGGTGTCTCTATCAAGGTCCTACCTTGTTAGCTTACATGGATCCCATATTACTCATGTTATGGTGCTTAATTGTTTCTAGTTGATTAGTTGGCTCTTCCTATTATGACCAACCCATATAAATCGTTGGATTCTCAAACCTTTAATATTAGATGTGTTCTGCTGGAATTATTATATTGTATGATGAACTTCAGATTCCACAAAAACTTGTGATTCTCTATGTTCTCATTGTACCTCTTTGTTGACCTCGAACATTTCAAGTTTTAATTTTACTCCCACTGATTCTTTAGGAACTTAGTTATCCTATAAAAAAAACTTTTGTTATTGGATTGGCATTAATAGCAATCTTCAACAATAATGGTTTATAAATAAGCCTTCTTTAAGAAACAACTTTCTCAAAGTATATTTTAATCCCTTAGACGTATTGGGACATTCTCAAATCACATCATATATGATGTCTTTACAAAGTTTTCATTTAGTTGATTATTTAGTGTTAGGTATACAATTATGAGAATATGAGAAGATTATAATAATTGACAATTATATCATGACTCCTCATTGTATAATTCCTTCGTCCTGACACATTATCATACTCAGACGGATTTCACTTGTGATACATTATCACAATTCTTGCTTTGAAGGTACTCAAAGTATTGATGTGGAGTCTTTAAACATTTGATCTCATCAAAGTTTTTTAATAATTTCATCAATGTTATACTTCATTTATAATCTTCTTGAACACTTTAAGTGATTAATGGTTTCATTTTACTTGGTACTTATCATCATACTACCAGTAATTAAATGAAGTAACTAGCATTGTTTCCATAAGATCTTCATGAATCACATGTATGAGGTCTGACGGGTGACTTGTCCTCCCACTACATCTAGTGAAGGATGACATGTCACTTCATGTGTAAAAAAGAATTTGCATGTTTCCTTAGGTTCAATAAATAAGGGAATCTAGATCAACATCAATATGCACTCTAGGCATGCATCTCTAATATTCGTACAAGATGACTAATGTTAATGATAGTCTTCAGTTATCAATTATATCATTTGGTATAAATATTATAAACATTCATTTTTGGATAATTTCACATAAATATCGCAAGATGTTTTAGGGAGAATGTCATGGAACATCATATCTTTGAAATAGAAGAACTAATAATCCTTTATTGATAATCATCCTTGTCCATACAAGATGCATAATAAAAAAGTGTCTATTCTAATGGCATAATGAAATAGCAGTTCTAATAACTCTATTACATGCCCATTGGGCTGAGGCAAATTTAAATGTAGACTATGGCTTCCACATGACTTGCTCCACCTTGTCCATCTTTGTCCATCTATGAGGGATTTTACTTCTTGTCAGATCTTGCACATCAGTATGTCAGATCTCTTATCTGGTATCATATACCAATATGAATAAGTAATCAAATTTATATTATGTTGTTTGTACCTGAAGTAGAGGCCTTAGTGCCATATTCTTCTTAAGTTCCTCAAACCAGAGTGGGCAATTTCTCTTCTAATGTCAAGGCTGGTGACAGTGGTGACAATCGCCTCTTTGTTTCTTTGCTCCACCTTTTGCTTTGAGATATGAATACTTGGGATTCTGGTTAGCTTTATAACCTCTCTAGGATTTTCCTTTTCCTTTAGACTTCCCCTTGGTCTTGTTGATCATCATTCATAGACTTGGGCTTGTCTTTCTTAATTTATGTCTCAGTTGTTCTCAACATGCCCAACAACTCTGCCAATGACTTGTTAAAGTCGTTCATGTTGTAGTTTATGACAAACTGACTATATGAATTTGGTAGAGACTGTAGAATCACGTTAGTGATCAACTCTTGGCCGAAGGGGAATCCCAGTCTAGCTAGGTTCTTCACATACCCAATGAGCCTGAGTACATGAGGACCTAGAGTATCTCCTTCTATGATGTTGCACTTAAACAACACCTTGGAGACATTGTATCTCTCCTTTCTTACATGATCTTAGTACATGTTCTTGAGATGTGTGACCATCTCAATCACCCCCATGTTCTCATGATGCCTTTGCAATTCATGGTTCATGGAGCCTAGCATCAGACGCTTGAAATTCACAATTTCTTCAGTGTGCTTTTTATAAGCATCCTTGTCATCCCTTGGAGTATTGGGAGTTGGTACCTGTGGTTCTAGTATTTCCAAGATATAGATCGTATGCTCCTATGTGAGAATAATTCTCAATGTCTTGAACTAGTTGTTGAAGTTGTTCCTAGTAAGTTTGTCCTTGTCAAAGACCGTTCATAGAGAAAAGTGCTTATTTGTTATTGCCATTTGGTTCTACAAAAGAAAGTGCAATTTTGTCAAAATCTCATTTTGATTTTATTTGATTCGATTAAAATTTGGGTGATAATAATTACCTTTTTAATTCATTATCATTCTTATTATTTTGTTCAAATTGACAACCCTCAGGTATCAACTAAAAAATTTGAAATGAACAATTTTCTAATGATCCCATATCCATATTTTTTCAAATCATGAGTTGTCTTATGTTGATCGCCCGCAACTTGATTATTTAAGTAGGCCATCATGCCAATTACATCACATGCAACTCATTGATAGATGATTTATACAACTTGTAACATATTGAATCTCGAGTTTATTTGAAATTTATCCATTTTCAAGCTTTTTATTTCATTTATGTCCTTTTGGACTTTTCCCTAAAATATCCTATCTTTTGAATCCTTCTTGGCCTCAATGTTGAATTTGAGCAATATTTGACGATGTGATCTATATTTACCCACATTCATGTCAATGAATGGGTTTTTGCACAAATGTCTCAACTATTGTGTTAATTGGGGTCTAATAATGTAAAATGGCCTTTAATGATAGACAATTAGTACATAATGTCAATTTAAAGATTTTATAGCTTTTTGGGACAAGAAAGAATAAGTGATAAGGAATTGAGTTAATCATTAAGGATATGACACTCTTTTCTTTCTCTCTCCTCTAATGTGGAAATAATATATGAAATGACAATATATTAGTGAGATATTGGTCTTGAAATTAATAAGTATTGACTACCTTGAATATTCACCTAAGATTTCATTAAAAGAGCTTTTTCATATTATTTCACCCTTATATTACATTAATATATACATTTCTGGATAATATGGTGGTTAAGGGCCAAAGCTTATGTTAAATGAGAAACTAATTATATATCATTATTCTAGACTTTTATTCTAGACTATGGTTCAAATTTTGAGTCCTTTGAACAATGGTTGACCTTTCAAATTGATTTTATAAGTTTTGAGTAAAGTGTAACTAAGGTTTAATTACAATTTCATTCATTCAATGTGTAACACCAAAGTCTTTTCATTTTTCTTCTGCCACACGCCCGGGTCCATCATGGGGTGCCATCCAATGGCTAAAACATGATACTTTTAGATCCAACGACTAGAACATCATCTTCTTCGCCCAACTATTCTAGCAGTTGGGATGCCTCGTGTTACGACCCCACCTTCCGGTAACCCCCAATTAAGGGAGACCGAGAGGTCGAAGCCGCACCCATAACTTCCGGATCAAAGGTTCGACAATTAATCAAGAACAATTATTAAATTTTAACAGACTATACTGAAAAGCTGTAAGAAAATAAACTTTTGCATACCTTTTTGAAAACTTGGATCTCTAGACTTCTATCCACTTAAGGATTCTACTCTAACTATTCCTCCTTGTAATTTTACATCATGTATTTCACAATATGATGATTTACTGTTTGTCCTTTTGGCTTTTACCTATAACGCTGAAAAACAAAACGCCGGTCAGCCAAAACTGGTATGTGGGGGAAAAAATAATCATGCAAATATGTTAACAATGTAATCATTCAATTAGTTACTTAACAACCAAGATTACTTTTTAAATATAACTTCGCGATCCATGAGTACCCTATCCTCTATGCTGTCCCTGCAGTGGACCTGGATACTACCTTCCTCATGGTAGATCCCCATTAAACCCCTCATGATCCACCGAACAGGTGAACCAGTTTCTAGGGTTGAGTCACATGGCACTACCTGTAGGTAGACCACATCCTTAACTCATGGTATGCTGAAGAGTCTCATGAACTACACGTGGTAGCCCAGTTTCTAACTCATGGTAACCTAGACCTTGCTCTAGGATTACCCCATTTTCAGCCTTTTTAACGCAACAGAGGTGGACAACAGATCTAGCCAGTTATATGCATACTTATGGTGATAATCATAGTCACTTTATAGTTGCATGAAATAAATAGACATCCAACATTTATTTTCAAGCAACCGATAAATCATTCGGAAATCGCCGTGAAACTAAATCGATTATTCATAAGTGTAACCACATACCTTTGATTGCAGATTTCAAGAAATATTCAAGTATGTAGAGAAACCCAATCAAGCAAGCAATAATGAATAGAAATCCTGAAATAAAAGTACAATTTTCCTTTTATTAATATGTATCCAATTTCATCACATTATTTAGGATTTCAATTCCAATTTTAGGGTTTCTATGGAAATTAGGGTTTCACTCCAATCCTTAATCATCAAGGTTCCTCATTTCATCAAAATCACTTAAAATCTTTATTTAAACATTCCTAGTAGTTTTAATATTATATCTTGGCAAATTACTCCCTTAATCCGAAATAACTTAGCTTTTATCTCCTTTTCCCTAAATTAGGGTTTTTATTATAACTTAGCCTTCTTTTATGGACTACAACTCTAATTTAGTCATCCTTGTATTCCAAACGGATAATTAAACCTCTTTTATCAT
The DNA here is from genome assembly GCA_963693085.1 of Alisma plantago-aquatica. Taxonomy (NCBI): domain Eukaryota; kingdom Viridiplantae; phylum Streptophyta; class Magnoliopsida; order Alismatales; family Alismataceae; genus Alisma; species Alisma plantago-aquatica. The sequence goes on along the minus strand of OY856410.1, from coordinate 502,188,853 downwards.
TAGCAGGGTTAAACTTATCAACCTATTGATGCACCAAATTACACTCTTCATCACTCAATTAGGGTTTCCCATAAACTTGTAATATACTTTACTAGCAATTTAGGGTACTTTTGCAAAACGAAGTACAATCAGGTTCTAAAAGCATTTTTATCATATTCCTTGCATTTTTCTACACCACTTTCATATATGAAGTTTTGTCATCTGAGGTTCGTAGTTATTTCTATCATTTTTGCAAGAATAACCCTTTTTTCTGAATATTCGATTAAAGAGGAATAATTACCAAAAATCACGAGCCGCTCGATCTGTATACCCGTGATCCACCCTTGGATCTAACGATTCTGGTCGCGTGCCCTCTAGCAAGGCCGCTCCTTCTCTGGAGCTTCAGATGCTACTGAGACCACCGTGGTCTCAGATCAGACGCTCAACAGGTCGTCACCTACCTTGGACTCAGCAGCCCGCGCGGTCAACCTGGAGGTTGACTCGGAGCTCTCATCGCCCTTTGCTCACACTGATCGATCAGGGAGCTCTGCCTCCCCTCAACGGTGTTGGTGACCAGTTCAATTTCCTTCCTGAGATCCTCCAACCTCATCCCCTACTCGCCGGACTCCGACGAGGTCTTCGGAGATGATGAGGGCGAAGGTCAGGTCGAAAGGACGAATTGAGCGCACGAGAATACTCCATGTACCCTTCCATAGAGGTTGGGCTAACTAGAAATGATGCTGGTTCCCTCCATAAACCTCCCTTTTATATAGGGTCAAGGTCAGCTTGCGGAGGTTGGGCATTTCCCAAAACATCCTCGAATCCTATTAGAACCAGGGATGGTCCCCTTCACCTTCATCTCCTGAGTTCAAAGAACAACGCAGAAACTTCTCCCCCCCCACAGATTCGTGAGAAAATCAAGAGGGAAGAATCCCTCTATCCATGATAAGTCCCAGTCTTCCTGGGACAAAGACGATGAGTGGCGCCTATTGGATCAAGATCCAACGACCCACCATCCCCGCGTTCATTCCAAAATAGGAAACAATTTCCTAAATTCCCAATAAAACATATTTGAGGGAAAAATTGGAAAATTAATAACTCCCAAACGGTAACTCTTTTCCCACTCAAAATTTGAGGGAATCCCAATTATAGTTTTATCTTTCATCCTACCTAATTTGAGGTTATTTTCGCAAGTGTATGATTCCTTTTCTTGATTTGCAAGTTATCTTTCAATTACTCATATTTTCCATGTCCTTTCTATTTCTTTTATCATTAGTTTTATGATTCTGAGTTCCTTGAACCCCAAGGAACCCTTATAAATTGAAAACGCATTTTAGGAACAATACCTTATTCTTTTAAATATCTTGTATTTATTTCCTTATGTATTCCATTATCTAATTAATTTCCTTTTTCATTTCTTTTTCCTTTTCTTTTCATTGGGCTTAATGGCCAATAAGGCCCATCAAGAAAACGTGTAAGGATATTATGCACAAAAATCATTCAAAATTAAACCATCCATGGATTTTCAATTATCTTTATAAAGATATTTACAATCACATTACATGTTTTGGAAAAATGGGGTTATAACATCCTTCCCCTCTTATAGGATTTTTGTCCTCAAAATTCTTATCAAACAAATATACAACTCAGGATAAGATTTTTCCATGTCCATCATTGGCCCCCATGTGGCTTTACCTTACCCATGGAACTTCCAAAGAACCTTTATCATCGCATATTCCTTTCTCTGAGTTCTTTCATCCTGGTGTCTATAAACTACACTGGTGACTCAGAACATTTCAGCCTCCCTTGGGGCTCACTAGGTTCATTGCTCAGCACATGGTCCGGGTATCTCACATAGTGCCCTACATTGGACACATGGAACACATCACACATGACTCTATCTTGAGGGGCCAAGTCAAACTTAACCTTCTCCACCAAACCATGTCAAAAGAACCCATGCATTAGGGACTCTGCTCCCTTAGCTATAACTTAGAGGGGTCGTATTTTTGTGTCACATATTCTCCCACAGTGAACTGTACGTCAGTCTACCTTGCATCTGCTCATGACTTTCGTCATCTCTAGGCTCCTTTCAGCCATTGCATGATCAAAGAGACTTCATTTACACGCACTGTGGTCCTTTTCTAACCATCACGTGGTCATTTCACCAACATCACCTTACTGAAGTGGTGACTGACACAACCTCCCTTACAGAGCTTCTTTAAATCTCGATGCTGGCTATGGTGGTTATCTTCACATCTTTCACAGGACAAGAACTGTCTCTAGTTGTCACCCTGAATGAGCACACATGCTTTTATCAGACCCTTTAGTCTGGATCATACTAACCATTAGTTAGGGGTGATAAATTGTACTAATATAGAGTTCTTCATGTTTCTACTTTCACCTCATAGAAGTGAACCGTTAGGTCATACTCAAGAACTTTTGAACTCATATCATGGTGTAGTTGAACCATCTCCCGCTCTTATGTAGTTCAACATAATGTGTCTCTTGATGGTACTCCCTTCTTTCTCATGTTATCTAGGTAAGGTGATCTACCATGACCCATATTGCATCTTGACCTTCTTGGTCAAAGGGAGACTTACCACAACTTCCATAGTGATGAACTCCCTTCCCTCTCAGGGACTCTTTTATCCTCTATATCGATACACTGGGTTACTTGTGTTCGTCCTTCACCTCCTGTCATGCACTTCACCTTAGACATCCAAAATACTACTGTCTTTGAAATACCAAGGTATATCATGATCTCCTGCATTGTTATGATTCCTTAAGCTTGATACCTCAGAAACCCTAAACCATTCTAATTAGGGTTTCATCACATTCCCTTCCAGAGAAGTGCATCTGAGGCTCTAAACCATCCTTTCATTACATCAAGGACTAGACTGGCTAACCAAACAATCATTAACTTGTTCAACATATCTCATTACATCTGAGTGTTAGCCGAAACACATCTTCTTTCTAAACTTAGGGTTATCCAAACAACCTCTTCTAGCCAAACTAGGCAGCCATATCTCAACCAGAGCATCCATTACCACTTCACATCCTTAGGTATTAGATAACATTGAAGACATACACTTCTATGTATTTCACTTATCGTATCACCTCAAACTCTATGTTTATCTCCATTGAGAACACATTGAGCTCATCTTCTTGGTGATCAAACTCAACCTTGTATGACTCATATCTCATGATAAAAACATCCTCATAGGGTAACTACCCAATTCCTCTTAGTGTTTGCAAACCATCCATGCATCATTCACTTTATCATGGTATATTATCTTCTCTGTCCCCATATCTCATGGTAACGTTCCAACCTACATCATCTTTATACTTGGTGTATGGCATGCGTACTGTCCTATCTCTCACTCCCATAACAAGAGGAAATAAGCATTTGGCTACAGTCCAAATACAGAGGTCTTCCTGTTCCAAGAGTAGAGATGGTACATCCCACCGTGCCACATATGTCTCTTCGTCACAACATCATGATATCAAAGTTACCTCCATGGAAAATTGGTTTCAGACCTACTTGGGTCACCACACAATCCTTGGTTATTTCCTCTAGGTCTATAGGGTGCCAGTACTTTTGGGGTCATCCCTCTTCCCATATGCATCCAGAGAGTGCCCTACTCATCTTCCCTTTAGGTCCCATGAGTTCATGAAGGTGATCAATCTCCTAACCCATGGCCCTCAGACAATGATAGTTGTTACCTCCCGACCCTATGGTCATGTGCAACTAGGGAATTAAGAAACTCCTCCTTCCATCGGTCTTATCCCTACTTGACCCTAGGATAGACTTAGGATTCTATTATAGTACATGTTCAACTTAGAACCTTACCCAAGCCTTCATCATCTCTTTCTCTGCATTCATGGGCTGACTTTCATCCTTTCATTGGGATCATGGCAACCTGCCTACCTTAGTCAAGCCCCGTACTGGTTACCTCCATGGTAACACATCCACATGCACATAGAGATGGTTATCGATGGGTCTACATGCTCATTCTCATACCATGTACTTTTCACTTAGCTTCTCAAGATCCTATGAAACCTTCTTAGGTTACCTCGAAACCAACCAAACTGGTAAACTCCTACCAAAGGGTCCCTCTCCCAGGATGTGAGGAAACTACACCTTGATAACAAAGGTCACAAGCGTCCTTAGGGTTTACATTCACATGAGCATACTTAATCCAACAACTACTAAAGCACAAGCGTACCTACTAAACCATGCCAGGTCACACTTATTCTCATCCTCCTCATTAGACCAACTTAGTTGTGAGGGGTTCATCACACATACCTTTAACTTAAGGGTTTTCTTTTTCCTCTATACATGCTCGATACTATAGAGACTCAAATCTTATTATGAGCATCAGGTACACAAATTCCCCTCTTAGGCCTAGAAATCCTTGGTTCACCTTTGGGTGTCCAACTACATGCTCGACCTCTTAACCATGAATCAACTTGTCCAAGGTATGTCATCCTTTCATTCGAGCAACACTTCAGAGTTGAGTCCTCTTCTAGGACAACCAACTAGGTATAAGGTCTCACATCCTGCTACTAAACCTCTCCAAGTCTAAGAAACTCTTCTCCCTATCTCAGGAGGTAAACACCTACACCATAGGCACAGAGGTACCAGTAGACTCATCCTCTCTCTAGGGTTTGGTTCCTCTCATGGCATCCAAGACATCATTAGTCTCTAAGTGTCAAGCATACGACAACCACTATCATTCACTTAGGTCACATCATCTTCAACTCCCAATGTTCCTCAAGTTTCGGGGTTTTAGACTTCCAACCTTCTTGCTTGAGTTTTGCTCTCTCTCTAGAGCTAATCCAACCACCAACTTCTCTAGAAGAGGTCCTTTCTTCATGAAGGATCAAGCTCATCAGCATGCCCCTACTTGAGTGAAGCCTATGCTTGAACTTATGTTTGCTCAAGATCATCCATAACCCCTTATGCTTAACTCATAAGCCATCCATCCTACCCTTCTGGCCTCAGTTTTAACTTATTTCTCAAACTACTAATGTACCCTGGGTGCAAGCTATATCTTACTAGCAACATCCCTTCAGGTTTCTATAGGTTCTTTACTAACCTCATCATTGAAGGAGTTATCCTTCGCTCAAACATGCACGACCCTTCCCCGGGTTGGGTTGCCAAAGGTACTCGTTTATCAACTTCTCATGGTTCATATGGCATCCAAGGCATGTTTTTCATGGAATCTAACTCATTATGTCATCTCCTTCACTTAGGGTTAGGGTTAACATCATTCTCAAAGGATGTGCTAGGTCTCTACTCTTAATGGAGGTCTCTACCCCCAAGACTAACTCTCTTTACTCATCCTCCTGCCAAGGGGGTCTATCCTCAGGTCTCTCTTGAGAGAAATGACAACTCGTGTCATACGACCTAAGCATGTATCTATTCCTTTATGCTTACTCTATTAAGCTTAGGTCCATGAAATCTTATTTACATGCTTTTTATTAATTTGGTGGAGGATTCCTTAATCCTTATGAGCCTTGACCATACCTGAAGAGGGTGAGGAGAAGAGAGGAAACCCTAATCCTTAAGGTCCTTAATAGAATTTGAGTTGAGAAGGGATGAACAAGATGAGAGAGTCCTAAAGGTATCTTATTTTGATTCATACCCTAAGACTTTGTCCAGACAGTCACACGGATCCGAGAGTCCTCGTATTCCGACTAGCAGTGCAGAGGAAAATATTTCCAGCCCCCGATCGTGATCCTTTTCTAGACACCTCCATCTTTTGGATAGTCTTTTAATAACTCCCTTGGGTTCTATCGAGTTTGTAAAATTTAATAATTATTAATGGTTAAGTAAGGAACCTTCGCTCTGATACCAAATGTTATGACCCCACCTTCTGTTAACCCCTAATTAAGGGAGATCGAGAAGTAGAAGCCACACCCATAACTTTGGGATCAAAGGTTCGGGAATTAACATAGAACAATTATTAAATTTTAACAGATATACTGAAAAGCTGTAAGAAAATAAACTTTTGCATACCTTTTTGAAGACTTGGATCTCTAGACTTCTATCCACTTAAGGATTCTACTCTAACTATTCCTCCTTGTAATTTTACTTTATGTATTTCATAATATGACGATTTACTGTTTGTCCTTTTGGCTTTTACCTAAAACGCCGAAAAACAAAACGTCGGTCAGCCGAAACTGGTATTAGGGGGAATCAATAATCATGCAAATATGTTAACAATGTAATAATTCAATTAGTCACTTAACAACCAAGATTACTTTTTAAATATAACTCCACGATCCATGAGTACCCTATCCTCTATGTTGTCCCTGCAGTGGACCTAGATACTACCTTCCTCATGGTAGATCCTCATTAAACCCCTCATGATCCACCTGACAGGTGAACCAGTTTCTAGGGTTGAGTCACATGGCACTACCCGTAGGTAGACCACATCCTTAACTCATGGTATGCTGAAGTGTCTCATGAACTACACATGGTAGCCCAGTTTCTAACTCACGGTAACCTAGACCTTTCTCTAGGATTACCCCCTTTTCCGCCTTTTTAACACAACAGAGGTGGACAAAGGATCTAGCCAGTTATATGCATACTTATGGTGATAATCATAGTCACTTTATAGTTGCATGAAATAAATAGACATCCAACAATTATTTTCAAGCAACCGATAAATCATTCGGAAATCGCCGTGAAACTAAAACGATTATTCATAAGCGTAAGCACATACCTTTGATTAAAGATTTCAAGAAAGATTGAAGTATGCAGAGAAACCCAATCAAACAAGCAATGATGAATAGAAATCCTGAAATAAAAGTACAATTTTCCTTTTATTAATATTTATCCAATTTCATCACATTATTTAGGATTTCAATTCCAATTTTAGGGTTTCTATGTAAATTAGGGTTTCACTCCAATCCTTAATCATCAAGGTTCCTAATTTCATCAAAATCACTTAAAATCTTTATTTAAACATTCCTAGTAGTTTTAATATTATATCTTGGCAAATTACTCCCTTAATCCGAAATAACTTAATTTTATCTCCTATTCCCTAAATTAGGGTTTTTATTAAAACTTAGCCTTCTTTTATGGACTACAACTCTAATTTAGGCATCCTTGTATTCAAAACGGATAATTAAACCTCTTTTATCATTAGCAGGGTTAACCTTATCAATTTGACCTATTGATGCACCAAATTACACTCTTAATCATTCAATTAGGGTTTCCCATAAACTTTTAATATACTTTACTAGAAATTTAGGGTACTTTTGCAAAACGAAGTGAAATCAGGTTCTCAAAGCATTTTTATCATATTCCTTGCATTTTTCTACACCACTTTCATATATGAAGTTTTGTCATCTAAGATTTGTAGTTATTTCTATCATTCTTGCAAGAATAACCCTTTTTTTTCTAAATATTCGATTAAAGAGGAATCATTACCAAAAATCATGAGCCGCTCGATCTGTAGACCCATGATCCGCCCTTGGATCTAACAATTCTGGTCGCGTGCCCCCTAGCAAGGTCGCTCCTTCTCTGGAGCGTCAGATGCCACTGAGACCACCGTGGTCTCAAATCAGACGCTCGACAGGTCGTCACCTACCTTGGACTCAGCAGCCCGCGCGGTAAACCTGGAGGTTGACTCGGAGCTCTCGTCACCCTTTACTCACACCGATCGATCAGGGAGCTCTGCCTCCCCTCAAAGGAGTTGGTGACCGGTTCAATTTCCTTCCTGAGCTCCTCCAACCACATCCCCTACTCTCCGAACTCCGGCGAGGTCTTCAGAGACGATGAGGGTGAAGGTCAGGTCGAAAGGACGAATTGAGCGCACGAGAATACTCTGTGTACCCTTCTGCAGAGGTTGGGCTAACTAGCAGTGATGCTGGTTCCCTCCATAAACCTCCCCTTTATATAGGTTCAAGGTCAGCTTGGAGAGGTTGGGTGTTTCCCAAAACATCCTCGAATCCTATTAGAACCAGGGATGGTCCCCTTCGCCTTCATCTCCTGAGTTTAAAGAACAACGCAGAAACTTCTCCCACCCACGTATTCGTGAGAAAATCAAGAGGGAAGAATCCCTCTATCCGCGACAGAGTCCCAGTCCGGTTGGGACAAAGACGATGAGTGGTGCCTGTTGGATCAAGATCCAACAACCCACCATCCTCGTGTTCATTCCAAAACAGGAAACAATTTCCTAAATTCCCAATAAAACATATTTGAGGGAAAACTTGGAAAATTAATAACTCCCAAATGGTAACTCTTTTCCCACTGAGGGAAGCCCAATTATAGTTTTATCTTCCATTCTACCAAATTTTAGGTTATTATCTCAAGTGTAAGATTCCTTTTCTTGATTTTCCAGTTATCTTTCAATTACTCATATTTTCCATGTCCTTTCTATTTATTTTATCATTAGTTTTATGATTCTGAGTTCCTTGAACCCCAAGGAACCCTTATAACTCGAAAACTCATTTTAGGAACAATACCTTAGCCTTTTAAATATCTTGTATATATTTCCTTATGTATTCCAATATCTAATTAATTTCCTTTTTCATTTCTTTTTCCTTTTCTTTTCATTGGGCTTAATGGCCAATAAGGCCCCTCAAGAAAATGTGTAAGGATATTATGCAAAAAATTCATTCATATCAAACCATCCATGGATTTTCAATTATCTTTAAAAAGAGATTTACAATCGTATTACATGTTTTGGAAAAATGGGGTTATAACACCTCAGCTCTTCGACGACATTCTCTCTCTCTCGCTTCACCATTTTGAGCAATTCCACTTCTGTTGGCTTCGTCTTTCTTCGACGGATCGAATGAGCCTTAGCTCATCTCCTCTCTCGCCTTGAGTGTGACATGTCAAATCTGAGTTTCTTCCTCGTCCCCATTGAGGTTTTACAAAGTGGACTAGAGACCTCCTCTCGACTATTTTAGGATGGGTAAAGCTTCCCAGAGCCACGACGATTCTTCCTCCCATCCCAATTAAGCCCCTAGTGCCCTGGAGCTCCCTGAACTCCTTGTTCTCTTCTTAAGCAAACCCCGAGAAAGCACCGCCTGCTTCCTCCACCTTCTGGTCGATTAATGACTTGGTGAGCACCCTCGACACCTCTTCTTCCCTTTCCCTTCTTCCTTTGGCCCCAATTTTCCTCGGAACGCCTGACCATGTACCTCAGTGGGGTACCCTCACCAACAGTCACAATCTTGACCCATTGATGTTTCTATGGTCACAAAAACTAGCTCACCCACTTCACCTGTCCTCCAAGAGTGATTTGAAGACTCAAGTAGGGGCTTGCCTCCCCGTTTTTAGTAGTTTCAATCGCATTTGGGCTCGTCCCATGTTCTTCGCTTTCTCACTGAACTTTGGGAATTTCTGCCTCGTTTGGGCTCCTTCGTCTTTGTCTGAGATCGACGATGGTGTTTTGATTGTTCTTTGGTGCTGATCACCTCCACAGCTCGGGTTTGGCTCACGCCTTGTGTGCGGAGGGCGTTGCTACTTGCGCCATTGTTGGGTTGGATGATTCCTGGTCAGGTAATGACCAATGCACCCATTCCTCTTATTTTAGCCAAATGATCCTCCATGGGCATTCTAGTAGTTCCACCTTCTATTTTTTTTTCTCGACAGTGATTATTTGATTGGAATGATTGACTTTGTTGACCTTGCTAATTCAGTTGATCTAATAGCATCGCATGGGCAAATATGTCATTTTCCCCCTCAGATCACTCTTAGTTGATCAGTGCCACGTGAGCGCAGATCGACTAACTGGGCCAAATGTGATTGGCCCAAGTCGGCCTCTATGGCCCACATATTTGCAAGTTTTATTTTTTTTGTGGCGTTTTCTTGAATTCTAATTGGTCCATTTATTTTAATTCATATTAAATCGATGCCTTGTCAGAAAAATGTGAATAATTAGTCATTGGAAAGCATTTTTCACATAGAATCTGATTTTATAGTTCTTAAGTCCAGATGCTAGTTCATATTTTGATGTTTTCTTGAACACCATCTTTATCATATAAAATGTTTTATAAATTATAATTAATTCATTTTAACTCCAAATGGAGAAATTAATTATGTTTTCTTAATCAATGAAGTCTTAATAATCATTTGGTCTAAGTTTTGAGTAGTAAATTGACGGTGTTATAATAGGGTCCAAAATTAGGTTTTCTTGTGCTTTATGTTTTATAAATGCTAACACATGTGATATATTTATTACTAGGATAAAGTGATCTTGGACACAACTAATTGGTGAAAGTGATGTTTATGAGTCTACATTAAGTTATGTGAACCCTAGCAATGTATGTGAAAACTTATGTCTGTATGTATATGTGCAATTACACCTATCCTTCAGTTGGGTAATTTGTCCCCTCCTAAATTCCTAATGAGGCATGTTCTAGCCTTAGAATCTTTCTATTGCCTTTATTTGGCTCTTTTATTTGATTTGAATCTATATTGCCATTGTTGGCTCATTTATTTGGATTAATTCTTGGGTTGGGAAACCCCATTTGCTATGATGCAATATTATTTATATTTTCACTACAACCAAGTGAATTATTCAACATGATGTATTACTGGACAAATAATAATGTAGTGTACAAGAGTACAAACCATCCATAGAGGGCATTTGAAATTTCACCCTAGAGAATGTGACCACTCTCCCCCGAGGAATGTGACCACTCATCTTGTATTATATATATTTGTAGGTGTTTGGGAATGTGACCACTCTCCCTCACCTATTGGTTGAGGTCCGATAGGTGCCTCACCCAACATTTGTTTATTTTGTGTCATAGTATCATTCATGTTATGCTGATTAGTATTGTTGTTGAACTATGGTAGGTGATGAATGCATATTCATCATGATATTAAGTCACCATCAGGGGCCAAATTCGACTCAATGCTTTCACTTTCATATCCTAAATCTCACAAAATGCAAAATTGCTTAAATGGTTCAATTATCAAGGTTATTAACTGTGTTTATGTTGATTTTATAGAGGTCATGAGGAGGTTCAACCATCAAATGTCTCCCACCTCCATTTAACCCTAATCCACCTTTCATCAATGGCTATCACCATCACTTGCTTCACTTTCCACCTCTATCTTCATCAACATCATCCTTCTACCTTCACCATCCTCAACCACCATCATCACCACCGTCAAATGCCCTAGCGGTTTGCCACCATCAATCCTCCAAACGGTCTCAAGACCAAATGGAGGTTCCACCCTCTCAAGACCGCGAGCTTCCTACACCATATGATCACAGATCAATGGTCCCTATTCATCCAACCACACGATCTTCCCTAGTGCTCTTGGTCGCCAGATCTGCCTTAACGGTTTGCTCCATCACCCTTGCCACAATCTCAAGATTGTGTGGATCCTTCATAGTTTCAAGATTGTGTGGAGCATCCACATCCCAAACAGTGAAGACCTCCTCCTACTACTTTGACCTCGGATGCAACAACGACCTACATTGCTCGTGTGTGCATCCCTGCACCAGCATCGGTCATTGACACTGGCAACCCTATGGTGTCTGCGTCTTCCTCCCACCAAGATCTACACCAGCAGTGGTCATCGACACCTGCAATGCTTGACACCACCGCAACCACCCTTCTCCTTCCTCCCTTGGCTGTGGCTTGCACCTACACCCTACTATGCTTGCTTGCAGACCCTCTGCACCTTCACACATTGCCTCTAGTCAAGGACTGTGAGACCAATAAAAGGTCCAAGAACTTTTGGAGCTACGCCGATCCACGAGGATGAGAAATGTGATCGATCGCTGAAGACCGGTTGCACAACAGACTACGGGGCTGTAAATGGTCTTGCAAACCAATTGAGAACAAATCGATAGGCCAGCCACCCACCGAGACCATTTGGATGATGATGACCGATCAAGAGTAGGACCGTTTAGATCCATAGCCAAAGGCTGTTGGAGTAAGTGTTGGTATGTATGCCCTGAGAGCCAATCATGGGATGATTGGTGGGATACATTAAGGTTGATTTGATAAACATCAAAGGCAAGCTTCCAATTCTTTCTGGCTCAGTCATATGAGATAATGATAGAATATATTGAATGTCTAGAGAATGACAATACTCAATGATCTATGCTTTTAGGTTAAGGACCTGAACGATGAGATCATATGGATGTTAAGAGTTTGTACATTCTTATTATGTCCCTAGTCGGATGTCATTGTGGAAGGTAGACAGACAACAATGACACACAAGACTAGATTGTGGTGTTGGTTGAGGATAGAATCTCATTAGTCATGATAAAGAGATATCAAACCAAACACATAGGTACTTATTTGAGAACAAGTGTACCGGACAGACCCACTGTGAGTTTGACACATGGAACCATGGCATGGTAGTCACAGTCAGTTCTCACAGTGATGGTAGTGAATGTGATTCTTTGACCTAAAATCACTACACTCAATACATGTCACTAGGTACACTTTGACATCATCAAATGCTGTCTTGAAACATGGGTTGTTATAAAGGTGATGATTGGGTGGCTTTGACACATGGGGCTTTTGAGTGGTGAGTGATAGATATGGGATTTGTCCCTCCTGAGGGAGAGTTTGATATCAATGGCCACTTGATGAGTAGGATGGAGATAGGCGTGGACGCACATGCGTAAATTGATATATGATATCGATGTAACACATATCTCCTCCAATCTACTCTGAGATTAAGAATGTGAATGAATGTTGATAGGATGACTATTCCATGCCTTGAGTTCATTTAGGATATCAGTACTAAAGGAATTATACATTCACTGTAACACCATTCACGGATTGTAGGATTGAAAGTTGTTCTCCGACTTTCCTTTTCATTTGGGTAGCACTGATGTGCGACTAGAAACCTCTCTTTTCTTGTGAAGTCATAAATGTTATGGACTTTCACTGCCAACATGAAATGGACCTGTAGGGTCACACACATAGGATTTAACCTGGAAGAGGAGTTTGTCCACAAACAATGTTTAGATTGATTGCTAAAGGAGTTTAGTAGTACAATTAAACACTCAATCAATTGATAGCTCAATATCATAGTGTTCAAGGTGTTGGACAGATTTATTAGAGTATCGAATTGATTGAAACTACAATTTGCTGATTTTGCATAGTCTGCATTCCCAACAGATTGGCTAATGTGATGAACTGATCGGCTCAGCTTGGTGAACCGATCGGCTCAGATACTGAGTCGATCAGCTCAGGACAGAGTGAACTGACCGGTTCAAGGGTTGAACCGATCAGCTCAACTAGTCCAAACGAGCAAGTTGGGAAAGTCAGGTTGGTGAGAAATTTCCTTTCGTTTCACTTGTCTAATTTGATTGGAACAAGGATTGGTATTTGGATCAATTTGAAACAAAAGAGGAAAAGTCAGTTGGGAACTGACTAGGGTGGTGAACCGACCGTTTCAGAAATGAAATGACCGTTTCAGGTGTCCGAACTGATTGGTTCCAGTGTGAACCGATTGGCTCAGGTCCCCAACTGACCGTTTCATGTTTGAAACGATCGGTTCAGGTGGCGCAATTGGTTGTTTTTATGGAAAATCTAAAACCCTTCTACTCGTACTTTAGTCCCACATTGCCCGTGGTAGAGAACCCTATCCCATGACTCTCCTATATATATAGGGGTACTGGGGGCTTCTCAGATACAACAACTCAGAACACCAGTTGCTCTGTAAAGTTGTCGTTCTCTCTGGTTCTGGTAACCAGGAGAGCCCGAGCAAGTGCTACCCGATAAGGGAGGCACAACATGGGAAAGACAACTGCAGAAAAGCGACTAGTAGCAGGAGAGTATGTCAGTGACTAGTTGTAACGACCCGCACTTTTGTGTGTCTAAAAGACCGTAAAGTCGTGAATTGTCATTCATAATTTCCAAGATCAGATTCATGAAATAATACAAAATAGTAAATAATTTCCATTAATGATCAAATATTTACATGTTTACATGAAAAGCTCATCTAAGGAGTTACATAACTTTTAACAGAATTAACTTTTACATGTGTCAAAATAATCCATTAAAACTAAACCTTCATGATTAAACTGTAGTGTCTTCAACATCTTTATCTGTACCCTCATGTCCACAAATAAAGTATATATGATACCTAAAACGCCGACAAACAAATACGCGATCAATATATTTATATACTGGTACGTGGATTCAAACAATAATCACAAGTACAAATATAAGCAAACATCGTTATCTTGAATATAAGAACATTAACTCATTTTCATATTCTAACCCTTATCTGGTCCACTACCTCAGGTGTAATCACTATCCCTCCGGGGCTCGTGTGCATTACCCTTAAGATCAGTCTAACCCAGGGCTCAGAATGTAGTTGTTTACTTTACATGATACTCATATAAACTTTATAGTTTGCAAGAACTAAATAAACAAGCAAGCAGTTTATTCCGTTCAATCTCATTAAGAAAACATCAGCAATCTTTGAATCTGATACATGTATTCATAAGCGTAATCACGTACCTTATGCCATCACAGAAACCATGCGGAAAATCTTATGTACTTTAGGAATGCAATCCAAACATCCAATCGACCAAGCACGTAATCAACAAGTATCTGAAACAAAGCATACTACGTGTGTGTCACCATGTATTCACATTACATTATTTACATCTAGATTCGCTCCTAAACTAGGGTTTAGGTCTATCTCGTATTTGGAACTGGGGTTAGGGATACCAACCCTAATTCTATCATATCATGGTTTCTGAAATTACAAATTTAGTTATGCATATTAGGTGAAACCTTAATTGTCAAATCAAGCATATTAAACTACTCGTGACACCTAAATCATATGACTAATATAATGATCATAGCAAGATGTCTATATTGATTTTAAAACCCAAAATTAGCATGAATAAGATCATTAATCTAGAATCACCCATTATTCATCATTAACCAAGATTTCTTCATTACACATGTCTATGTCAGGTACTAACCTAACATGAACGATCATATACAATGAAGCATCATATTAAGACAAATCTAGGTTTTCCTTTACACTAATCACATTAACACATGTATTGCATATACTTTTAGAGCAGGAAGCTAAACTGGACTCTAATTACATTTTATTTAGATTCCTCTCGTTTTTATGAGCAACTTTCATATATTATATGTCCCCATCCGAACTACCAATTATTTTCTATCAAATTAACAAGATAACACTTAACTTTGCCAATTGTAGCCTGAAACCTCAGAAAAACGAATACATTGTATTACCTTATATCCCTTGGATCGTGGATCCATGACAAGGATCCATTTACCCGGTGACCCAGATTGGGTCCTTCTCCTTTCCCTCCTTACGTGAAGTCCCACTTGCGCAGGAACTGTGATGTGCAGGTTGCGGTTGGCTGGGAGACGACCATCCTCGGTACCTTCATCTAGACCTAGCAGGCATCTTCTTCTCGCCAGTCCCCCACTTGGTTCCTTCACGGCCCTAATGCGCTCGGCTCCTAAAACCCTCCTAGACCTCATTCCTTGCGTAGAGCGCCCCCCTTGCCCGACACACGTACAAAGTGCGGATCTGCTCCCAGTGCTGCCGGAGGCGACCGGGCGGTGTCATCCCCCTCTTGTGTGTTGACATTGCTGCTGAGCTGCCCATGTGCAGGCACCACTGTCAGAAACTAGGCCTCCAAGCCCTGCTTGCACGCCCCATCTCCCTCACCCCGACCATCCTTGTCGTCATCCACTGCTGGCGCCATGATAACTTAGGTACCTTGCTTCTCGACTGCCTAGCATCGCAAGCTAGCCTCTTTATCCTCTCTGCTCCGACCGCAGTTCTTGGTACACCATTAGTCGCCAACAGTTGCAGCCACCGCCCTCGCATTGCTAGGGCCCGACTGTTCAGCCACCTCGTTCATGTTGCTGCAGGTTGTCTACCTCAGCCACCGCCTCTACGCTGAGGGGTCTAGGCGGCAGATGACCAGGGTCCCCTCCACTCCAGGTCCGTGTTCAAAGTAGAAAGGGGGGTCGAGTGCATGGCGGACGAACCAGTGGTGTGCTAGCTTCTACACTGGTCATAGGACTGCCAGGATCTGTCTCGGCCTCCTTGCAGTAGGTTTGGAGAGTTGTGGGAGACTGCTTCGAAGGCAGTCCTTGCAAGAGGATAACTAGGGTTAGGGGTAAAGCATGCGATGGGAAGGGAGTAACTCTCCATGTGGGTGCAACCATACGTGTTTATATATGGCTCTCACCGAGATGATTCAATGATCCCGTAACTTGTGGCCATATCTTCAATCTCTTTATCTTGATATATATTATTAACCAATCATCTCATCTCATGGAAAATCATCAAACACCTTCCTGAATATAATTGGACTCCTTTTTCTATTTATTCCAAATTCTTCCTTTGCGTACTAATAATATGTGAAGAGGCAAGGCATATCATGACTCTCTTTCCAATTATTCTCTCATTATCTTATATTCAGATTATCCTTCAACATACCAAAAAGGCAACCCTAGATAACACTATATGTGTCCCAACCATTGTGTTTCCAATAATGAAATATATGTATTCTTTTAACTATCTAACACATTATAACTTTATTCTCCTTTGGAAAATGTTTATCAACATCAAAAGTCATTAATATTTAATAATGCATGAATTCCTTTTATCTATTTTTCTTGTGCCAAAAGAACTTGTGCGACAAAGACAATTAACATTACTATTCCACCAATAAAATCATTGAGGAATTATCAATTTAATTCATGCACCATATTTTATAGTTCATTTTTTTTTTCAAAATTTGAGGGTATTACATTCACCCCTCCTTAAGAGGAATTTTGTTACAACCCCAATTTTGGGTTCAAAAGGAGAGAAATGTAATTTCTCATTTTAAAGATATTGGGACAAATGGTGATATATTTTGTGTTGAATAAATGAGTTATGTTGAAAATAGCCTTGTTGTTTGTTTTGTGGGCTTTATTGGCTATTGGGCCCAATAACAAGGAAAATTCAATTAATTAATGAATAATTGAATATTTGAGAAAAGAAAGAGGTAGGAATCTCTAGAAGGCAAATCCAAGGAAGGATTTCGTGCCTCTTGGTTTCCTTGGGTTACAAGGAGTCCAAAGTTGCATAAAGAGAGCATTAAGAGAAGAAAAGATCAATTAAGTATTTCTTTATTAAGAAAGAAATTGAAAATACTGATGAAATGTGGAAAATAAGTAGGAAGAGGTATACTTAAGTGATCCTTGGTGGAATTTTTTATCCCAAGGATTGCTTATGATAAAAGAAATACCAATAAGGAAAGTAAAAAGGAAATAAAGAGAAATCCTCAAAAAAAGAACTATTTTAATAAGAAATAAACAAGATAATGTGAAATAATGAAGAATAATGCATTTAGATGCATGCATCTAGAAGGATAATGAGTATCAAATAAAAGGATTTCGGAATATTTGAGTTTCTTGGGGTCCAAGGAACCCCAATAAAGAGGAAAGAAAGAGAAAATACGCAAAATAGCAAAATAAGAAGATAATGTGAGTATACCATTAATGTATTACATGGTATTGCTAAAAGAAAGTAATTGTTGTTAAAGGGAATAGGATTTCGTGCCAATTAGTTTTGAAAGCCAAGAACAAGAAGACAAAAGGAATATTTTTTTTCGAACTCCTTAATGACCAAGGATCAAGAGAAACAAGGAATTAAGAGAGATAATTTACACCTAATTAAGGAAAATCATTTCCTATTAGGAAGGGGGGACTTTTTCCCTCTTGGATGAAGTCTTGGGGCCTAGATACCTTCCCCTATATAAGGGGAAGGACCTTTGGCCGAGTTTTAGATAAAACCCAAGAAAGCTTTTTCTCTTCTCTTTCTTCTTCTTAGTTCTAACCCTCACCATGAGATGTTGGGTTATCCCTGGAGCAACGGGAGTGGCGAAGTTAGCATCATAGAGAGCCGAAGTTTCCTCGATGACCTGGCATTGAACGACACTCTTCCCGCGCCTCTTAGCCCTGCGCAACAGCCGCAGCACGGCTGCAAAGTCCGACCGCATGGGCAGGCCTGGCCAGCACGGGCTAGCAGCTCTGGCCGTAAGAACGAGGTGGCCAGGGGATCTCCGAGGGGCGTCGTAGGTGGAGGAACCATCTGCGGGGGGGCGTTGGGGTCCAGGGGATGGGCGAGAAGACGTGCAAGTCACAGCTAGGGCGGCAACAGCGCGTTGTCGGGGTTTGAAGATGATCAGAAGCGTTTGAACGAAAGTGCCCCTCCTGGGCGTGTAGAAGTGGTCCGCATCCTGGGGGGTAAAATGGACAATCCGTTCTAATTTTAAAGCCGGCCCGCAAAGGTACATGCATGGGGATAAGTTGCCTACGTGGCATCTCACTATTGGTCCATATGTGTTTTTATTGCAAAAATCATATCTCCCTAATAATAGCTCAGATGAATACACATAAAATATGAAAATTGCTCAGAAAAATGAGAGGAATCCATTAAAAATATAATTGGAGCCTTTTTATGTTTGCAGTTCGAAAAATAATAGAAGTTATTAACTTTAGTGTAATGATGATTAAAGATACCCTACTTTGGTATGATTAATGTGATTTATTGGGTTTAATTGATGGTTAAAGTTGATATTAACCTGTTAATCATAAAGAGATACATTAATATCAAAAAAGTTGAATTTTGCACGAAATAAGTTAATTTAGAGTTTCATGTGCATGAATATACTCTAATGGGACTTGAAACCCTAATTTTAGTGAATGTGATTATTAATGGCTTTAATTGATCAATTTGAGGATTGGAGTTGAAATATGTTGAATCTAAGCTATTAGAGTACAAAAGTCCTTAATTCTGGATTAATACCCTAAAGGTAGTAATTTGGGTTTTCTCTGGAATAAAAGGGTAAAATTATGACAAAATGAATTCATATGCGACTTGGATCATAATGGGCTATGAATTGATGATAAATGCTTATAATAATTTTGCCATGGATTAAATGGATTAAAATAGTAGCTTTAATGAAAAGAGGCTTGATGGACTTAATTGATAGATAATGGTGTTGTTAATATGAAAATGAGATTAAATGTTGTTAAAGAATAGCCTTAACATCTTTTGTGATGAATAGATGAATAATTGGGGTTTATGAGTACTTAGGGTTTAAAATAATAAAATATGAATGGGAAA
This sequence comes from Alisma plantago-aquatica, assembly GCA_963693085.1. NCBI lineage: Eukaryota > Viridiplantae > Streptophyta > Magnoliopsida > Alismatales > Alismataceae > Alisma > Alisma plantago-aquatica. Next base: position 502,169,745 of record OY856410.1, on the reverse strand, counting down.
CCCTAATTGCAATGGAAATCCTAAAAGTGGACTAGAAACCCTAAGAAGCGAGCTCGATTTAATAGATCTTAATGACATGAGTAATAAAAGGAAATTGTATAATTATTTCAGGATCTTATTGAATGCTTTCTTGCTTGGATTCTTATTTTCATGGATATTTCTGTTCAAATCATCAAATCAGGTATGTGGTTACGCCTATGTATATCCCGAACTAGTTTCTTGAGGATTTTCAAGCTTTTATCGATGACTTGAATTGAACTGTTGGTTGCATTTATTTCTTGCAAATCTTAATGTGGATATGATTATCACCTAAGATAAGTGCCTACTAGCTCAGATCCTAGTCCCCTCTGTAGCTTTATAGATTGACCTAGTAAATGGCTACCAATGGGGTAGGTCCATCAGGTCATTAAATGACTTATTAAATGGCTACCAATGGGGTAGGACCATCAAGTCATCATGAGTCAGGGATTGGGCTACCTTTGGGTAGGGCCATGCGACTCTATAACCCTAGGTATTGGCTACCTGTGTGGTAGGGCCATGGGGGTAAGGATCTACCATATGAGAGAGATGGTATCCATGTCCACTGCAGGGACGTTACAGAGAAAGGGGACATGCAAGGATTGAGTAGTATTTCTTAAAACGTAATCTTTGTTGTTAAATGATATTTGGTTGATTACTTTTTTAACATAGTTGCACAATTATTGTTTTCCCCACATACCAGCTTCGGCTGACTGACGTTTTGTTTGTCGGCGTTTTAGGTACAAATGAAAAGAACAAACAATAAAGTGACATATGTGGAATTAAATGAGAATTAATGTGCACAGGGGGATTAGTTAGATTAACATCTTCATGGATAGAAGTTTAGAAATCCCAGTTTTTCCAAGGTAAGAAAAGTTTTATTTTGTACCTGTTTCCAATTTAGTTGGTAAAGTTTATTAATTATTACTGATTATTTGTTGAACCTTTGATCCTGTTAACTGAATAACGGCTCTGACCTTCGGGTCTCCCTTAATTGGGGGTTACCGGAAGGCGTGGTCGTTAAAATTGGTATCAAAGCATAGGTTCCTCAATTAAACTTTAATAATTATTAAATTTTACAAATTCTGTAGAACCCAAGGGAGTTATTAGAGGATTATCCAAAAGACTGAGGTGTCTAGAAAAGGATCACATCTGGGGGATGGCAATATTTTCCTCCGCACCGCTTGTCAGAATACGAGGACTCCCGGATTATGTGACTGCCTGGCTGAAGTCTTAGGGTATGATTCGAAATAAGATACCTTTAGGACTCTCTCATCTTGTTCATCCCTTCTCAACTCAAATTTTGTTAAGGACCTTAAGGATTAAGGCTTCCTCTCTTCACCCTCTTGAAGTATGGGTAGGGTTGATAAGGATTAAGGAATCCTCCACCAAACTAATAAAAAGCATGTAAATAAGATGTCATGGACATAAGTTTAGTAAGCGTAAAAGAATAGATACATGCTTAGGTCGTATGACATGAGTTGTCATTGCCCTCGAGAGAGACCTGAGGATAGGCCTTCTTATCTGGAGGGTGAGAAGAGAGAGAGTTAGACATGGAGGTAGAGATCTTCATTAAAAATAGAGACCTAGCAAATCCTTTGAGGAAGATGTTAACCCCAACCCCAAGTGAAGGTTAGAGAGAGTGATAGCACGAAGAGTTAGATGTCTTAGTAGACCCGGTGTTTGGGTGGACATACCTTTGGTTTGCCATACAAATCATGAGAAGTTGATGATCGAGTACCTTTAGAAACCTAACCCTGGGAAGGGTCGTGTTGGTTTGAGCGAAGTATAGCCCTTTCATGGATGAGGTTAGAGTATAACCTATAGAAACCTTTTGGGCTGTTGTGAGTAGGGTATAGCTTGCACCCAGAGTGCGTTAGTAGTGTTGATAGTTGGATGAAACCCTAGACAAGGGATCATGTTAGATAGCTTACGAGATAAACATAAAGCTAAGGATGATCTTGACCCAAACATGAGTTGAGAAAAGGCTTCCCCCAGGTAGGGATATGCTCGTGAGCTTAATCCAACTTCATGGAGAGAGGACCTCTAGCTGTAAGGCGGGATGTGGAGTTAGCTCCAGAGGGAGAAAGCAGGACCCGAGCAAAAGGTTGGAAACTAAGGATTCCAAGACATGAGGAACAGTGGGGAGTTGAGGATGATGCGACCTAAGTGGAGGATAGGGGTTGTCGTATGGTTGACCCTTGGAGGATAATGATGTCTTGGTTATCCGAGAGGAACCAAACCATAAAGAGAGAATTATTCTTATGGTCCCGATGTGCCAAGGGTATAAGTGTTTACCTACTGGATGAGCTAAAGAGTGCTTTAGACCCTGAGGAGGTTTAAGAAACCAGTGGTGAGGCTTTATACCTAGTTGGTTATCCTGGAAGAGGACTCAACTCCAAAGTGTTGCTCAAGTAGAAGGATCATGGAAGTACTTGATGTATCTTGGACATGCTTGATTCGTGGTTAAGAGATTGAGCATGCAGTTGGACACCCAAATGTGAACATAGGGTTCCTAGGCCTAAGAGGGGAAGCAGTGTATCCAATGCTCAAGGTGAGTTTGAGTCTCTATAGTTTAGAGCAGGGTACTCTTAAGGTAAGGGTATGTTGGACGAACCCCTCACAACTAAGTTGTTTTAATGTTGAGGATGAGAATAAGTATGACCTAGCATGGTTTAATAGGTGTGCCTTAGCAACTGCTGGGTTAAGCATGCTCATGTGAATATAAACGCTAAGGACGGTTGTGACCTTGTTGTCAAGAGTTGTAGTTTCCTCCCATCCTGGGAGAGGGACCCTTTGGAAGAGTGCATACCAGTCTTGCTGGTTTTGAGGTAACCTAAAGAGGTTTCATAGGATCTTGAGAAGCTAAGTGAAAAGTGCATGGCATGAGAATGAACCTGTAGACCCATGTATAGCCATCTCCAAAGTGCATGTGGATGTGTTACCATGAAGGTAACCGGTATGGGGCCAAACCAAGGTAGGCAGGTCACCATGATCCCTGAGAAAGGATGAAAGACAGTCCAAGAGTATAGAGAGAGATGATGAAGGATTGGGTAAGGTTCTAAGTTGAACATGTACTATGAACAAATCCTAAGTCTATCCTAGGGTCAGGTAGGGATAGGACCGATGGAAGAAGGAGTTGCCTAATTCCCTAGTTGCTCATGACCATAGGGTCGGGAGGTAACAACTATCATTGTCTGAGCGTCATGCGTTAGGAGATTGATCACCTTCATGAACTCATGAGACCCAAAGGGCAGATGAGTAGGGAACTCTCTAGATGCATGAGGGAAGAGGGATGACTCCAAAAGTGTCGACACCCTGTAGACCCAGAGGAGATGACTAAGGATTGTGTATAAACCCAAGTAGGTTCTAGACCAGTTTTCCATGGAAGTAACTTTGACATAATGATGATAGTAATGTAGAGACATAAGTTGCACGTTTCAACTTAGAATTGAAGGTGTACTGGCGACGTGGGATGCATCATCTCTACTCTTGGAATAGGAAGAAATTTGTGTTTGGACGGCCACCAAATGCTTATTTCTTCTTGTTATGGGAGTGAGAGATGGGACAGTACGCATGCCATACACCAAGGGTAAAAGATGATGTGAGTTGGAACGTTGCTAAGAGGTATGAGGACATAGATGATTATATACCTGGGTGAAGTGAATGATACATGGATGGTTTACAAACACTAAGAGAAGTAGTGTAGTCAGCTTATGAGGATGTTTTATCAGGAGCTAGGTGGAATTTGCAAGTTAACCAAGGTTGAGTGTGATCACCATGGGGATGAGCTCAGAGTTCCTTGATGAAGACAACCTTAGAGTTTGAGATGAGATGATAAGTATAATGCATGGAGGTGTATGTCTTCGACATTACATAACACCTAAGGATAAGAAGTGGCAATGAATGCTCTGGTTGAGATATAGCTACCTAGTTTAGCTGGAAGCAAGAAGAAGTTGAGGTGGTGCGACTAACCCTATGTTTGGAAAGAAGATGTGTTTTGGCTAACACTCGGATATAATAAGATATGTTGAACAAGTTAATGGTTGTTTGGTTAGCCAGTTTAGTCCTTGATGTAGCAAAAAGATGGTGATAGAACCTCAGATACACTTCTTTGGATAGGAAGGTAATAAAACCCTTTTGAGAGTGGTTTAGGGTTTCTGAGGAATCAATCTTGAGGAATTATGACATACATGAGATCATGGGTTAAGATCCCAAATACCGTGATACTACAGAGATAGTAAGTGATAGTAGCACTTGGGATGCTTAATATGATATTACACGTAGCATGAGACCATGCAAGTCAAGAGGTGAGGGACGAACACCAGTAACATGGTGCATGGATATGAAGTATAAAGAGTCCCAAGAGGGAATGGGAGTTCACCACTATGGATGTTGTGAGTCTCCCTTAGACCAAGTAAGGTCGATATGCAAAATGGGTTATGGTAGAAAGCCTTACCTAGATAACATGAGGAAGAAAGAAGTTTTGTCAAGGGGCAGATTCGCTTGAACTACTTAAGAGAGAAAGGTGGTTCAACTACACCATAATGCAAGTTCAAAAGTTCTTGATGTGACCTAAAGGTTCACTTCCATGAGGTGGAATTAGACACATGAAGAACTCAGTGTTTGTACAGTTTATCACCCCATACTAATGGATAGTATGATCCAGACTAGAGGGTCTGATGAGAGCATGTGTGCTCATTTAGGGTGATACATAGAGACAGTTCTTAAGATGTGATGTTAGCCACCATAGCCTTTATCGGGATGCAAGAAGTTCTATAGGGAGGTTGTGTCGGTCACCACTTCATTATGATGATGTTGGTGAAGGAGGCCTCACGAAGGTCAGAAAAGAACCACAATGTGTGCAGATGAAGTCGCTTTGGATCGTGCAATGGCTGAGAAAGAAAGCCCAGTGGTGACATGAGTCACGAGCTGATGCAAAGCATACTGATATGCAGTTAACTGTGAGAGAAAATGTGATGAGAAAATCTGACACCTCTAAGCAATAGCTGAGAAAGCTGAGTCCCCGATATATGGGTCCATTTGAGATGGATTAATAGAAATGGTTGTGTTAACCTTACCCCTCAGGATAAAATGATGTGTTACATGAGTCCGATCTAGAACACTATGTGAGGTACCCATGCCAGGTGATGTGCCCTGAACCTACTCAGCTTTTGAAAGGCTGAAAGGTCCTGAGTCACCTATGAGGGTACGATATACCAAGGTAAGAAAGAACTCAGATGGAAGAAAATGAGATAATGAAGGTTCTTGGGAAACACCATGGCAAGGGTGAAGTCACATGGGAGCCATGATGGACATATGAAAGGCCTATCATGTTTGTTTGCTTGCTTGATGGAATTTTGAGGACAAAATTCTTATCAGAGGGGAAGGATGTTACAACCCCAATTTTGGGTTCAAAAGGAGAGAAATGTAATTTCTCATTTTAAAGATATTGGGACAAATGATGATATATTTTGTGTTGAATAAATGATTTATGTTGAAAATAGCCTTGTTGTTTGTTTTGTGGGCTTTATTGGCTATTGGGCCCAATTACAAGGAAAATTCAATTAATTAATTAATAATTGAATATTTGAGAAAAGAAAGAGGTAGGAACCTCTAGAAGGTAAATCCAAGGAAGGATTTCGTGCCACTTGGGTTCCTTGGGTTCCAAGGAGTCCAAAGTTGCATAAAGAGAGCATTAAGAAAAGAAAAGATCAATTACGTATTTCTTTATTAAGAAAGAAATTGAAAATAGTGATGAAATGTGGAAAATAAGTAGGAAGAGGTATACTTAAGTGATCCTTGGTGGAATTTCGTATCCAAGGATTGCTTATGATAAAAGAAATACCAATAAGGAAAGTAAAAAGAAAATAAAGAGAAATCCTCAATAAAGAACTATTTTAATAAGAAATAAACAAGATAATGAGAAATAATGAAGAATAATGCATTTAGATGCATGCATCTAGAAGGATAATGAGTATCAAATAAAAGGATTTCGGAATATTAGAGTTTATTGGTGTCCAAGGAACCCCAATAAAGAGGAAAGAAAGAGAAAATACCCAAAATAGCAAAATAAGAAGATAATGTGAGTATACCATTAATGTATTACATGGTATTGCTAAAAGAAAGTAATTGTTGTTAAAGGGAATATGATTTCGTGCCAATTAGTTTTGAAAGCCAAGAACAAGAAGACAAAAGGAATATTTTTTTTGAACTCCTTAATGACCAAGGATCAAGAGAAATAAGGAATTAAGAGAGACAATTTACACCTAATTAAGGAAAATCATTTCCTATTAGGAAGGGGGGGTTTGTTCCCTCTTGGATGAAGTCTTGGGGCGTGGATACCTTCCCCTATATAAGGGGAAGGGCCTTTGGCTGAGTTTTAGATAAAACCCAAGCAAGCTTTTTCTCTTCTCTTTCTTCTTCTTAGTTCTAACCCTCACCATGAGATGTTGGGTTATCCCTGGAGCAACGAGAGCGGCGAAGTTAGCATCATAGAGAGACGAAGTTTCCTCGATGACTAGGCGTTGAACGACACTCTTCCCGCGCCTCTTAGCCCTGCGCAACAGCCGCAGCACGACTGCAAAGTCCGGCCGCATGGGCAGGCCTAGCCAGCAAGGGATAGCGGCTCTGGCCATAAGAACGAGGTGGCCAGGGGATCTCCGAGGGGCGTCATAGGTGGAGGAACCATCTGCGGGGGCCGTTGGGGTCCAGGGGAAGGGCGAGAAGCCGCACAAGTCATATCTAGGGCGGCAACAACGCGTTGTCGGGGGTTGAAGATGATCAAAAGCATTTGAACAAAAGTGCCCCTCCTGGGCGTGTAGAAGTGGTCCGCAGCCTGGGGGGTAAAATGGAAAATCCGTTCTAATTTTAAAGCCGGCCTGCAAAGGTACGTGCATGGGGATAAGTTGCCTATGTGGCATCTCCCTATTGGTCCATATGTGTTTTTATTGCAAAAATCATATCTCCCTAATAATAGCTCGGATGAATACACATAAAATATGAAATTTGCTGAGAACAATGAGAGGAATCCATTAAAAATATAATTGGAGCCTGTTTATGTTTGCAATTCGAAAAATAATATAAGTTATTAACTTTAGTGTAATGATGATTAAAGAAACCCTACTTTGGTACGATTAATGTGATTTATAGGGTTTAATTGATGGTTAAAGTTGATATTAACCTGTTAATCATAAAGAGATACATTAAGATCGAAAAAGTTGAATTTTGCACGAAATAAGTTAATTTAGAGTTTCATGTGCATGAATATACTCTAATGGGCCTTGAAACCCTAATTTTAGTGAATGAGATTATTAATGGCTTTAATTGATCAATTTGAGGATTGGAGTTGAAATATGTTGAATCTAATCTATTAGAGTACAAAAGTTCTTAATTCTGGATTAATACCCTAAAGGTAGTAATTAGGGTTTTCTCAGGAATAAAAGGGTAAAATTATGATAAAACGAATTCATATGCGACTTGGATCATAATGGGCTATGAATTGATGATAAATGCTTATAATAATTTTGCCATGGATTAAATGGATTAAAATAGTAGCTTTAATGAAAAGAGGCTTGATGGACTTAATTGATAGATAATGGTGTTGTTAATCTGAAAATGAGATTAAATGTTGTTAAAGAATAACCTTAACATCTTTTGTGATGAATTGATGAATAATTGGGGTTTATGAGTAATTAGGGTTTATAATAATAAAATATGAAGGGGAAACCCTAATTGGAATGGAAATCCTAAAAGTGGACTAGAAACCCTAAGAAGTGAGCTAGATTTAATAGATCTTAATGACATGAGTAATAAAAGGAAATTGTATAATTATTTCAGGATCTTATTGAATGCTTTCTTGCTTGGATTCTTATTTGCATGGACATTTCTATTCAAATCGTCAGATCAGGTATGTGGTTACGCCTATAAATATCCCGAACTAGTTTCTCGAGGATTTTTGAGGTTTTATCGATGACTTGAATTAAACTATTGGTTGCATTTATTTCTTGCAAATCATAATGTGGATATGATTATCACCTAAGATAAGTGCCTACTAGCTCAGATCCTAGTCCCCTCTTTAGCTTTATAAATTGACCTAGTAAATGGCTACCAATGGGGTAGGACCATCAAGTCATCATGAGTCATGGATTGGGCTACCTTTGGGTAGGGCCATGCGACTCTATAACCCTAGGTATTGGCTACATGTGTGGTAGGGCCATGGGGGTAAGGATCTACCATATGAGAGAGATGGTATCCATGTCCACTGCAGGGACGTTACAGAGAAAGGGGACATGCAAGGATTGAGTAGTATTGCTTAAAACGTAATCTTGGTTGTTAAATGATATTTGGCTGATTACTTTGTTAACATAGTTGCACAATTATTGTTTTCCCCACATACCAGCTTCGGCTGACTGACGTTTTGTTTGTCAGCGTTTTAGGTACAAATGAAAAGAACAAATAGTAAAGTGACATATGTGGAATTAAATGAGAAGTAATGTGCACAGGAGGATTAGTTAGATTAACATCTTCATGGATAGTAGTTTAGAAATCCCAGTTTTTCCAAGGTAAGAAAAGTTTTATTTTATACCTGTTTCCAGTTTAGTTGGTAAAGTTTATTAATTATTACTGATTATTTGTTGAACCTTTGATCCTGTTAATTGAATAACGGCTCTGACCTTTGGGTCTCCCTTAATTGGGGGTTACCGGGAGGCGGGGTCGTTACAAATTTTGTCCTCAAAATTAGGCCTACTAAGCCCAGGTGAACGATACTCATCTTAGTTTCAAGTCTCAGGGTTAGCACCCCACCTAGAAATCTTTAACAACTTTGCATGGTATATCAAATTTTGTCTTATTACTAAGATTGGAACCTGAATCTAAATTCAAGTATATCTACATCTTTAGTATACACATCTTATCATCACTTCATGATTTCATTATTACTTGGTGATTTCTCTTTTCATGTAGGTTTCCAACCTATTATTCATTACTTTCACCCAAGGGTGAGGTAACATATCTAACCCTATTTCCTTTCATTACACATTCAATGTAGAATATTCGTACTCATTATCTCAATTTTAAACATAATGTGTGTCTATCCAATCTCCCTCCCTCATAATGAAATGAAATAAGCATTTGGCTGCAGCCCAAACACAAAGTTCATTCCATTCCAAAAGCGGAGATAGAACATCCACACATTACCCTTTAATTTCACATATTAAGTTGAATCATACTCTATATGACTCTAAACTTTCTTTCTCTTAATTTTATAGCATTCTTTATCCCATGAAGTCAAGTGTCCCTTTTCTTACTCTTAATCTAGGGAACAACTTCTCTCAAGTTTTCATGACTTCTTTTATATTTACATCTCATGTATCATTATGAGCCTTAGCCAAATCCTCGAGGTCTCTAGGGGTATAGGTACTTTTGGAGTGATCTCATCCTTATGCATCAAGAGAGTTCCTTTCACATTCACCCTACTGGGCCATATGAACATCAGGTAGGTGGCCAACCTCCTGAGACATGGGCCTAGGGCAAACCAACTATTACCTCCCAACCACTTGGTCATGTGCATTCAGGATTTATCAACTCCCAACCCACCGGTCCTATGTACCTCTAATACACCCTACTTGACCCTAGGATTGCATTAGGACTCTACCCTCCCTAAGGGTTTCTTTTGAGATGTCACATCTTTTAAGCACATTATTATCTTATTTAATTCTTTAACCCGGATTTCCTTCATCTCTCTCTTTTGAGTACACATAATGTAGTGTCCTCCCATCATTGGGCTCAGGCCACCTTCCCTCCAGGGCTTGGTGCCATGTCGGTCTTCCCTCCTGGGCTTGACCTTTGTGATCTTCCCCTCTAGGGGCTTGATCCTAAACAACTGCATTGTTGACTTAGGCAACCTTCCCACCTGGGCTTGGTGCCTGCCTGGTCTTCCCTCTCGGGCTTGACCATTTCATGACCTTCCCTCCTGGGCTTGGTCATCCACTTAGGCCGCCTTCCCTCCTGGGCTTGGTGCCTCACTGGTCTTCCCTCCTGGGCTTGACCAATTGTGTCACTCAGAGTTGGCATCCTTGGGTTCAAAGAATTTAAGTGCTTTTTTTATATATCTTTAACTCTTCACTACTCTAGGTGAGGATTAAGGTTATCTCAATACTTAATTACATGTATTCACTACCTTTTAAGGGAATGTCCTAGCCTAGGGTGCCTTCATGGCTCATAGGAGGGGGTTAAGCTCTCTAGCCACAACCTGATCCCACGATCTAGGTTTTGCCTCCCTCATAGGTCATCTTCCCACTCTTTGGGTTGACCCACCCTAGGTTGGCACACTAACCCTAAAGGTTTCTTAGACATCTCTTTCTTTTCATTGAGTATAATTTTTATAATTATAATAATATCAACCCATGTTTGCTCAATCTCTGGAATACCCTCTCATGGTCTCTGTTCATTCAATGAACTTGGGTCACCTTCCCTCTAGGGCTTGGTGCTACCTCGGCCTTCCCCTCCAAGGGCTTGGCCACCATCACTAAAATCTTAGAGACAACATGAGGAGTTTGAGCAAGTTATATTCAAACTTTTCATTTTGTTATATATATATATCTATTGGGTTTTTATATCTCTTAAGAATTATCACCTAAGTTTTATGCTCCTCATGCCCACATGCATGGGAGATTGGGTTACCTAGACCATCCCTTATCTTTCTTATTTATGTTTTCAAGTTTCACATGGACAGTGTCCCATACCACCACACCATGTTGATTACCAATTTTAAGTTTCACATGGGTAGTGTCCCATACCACCACACCATGTTGATTAATTAGGAATTATGTTTTAGGGTTAGGGTTAGGGACAATACTCTACTTTGTAGAGTTTCTACATCCCTAGAATCTTTAGGATTTTCATACCCTAATCCAAGGCCTTCATCTCATAAAGGGCTTACCCAAACATGTATCTTTCTAGTGTCTACCCTCTCTAGAGGGACCTACACAAAAGGTTACATCTTTCACATTTTACTTCTCTAATTAACATTTTCTTTTTAAAGATTTTAAGAACGAGATGAGAAGTAGATGAAAATGTGAGATGAGGAACTTACTTTTTCTAAAATTTCTAAGGATAATTTGAAATTATAAACTATTAAGTATTAGTTGATGAATATGAGCTCTGATACCAAATCTAACAACCCACACTTTTGAGTGTCTAAAAGACCTTAAAGTCGCGAATCGTCATTCATAATTTCCAGGATTAGATTCATGAAATAATACAAAATAGTAAATAATTTCCATTAATGATCAAATATTTACATGTTTACATGAAAAGCTCCTCTAAGGAGTTACAAAAATTTTAATAGAATTAACTTTTACATGTGTGAAAATAATCCATTAAAACTAAACCTTCATGATTAAACTGTAGTGTCTTCAACATCTTTATTTGTACCCTCATGTCCAGGAATCAAGTATTGTTGATACCTAAAACGCCGACAAACAAATACACGATCAATATATTTCTATACTGGTACGTGAATTCAAACAATAATCACAAGTACAGATATAAGCGAACATCGTTATCTTGAATATAAGAACATTAACTCATTTTCATATTCTAACCCTTATCTGGTCCACTACCTCAGGTGTAATCACTGTCCCTCCGGGGATCGTGTGCATTACCCTTAAGATCAGTCTAACCCAGGGTTCAAAATGTAGTTATTTACTTTACATGATACTCATATGAACTTTATAGTTTGCAAGAACTAAATAAACAAGCAAGCAGTTTATTTTCCATTCAATCTCATCGAGAAAACATCGACAATCTTGGAATCCGATACATGTATCCATAAGCGTAACCACGTACCTTATGCCATCACAGAAACCATGCAGAACATCTTATGTACTTTAGGAATGCAATCCAAACATCCAATCGACCAAGCACGTAATCAACAAGTATCTGAAACAAAGCATACTACGTGTGCGTTACCATGTATTCACATTACATTATTTACATCTAGATTCGCTCCTAAACTAAGGTTTAGGGCTATCTCGTATTTGGAACTGGGGTTAGGGATACCAACCCTAATTCTAGCATATCATGGTTTCTCAGATTACAAATTTAGTTATGCATATTAGGTGAAACCCTAATTGTCAAATTAAGCAAATTAAACTACTCGTGACACCTAAATCATATGACTAATATAATGATCATAGCAAGATGTCTATATTGGTTTTAAAACCCTAAATCAGCATGAATAACAACATTAATCTAGAATCACCCATTATTCATCATTAACCAAGATTTCTTCATTATACATGTCTATGTCAGGTACTAACCTAACATGAACGATCATATACAATTAAGCATCATATTAAGACAAATCTAGGTTATCCTTTACACTAATCACATTAACACATGTATTGCATATACTTTTAGAGTAGGAAGCTAAATTGTACTCTAATTACATTTTATTTAGATTCCTCTCGTTTTTATGAGAAACTTTCATATATTATATGTCCCCATCCGAACTACCAATTATTTTCTATCAAATTAACAAGATAACACTTAACTTTGCCAATTATAGCCTGACACCTCAGCAAAACGAATACATTGTATTACCTTATTTCCCTTGGCTCGTGGATCAATGACAAGGATCCACTTACCCGACGACCTGGATTGGGTCCTTCTCCTTTCCCTCCTTACGTGAAGTCCCGCTTGCGCAGGCACTGCGATGTGCAGGTTGCGGCTGGATGGGAGACGACCGTCCTCGGCACCGTCGGCTAGACCTAGCAGGCATCTTCTTCTCGTTGGTCCCCCACTTGGTTCCTTCATGGCCCTGATGCACTCGGCTCCCAAAACCCTCCTAGACCTCATTCCTTGCGTAGAGCGCCCCCCTTGCCCGACGCACGTACAGAGCGTGGATCCGCTCCCATTGCTACCGGAGGCGACCGGGTGGTGTCCTCCCCCTCTTGTGTGTTGACACTGCTACTGAGCTACCCGTGTGCAGGCACCACCGTCAAAAACTAGGCCTCGAAGCGCTGCTTGCACGCCTCATCTCCCTCACCCTGACCATCCCTGTCGCCATCCACTGCCAGCACCACGATAACTCAGGTACCTAGCTTCTCGACCGCCTAGAATCGCAAGCTAGCCTCTTTATTCTCTCTGCCCCGACCGCAGTTCTTGGTACACCATGAGTCGCCAACAGTTGCAGCCACCGCCCTCGCATTGCTAGGGCCTGACTGTTCAGCCACCTCATTCATGTTGTTGCATGTTGTCTACCATAGCTACTGCCTCTGCGCTGAGGGGTCTAGGCGGCACATCACCAGGGTCCCCTCCACTCGAGGGTCGTGTTCAAAGGAGAAAGGGGGGGTCGAGTGCATGGCGGATGAACCGGTGGTGTGCTAGCTTCTTCACCAGTCATAGGACTGCCAGGATCTATCTCGGCCTCCTTGCAGTAGGTTTGGAGAGTTGTGGGAGACTGCTTCGAAGGCAGTCCTTGCAAGAGGATAACTAGGGTTAGGAGAAAAGCATACGATGGGAAGGGAGTATCTCTCCATGTGGGTGCAACCATACGCGTTTATATATGGTTCTCACCGAGATGATTCAATGATCTCGTAACTTGTGGCCATATCTTCAATCTCTTTATCTTGATATATCTTATAAACCAATCATCATCATCTCATGGAAAATCATCAAACACCTTCCTGAATATAATTGGACTCCTTTTTCTATTTATTCCAAATTCTTCCTTTGCATACAAGTAATATGTGAAGAGGCAAGGCATATCATGACTCTCTTTCCAATTATCCTCTCATTGTCTTATATTCAGATTATCCTTCAACATACCAAAAAAGCAATCCAAGATAACACTATATGTGTCCCAACCATTGTGTTTCCAATTATGAAAAGATAAGTATTCTTTTAACTATCTAACACATTATAACTTTATTCTCCTTTGGAAAACGTTTATCAACATCAAAAGTCATTAATATTTAATAATGCATGAATTCCTTTTATCTATTTTTCTTGTGCCAAAAGAATTTGTGCGAAAAAGACAATTAACATTACTATTCCACCAATAAAATCATTGAGGAATTATCAATTTAATTCATGCACCATATTTTATAGTTCAATTTTTTTTTCAAAATTTGAGGATATTACACTAGTACGCAGATAGGAGGGTACGACTACTTCTGATTCCTTATGGGACAAGGAGATCAGAGTTCCAGGTGATCCGTGTGGACTACTTCAGAGGTGGGAGACTTCTGTCGCTCAGAGGACAACTATAAATCCCGACAGTCCTTGTGAGACCAGGAGTTGTCAGTCCCAGTGAGACCATGAGCTGCATAGACACCATCCAAGATGGGAGGTGAAGACCGTGCAAGCTGCGAGGTAACGTCGCCAAGCAAGCCTCGGGACAAAGTATGATTCTACAAGCCATCCTTCCTACTGTATAGATGTTGACGCGATTCCTTCGTTCTGGGTTTGGGAGAGAAATTTTTTGTTTCCACTGCCTTCTCTACCTCCCCTAAAACCCTACAGTGGTATCAAAGACACGTCAACTGCTCTATACTTTAGGGTTATCGATGTGATTAATTTTTGTTTGTCGCCTTTATTTATTGCATATAATGTGAATAAAATTGGCTTTATGCATGTCCAATTCTAAATCCACAAATCCCAATATACATATATGATATGTAATATGAATCCACTCGATAAGCGTGGCCCTTAAACGAGTTTTGTGGTGGATGTATAGCATGATTATGGCCAATAAACCCTATGTGTGTGCTTGGTTGTATGTGGTTGCTTGCATCTCAGTCTACACACTGATTCTCTTCTCTTATTCCAGATGTAACTCGAGATAACTCAAGATTTCTTTTCTACCTTTTCTCCCCCCGAACATAACTCGGGGTTTCCCTTTTTACATTGGAAACATGATAGATTTTATTTCTTGTTATGTCGAAGAATGGCAGACATCCTAACGACAACTGAGACAATCGATTCAAGTAGTGAACTAATCAGTTCACATTCCATATGATCGGTTCAAGGAGTGAGCCGATCGGTTGATGACCGATTCGAGGAGCGAGATGAGCGGGTGGCGACCATGAGGAGATGCACGACGACTAGGCAAACTGATCGGTTGGAGGAGCCAACCGATCGGCTGGTGGCACCCAGACGACCAGCTAGAGAAAGCAGGACACTCATATGATGAGTTGATCTACTCTGACGGCTATAGCACTTCATCAAGAACATGTTGAATGTGATGTAGACCTAGATGACCGTGTTTCCTCTTGGCTCGAGGAATTACATTAGGATGGCCATAATCATCGCTTTTATCGTTTCGCATGTTTTCTATGGGATATAGCATGTATATGATACGCACTATATATTTTGGTGATTGGATATGTATATGTACCTATAAAAATCAAATACCTCATTAAATATTAAAGTTTTAGATGCCTTCCAAATGTGACACACATGAAAAGCTTGATCCACCAAGTGTGGGCACGCCCTAGCATGGTGCACCATCTATCTCATGGAAGCATGAAGGATGAATAAGTGGGTCTGCCCTAGAAGGGTGCATATTCATCGTGTTGGCTTTGGGTCAGACATAACAAGGTGACCTAGATAGGATCTAGAACCTTGAGGCATGGAGGTGATCATGGCAAGGAGTTGTACATGACATATTCCAAGAGTTGCATATGTTACAATTGGCAAGAGTTACCTACCTAGAAGATCTAAGTTGTGGGTGACAGCCCTAGCTGGTCCATGACATAGAAGATTTTAGGATCTTGTCCACTAGAAGATTGTACGCTGCAATCTTCCGAATTGATGGTGAGGGCTATCAATTTGAACTAAAATAGTGGGAGCGATAATTAATTAAAGGACTAATTTATATCATCAACTTTTCAAATCAATCAAGTCAAAAATGAGTGTTTGGACTAAATTTTATATATTTTCTTTTGTATAATAAATGGCTAATCAACAATCACTTCATTTGCGATTGGTCCTTGAGACCAACAAATTAAATGGGAATAATTTCTATGACTAGTTAGGACATTGAGAAGTGTTCTCAATCGAAGAGTGAAAGCTCTAAGTCATAATTATACAAGAACTAGATGAAATCGATACCACCACACCAATGGCTGAAAGTATGCTTATGAAAGTATACCAAGGATGCCATTGATTTGGAGTGCTTGATGTTGTTTTCTCTGTACTATGAGTTGTAGAGACAACATGAGAGATATGATGTCTCCAAGACACTATCCTAGTATGTCAAGACAGAAGTAGGTACAGTAAGGTATTCACACAATCAATGTGATTGGGTATGTGGAAAAACCTGACTAAGAAGGATTCCCTCTGAGCCAAGAGTTGGCTATTGGTATGATACTGAAAATGTTGCGAGACTCATATAATTCATGATGAACTATGACATGGACAACTTTGACAAGTGTTAACAAAGTTGCTGGACATGTTGCGGTTAGTAGAGGCAATTATGAAGAAAGACAAACCCTAATGTTTGATGTGATCAATGATGGGTAAGTCTTAAGGCCAAGGGCAAAGCTAAGAAGTGTTCTGATGCTAGCCAGCAGCCCAAGCTATCTTCAGCCTCAAGGCACATGGGGAAAGAGTGTATGAGGGAATTGACCTCTATATCTGGAAGAACAAAAGAAGATGAAGGAGGGGATGGAGATCTCCACATAAGGTATCATCAAATGAACCGCTTCTGAGGTATATGATACCAAGATGAAATCTGACATATATGATATGTAATGTCTACAAAGAAGTGATGACCTTTGTGAAAGGACCAAGAAAGGAGTACCCATCATTAGAGCAAGTGTTGTTGCCATAGATATGAGTACCTTTCAGTTTATTTCAGCCTAAAGGGCACGAAATAGAGCTAAGAACTACTATTTCAATTTTCCAATATAAAAACTTTATTGTTGCATCTTGTTGTGACAATGATAACAATTAATAAAGTTGATGTTTTCAAAGATATGATCTTTGTGGCAATGCCTTGTTTATCTTGTGGTACTTGGTATGCATAAGATAAAATGATACCTAAAAGTTATTGATAACTCAAACAATCAAATTAGCATAAATCATGAGAAATTCATTTCTAGTTTCCATATGATGGATAAATCTCGATTCTTTTGGTTGGAGAACCAGTAAGAGACATGAATCTCGTAGACATGATTAATCAATCATCACTAGTGGTAGTAGGAGAATGATTATCCTATTAGGTATAATACATGTGATTTATTTACATACCTATCGGTGGAAATGATAATACTTCAAATGGTGTTTAGAGAAATACCAATATGAATATCTTGAAGTTTTTAAGAATATCACAGATGAAGTACAAATTTGGTAAAGTATTAATTCTTGATGAGATTAATGAATGAAATACTTGGACCAAATGTTTGAGAACCTTATGAGTGATTATGATGGTGTATCATAGTGAGCTCGTGATTAAGGCATGTTGATGTCTAAATCAAGAAGGAGTCATACTCTAAGTAGTTAGAGGTTGATTATCAAATAACTAAATTCTTCTTAGATAAAGAATACCCTACACTAATAAAGGACATTAAGAATCACAAGGAGTTGTGAGCTCTTATATCCTTGACTAGATACACATCAAATATCTATGTGATGAGTTGGTCATGTGATGAGCCAACTATCTAGAAGAATATGAGGAACCGGATTTTGAGTTATGGTTTATGACCATTACATCCTAAATAACTTCCATGTGAACCATAAGGTATGACCTTGATGGTAGCACCCATTGGGATGAAATCCATAAGTGCAAATAAGTTTTAAGCATTAAGACACATGGATGACAAGGATGATGCTTGTTGATTGCAACTTAATGACTAAGAGATTTGGCATACAGATACTAAAACTGCATTCCTATGAGGAATAAAACAAGGATGTGTACGTGACATAACCTATTAGGTTTATGAATCCATTTATGCAAATGAAGTCTATAAGTTACAATGGACTAATCAATGTGATTGATTAAGTACAAGCAACTCAGAGCTGGATGTTTACTTTGATAATATAGTCAAAGGGTTTGACTGATATGACAAAGATAAAGAAGGGATCTATGATTTAGTGGGAGCGTATTTGCATTCCACATTTTGATGTGAAATGGAAATGTTCTAGAATAGAAATCCAAAGTGGAAATTATCTTTAAGGAAGATAGAGATGTTTCCAATGTAATAGGAATAGAGATCTATATAGATAGTTCTCAAAAACCTCTTAATCTGAAAAGAGAAAGCATACAATGGCAATATATACTGAAGGGTTCAGTGTGCATAGATTTAGTGGGAGAAAACTTGTCAATGCTACATGGAGTTAGTATCCCAAGGCCAAGTGTCCAATTCTTATGAAGAATGGAAGTACTAAGAATAGATATGGATATATCATGTATGTAATCATCCCATCATCTTGCATGTATGGACATGGCAAGAACAAACTGCATTTAACATCTTGTATGTAGGACATGACAGTATGATATGCTCATCCTGATAACTCATATGTGGGACATGACGAGTGGATGTCAATCTAGTTCCAATAAGGGTTACTGGAATACCATAGGAACTTGATAATTACTTAAGAAGTACTAGTTCTATGGAAATAAGGAAGGGTTCACTGTAAAGAGTTACATTGATGTGAACTTTCGAAAAGGACAAAAAATTAATTGCAAAATATATGGGATATATAAATGTGAATGTCTGTTGATAAATGGAAATGTTCCAATAAAGTCTTTTAAAAAAAATGACGAGTATCCGTGTGTTAGAGAACATTAGTGGATACTATACGGATCTAGAACTTCATGAGATGAACTTATAGATATTTCGATCACTGATGACAAGTAAGGAGTACTTAGTCATGCAATGTGGCTAAAGGTTAGTAAAGGAATACTAGATCACATATTATGGGAACTCCATCTCATATGTGTGACGTACAACAAAGAGATGAGAGACATGCAGTTAATATAGACTTTGGCAAGGTGTTGCCATAACTCACTGCATTAGCACTAGAGCATAGTAACATGTGGGACAAATTTGAAGATCACTATGAATATGATTCAAGGGTGATTGGCTCGCAGTGCATGTGGGAGTCTGTTGGTATGTATGCCCTGAGAGCCAATCATGGGATGAATGGTGGGATACATTAAGATTGATTTGATAAACATCAAAGGCAAGCTTCCAATTCTTTCTGGTTCTGTCATATGAGATAATGATAGAACAAATTGAATGTCTATAGAATGACAATACTCAATGACGTATGCTTTCAGGTTAAGGACCTGAATGATGAGATCATATGGATGCTAAGAGTTTGTACATTCTTATTATGTCCCTTCAGATGTCATTGTGGAAGGTATATAGACAATAATGACACATAAGACTAGATTGTAGTGTTGGATGATGATAGAATCTTGTTAGTTATGATATAGAGATATAAAACCAAACACCTAGGTACTTATAAGAGAACAAGTGTACCGGATAGACCCACTGTGAGTTTGACACATGGAACAATGACATGGTAGTCACAGTCAGTTCTCACAGTGATGGTGGTGAATGTGATTCTTTGACCTAAAATCACTACACTCAACACATGTCGTTGGGTACACTTTGACATCATCAAACGTAGTCCTGAAATATGGGTTGTTATAAAGGTTATGATTGGGTGGCTTTGACACATGGGGCTTTTGAGGGGTGAGTGATAGATATGAGATTTGTCCCTCCTGAGGGAGTTTGATATCCATGACCACTTGATGAGTAGGATTAAGATAGATGTGTGCACGCATGTGTGAATCAGTATATGATATTGATGTCATACATATCTCCTCCAATCTACTCTGAGATCAAGAAAGTGAATGAATGTTGACGAGATGACTATTCCATGACTTGAGTTCATTCAGGATATCAGTGCTAAAGGAATTATACATTCACTATAACACCATTCACAGATTGTAGGATTGAAAGTTGTTCTCCAACTTTCCTTTTCACTTGGGTAGCACTGTTGTGCGACTAGGCACCGCTCTTTTCTTGTGAAGTCATAAATGTTATGGACTTTCACTACGAACATGAAATGGACCTACAGGGTCACACACATAGGATTTAACCTGGATGAGGAGTTTGTCCACAAACAATGTTTAGATTGATTGTTAAAGGAGTTTAGTAGTTCAATTAAACACTCAATCAATTGATAGCTCAGTATCATCGTGTTCAAGGTGCTAGATAGATTGATTAGAGTATCAAATTGATTGAAACTGTAATTGACTGATTTTGCACAGTCTGCATTCCCAACCGATCGGCTCATGTGATGAACTGATCATCTCAACTTGGTGAACCGATCGGCTCAGATGGTGAGTCGATCGGCTCAGGACAGAGTGAAACGACCGGTTCAAGAGTTGAACCGATCGACTCAACTGGTCCAAATGAGCAAGTTGGGAAATTCAGGTTGGTGAGAAATTTCCTTTCATTTCACTTGTCCAATTTGATTGCAACAAGGAATGGTATTTGGATCAATTTGAAACAAAAGAGGAAAAGTCAACCAGGATCAATTTGAAATGGTACACTATATAAAAACAAGTAAAATAGTTTATAGAGAATATTATACTTGGCATGACTTATATTGAAAAGTGTAACAAGCAATTTCCAAAATCAACATTTATTCAAAAGATGTTTATTTGAAAACAATTCACTTTTTGTTACGTGTTCCCATTATGCTGTAATCGAGAAGCATGCTTATATTTTTTGTATGACGCTATTGCCCCAACGCGATGAGAAAGGTCACCAGGCTCGTTCTCCTCATATGAGCTAGGGGGACCAACATACAAGTCCACATATGAATGAGGGGTTGCTTGCACTTAATATCAACATTATCAACATTATCAACATCGCCATAATTATCAATGAGCAGTCATAATGGGCATGTCATTCATGTTTTCCAGTTTGTCTCAACATATAATATAGGAAAAATAGAAAACTAATCAGTAGGGAACAATATCTCAAACAAGTATATAGCCTATATACAATCAAGATATACATAAAAAGTATCTTCAATACAACCAAGGAGGAGATATAATAGCGTACCTTTCACCAAAGATTTTGAGTATAGATCAACAAGTAATAGGTAGACCCTTCAAGTCAGATCCTAAATCACAATGTTGGATCAAGGGTCAGGATCATTATATTTAGATATCAAGTTTCAATATTTGAGATTAGGGTTACATTTTTACTATGTCAATCTTAGGGTTAGGTCATTCACTTATAATCAATCAGTATTTCAATATGTCCAACATTATTTCAAGTGTCAAGAATTTTCTAGTGTGAATGATTTACCTAAGTTTTCTAGGATCATATGTGTTAACCCTAAATTGAGATCATTATCCAATTCATCATCAAATGTCGAGATCATCATCGTGATAGTTAGCAGAATTGGAATTCAAGATCATATTGATGGTTTGGAAGTATTTCAAGGGTTTTGCAAGATTAAGATCAATATCAAGATTACTCATTATCCATAAAGTCATATTCAAGATTAAATCAAGTAAACAGATCTATATCACTAACGATTCATTATCAAGAGTAGATGAGTCAGCTAGATTAGATCTAGGTTTCCAAATAATTTTCAGAGTCTAAATCTAGGGTTTTCATAGTTTAGTCATGGTTAACCACAAAAAGAGTCATTTAGACAAAGTTTAAGAAAAGGATAAAAATCTATGAATATTAGAGAAATATATAAATATCTGGGATTCAAAAGCATTTTTAATGGATTCATTGATTTTTTCTGATCAAAATTAACAATTTACTCGAATTATTTGGAGCTAGGATGCATTTTCTACGATTAAAACAAGATGTGACTATCTAATTTATTTTCAATGTGAGAGGGTGAAAAATACCTTAAATGAGTGGCCGAGGAAAAATTATTGGCCATCAGATCCATGGTTAGATTGATTAGTGCCACATATGAGTGGCTGAGGAGTGTCAGTTTATTAGGCAAGGAACCAGTGTGATCTTTGATTTGGCCGGTTCAAGGCTAAATTCACTGGTCTTTTGAGCTGATTTGGTTCTCTATCTTGGCCGGTGGTTCGAGGACTTCTCCTCCCTCATTTAGGCCTTGTGCAATCCACAAAGGAAGGCAGAGGAGATCACCAGTGTCAGGAGGCTTTGGGAGTAGGAGAGGTCGATGGAGGAAAGTGAGGTGTTGTCCGAGTTCTCCTCCACGTCGCGATTTGAATGGGGGGCAGTGCTTGGGAAGAGGAGGCGTGGAGAAGGGATGCACATAGGAAGCTATGCGGTAGTGCTACTTGGAGTAGGTGATTGGAGGAAATAGTTATTCGAGTAGGAGGGTGAGAGAGTGAAGGAAAGGAGATGTTCGGGCTCGTGAGGTCATGGTGAAGCTGATGGTCTAGTTTTTATAGGTGGATTAAGCCTAGTTTTAGGGTTTCGAGAGGGTGACTATCGTGGCGGATGAGAGGAAAAATGATGGCTCATTTGTTTTCAAAACACGCTAACATGAGGGGGAAAAAGGGCAAAATATATTCATTTTGGTGGGGTGAACATCCCTGTCCCCTTTGATTTTCAAAATGGGGGCACAATCGATTGATTGCTAATTTGGACGCCACTCCCCTCTTCACTGATTGTGGGAGGTAGGGGATGATGGATTAGCCATTCGATTAGGCCATGATCCACACATGTTGGAATCATGGGCTGGGGTTCGTTCCATCCCTTTGCAACGGATCGATGACTTGGAAAAGGGCAATTAAAAAGGCAAATTAAGGGATTTTTAGCATAAAACCTAAGAAAATTAATAGAAAATCATAGGAATGTCCAAATGGTATGAAATTTGGATCATGACTTCAAAAATATGTGTAGAATATTTAGAAAAAGTTTGAGAACCAAAAGATTAAGTTTGATGGATCAATTTAGTTCTTTGGACAAAGTGACAAATAAATCAAATATGTGGGGTCTCATAGTGTATAAAATTTACATTGATCACCATATTTTGGATTTGGGTCTCAACATTGATTAAGAAGCACAGAAAAATGATTTAAGACCTTGATTGAACATTAAGAGGGAAAAAATGTATTTAATTCATAATTATGCTAAATTTCACTTTATCACAGTTTGTTTCATAATATGTGTCCCTAACTGAAACAAAAAGTAGATCGAGAAAAATAGAAGTATTGATGGAGCTTCCACTTGCATGGAATTGCATGCACCACTAAAAATCCTAGAGGTAGAAAGTCTCTAGGTTTATCCTTGCATGTGCTATATTAAGTCTCCACCCGCGTACGCCAAGGTACGTGGAAGCCTTATTGTAGTACAGTTGAGGGTCGATCCTCGAGACAACGGTCCTATTAAGGGTTTAATAGGATGGAAAACGTTTTAATGCTATTTACCTACTTAAAAGTTGATGTTTAGATCGAAATTTGATTTTGGTTTGACTAAACTAAGTGTAAGTAAAGTAAAGGCAGGAAAGTAAAGTTGGGGTTGTAAACAATGTTATGGAACCACTAGGATGTTATCGGGTTTCATCACCACTACACATGGATCAAAACATACATTGTAACATCATGGCCTGTAATAAGAGTCTATTCAGTTAGTATCCCTGTAGATTTAGCCTCCTTTCAGACAACTAACTACGAGGAACGTGGGAGTATTGCAACGCCAACCATTCCCGAACGAATGGTCACTTACTTTGCATTACTCCCTTGGCAAAGAGTGTTCCTCGATCCGTCAAAGCTATACTTTCATACGTCAACTGATTCCATTTCATGGTATGAAAATATAGCGATGGGGATGAGTTTACTCCACTCTATGAAAGATGTTTCTAGATACCAAAACAGATGCATGGTGGATACACACATCAAGAACTAACTTACAATCGATAATCAAATCTAAAAACACATACATAGATAATTTGCACTAATAGATAAAAGGTAACATAAGTTGGTGATCAAGCAACAAGCATTCATTAAACGATTGATGTTAAACTGAAAAGGTAGCATTTATCTATTGCAAACTCATGAGTATCATTGCATGGAATGAAAACATGGGTAGCGGGGCTACTCCCCACACTGTAGTGTATGAGACTACTCTCTCATGGAAAGAACAAAGAAGGAGGTGAGAAGAGAGAGAGGGAACATCATCTCCACAAAGGAGGGAGGAAGGTCAACCCCTTGAAGAAGAGAGAGACGATCTTCACACTACGCAGCTTGCTTGATGATGAATCCTTCTCTTCCTACCTTCTTGGTTGATGAAAGAGAGAGAAGCTTGGTGATGGAGTATGTATCTCAGACCGGCGGCCTTTGGGCAGAGGATGGAGGTTGGAATGGCTCTGGAGTAATGGAGGCAGCCTCCGGGCGTCTGAAACTTGATCCCTTTGGAAGGACCCCTTGGGTCATATTTATAGGCCTTAAGTGGAGTCCAAAAGGTTTGGTCATTTTTGGGTTCAAACAGTTTTGAAGATCGTTCAGGCTCTGATACTGTTTGGACTCCAAGACTGTTTGGACTCTGACACTGTTTGGACTCTGAAACGATTTGGCTTCATGCGGTCTTGAGACCGTTTGGCTTCATGCGGTCTTGAGATTGTGTGACTCCATGCGGTCTCGGGACCGGTTGACTTCATGCGGTCTTGAGACCGTGTGACTCCATGCAGTCTCGGGACCGGTTGGCTTCATGCGGTCTTGGGACCGTGTGACTCCATGCGGTCTTGGGACCGTTTGGCTTCATGTGGTCTTGGGACCGTTTGGCTTCATATGGTCTTGAGACCGTGTGACTCCATGCAGTCTCAGAACCGGTTGGCTTCATGTGGTCTTGAGACCGTGTGACTCCATGCAGTCTCGGGACCGGTTGGCTTCATGCGGTCTTGAGACCATGTGACTCCATGCGGTCTTGAGACTATGTGAGGCTTTTGTGATTTTTGTGTCTTTTTCTGTAAGTAGAAATAGAAAAAAGTTAATCTTCAGTATATTTGCAATAAGAGATGAAAGTTAATGATTCTGTCTACTTTGTCTAAGAAAGAGTATGTAAAACTGAGGAAAACATGTAAGATAACACCACAAAGTGAGAGGTTATCACCCCCCTAACTTAGAGTCTAGCTTCTCCTCAAGCTAGATAGAGCCGAGGCAAGTAGTGGTGAGGTGATTATTTAGTGAAGAAAATCATACTCTTGCTTCAGTTCTAAATCAGAGATCTCCTGAGGTTTTATTAGAGCTTCTGCTTGTCTTAACTCTTTCAGGTATTGAGAGTTGCGTGGATCTTAGGTTTCCTCTAAATCTCGTAGCTCACATTGGGACCACCTTTTTCCTGATGTTATTCTGTGCATGTCATTGACTCTAATCAATTTTGTACTTCTTTTGAGAACCTATCGGAAACTAGAGTGGTTATGAGGGTTGGCTAAAGGCTTTTGTGTAACTCCCCCTTTTAGTGGGAGAGGGTTTATCTATGCTTTTAGGATCTCACTACTGGGCACGAAACATCTGCCTTTATGAGGGCAGCTGAATGTATCGGCCGGGCGAGCCCTTTATCAGCCTTTTCATATATTTGGAGACCTTAGGGTCTCACTACTGGGTATGACACATCTGCCTTCGTGAGGGAAGATGAATGTACTGGCCGGGTGAGACCTTTATTGGCTCTTTATATAAGTCCTTATGCATGACACAACTCTCATGTTTTTATTCAACACTCTGGCTTTTATTCGAAAATTCGCAGGCTTAGGATTCGGGTTTTTGGGTTTTTGGTTGGGCGACCAATCCTCTTTTATTAAAAAGAAGAAAATTGTTCTTAGAGTTTCCCGACATGCACTTATTTTCAGTTTGGTGGTCTACTTGTGAGGTTCCTCGATTTGGATTTCGCCTGAATTCCCTCCCGTTCTTGAGAATATTTGGCTGGCTTCGGCCTTAATATTGACCCGTTGAAGAGTCTGATGTAGAACTGAAGCAAAGTCATGAAAGTCAAGTGTGAAGGTAATTTATTAACTCACCCTTACATGCCTCTATGCTATTTTTGTTATTATTCTTGAAGACTACTGGATTCTTAAGTCAGCTGGGGGTGATTTTGTTCCAAGAGGGATGCTATTCTTTATGAGTGGGATTTATTATCAGGAAAGCTAAGAAAATTTTTGTGTAAAGCAAAGACTAAAATGTGTAATGAAAGATAAGAGAATTTTTTGTACAGAGTTTAAAAGGGAGATTGAAAAGGAAGGATTTAGAATTGATACCTCGCCCTTGTCCAGTGTACCCCCCCAATTTATCAATCACTCTGTCCTTAGAGTGTCAATGTGATAGGTTGAGAAGTACGACGACAAGGGCATCAGTCTTCTGTGAATCCTTTGTTTGCCCCGTGTGTTCTGAGTAGATTAGCTACAAACTATCCGCGTAGGGCATGGTAATCCACATTTTCCATATCCTCTACTGGTCTTTGAAGGGCCATGATGGTGTACATCCAGTAGAGGACATGGAAGCCGCAATCATTTGATTCCCGAATCTGTTGGGGACATTTGTGGTTGAAGGTTGGGCAATGAAAGTGTTATTTGCTGTATGCCCTTGTGTGCTGACTTAAAATTTCGATTAATCTTTCAACACATTCCATTTCCACCTCCTCCGTGGGTGTTTTTGGTGTCACAATATATTTCTTCTGTCGTGGATTGAACTGGCTATTAGAACTGTTAAAGATGGTAGTTGTTCCTTCAGGTAGGTTTGCTGCTAGAAGCATCCATTGCTCTTGGTGAAGGAAGGGGAGCATAATAAACTTCGGTATCGTATGCTGTAGGAAGGAGACTAGTGCTTCAATTGTTTCAAAGTTCTTTAGCTTTAGGAGATCGTCCTTCATGTAAGCAGATGCCATATAGGTTGTAGGGTAATTCCGTCCAAGAAGAAATTGATAGGCAGCCATCAAGCTTATAGATAAAGACCCTTTTATCTGTATTGTTTCCCTTAGCGCATCTTCCATGACCAAAATATCACCGGACATGAAGATGAGGTCATCTTTCTCGACGTAAAGCCTTCACATGATGAGGCAAAGTTCATTGTCAGAGAGTCTTGCGCAAGCTGCAAGGTCGAATTCTGGGAAAGTTGGTTCTATGGCAGATAGGGGCACCATTTGCGATGGGGATCTCCTGATGGTTGCCCCTAATAACAGATCTATGTCCCCTTTATCTTATGACAGATCGAAGTTGGAAGGGTCTCATTTTGTTTTCTCAGGGACTTTGGCTGGTTGTTTATTTTTCTCCAACTTGTTTAGGGTTTGTCTGAAAGGTCACCTTTGCGGACGTTGGATTGCCGAAAAGAGGTAGCGGGGACGTCGTCTGGTGCCATTGTCGGGTCCTTGAAGAACTGTCTATCACAAATAAGTTCCATGGAATAACGCCCATGCAAGGAGTGAAAATCTTCGAGGACCAGCTCGGTGAGGGGGATTTCTTGGTTTTGCGCATGAATGTGATGGATAGTGCAAAATGCGCAATCCCCAGATCCCTCGGTAGTTTGGACTTGTGGGTTTACGATTTGGAACCAGGGTTGGCTCCAATCCTGGAAGAGGGGCGGGCGTGCAACCCAGATTAGCTTTAGAAGCCTGAAAGGTATACATCTTGCCTCTGCTGCTACTTCTCCAAAAAAATTTATTGTTCCGGTCGGTAGATCATTGGCGCAAAAATTGTACACCTTGGCGTCGCGAGCCTCGGTGTCCACAATCATGAACAACCAGTGGTCAGAAACTTGAAATGGCACTGTTAGATATCGTGCCTTCTGTGCTACCCAGCACGCAGCCGCTCTATTGACTTTTCTCATATTTCTTTGTATAGCAAGATGATAGATAGAGCGGGTGAGGTGTTGAATACTGGCTGCTGCCTTTTTGAGTCTCTATAAACTTCTATGCAGTTGGCAAGTAGGACACGAAATATTGCCATTGACATAGTTGACTGTGGTCGCAAGATGTTGCGGAAATCTTCATGTGTCAACTTGCGCTTAGTCTTTGTATTATGGTAAATAATGTCTCCCCCCTCTTTGGCATCGTCGACAATAGTGTTCATGATAAAAATGTCCTGGGCATCTAGTGTAGAGATGGACACCATATCTAAATCATGCATTTTATGAGGTAGAGGTGGTGGCGTGGGTAGCTCCTACGGAGGGGGAGAAGTGTTTGTTCCAAATCTTCTATATAGCTTTGCAGCTCTTCATTTGAATCAGAAGTAGAATCGAGTTTGTCATCTGTATCTAAACGTACTCTTTCTGATTCCTCCTATTCTGGGGGAAAGGCACTGATTGGTCAAGTGCGGAGAAAAGCAAAGTAGTTGTTGTTGGTGGATTTGTGTTGGTTCCTAGTATACATTGATGGAATTCAGCAAAGGCTACTTCTTTGGTAGATTCCCCCAGAGATCCCATTGCAGAATAGTTAAGGAACTGATCCCCGTAATACATATTAACGTTGTCAATGTGAGTCGGGGATTTGGGATCTTTATCACCGTCATGGTGATCATCTTTTTTGATGCAGCTCCTCGGCTTGTGCCCTCCCCAGCATTGCTTGGGTCGTCAGATTGGTCATCTGAGGAGGTGCTATTATTGGAGTTAGCCGAGGAGTCAGAGTCCTCATTATTGTTATCTTCATCCTCATCGTCATCTGCCTTTTTGTCTACTTGCTTCGATTGTGGAGGCTTCTTGCACTGCCGATGGGTTGCTTGTAGTTCATCAAACGCCACTTGCACATGCTCATGGGATTCGAGTAGTGCATCGTGTGTTTCCTTTAGATCTGAGTAACGTCCCTCGGTAGAGAGGAGGCGTGCTGTAAGATCTGTTACTGGAGCACGTAGTTGGTGAAGCTCAGTGTTTGCTGACTCCTCTTGGCGGCTGTAGAGTTGTGTGAGGGTGTTGGTGATGTCGTCCAGGCGCGTTCTTAAAGTAGTTTGTTGCTGCTTCAGCTCGCACAGGGTCTCAGACAGGGGTTGATTCTGCATAGAGATCCTATCAAGTTGCTTAGCCAGCGGTTCATGCTGGCATTTTACTCCAAGGACCTGCTCGGGCAAGTGTTTGTAGTGGTCATCAATATGATCGACTTGCTTGTCCACTACGTCCTGTCGTTGCTGAATGCTTCGGAGAATGCCTGGCAAGGCGTTGTTCTGCTCGTTTATCTTGGCGACCTTTTGAGAAATACCCTGCACACATGAAAAAATAGATTGCATTATGTTAGAGGGGTCGGTGAAGAGGTTTCGGATGGCGTCGAATTGACGTCCAAATTCCTCACCGACATTTGAGAAAGGGACCCCAGATGCGGATGGGTGGTATGGTTGGGGTCAAGGTAGAAGGGTGGTAGTGTCTTATGGAAGAGACACTGGTGATGGTCCCACGAACTGCGTCGTGACCGTAGATGGGGTCACCAGTGGTGTCGGGGTGGTGGTGGACGGTAAAGGTGGTGAGAATGGTGGGAGCGATAGTGTTGGGGGAAAAACTGTGGTGGTGGAGGCGAAGGTGGTGAAGTCGGACGTAGGAGTGGAGAAGGGGATGCCCGAAGAGGAAAAGGGTGAAGCGGAGGATGCATGTAGTGGTGTAGTTCTGGTGGACATCATTGTGGAAAATGATGGAAGAGTGGTGGATTGTGGAAAGGTCGATGGTGGTGGGGTGGTGGTGCGAGTAATCTCAACATTTAGACTCATGATTAAGGAGTCTAGAGATGAGGTGCTGATTTGTTCTTTAGGGAGGGGGGGTTCTGTCTTTGGATATGGCTTTGATGTTGGTGTCCCCAACAGCTTTTGTGCCTACGAATGCCTTGTGGAAGTTCGTTTCACAGGAATTATTGTTGGTCGAGCTGCCGGGGCTGTGATACTCATCTCTATCTGTCCCACTTTTGTTTTCTTTTCGGTTGCTTTAACCGAAGCTATGAGTTTTGTAAGCTCCTCGTCAGTGAAGAGGAGATTTTCTATGATGAAGTGAAATTTTGGAACCTTTTAAATGCTTAATGGCATACTGATAGTCAACTTTAGTGGATTTTGATCATATAAATGTATTCCAATTGGTTTGGTAAAAAAAAGAAAGCAACTTGTTATTATATCATGATTTACGCCCCTAAGTATGTGGCATTTTTGGATTAAGTGGTTGATTGATCAAATAATGGTAACATGGAGCTTGAGTGATTAGGAAGCTATCATCCAAATTCGGTGATGATTAGACCATCTAATAAGAAGTTATAGATGTTTAAAGTTTGTGAATATTTGATATCTTTATGTATTTAGGACCAAGAGCTTTTCCCTTCTGCCTTAGTTTTGATAGTAGGCAATGTCACACTTCTCCTGGCTTAAGGGATGCAGATTCACACGGTGGCCATGTGCTGACCATTGGATGTGTCACATTGGACGGTCTGAATCGTGTCTTCAAGGTCGCATAGTTAGACATCGTGGGCAACTAGAACAGATACACAAATCACCTGTTCGTGGATGATCGTGGCCTAGAGGAGAAATGAAGTGGGCAGTTGGCCTCCCAACTTTGTTAGGCTATCCAAGACCTATCTTTTGACCCTTTACTGGAGTCATCTAGTTTAGAAAGAAGAGTGTGCGACCACCCCCCTGGCAGTTTGTTTCTCCTTCAATTGTTGCAGGTGGACTGGAGAGAAGAAGAGGGAGATGGGAGTCCGACGTTGGAGGAGCCAAGGAAGAATGTGAGGAGGGGAAACTTTTTGTAGCAGGTGAATGTAGAGAGTTGTAGAGAGTTACGGATCTTCCCTTACATATGCTTCTTCCATAAACGCAAAGCCAAGTTTGAGTTCAAAAGCCCTATGCAGATCCTCCCCACCACAAGCAGATGGTGCTATGGAGTTTGTGGAGGCTTTGAGATGCTCCTGAACCCTCCTTCCATTAGAGGTGATGTAGGGAACATCTTTCCCCTTTTCTTCTGACCTGGATGGCGGTGGAAATCGATGTGCTCCACCAGCATGGGGATGGAGCCACCATCAACAAGCCTGAGAGGTTGGTGGCTCGAAGAAGACCCTTATGAGCCTGTAAGCGACAAAATACGATGATGTCGAGAAGGAACTATGGCCGATCACCATCGGAGAACCTCACCGCTGCGGTGGCGAGTGGCTTGAGATGCCCGCGTTGGGCACTGAGATCACAATGGGGTGATCGCAAGGAGAAGCCAGCCTGGGCTGGAGCAGAGCCTCAGGCGCGGCGACAGTTGTGCTGCAGAAGAAGAGTCCCGCTGGGACTCCGCGATCGCGTAGAACACGAGTGAGAGAAGAGGGGCGGCCTGAGTCAGCCTTGAACTGGCCTAGTCCCAACTTTGTTAGGCTCTCCAAGACCTGTCTGTCGACCCTTTACTATAGTCATCTAGTTCAGAAAGAAGAGTGTGCGACCACCCCCTGGCAGTTTGTTTCTCCTTTGATAGTTGCAGGTGAACTGGAGAGAAGAAGAGGGAGATGGTAGCCCGACTGTGGAGGAGCCAAGGAAGAATGTGAGGAGGGGAAACTTTTTGCAGCAGGTTAATGTAGGGAGTTGTAGAGAGCTACGAATCTTCCCTTACGGATGCTTCTTCCATAAACTCAAAGCCAAGTTTGAGTTAAAAAGCCCTATGAGGATCCTCCCCACCACAAGCAGATGGTGCTATTGAGTTTGTGGAGGCTTTGAGATGCTCCCAAACCCTCCTTCCATGAGAGGTGATGTGGGGAACATCTTTCCCCTTTTCTTCTGACCTGGGCGACAATGGAAATTGATGAGCTCCACCAGCTTGGGGACGGAGCCACCATCAACAAGCCTGAGAGGTTGGCGGCACGGAGCAGACCCTTATGAGCTGGTAAGTGACAAAATACGATGATGACGAGAAGGAACTACGGCCGATCACCATCGGAGAACCTCACCACTGCGGCGACGAGTGGCTAGAAATGCCCGCATCGGGCACTGAGATCACAATGGGGCGATCGGAAGGAGAAGCCAGCCTAGGCCAGAGCAGAGCCCCAGGCGGCGACGGCAGTTGTGCTGTAGAAGAAGAGTCCCGTTGGGACTCCGCGATCGCGTAGAACACATGTGAGAGAAGAGGGGCGACCCGAGTCATCCTTGAACTAGCCCAGTCAAAACAAGAAAAAAATCGGCCGGCTCAACATGGGAAAAGGCAGAGTGAGCCGCTCCCAATATGGCCATGTGTCAGCGGCCGATTGGCGTAAAAAGGTAATTTCTTGAAAAAAATTTCTAATCTTACAAAATTCATAAAAAATAGCCTGCTAATCC
The DNA here is from genome assembly GCA_963693085.1 of Alisma plantago-aquatica. Lineage (NCBI taxonomy): Eukaryota > Viridiplantae > Streptophyta > Magnoliopsida > Alismatales > Alismataceae > Alisma > Alisma plantago-aquatica. The sequence goes on along the minus strand of OY856410.1, from coordinate 502,137,516 downwards.
GAAAAATACAAACAAGGTGCCAAAATGTTTCGAAAAATGCATAGAACAACATGGAATGATAATATCAGACTTTTGTTACACTAATGATAGTAATATAATGTAAGATGTATTACACTTGTTTTATGGATAATAAATATCAAACGTTGGCCTAAAATAAAGAGAATGCACCAGTAACTCAAAAATATGATACATAATGCATATGATGTCAGTAATTATGTTTTTGATGTACATAATCATGTAATTTTACCTAATCTTTCTAATTAGGGTCTATAACCCTAATTAATATACTATAAATGCATACATGGTCAATAAATGATGGAATTTATAGAGTAAGCTCATATCAGTATCTGGAACCTCAAATACAAATATGAGATCAGTATGATACAAATAATCTATGTTATATGATGATGTTTGTTCTTAATGTGGTAGAAACCCTAATATGATTAATACATTTAACATATGGTTAACATGTGCACACAATCATATGTAATTAAGTAATCAGATTATGTACCGTAATCTAGAATATAAGATCAGTAACCTAATTACAAGAAGATAAGACAAATAATGATGCACAGATCTTAATGAGCTAAGTCAAACCCTAATGAACATGATTAGGGTTAAGACGAGATGTAAGATGAGGAGAACCTGATGATAGCATATGATCTTGTCTTGATCAGTGTTTGACCAAGGATATAGATGACATGGGGAATGTGATGATTAGGTTTGTCTTGATCAAGGTACGCCATTACCTCTTACTTGGCTTATTATACAATATGCTTGTGTTATATGTGTAGTAAAATACTTGGCATATGGTATTGGATGAAATGATTGTTCTTGCATGATATGTTGCTTGATTTTCCATACTTATGGCTATGAACACATGAAACATAATATATTTGTTCCATTATATGAAAGCACTATATCTATTTGGTAAGCCTAGTTCTAGTGAGTGATCTACCTCTTTGGTAAGAAGATCACATGTACAATGATCTATCTCCTTGGTAAGCAGATCATAAAGCCTGAATGCATCTATCCCATTGGTAGGCAGATGCACGAGCATATAATGGAAATTGAGCTTAAAATATGTGTTCTCTTTTGTTAATGAATATCTTTGTGCAAATATATGCTTTTCTTATATTCTTTTGTTACTGCCAAGTACATTAGTTTTATCTTATTGCCAAGATATTATGAGAGGTATATAAAAGACATGTAGGCATACTCAGTACAATATTCTTGAATATTGTGTTGACATGTACCACATGTAATCTTTGTTTAGGTTGTGGTTATGCTCTTGAAGATCCAGTATAGTTGTGAGTTGTATGGCGAGCTGATGTATAGGTGGACCTGTTGTCTTAAGATCCTGTAGTTTAGATATAGTACATGCATATGTTAGAGTTTGTTGTTCAATATGTAATATCAAATGTTGTAACAATTCATGTTGTAATTATATGTTGAATGTTGAACATGTGTGTATGGTTTTATTATTGTTCATGCACATGTGCTACTGATGTATCTTCCTTCTGACTCCCTCGATTTTCTTCTTCTTAGCCTGCTGTGGGGTGTTTAAATTGGGATTCTCACTGAGGTGAGGTTTCAATTTGGACGTCACACATCATATTAAGTTTTTGAAAATCCGGGGACGTCACAGGTGGTATCAGAGCATGAACAATAGCAAAGCCAAACATTTGCTCACTATGCAACTCAAAACTAAAGAACCTTGAACTTAATAATCTTTTTGGGTTAGATTAGTCGCCTTTTAGAGACTAGATCTGACCTAGCCTCTAGGTTAGCACCTAGATGTCTGAGAACTAGGTCGAGACTGGGGCTTGTTGAATAGCAAGTCCTTAGATGTCGTTCTTTCCTTGTAGCACAGTGGTATGGAACATTGCACTATTTGGAAATGACGTGCATCAAGGGAAGAGAAACCCTAGACATATGGCGCTCATTTTCTAGAGTAGCTACATCATGTTCTCACCATTTTTACTAGTTTTCATGACACTGGACTCTCTACTATGTGTGGGACACTCGTTTGCTGGATTTGGTTTTGGATTCCAATCAGATCGAACCTTGATAGTTTTCTCTGACGGTTGTTTTATCGGAGAAAAACTATATAATATATTAATATGTATTTGTATTACAAAAATGTGTCCCCACACATGTACGAGTAGGAGGTGGTCATGCAACCTAAGTGAAAGTGATGACATCAGTCTAGAAGAGTTTAGTTCTAGATTAGATGTCTAGAGCCTTGTTAGAATATATGATAGATGGAATAGATGATATAAGTTTTTGATGATATGATGTAAGTCCTATATAAATGATATAAGATGTTTTATGATGATTTATGTTTGTCTTTGAGGACTTAAAGTTTAGTTTGAGGATTTGAGATAAGTCTTGATGATGCAAGTAAATAGGCTTTTATGATATAAGATATGATAAGACAAGTTGTGAGTCAGCATGAGCCTCAAGCTCTTTTACAATGGAGGACCTCTAGTGATGGGACCAGTTTAGGGTTAAATCTAGAGAGAGTGAGACCCATTGGGAGAAGGTCAAAGAACCTAAACTCCAAGATATGAGATAATATGAGATATGTGATATGATCTGTCCTAAACTAGACTACTCCTGAGTGATTGAGTTGAGTTGCTTTATGTATGATTCCTATAGTTTTGTTGAACCCTAGATGTCCTTGCGAGGACCAAACCCTAGAGATAGAGAGAGGCTGGTTATATGTACATATGTGAATATGAGTATATGAGAACCTACCATCTGGGTGAGGGAGAGAGAGTCCCAAGACCCTGGAGGAGGTAACTATGTTTTAGATTTTGGATAGCCTCATACTCGGGTTTGTGGTTCCATGTAGGAATCTAGTGATGTATAAGAGAGTTTTGGGTAAGTATGTTTCATGGATAGATACCTATGAAGAGAATGTTGTAACATGTTTTGGTTTGTGCTATGTGGCTAGAGCTTGTAAAGCTATTGCGAGTGCCAATGAGGTAATCGAAAACCCTAAACCAAGGAGGGAGGATAACGTATATGCATATGAGGTACTCATAGAGTTGAGTTAGCTCAGAGCGATTGATCATGGCACTACCCTCATGGTAAGGGTTAGGACCTCAACTGGACTAGGTAAAGTTTTGTTATATGTTCAATTAGCCACTCACATAAGTTTGTTTAGCACAACCGTGATATAATGTATGTAAGGATGTGATCTAATCTCAAGGTGTGATATGTATAGACATGATATGATGAAAACCTAGAGATGGTTTAATAAATATCAATGCATAAATGGTTAACCACATACATAAATAATGATGATAATGTGATGTTGTTGGTTAATCTTGTAATGAAATCACTAGTAAATTTTTCAACTTATTATGATTAATGATATAAGATCATATGAATGAAACATGTTACATGAGGTGCTAATCTTAGTGCTTAATAAGAAAATATAGTTTGACAGTTAGCACAACATAATGTTGATGACACCTTGATATGATGAGTTAACTCTATTTAATTCCTTACGAACATGGTAATACTATGTTGGAACCCAAATGTATGGCTAAAGATAAGGAAGCAAAGCTAACATATGAGATATGTTATGACCTAATCAGAGTTTCTAAACCCTTGTTTGAGCCTTCTATGAAGGGATGATTAACCTTAGGTGTTTTAAAACCTCCTAATGGTAGTTTGGAGATGTCTATGGTGCTTTGTTGTTGGATATGTGTCATCAAGACTAGTGCCTACATGTGTATGAAGGCAAGATAAGGTTTCCCCTGGAAGTATGAGTATGGATTACTTTCGAGGACGAAAGTTCTTCTAAGATGTATATGATGTGACAAAGTGGTTTTTGGTTTAATTTTGAGGACGAAATATCTTTTAAGGTGTGTAGGATGTGATGAAGTGAAATTTTGGAACCTTTTAAATGCTTAATGGCATAATGGTAGTCCACCTAAGTGGATTTTGATCATATAAATGTATTCCAAATGGTTTGGTAAAAAATGAAAGTAACTTGTTATTATATCATGATTTACGCCCCTAAGTATGTGGCATTTTTGGATTAAGTGGTTGATTGGTCAAATAATGGTAACATGGAGCTTGAGTGATTAGGAAGCTATGATCAAAATTCGGTGATGATTAGACCATCTAATAAGAAGTTATAGATGTTTAAAGTTTGCGAATATTTGATATCTTTATGTATTTAGGACCAAGAGCTTTTCCCTTCTGCCTTAGTTTTGATAGTAGGCAATGTCATGCTTCTCCTGGCTTAAGGGATACAGATTCACACGGTGGCCCTGTGCTGACCATTGGATGGGTTGGATTGGACGGTTTGAATCGTGTCTTCAAGGTTGCATAGTTAGACATCGTGGGCAACTGGAACAGATACACGAATCACTTGTTTGTGGATGATCGTGGCCTAGAGGAGAAACGAAGTGGGCAGTTGGCCTCCCAACTTTGTTAGGCTCTCCAAGACCTGTCTGTCGACCCTTTACTATAGTCATCTAGTTCAGAAAGAAGAGTGTGCGACCACCCCCCTGGAAGTTTGTTTCTCCTTTGATAGTTGCAGGTGAACTGGAGAGAATAAGAGGCAGATGGGAGCCCGACGTTGGAGGAGCCAAGGAAGAATGTGAGGAGGGGAAACTTTTTGCAGCAGGTTAATGTAGAGAGTTGTAGAGAGCTACGGATCTTCCCTTACGCATGCTTCTTCCATAAACGCAAAGCCAAGTTTGAGTTAAAAAGCCCTATGAGGATCCTCCCCAGCACAAGCAGATGGTGCTATAGAGTTTGTGGAGGCTTTGAGATGCTCCCAAACCCTCCTTCCATGAGAGGTGATGTGGGGAACATCTTTTTCCTTTTCTTCTGACCTGGACAACAGTGGAAATTGATGAGCTCCACCAACTTGGGGACGGAGCCACCATCAACAAGCCTGAGAGGTTGGCGGAACGGAGAAGACCCTTATGAGCCGGTAAGTGACAAAATATGATGATGACGAGAAGGAACTATGGCCGGTCACCATCGGAGAACCTCACCGTTGCGGCGACGAGCGGCTAGAGATGCCTGCATCGGGCACTGAGATCACGATGGGGCGATCACAAGGAGAAGCCAGCCTAGGCCGGAGCAGAGCCCCAGGCGGCGGCAGTAGTTGTGCTGTAGAAGAAGAGTCCCGCTGGGACTCTGCGATCGCGTAGAACACGAGTGAGAGAAGAGGGGCGGCCCGAGTCAGCCTTGAACTGGCCCAGTCAAACCAAGAAAAAAATCGGCCGGCTCAACATGGGAAAAGGCAAAGTGAGCCGCTCCCAATATGGTAACGTGTAAGCGGCCGATTGGCGTAAAAAGGTAATTTCTTCAAAAAATGTTCTGATCTTACAAAATTCATAAAAAGTAGCCTGCTAATCCGAAAAATACAAACAAGTTGCCAAAATGTTCCGAAAAATGCGTAGAACAACATGGAATGATAATATCAGACTTTTGTTACACTAATGATAGTAATATAATGTAAGATGTATTACATTTGTTTTATGGAAAATAAATATCAAACGTTGGCCTAAAATTAAGAGAATGCACCAGTAACTCAAAAATATGATACATAATGCATATGATGTCAGTAATTATGTTTTTGATGTACAGAATCATGTAATTTTACCTAATCTTGCTAATTAGGGTCTATAACCCTAATTAATATACTATAAATGCATACATGGTCAATAAATGATGTAATTTATAGAGTAAGCTCATATCAGTATCTGGAACCTCAAATATAAATATGAGATCAATATGATACACATAATCTATGTTATATGATGATGTTTGTTCTTAATGTGATATAAATCCTAATATGAGTAATACATGTAACATATGGTTAACATGTACACACAATCATATGTAATTAAGTAATCAGATTATGTACCGTAATCTAGAATATAAGATCAGTAACCTTATTACAAGAAGATAAGACAAATAATGATGCACAGATCTTAATGAGCTAAGTCAAACCTTAATGAACATGATTAGGGTTAAGATGAGATGTAAGATGATGAGAACCTGATGATAACATATGATCTTGTCTTGATCAGGGTTTGACCAAGGATATAGATGACATGAGGAATGTGATGATTAGGTTTGTCTTGATCAAGGTACACCATTACCTCTTACTTGGCTTATTATACAATATGCTTGTGTTATATGCGTAGTAAAATACTTGGCATATGGTATTGGATGAAATGATTGTTCTTGCATGATATGTTACTTGATTTTCCATACTTATGGATATGAACACATGAAACATAATATATTTGTTCCATTATATGAAAGCACTATATCTCTTTGGTAAGCATAGTGCTAGTGAGGGATCTATCTCCTTGGTAAGCAGATCACATGTACAATGATCTATCTCCTTGGTAAGCAGATCATAAGGCCTGAATGCATCTATCCCATTGGTAGGCAGATGCACGAGCATATAATGGAAATTGAGCTTAAAATATGTGTTCTCTTTTGTTAATGAATATCTTTGTGGAAATATGTGCTTTTCTTTTATTCTTCTGTTACTGCCAAGTACATTAGTTTTATCTTATTGCCAAGATATGATGAGAGGTATATAAAAGACACGTAGGCGTACTCAGTACAATATTCTTGAATAGTGTGCTAACGTGTACCGCATGTAATCTTTGTTTAGGTTGTGGTTATGCTCTCGAAGATCCAGTATAGTTGTGAGTTGTGTGGAGAGTTGATGTACAGGTGGACTTGTTGTCTTAAGATCCTGTAGTTTAGATGTAGTACATGCATATGTTAGAGTTTGTTGTTCAATATGTAATATCAAATGTTGTAACAATTCATGTTGTAATTATATGTTGAATGGTGAACATGTGTGTATGGTTTTATTATTGTTCATGTACATGTGCTACTGATGTATGTTCCTTCTGACTCCCTCGATTTTCTTCTTCTTAGCCTGGTGTGGGGTGTTTAAATTGGGATTCTCACTGAGGTGAGATTTCAATTTGGACGTCACACATCAGATTAAGTTTTAGAAAATTCGGGGATGTCACAGGTGGTATCAGAGCATGAACAATAGCAAAGCTATACATTTGCTCATTATGCAACTCCAAAACTAAAGAACCTTGAACTTAATAATCTTTTAGGGTTAGATTAGTCGTCTTTTAGAGACTAAATCTGACCTAGCCTCTAGGTTAGCACCTAGATGTCGGAGAACTAGGTCTAGACTGGTGCTTGTTGAATAGCAAGTCCTTAGATGTCGTTCTTTCCTTGTAGCACAGCGGTATGGGATGTTGCACTATTTGGAAATGACGTGAATCAAGGGAAGAGAAACCCAAGACATATGTTGCTCATTGTCTAGAGTAGCTACCCCATTCTACACCATGTTCTCACCATTTGCACTAGTTTTCATGACACTGGACTCTCTACTATGAGTGGGGCACTCGTTTTCTGGATTTGGTTTTGGATTCCAATCGGATCAAACCTTGATAGTTTTCTCTGACGGTTGTTTTATCAGAGAAAAACTATATAATATTTGAATATGTATTTGTATTACAAAAATGTGTCCCCACACATGTATGAGTAGGAGGTGGTCATGCAACCTAAGTGAAAGTGATGACATCAGTCTAGAAGAGTTTAGTTCTAGATTATATGTCTAGAGCCTTGTTAGAATATATGATAGATGGAATAGATGATATAAGTTTTTGATGATATGATGTATGTCCTATATAGATGATATAAGATGTTTTATGATGATTTATGTTTGTCTTTGAGGACTTAAGTTCAGTTTGAGGATTTGAGATAAGTCTTGCTGATGCAAGTAAATAGGCTTTTACGAGATAAGATATGATAAGACAAGTTGTGAGTCAGCATGAGCCTCAAGCTCTTTTTCAATGGAGGACCTCTAGTGTTGGGACCAGTTTAGGGTTAACTCCAGAGAGAGTGAGACCCATTGGGAGAAGGTCAAAGAACTTAAACTCCAAGATATGAGATAATATGAGATATGTGATATGATATGTCTGAAACTAGACTACTCCTGAGTGATTGAGTTGAGTTTCTTTATGTATGATTCATATAGTTTTGTTGAACCCTAGATGTCCTTGGGAGGACCAAACCCTAGAGACAGAGAGAGGCTGGTTATATGTACATATGTGAATATGAGTATATGAGAACCTACCATCTGGGTGAGGGAGAGAGAGTCCCAAGACCCTGGAGGAGGTAACTATGTTTTAGTTTTTGGACAACCTCATACTCGGGTTGGTGGTTCCATATAAGAATCTAGTGGTGTATAAGAGAGTTTTGGGTAAGTATGTTTCACGGGTAGATACCTATGAAGAGAATGTTGTAACATGTTTTGGTTTGTGCTATGTGGCTAGAGCTTGTAAAGCTATTGTGAGTGCCAATGAGGTAATCAGAAAACCTAAACCAAGGAGGGAGGATAATGTATATGCATATGAGGTACTCATAGAGTTGAGTTAGCTCAGAGAGACTGATCATGGCACTACCCTCGTGGTAAGGGTTAGGACCTCAACTGGACTAGGTAAAGTTTTGTTATATGTTCAATTAGCCACTCACATAAGTTTGTTTAGCACAACCGTGATATAATGTATGTAAGTATGTGATCTAATCTCGAGGTGTGATATATATAGACATGATATGATGAAAACCTAGAGATGGTTTAATAAATATCAATGCATAAATGGTTAACTACATACATAAATAATGATGATAATGCAATGTTGTTGGTTAATCTTGTAATGAAATCACTAGTAAATTTTGCAACTTATTATGATTAATGAAATGAGATCATATGAATGAAACACGTTACATGAGGTGCTAATCTTAGTGCTTAATAAAAAAAATATAGTTTGATTGTTAGCACAACATAATGTTGATGAAACCTTGGTATGATGAGTTAACTCTATTTAATTCCTTACAAACATGGTAATACTATGTTGGAACCCTAATGCATGTCTAAAGATAAGGAAGCAAAGCTAACATATGAGATATGTTATGACCTAATCAGAGTTTCTAAACCCTTGTTTGTGCCTTCTATGAAGGGATGATTCACCTTAGGTGTTTTAAAACCTCCTAATGGTAGTTTGGAGATGTCTATGGAGTTTTGTTGTTGGATATGTTTCACCTAGACTAGTGGCTACATTTGTATGAAGGCAAGATAAGGTTTCCCCTGGAAGTATGAGTATGGTTTACTTTCGAGGATGAAAGTTCTTCTAAGATGTATATGAGGTGACAAAGTGGTTTTTGGTTTAATTTCGAGGACGAAATATCTTTTAAGGTGTGTAGGATCTGATGAAGTGAAATTTTGGAACCTTTTAAATGCTTAATGGCATAATGATAGTCCACTTAAGTGGATTTTGATCAAATAAATATATTCCAATTGGTTTGGTAAAAAAATGAAAGTAACTTGTTATTATATCATGATTTATGCCCCTAAGTATGTGGCATTTTTGGATTAAGTGGTTGATTGGTCAAATAATGGTAACTTGGAGCTTGAGTGATTAGGAAGCTATGATCAAAATTTGATGATGATTAGACCATCTAATAAGAAGTTATAGATGTTTAAAGTTTGTGAATGTTTGATATCATTATGTATTTAGGACCAAGAGCTTTTCCCTTCTGCCTTAGTTTTGATAGTAGGCAATGTCACGCTTCTCCTGGCTTAAGGGATGCAGATTCACACGATGGCCCTGTGGTGACCATTGGATGGGTCAGATTGGATGTTCTGAATCGTGTCTTCAAGGTCGCATAGTTAGACAATGTGGGCAACTGGAACAGATACACAAATCACCTATTCGTGGATGATCGTGGCCTAGAGGAGAAACGAAGTGGGCAGTTGGCCTACCAACTTTGTTAGGTTCTCCAAGACCTGTCTGTTGACCCTTTACTGGAGTCATCTAGTTCATAAAGAAGAGTGTGCGACCACCCCCTGGCAGTTTGTTTCTCCTTCGATAGTTGGAGGTGGACTGGAGAGAAGAAGAGGGAGATGGGAGCCCTACGTTGGAGGATCCAAGGAAGAATGTGAGGAGGGGAAACTTTTTGCAGCAGGTGAATGTAGAGAGTTGTAGAGAGCTATGGATCTTCCCTTACAGATGCTTCTTCCATAAATGCAAAGCCAAGTTTGAGTTCAAAAGCCCTATGCGGATCCTCCCCACCACAAGCATATGGTGCTATGGAGTTTGTGGAGGCTTTGAGATGCTCCTGAACCCTCTTTCCATGAGAGGTGATGTGGGGAACATCTTCCCCCTTTTCTTCTGACCTGGACGACATTGGAAATCGATGAGCTCCACCAGCTTGGGGACGGAGCTACCATCAACAAGCCTGAGAGGTTTGCGGCACGAAGTAGACCCTCATGAGCCTGTAAGCGACAAAATACGATGATGACGAGAAGGAACTACGGCCGATCACCACCGGAGAACCTCACCGCTGCGGTGGCGAGTGGCTAGAGATGCCCGCTTCGGGCACTAAAATCACAATGGGGTGATCGCAATGAGAAGCAAGCATGGGCCGGAGCAGAGCCCCAGGCGGTGGCGGCAGTTGTGCTGCAGAAGAAGAGTCCCGATGGGACTCCGCGATCGCGTAGAACACGAGTGAGAGAAGAGGGGCGGCCCGAGTCAGCCTTGAACTGACCCAGTCAAACCAAGAAAAAAACCAGCCGGCTCAACATGGGAAAAGGCAAAGTGAGCCGCTCCCAATATGGCCACATGTCAGCGGCCGATTGGCGTAAAAAGGTAATTTCTTCAAAATGTTCTGATCTTACAAAATTCATAAAAAATAGCCTGCTAATCAGAAAAACACAAACAAGGTGCCATAATGTTCAAAAAAATGCGTAGAACAACAAGGAATGATAATATCAGACTTTTGTTGCACTAATGATAGTAATATAATGTAAGATGTATTACACTTGTTTTATCGATAATAAATATCAAACGTTGGCCTAAAATTATGAGAATGCACCAGTAACTCAAAAATATGATACATAATGCATATGATGTCAGTAATTATGTTTGTGATGTACAGAATCATGTAATTTTACCTAATCTTGCTAATTAGGGCCTATAACCCTAATTAATATACTATAAATGCATACATGGTCAATAAATGATGGAATTTACAGAGTAAGCTCATATCAGTATCTGGAACCTCAAATACAAATATGAGATCAGTATGATACACATAATCTATGTTATATGATGATGTTTGTTCGTAATGTGATATAAACCCTAATATGATTAATACATGTAACATATGGTTAACATGTGCACACAATCATATGCAATTAAGTAATAAGATTATGTACCGTAATCTAGAATATAAGATCAGTAACCTAATTACAAGAAGATAAGACAAATAATGATGCACAGATCTTAATGAGCTAAGTCAAACCCTAATGAACATGATTAGGGTTAAGATGAGATGTAAGATGATGCGAACCTGGTGATAGCATATGATCTTGTCTTGATCAGGGTTTGACCAAGGATATAGATGACATGAGGAATGTGATGATTAGGTTTGTCTTGATCAAGGTACGCCATTACCTCTTACTTGGCTTATTATACAATATGCTTGTGTTATATGCGTAGTAAAATACTTGTCATATGGTATTGTATGAAATGATTGTTCTTGCATGATATGTTGCTTGATTTTCCATACTTATGTCTATGAACACATGAAACATAATATATTTGTTCCATTATATGAAAGCACTATATGTCTTTGGTAAGCAGATTGCTAGTGAGTGATCTATCTCTTTGGTAAGAAGATCACATGTACAATGATCTATCTCCTTGTTAAGCATATCATAAGACATGAATGTATCTATCCCATTGGTAGGTAGATGCACAAGCATATAATGGAAATTGAGCTTAAAATATGTGTTCTCTTTTGTTAATGAATATCTTTGTGCAAATATATGCTTTTCTTATATTCTTCTGTTACTACCAAGTACATTAGTTTTATCTTATTGCCAAGATATGATGAGAGGTATATAAAAGACATGTAGGCGTACTCAGTACAATATTCTTGAATATTGTACTGGCATGTACCGCATGTAATCTTTGTTTAGGTTGTGGTTATGCTCTTAAAGATCCAGTATAGTTGTGAGTTGTGCGGCGCGCTGATGTACAGGTGGAGCTGTTGTCTTAAGATCCTTTAGTTTATATGTAGTACATGTATATGTTAGAGTTTGTTATTCAATATGTAATATCAAATGTTGTAACAATTCATGTTGTAATTATATGTTGAATGGTGAACATGTGTGTATGGTTTTATTATTGTTCATGTACATGTGCTACTGAAGTATGTTACTTCTGACTCCCTCAATTTTCTTCTTCTTAGCCTGGTGTGGGGTGTTTAAATTGGGATTCTCAGTGAGGTGAGGTTTCAATGTGGACGTCACACATCAGATTCGGTTTTAGAAAATCCGGGGATGTCACATTTTTCCTTGTCATAGTCTGCAAGCTCTAGGAGTGGTAGCTGACGATTTGACTATAGGGCAGAAAATGTAATATAGCTTTGTATCCTTCTCTTTGATGATGTAGGAGTTTTTCAAAGATTGTTCATTGATAAGGATGTCGCCCTTTATTTGCTTACATCTTGGTAGAGGTTTGTCCATCTTGAGATATTTGATAATAGATGTGATATGACCCCCCCATGCATATTTCCTTCCCCAAGGCGTAAGCGGATAGCTTCTGGATCATATGACGTCCAATGTTGACTGACATTCCATGTAGGACTGACCAGAGAACAAAGAGATCTGAAGTGATGACATTTCCGGCCTCTGTCCTGGGGAAGAGCGGGCCAGTGAGAATTTTGTGCAGTGTACGCACTAATCCAGATTGTATATTTGAGGCTTTGCACGTCTTTGCCTCGTAGGTGGCGAACCAGGTCAGGGATTTCCAAAATTATGTCTGTTGAATTAGGCGTTCTCTTTTCCAACATCTTTGGCTTTCTTGAGCTGCTCCTGGTTGTCTATAAAAATTTCATTCAACATGTTTTCAGTGATGACAACCTTGCTGCCAAAGAGCTTAGTGACCAGTCTACGGTCACCTCCATCCCTTGATCTATCCATGTTGTTGAAGGCTTCTTTAGTAAGAAAAGTGAAGAATTCAGTAGTTAGCTCAATATATGAAATTTCAGGGATGAAGCACAGTTTGGCTAGATTGGCATTGTCTAGCATGGTGAGGATTCTGTTGTAGATCCCCATCTTGAGTAGTACGCTTGAGAAGACATACTTTGTTGGTTTTAGGATTGTGTCGGTGGATTGGATGGTGTGGATGAAAAGGTTTTCTGGTGGTGGTGCGGTGGGATATACCCAGCTAGGGTTTGTTCCCTTATAGTGGCAGGATGAACTTGCTTCCTTGCTCGTTTCTTTTATTGTTGAGTTATAGCAGCTTCCTGGGCCTTCCTCTTCCCCTTGCTCTTTGTGGTGGGGGATTCCGCCTCAGGAGTTGGCTCATATTCTGAGCCCTCATCAGATGAAGAGATCTCTTCCACTTCTTCTTCTGGCTCCTCAGCTAGGCACATATTAATGCGTTTGATTTCAGTCAGGACCTTGATGAAATCGACCTTTGGTGGGACCATTCCAGTTGCTTCATAAGTATCTACTATCTTTTGGAGCTTGGCGCGATCTGCTATTAGTTGTTCTGTTGTCCAAAAGGGAGCATCTTCACATCCAGTGGGTTGCTTTGCTGGAGAAGCCATTTCTGAAAATGGAAAGTCATGTGTTAGAATAACAAGTTTGAAATTAGATTTTATGTGTTTTTATGCATTTTTTATGTTTTAAAATACAGGCGGTTGTGAAAGGCCAAACGTTTCAAAGACCGTTTGATCCCAAACGGTCTCAGGAACATTTGGTTCCAAACGGTTTCAGGACCATTTGGTTCCAAATGGTTTGAAGACTGTTTGGTTCCATACGGTTTTAGGACCATTTGGTTCCATACGGTTTGAATATTGTTTGGTTCCAAACGGTTTCAGGACTGTTTGGTTCCAAATGGTCTGAAGATCGTTTGTTTCCAAACAGTTTCAGGACTATTTGGTTCTAAATGGTTTGAAGACCGTTTGGAAGGTGAAACGTCAGAGAGGCGGCAGACACTAGCGGCAGTGATGATAAGGACGACGATGGATAGGAAGGGGGTTTACGCAACGACACCGAAGATGTCGACGGTGATAAAGACAGTGGAGATAGAAAAGGAGGCCGCGGAGGCATCGAAGACGTCGGGGAAGGTAAAAACGGCGGCGGTGTACAGATGGAAGCGTCGATGATGTGGCGAGCTAGGCTACCTTGCAGCTGTCTGTGAAGATGATGATGGCGATGCTGCGATGGGGGCTAAGGCGGTGCTAGAGGCGGTGAACAAGGGTCGTATGAGAGGTTGTGAAGTCATGCAGAGGTTGTCGGTGAAGGTGGTGAAAGGAAACGTTGTGAGATGCGCGGGAAAGAAAGACATAGCTGAAGGAATAGTGCTTGCACAAAGGTTTTTAGAAAGCTCGGGAGTCAAAAGAAGGAAGAGGGTGACTGGGGGGGCTAGGGTTATATTTATATGGATCAGGGGTTGACTTTGAAAAATCCCTAGGTCAAACAGTTTAGCGACCGTATGGACTCCAAACGGTTTCAGGACCGTTTGGCTCCAAACGGTTTCAGGTGCGTTTGGGAGGGTTAAGGGATTTTTGATTTTTATATTTTTATATTTATATTTTTATAATTGTTTTGGTTGTATAAATTTTTATATTTTCATTAGATAAAGATGATATTCCGAAATTAAACAAAGGATCCAAAAGATAAAAAGTGATACTCAGATCTTGGGTTGCCTCCCAAGTAGCGCCTGGGTTTTACGCCGATGGCTCGACGAAGTTTTGATATTGTTATGGTGACACTGTGGGGTCTCTGATCTCAATAGTCTATCTCGGGACTTTTTCTACTGGAGAGTAGTATTTTTTTAGTCGATGGCCATTGACTGTCCTTTCTCCACCATTATCGTCAATAAATATGACATCTCCAGTCGGGTATATATGTTTGATGGTGAAAGGCCCGGACCACTTTGTGCGGAGTTTTCCGGGAAACAATTTGAGCTTAGAGTTGAAAAGGAGGACTTTGTCGCGCATGGCAATGTCCTTCCTTTTTAGATGATCGTCGTGCCATATTTTGGTTTGTTCTTTATAAATTTTGGCACTTTGATAAGCGGTCATTCGGAGCTCCTCTAGCTCTTGTAGTTGGAGTTGTCTATTTTCTCTGGCACTTTTGAAATCAAAGTTTAGTTGTTTAATAGCCCACCAAGCCTTATGTTCTAGTTCCACTAGAAGATGACATGACTTCCCATATACCAAACGGAACGGGGTTCTCCCGATTGGTGTTATATAAGCTATTCGGTAAGACCAAAGGGCATCGGGAAGCTTGGTGGACCAGTAAGTGTGGTGTCTATTGACTATTTTTTCTAAGATTGCCTTCAGTTGTCTATTTGAAACTTCAACCTGACCACTGGTCTGTGGGTGGTAAGGTGTGGAAACTTTATGGTTAACTGCATATTTCTTTAAGAGGGCTTCAAAGCTTCGTTCCAAAAAATGGGTCCCTCCGTCAGATATGATAGTTTGGGGGTCTCCAATTCTGGGAAAAATGATATCTTTAAACATCTTAATGACTGTTTGGAATCGCTAGACACTGTGGGTATAGCTTCGACCCATTTTGAGACATAAACTACTACAACCAGAATGTTGGAGAAACGAAATGAAGAAGGAAAGGGGCCCATGCAGTCTATCCTCCACACGTCGAAAAGCTCAATCTATTGCCACATGGTAAGGGGATTTCATTCCTTTTTGTTATACTGTCGGAAAGTTGGCATTTATTGCATGATTTTACAAAGTCATAGGAATCTCTTGCTATCGTCGACCAAAAGAATCTTGATTGCAAAACTTTCACTGCAGTCTTTTTCGAACTCATGTGTCCCCCAGTGGGGCCGGAATGACAATGTTCTAAGACAGGAGTGATCTCTTCTTCATGAAGGCAGCGACAGAAAAGTCCGTCTGTGCATAAGCAAAAGAGGTAAGGTTCGTCCCAGTAGTATTGCCTAACATCATGGAGAAATTTCTTTTTGTCGTGATGAGAGGTGGAAGGGTGGATGATTCCTGTAGCCAAATAATTCACTATGTCGGCATACCAGGGGAATCCAGTGGTGATTTTCATTAGTTGGTCGTCAGGGAGGGAGTCTCGGATAGGCACCTTATCTTCATCCTCGACTTCAATATGGTTGAGATGATCGGCGACGATGTTTTCCACTCTGCTTTTGTCTTTGATTTCCAAATCGAATTCCCGAAGCATCAACACACAACAGATAAGTCTGGGTTTTACATCTTGCTTCTGAATTAGATATCGTATGGCGGAGTGGTTAGTGTAAATGATGACCATGGCTCCAATCAGGTAGGATCAGAATTTCTCGAACGCATAGATGACAGCTAAGAACTCCTTTTCTGTAGTAGTGTAGTTCTTTTGCGCTTCATCAAGAGTTTTGGACGCATAGTATATTACATAAGGCTTTTTGTCGATCCTTTGCCCTAAACCTTCTCGTATAGCATAGTCGCTAGCGTCACACATTATTTCGAAATGTTGTGACCAGTCGGGTGCTCTCAGGATGGGTGCGGAGACTAGGGCATTCTTTAAAGTCGTGAAGCTTTGCAAATATTCTTGGTCAAAGTTGAAATCAATGTCCTTGGTTAATAGATGGGTCATGGGTTTCGCCACTTTTGAGAAATCTTTAATGAATCTTCGATAAAACCCAGCGTGACCCAAGAATGCTCGTACTCCCCTTACGTCCTTTGGTAGCAACACTTTAGAGATAACATCAATTTTTGCTTTATCTACCTCAACTTCTCTTTCACTCACTCTATGTCCCACGACGACACCTTCAATTACCATGAAATGGCATTTTTTCCAATTTAGAATGAGGTTCGTTTCTTCGCATCTTTGTAAAACTCATTCGAGATTGAGTAGACAATTGTCAAAGGAGTCACCGTAAACCAAAAAATCGTCCATAAACACTTCCATTATGGACTCAGTTAATCCGGCGAAAATAGCTGACATGCACCGTTAGAATGTGGCAGGTGCGTTGCACAGCCCAAAAGGCATCTTATGAAAGCGTAGGTTCCAAAGGGACATGTGAAGGTTGTTTTTTCTTGGCCTTCCGGGTGTATGGGGATTTGATAGAACCCAGAATAACCATCGAGGTAACATAAGTATTTTTGATGGGCTAGGCGTTCGAGGACTTCGTCAAGGAAAGGTAGCGGGTAGTGATCTTTTCTTGTTGCTTTGTTTAGTTTCCTGTAGTCGATACACATTCTCCACCCTATGACGGTCCTTGTGGGAACTAGCTCATTTTTTTCATTTCGCACGACATTAGTTCCTCCCTTTTTGGGGACCACTTGGACAGGACTGACCCATTGGGAATCTGAAATTGGGTAGATGATATCGGCTTTTAGCAGTTTGAGGACCTCAAGGAAAACCACTTGTTTAAGATTGGGGTTCAACTTTCTCTGGTTCTCTCTTGAAGGTTTGAATTCTTCTACCATGGGCAGTCTGTGCATACATAGGGTGGGGTTTATACCTGTCAGTCATTCATTTTGTACCCGATTGCTTACTTATGTTTCTTTAATTTAGCAAGAAGCTTTTCCTCCTATTCATCTTTAAAAGTGGAACTGATGATTACTGGACATAGCTTTTCTTCGTCCAAGAAGACGTTCTTGAGTCTCGTTGGTAGGGTTTTCATCTCAGGAGCCTTGGGTGTTTCTTTTGCTTCTAAAATAGTGACAAATTTGAGCTCCTCAAAGGTGGTTGTCGGCGCTTCTTCAACTTTCTCTAAGTGTAGCAAACATTGTTGGACCAATTCATTTGCTGAAAATTCGACTTCTGGATTTGTTAGAACATTCTCTAACTCATCAGATGGCTAAGATATTTCCAATTGGGACATTTGATGTATTGCATCTAAGAGAAAGACCTCCTCTTGAATGTTGGGTCCTTTCGTGCTATTGAGAACTCGGAATTGAATTGCTTCTTTTCCCCGTCTTAGAATGATCGTGTCAGCTTCCACATCAATAAGTGCCCTGGCTGTGGCAAGGAAAGGTCTGCCAAATATTATTGGGTATCTCAGATCCTTCTTGATATCCATAATGACAAAATCACACGGGACATAAGCATCTTAGCCTATCCTGACTGGAATAACTTCGATGATTCCTAGAGGTGCAGTGACAGTGGAATCAGCTAACTGAATTGTCATCGTTGTGGGTAGCAAGTCGGTGAAACCTAATCGTTTACTCATGGAGTAGGGCATAATTGATATGCTAGCCCCTAAATCAGCTAATCCCTTTTTGCTTGAGGCATTTCCAATGTAGCACTAAATATTAAAGGAACCAGGGTCCTTTTTCTTTGGCATCTTATTGAGAATGATATCTGAGGTGGTTTGAGCTAGTTTGACGGTTTCTTTCTCTTCAGTAATATATTTCCTTGATAATAGAGTTTTTAGGTATTTAGACCAAGCTGGTACTTCAGAAACGGCATCGAGGAGCGGAATGTTGATGTAAAGTTTCTTCATAGCCTCCTTGAACTTTTGGAATATAGTATCCATTTTAGACTCTCTTAATCTTCCTGGGTATGGTATCCTAGGTTTATATTGCGGGACTTCTGGCTCCTTAGGCACTTGTTCATTTTCTTTATCCTTGGCTGTATCTACAGGTTTGTCGATTCCTAGGTTCGGGCTTGTGTTTTGAGTGAAAGAAGGTGTATCATCATCATTGGGAATGATTCGTGGAGGTTCATGGAGAATGCGACCAGACCTTGTAGTAATGGCATTTAATTGCTCCGGTCTATTTAGGTCATGTCTTGGGTTTGACTCAGGTTGGCCAGTGAAAGTACCTGTTGGTGGTTTTAACTGGGCAGCAATTTGTGCTAGTTGAGCTTCTACTACCTTCTATTGAGCTTGTTGATTGGCTAACATAGTTTGTTGCAATTGTAACATCTTCCTAATCAGAGTCAGCTCATCCTTTGGTTGGGAGGGAGCATTTTTCTGTTGATACCATGGGAGTTGTTGCTTCTCTTGGGATGGTTGTTGCGGAGGTGTTGTTAACTGAGGTTGATGCGACAGTTGCATCTGAGGTTGTTGTAGTTGCGGGTGCAACGGTGGATGAGTATATTGGTAATATGAAGAGGGATTTCTTGGGTAATTTGATATTTGGAAATTATTTCTGAGATTCCCTTGAGTTTGGTTAAAATTATTTTGAAATCCTGGTGGCAGTCTATTGGAAGATCCATTTTGAGTTTGATGTTGTGGGTTGGCAGTCCCAGAAGGATTTTCGTACTGAAACCCTGGGTGGTTTCTCGATTGGTTTGGATTATAGTAAACTTGTCTAGGAATAGAATGAATGGAGTTCACTTGCTCGGGTATGTGATCTTCAGGATGCTCAATGATCGGCTCGTACTGTGGTTGTGGTGGTTGCATATCCATCATTACATTGTAGAGTAACCCACATGATAATGTAGGGTGATCAGATGCATGACAAGCTTCACAAGTCCCTATAGCTGCTTTAACATGTTGAACTTGGGAGCTTTTCTTCTAATCATATTCTCCGAATGAAGTTTCAAGTGTCTGCTGTTTGTGAGCTATAGTTTTCAAAGCTTCAGCAATAGCTTTCATTTCCATTGATTCCTCAGCTTTATAAACCTTGAGGACTCCCTTGGTAGATGATCGTCCCCAATTATATTGGTTCTTGGCTCCAACCGTAACTATATTCCAGGCATCCTTGTAGTTCTTTCTCATGAAGTTTCTTCGAGATGAGGAATCTAAGAATTGCTTGATATCATCACTCACTCCTCTATAGAAAGTCTCTATTAATTGATTTTGGAAGATTTCGTGATGAGGACACTTCCTTAGAAGTTCCTTGAATCTTCCCCATGCTTCTGCGAGTGTTTCTCCAGGAAGCTGGGCGAAGTGGTTGTTCTGCCCCCTAATTTTGTAGGTTAATGAAGGGGGGAAGAACTTTTCTAAGAATTTTTCTTCTAAGGGGGCGCAAGTAGTGATGATTGGTTCCCTATCAAGCGAGTTGTACCAACTCCAAGGTCTTCCAGATAGAGTGAAGTGAAAAAGATGTAGCATTATTGCATCAAAGGTGACTCCGGCCTGTGGAACAAGTCAGCAAAGCGCCTTGAATCTTTTCAAATGATCCATGTAGTCATCTCCATAACAACTGGAAAATGAGATTCCCTACATGATTTGAATCCATTGTGTCTGCATCTCAAAGTTGGGAATATTAATGATTGGTGGCTGGACTGGATGGTTGTCTTCATAGTTCTTTGGGATAGTGTAGTCCCGAAGCTGCTTGTTTCTTAGCTCCAGATGGGCAGCTTCATTAGCTGCTTCATTTTCAGCTCGGATGTGTGCCTGTTCTTCGGCTCGGATTTCCGCTTGGACCTGGGCACGAGTGTCAGCAATGAGTTGTGCTCTTTGGGCGGCAATAGCGACATTGACCCTATCCATAACTAGGCGTTGCTCTTCAACCATTTGTCTGGCTCTTTGGCGGTTGAGTCAGATGCGTCTGTGGAAGCTCCGTTCTACCTCAGTGTCAAACTCCAGTTCAGGGGAGAATCCAATGTTATGTGAAGGTTGCACACACGATTCCTACCTTAGTAGAAGAAAAGTCACACTTTAGACGATGGAGAGAAATAATGAAATCAAGAAGATATGAAGTAGCTATCAAAGAAAAGGTGTAAAATCCTAATCAACTAAAAAGTTAGCAAGTAAAATTAAAATGTTTCGTTGTCCCCAGCAACGACGCCAATTTTTTTGATGGAGCTTCCAATTGCGTGGAATTTCATGCACCACTAAAAATCATAGAGGTAGAAAGTCTCTGGGTTTATCCTTGCATGTGATATAATAAGTCTCCACCCACGTACGCCAAGGTACGTGGAAGATTTATTGTAGTACAATTGAGGGTCGATCCTCGAGACAACGGTCCTATTAAGGGTTTAATAGGATGGAAAACGTTTTAATTCTATTTACCTACTTAAAAGTTGATGTTTAGATTGAAAGTTGATTTTGGTTTGACTAAACTAAATGCAAGTAAAGTAAAGGCAGGAAAGTAAAGTTGGGGTTGTAAACTATGTTATGGAACTACTAGGATGTTATCGGATTTCACCACCACTACACATGGATCAAAACATACATTGTAACGTCATGGCCTGCAATAACAGTCTATTCAGTTAGTATCCCTGTAGATTTAGCCTCCTTTCAGACTACTAACTACGAGGAACGTGGGAGTATTGCAACACCATCTATTCCTGAACGAATGGTCACTTACGTTGCATTACTCCCTTTGCAAAGTGTGTTCCTCGATCCGTCAAAGCTATACTTTCATACGTCAACAGATTCCATTTCATGGTATGAAAATATAGCGATGGGGATGAGTTTACTCCACTCTACAAAAGACGTTCCTAGATACTGAAACAGATGCATGGTGGATACACACATCAAGAACTAACATACAATCGGTAATCAAATCTAAAAGCACAAACATAGACAATTTGCTCTAATAGATAAAAGGTAACACAAGTTGGTGATCAAGCAACAAGCATCCATTAAACGATTGATGTTAAACTGAAAAGGAAGCATTTATCTATTGCAAACTCATGAGCTACATTGCATGGAATGAAAACATGGGTAGCGGGGCTACTCCCCGCACCCTAGTGTATGAGACTACTCACTCATGGGAAGAAAAAAGAAGGAGGTGAGAAGAGAGAGAGAGAACATCATCTCCACGAAGGAGGGAGGAAGGTCAACCCTTAAAGAAGTGAGAGACGATCTTCACACTACGTAGCTTGCTTGATGACGAATCCTTCTCTTCCCACCTTCTTGGTTGATGAAAGAGAGAGCAGCTTGGTGATGGAATATGGATCTCAGACCGGCAGCCTTTGGGCAAAGGATGGAGGTTGGAATAGCTCTAAAGTAATGGAGGCAGCCTCTGGGTGTCTGAAACTTGATCCCTTTGGAAGGACCCCTTGGGTCGTATTTATAGGCCTTAAATGGAGTCCAAACAGTTTGGTCATTTTTGGGTCCAAACGGTTTTGAAGATCGTTCGGGCTCTAAGACCGTTTGGACTCCAAGACCGTTTGGAATCTGAAACCGTTTGGACTCTGAAACCGTTTGGCTTCATGCGGTCTTCAGACCGTTTGGCTTCATGTGGTCTTGAGACTGTGTGACTCCATGCGGTCTCGGGACCGGTTGGCTTCATGCTGTCTTGAGACCGTGTCACTCCATGCGGTCTCGGGACCGGTTGGCTTCATGCGGTCTTGAGACCATGTGACTCCATGCGGTCTTGGACCATTTAGCTTCATGCAGTCTTGGGACCGTTTGGCTTCATACGGTCTTGAGACCGTGTGACTCGATGCGGTCTCGGGACCGGTTGGCTTCATGCGATCTTGAGACCGTGTGACTCCATGCGGTCTCGGGACTGGTTGGCTCCATGCGGTCTTGAGACCGTGTGACTCCATGCGGTCTTGAGACTATGTGAGGCTTTTGTGAATTTTGTGTCTTTTTCTATAAGTAGAAATAGAAAAAAGTTAATCTTCAGTATATTTGCAATAAGAGATGAAAGTTAATGATTCTGTCTACTTCATCTAAGAAAGAGTATGTAAAACTGAGGAAAACAGGTAAGATAACACCACAAAGTGAGAGGTTATGAAGTATTCTACCATAAGTGAAGGTATTTTATTTCCTATTACATTTATGATTTCATTTAGGAATTGTAGGTTTTTGGAAGGTTGTGACATTGCATGTCAACTTGGGGTTTCATCTGCGTTCTCTACTTACTTTATATTGTTATCATGTGGTTGTTGTGGAAATAATAATGTTATGATATTCAATTTACAAACATCAATCATAAAAACCAATATGTCTATAGAGCAAGTTCCATCATTCGCGTTGGATTACAGGACGATCTCCTTAAAGACACCCTCCTATCCTAGCCCTAATATCCAATTACAGTCTTTTTCATCACAAGGACTATCTAGAGTAGTAAACAAACCCAAAGAATCCATGTTACCTGCATGATTCGGGGAATCAATCCATATATTAGTTAAGAACCATCCCTCTTATACAAATAATGATTGAGTAAGAATACAAATCACATCTAAACTCATAGGTTAAATGGGAGACAACTTAATCATGTACACATTCATCTTAAGATTGTTTCTTTCTTCTAAAATTTTGATATTTTTGCTTGTATCATATCATGAGATTTTTTATTACTAAACATTTCATATATTATTCATTCTATCTGATATCTTTGCGTCTGAAATAATCTCATCAAACAATCTCCTTACAACTTAAATCTCCATACATTTAAAGCCTTCCACAAATTTAACGATCTTACTGAATAATCACATGAGCTACCCTACATAAATTGGCTGCAAAGATTCCATCACTTCACCTTACCATGAATTTCATTGCCCATATCCAATTTTTGGCTACCAAAATTTACCCTTACACATCATTAGCTCCTCGAGTCATTAGTTTTCATCCTTCTTATTGCCTAATTTACATGAATGTTATTTCAAATTTACAGTCAAGGTATCTCACACTTTGACAACCTTCAAAAGATCTTTAGACTGACCAACTCCTATAGGATGTCAAGTTTTGGTCTTTACTCATGATACCACCCCTCATGACACATTTTGAATTCCTTTAAAATGAATCCATGATTTTGGGACAATCTCTTGGGGTATCTATTAGGATTGACCTTCTTATGAAGCACGCAAAAATTCTACCAAAATCACAAAAATTTCATCAAGATGCTAAAATGGACCTTATGAAAACCAATTTTAAAACATTCCATTCACATCAAATGCTTCCCATTTTAACCTAAAAGTTATAAGTTTTCATGAAAAAGCTAAAGATACTGACGGTTAGTGGATAGCCATCAAAGAAGAACTCAATAAAATGGTCACAAACTATTTTTTGAGTGTCTTTATTGAAAAAATACCAATGATTGTCTATAGGCATGCAAAACATTTCCATGAACTTTTCCATATCTTTTAGATATAAAATTCAACTATTGTGTATGTATGCTTACAATGATTGAAGTGCAAAAAGTTCTGATTCTTTTGAATCTTATAAAGGAACCATTGTGTTATGGAATTGATGTTGGATTTCACTTAAAAATTTTGAATAACATCCAAGAAATCCTTATTACTAATGTATTCTAAATATTTTATTAGACATCCAGTTGAGGAATTCATCACAAACTCTATACTAGTTCATTTCTTATAAAATAACACTCAATAAATCGCAGTCACCTACGCCTGATAGCACTATATAGTGTAAGTTCAAAGCTAATATCCAAAAAATGGTGGAAGTAGTAAAACCCTTCTTACCAAACTAGATATCCCCTATACGAAGTGCATTTAGTCCAGGTAGAATAATATCAAATAATGTTATAAGTGTATAGGCATCATCCATCTGTTCAAAATCAAAATTGGAAGAACCAAAACATTTTTCTTAAAGCTTAACGTATCCAATGCATATTATAGAATGAGTTGGTCATTAATACAAACCACTCTCTGCATAATAACAATACATACAAACCCCATAACATTATCTTAATTATCATCACAGTTGATGATGTTTCTATCTCTTGGAACAGTGACTCAAGTCTAATATTCAAAGAAAAATGAGTAGTTCATGTAGAATATTGTCTTTCACCTTATATATTAATTCTCATCCTGATAAGATTCACCTAAGA
The DNA here is from genome assembly GCA_963693085.1 of Alisma plantago-aquatica. NCBI lineage: Eukaryota > Viridiplantae > Streptophyta > Magnoliopsida > Alismatales > Alismataceae > Alisma > Alisma plantago-aquatica. The sequence continues at coordinate 502,112,745 of OY856410.1, read as the reverse complement.
CATTTGAGTAGAGTCACAAGAAGGGTGACAAAAATCCTTTAGAGCATAAAGTCATCGAATATCAATCTTTCATGCTTTCTTTGTACATGATACATAGGCATCATCCATCTGTTCAAAATCAAAATTGGAAGAACCAAAACATTTTTCTTAAAGCTTAACGTATCCAATGCATATTATAGAATGAGTTGGTCATTAATACAAACCACTCTCTGCATAATAACAATACATACAAACCCCATAACATTATCTTAATTATCATCACAGTTGATGATGTTTCTATCTCTTGGAACAGTGACTCAAGTCTAATATTCAAAGAAAAATGAGTAGTTCATGTAGAATATTGTCTTTCACCTTATATATTAATTCTCATCCTGATAAGATTCACCTAAGACATTTGAGTAGAGTCACAAGAAGGGTGACAAAAATCCTTTAGAGCATAAAGTCATCGAATATCAATCTTTCATGCTTTCTTTGTACATGATACCCAATTTTTTTGTTGCAAATCTACTATTCATATGGAAAGGGTAATAATGGATTTCCTTGTGATATTTGAAGAAGCATCAAGAAAAATTCCATCAAGAGCAAAATCAGAAATCTACTTCTCAAAAAATATTGATTCAAGATTTAGAACAAATATCTAAGACACAGAACCTAGGTTGATACTTGGTGATTCTGATACTGCACACATGAGAGAATAAGATGATCTACCCTGACATCATCACAAAAATAAAAAATTAGGATTCTTCATGGATCAACAATTGAATATCCTTTTCTTGGAAGGGAAAACATTCATACATTAAATTCATGTTGGCTTCCATCAACAAAATATAATCCACTTAGTTACTAATAGTGATATGTGAAAAAATGGATCAGGTACTACTAACATTTATATGGGGAGGAAACTGGAGAGATGAGATTTGAGTTTAGTATCATTCAACAAATAGTTTTATAGATAACAAAGATGGATGACTCAATATAATATTTCAACATACCAGAATGAAGCACTCCTAATGAATTCATGTTGGGACAAAACCATTAAAAAACTACCAATTGGTGTGAGGATATGAAAAATATATATGAAAACTACAAAAGATGGTATAGCAACATTCTCATAAATTTGGGAATTCATAGGAAGGAACAAATCATTCTAAATAAAAAATGGCAAAACAATATTAGAAGGAAACTCAACAAATGTATTAGTTGATAGATGAGTATGAGGTATGTGGTAACCTTATCTAATTTGGTCAAAAATTGTCCTTAAGGACATTAAATATCTTAGCGTAAGATCCATAGTAAATTTAGAAGGGAATTGGGATATAAACTTTCTATGTGAATGGTTATGTGAATGGTTTGAGATCAACACTTGCAATGACATTATGTTCATCACCACCCTTTACCTGAGTCATGGACTGCTTTACACCTTAATGTATGTTATATAATGGGAAACTTTTCAAGTAAATCACATTATGCAAACTTGATAAATAGTAAATAAACTAATATAGAAGGAAGGTGAATTATAATGTGGAGATTTAGGATACCTAAAATAGTAAAATAATGTGTCAAGCCATGCACGCCATGATGACAAACCATAATAGGATAAGTAGGGGCTTCATAGAGAATCTGACATTTCCTAGATATGACACTTGTGATGAGAAATTACCACCTTGACTTATAATAGTGTATAGGATGTCAGTATATTATGCGACAAGATCATGCACATAACATTTGCAACCTCTGTAGACAAAAACAATCACCAGATTCATCTCATACAATATAAAGACACGAAAAAATAAAAATTATTGGCTATTAATGATTGTAGTAGGTATATGGATGATATGGAACTTCAGATGCCAAATCATCTTTGACAATAAATATTATAATCAGATAATATGTTTATGACATAAAAAGTGAGACAATCTTGTGTGTCGAAGCTTTTGCAAAAGATAACCTACCAAACACACATGTGGAAATTAAAAGATAACATGTGTAACACCCTAGTTCTTGAGGTATATGATAAAATGATTTTTAAAGATATGATTGTACTACCCATATCACCAAGGTGCACCTCATTTTTAGAGTGTTCATCACTAATAATTACATAATTCAACATGTTGATCTTAGAGTAGTACTTGGATGGGTGACTAATTTGCAAGTTGATCCTGACTTGAGTTTGTAATTCTAGAAACTCTACTAGATCCTTAGGCAATGGGCACATGCTTTACAAATAGTATTAGAGTCATAAGCCCTTAAGTAGGTTGGGCCCACATGGGCAAGTTGCATGCTAGTCTTGAGTCGTGCAGTCTTGGCATGTTGGAAATGGCTATCCATAGTGATGTAGCCACCCTTGCAGTAGTATATGTGATTAGGAGTTGGGTGCACATGGGTCATTTTGGGTCTACACTAAAATAGAAAATTATTTTGAAGACATATTGTTGAGCCTTTTTAAGGATGTCGTGAGTTTTAGCTTAGGATATTGTAACGTCTCGTGTCTTGAATCCTCATATAAATTTATATTAAAAGGAATGATTAGACTATGATTATTACCAAGGTGCACCTCCTTTTGCAGGAGTCCACCAATAAGAGATCCATATTTAAGTGTGATATGCTTGGAGTAATAATAAGATGGATGACTTGTCAAGAATTTAATCTTGAATTGTGCTTGAGTGAGTAAAAATCATTTAGTAATTATAGTCATGTTCAATGGGACCAGTCTTATTTCCTAAAAGTATACTAGAGTCTTGGAAAATGGGCTCAGGCATAATAAACAACTAAAATATCCATAGGTTATACCTTCCTAAAAGCTTGAAGGCTGAGATAAAAAACTCAAAAAATGTAATTCAATCATAGAAGAGTGTGTTGTGAAAAATATTTGTGCACACATGAAAAAACACTATAAGCATACACTGTTAACATTCACTACAACATATACATAGTATAACGTGTTTTACTACAATTTACATTTACCTATTGGAAAGAGATTTTTCTATTATCTATTCATGTATGCAAACTAGGATATTACATAATAGGTACATCTTATACATTGATCGCTTCTTATATTCTCATCCCATTCTAGATATGGATCTAAAACATATGTGAAACAACATATCAACACACAAGGTGTTGTGTGCATGGGTAGAAAGATACATAAATATATGCTTACATATTTGAATAACTTTAGAAATGAAAGGAAACTGTAAAAGAATACATTGTTTGATGCAAAAATCAAGGGAGCCACTCCTTAGTTAGCCTTTTGATGACAATGTATTACTAAGTAGTTTCTCACTTCATATTTCCTCTCCCCTGGCCTATGGGGATGCACAAACCATATATTTAGAAAGAGAAAGATAGAGAGGTAGAATATAAACACTTAGTACCTACAAAAAATCCATATTATTTGTTGTTCTTAGTGACATGGAAAATATCAAGACTATAATCATAGTACATCCTAGCAATATTCTCAAATAAGAACAAGAAATACATCATAGTTAAGTTTCATACAAGAAAACTGTGACATCCCTAACCTGGGTTATGCTTTAACCCTAGATGTTTTGCTTAATAAAGATAATTATATGCTTGATCTTATATTTTGAAAAGTAACTATGGCTCAAGATGAACTTATGTTTCAATTTTAGTCCTTTTTGAATAATGTTGAAACAATGTTTTGCCTGTTTTGGACTAAAGTGTGAATTACCCAAGTTGAGGGGTTAACTTGCAAATGTTACATGATAAAATGTTCCTCAAGTGTTTAAGCATCATAAGAATGAAAATGATGTAAATGTATGGCTTGTGGAATCCTGAGTACGAAGAAAGAGCTTGTTGAGCAATGTTTGTGCATTAAAACCTAGTTTTGGTGTAATGTGCAAATTACCCAAAACCTAGGGTTCAATATGCAAAATGCCACTTCTAGACAGTCCCTCATGTTTCTTGGAATCATTTAGAGAAAATAAAATGAGAGGGAGAGTCTTATTTGAATCACTTTGGAGGAGAGATAATCTTGATATTAAAATAATCAAGATTTAAGCATGTTGGACTCACAAAGAGAAATTTTGTCCACATCTCTCAAGAGACCAGTGTCCTAGTTCTTGTGAAAATGGGAATGCATGATTAATATTTCATATGCATCCCCTATAGGATCTATCATTTATTCTTTGTTATCTACACATCCCTTTGTCTCATATGCATTGGACATGATGAGTGTATATTTGGCAGACCCCAGTGAAGATCACTGGATAGCCATAAATATTATCCTTATGTACTTGAGATGCACTAAGGACCAGTTCACTATTTATGGTAATAAGGAAGAGATTGTAATAAAGGGTTTCATCTCGCAAGCTTACAAACTGACAAATAAGATTAATGACTACAATCTGATGTGTTTGATCTTAAAATAGAATTGTAAGCTGGAAACTTTTTGAGCAAAAGATAGTTACTAATTCTACAATAAAAGTGGAGTACCTTGAACTTTTGAACATAGCAGAGGATATTGTATGGATCAAGAAGATCATTTATATGAACTTGTGGGAGGTTCCAACAATTGATGACATAGTAGAAATATTGTTGCAAGAAAAGAAAAAGGAACACAAATCGAAAACTAGGAAATTCGCATCTCATACCACAAATTGTACAATAAGGAAATGTGATGAATTGTAAAGTACCGATAAGAAGAAAATGTTTTTGACCCCCTACAAAAACACTTGTGCAGAAGAAACATGATGGACATCTTATATCACTTAGAATAAGATTCATAGATGATTGTCTCTAAGTGGAATTGGTAGTCTGTTGCTATTTGGGACCAGAGAACCAATCATATGATGACTATAATGGGGCAACATATACTTCATTTGATAATAATAATGGTAATTTTGTCTAGTTTGTTTATCTCAAGCATGAGGTGATGACACAAACATGACATATCTGTGCAAAATGATGTTACTCAATGACATATGTCTTTCGGTGAAAGACTTGGACAATGAGATTATTTGTTTGATAAGTGTATATACATTCTTGTTATCACTAGTTTGTTATTACTATGGAAGAAATATAGATGTCAATAATACATAAGAGTCAAATGTGTGTTGTCTGATGACCCATTCTCATTCTTCGAGATATAGGATATCATTGCAAGCACATAGGTGATTTCTATAGAACAATGTATTAGACAGACTAACCTTAGGAGTGATTCATGGAGACCATGAAATGGTAATCATAATAAGATCTTGAAATGATAATGGTTATTGTGGTTATTAGAACATAACTCACTACACTCATCACATGTCGTTCGATGAACTTTTACACCATCCAAAGTGACCTTGAATAAGGGTTGCCATAAAGGTGGTGCTCAGGTACATTGTGACACATGGGATAGACTGTGAGTGTTTTAGATGGGATTTGTCCCTCCTACATGATTTGATATTATAGCCACTTGATATGTGAGATTGAGAAACTCATGGTCATAATTGTGTGACTCAATATGTGATATGTAAGCTCACATGTGTTTCATGTAATCTTCTCTAGTTCCAGGAACATGGATTGAATAATAAGAGGATGATGATTCCATGCCTCAAGTTCAATCTAGATATGAAAGAAAAAGGAACTATATGATCACAATAACAATGATTTGAAATGTAATTTGAATTTTTTATCCACCTTTTGCAATTACTTGGATAGTAATGATTTCTTACAAGATACCGCCCATTGTTTATGATGTCATAATCTAGTTATAGACATTCACTATCAATATAAATTGGAACCTATACGGTCAAACACATTGGATGCATGTGGAATAAGAGTTTACTCTTGAATAAGGTTTGTCTTGATTATAAAAGTGTTTTGGTAATTGTCATAAACAACATTGGCAAAGTGTTTAGGGAATTCCAGTTGACTGACTAGATTGTCCATGTTACGACCCCACCTTCCGATAACCCCCAATTAAGGGAGACCGAGAGGTTGAAGCTGCACCCATAAATTACGGATCAAAGGTTCGACATATAACCAATAACAATTATTAAATTCTAACAGACTATACTGAAAAATGGTAATAAAATTTTTCTTTATCATACCTTTGAAAAGATTGGAAGTACTAGACTTCTAACCATAGATGAACTACTCTAACTAGTTCCTCCTTGTTCTTTAATTCTTGATTTCACAATGTGTCACTTTACTGTTTGTGCTTGAGATTTGTACTTTGAAAAGATTGGAATTACTAGACTTCTAACCACAGATGAACTACTCTAACTAGTTCCTCCTTGTTCTTCAATTTATGATTTCACAATGTGTCACTTTACTGTTTGTGCTTGAGATTTGTACCTAAAACGCCGACAAACAAAACAACGGTCAGTCGGTATGTGGGGGAAACAATAATCAAGCAATTATGCTAACAATGTAACCAAGCAATTAGTCTCTTTAACATTCAAGATTACATTTTAATATAACATCCACGATCCACAAGTTCCATAACCTCTGAGCTGTCCCTGCAGTGGACCTGTATACCACACTAAACCCCTCATGATCCACCGAAACGGTAAACCAGTTTCTAGGGTTGAGTCACATGGTAAACCGAAGAGTCTCATGAACCACACATGGCAATCCAATTTCTAACTCTCGGTATGTTGAAGAGTCTCATGAACCACACAAGGCAATCCAGTTTCTAACTCTCGACAATCCTAGACCTTTCTCTAGGAATTACCCCTTTTTCAGCCTTTTTAAAGCAACAGAGGTGAACAAGGATCTAGCCAGTTATATGCATACTTATGGTGATAATCATAGTCACTTTATAGTTGCATGAAATAAATAGACATTCAACAGTTATTTCAAGCAACCGATAAATCATTCGGAAATCGTCGGGAAACTAAAGCGATTATTCATAAGTGTAACCACATACCTGATTTGATGAGTCATGTAGATTATTCAACATATACTTCATGTACATTCAATCAAGCCAATCAACATATCCAAGCAAGTAATTCAATCATCACATAACTCCTGAAAAGAATACGTACTCTATTTATTACACACTTCATCAAGAATCTACTTTACTGACTTGGATTCTCTTTCTAGGATTTCTAATCTGCATTAAGGCTTCATTAATTAGAGTTTCTTAGATCAATTTCTCTGTTTGGTTCTCAAACCTTAAAAAATATTATTTTCCCTTCATATAAGCCCTAATTGCTCAAACTATTCAATTAATAGTCTTTTATACTCAGATTGACTTAGGATCATCATATCCCTACTTGTTTATGGATTTGAACAATTAAAACATTTAAAAGTCATATTCACCTAAATTAGGGTTTCCAAACTCATTAATGCATATTCATGCACAAAACCCTAAATTTAGCCAATTATATAAAAAGATTATGTTTTTAGATCTTATTTTCACTTTTATGAACAATAGGCTTAAATTATCCATTGATCAACATTAAAACCATTTATCATCAAATCTAAGGGTTTTTCATTAATTAAATCATTAAAAAATGATAGCTTTATGCACTTTTCATATTTCAAACATATTTACGCACAAAATCTCCTAATTACGTGCAAAGATCATCATTTTCGATCTTAAAGTACCCTTTTGCAATTAACAGGTTTAAAATCAACTCTAATGATTCATTAAACCCTATTACTCATTTTAATCATATCAAAGTAGGGTTTCTTTAATCATCATTATGTTAAAGTTGATAAATTACACTACTTTTCAAATTGCAAGAGGAATTAGCTTCTGAAAATATTTTTATTGAATTCCCCTCGTTCTGAGGATCAAAATCAATATATAATTTGTTTTCATCAGAGCTACCAATTAAGAGTTATGGTTTTTGCATTAATACACTTACTTGAGCCAATCAAAAGCTGCCACGTAGGCGCCTTCATGCAACGCTTTTGTTGGTTTGAGATTAGAATATAAAGACGCTTCTACCCTCCCCTTAAGCAGGTCAGCTTGTCATACCCCGGGGGTATATCCGTCAAACGCCGGCCGTCATCTTCCCCAGCGCGCCCTAGCGCCGCGCTGCTTCTTCCGTCGACTGCAGGGTTCACCTCCCGCAGCTGCAGGGCCCGAGGGCAGCCGGAACAGCCGCCCCCTCCTCCGCCGACCTTCCTCCGGCCCATGGCGCCTCTTCTCCACAGCCATGGTGGCCGCTCCAGAGTGCCCACGTCCGTGACTGTTGGCCGGTCCTGTAGACCTGCTGCTGGATAGCGTGGAAGGTCGGGGCTTTGGGGACTATAGGTGATCGTTCTCAGATCATCAGGGAAACGTCAAGGTGACTCCCAGCTCTCTGTCGCTCCAGGAAGAGTACTAACCTCGTGACTTAGGGTTGAGGACAAGGACATGGAAGAAGAATATGTATAAGAGAGAGGAATACGTTTGGGATCTCCATGGGCCTGAACTAGGGATCCACCCCTTTATAAAGAGAAGGGTGTCCAAGCCCCAACACACTTGCCCTCGAATAATCAAAGTCCTTTCCCATCCTTTCCCATTAGGAATTGGATTTCTTCATCATGAAGCAAGTTCTCCCTCTCTCCCTCTTAAACATCTCTTTAATATTCCTTATTTCTTGGTTAAATACGAAAATCTTCTCCCTTATCCTCATTTATACTTATCTTTTAATTGTTTGTCACTAAGTCATATTTTCCTTTTTAATAGAAAAAATACTTTCCTTTCTACAAAAATTCATTATCAATGTATTACATTTCTCTTATTTTTCTTTATTGGTATTTTCTCTTTCCTATTTCTTTATTGGGGCTCCTTGGCACCCAAGAAACTCCATTATTTCGAAATTACTTTTTAAGGATACTTATTATCCTTCTACATGCATCTAAATGCATTATTCTTTGTTATCATGTGTATTTCTTATTAAAATATTTCTTTTTGAGGATTTCTTTATTTCTCTTTTATTTTCCTCATTGGCATCCCTTTTATCATAAGAAATCCTCGGGATATGAAATTCCATAAAGGGTAACTCAATTATTCACCTTTTCACTTAATTTCCACATTTCATCAATGTTTTCAATTTCTTTCTTCCTAAGGAAATACATGATTAATCTTTTCATTTCCTATTGCTTTATTTTTGCAACCTTGTACTCCTTGGTATCCAAGGAACCCAAGGGGAACGAAATCCTCTTTGGATTTGCCTTCAAGGGGTTTCCATATATTTCTTTTCTTAAAATTCAATTATCCATTTACTAATTGAATTTCCTTTGTTATTTTCCTTTTATTGGGCCCAATAGCCAATAAAGCCCACAAATCATACAACAAGGCTATTTTAATGAAATCCAATTATTCTCAACCGAATATATGATTATTTTTTTCAATTAGCTTTAATATGAGAAATTACATTTCTCACTATTTGAACCCAAAAATTGGGGTTATAACAATCCATCTGACGGATTGGTATGCCCAGCTAACTGATTGGATGATCAATAGAACTGGATCAAGGATTGATGTTGATGTCTTGTCTTCATAGCATTGAAAGCCAATATGTTTCAAATAAAAAAATAACCAATCGACTGACTGATGTGCCCACTTGATCGATTGTAGTGTGAGTCAATCGACTAAAGTGTCTAGTTGGCCAATTATTAATTTTCAGCAACCAAAATTTTGTGATATTTGTCTCCTTGTTTCCCTAGGATTATGAAAACCTGAGCCATCTACTCCTATATAAAGGGGGTTGCTAAACGGTATCACGACAAGTATCCTAATTTTGAATTTGTTGGTAATGTGAGAGTCAGAGGCATCTTATATGTAAAATGGAGTGACAACCAAATGGGAAAAACCAATGCTAGCACGTTGCCAACATGAGGAGACAACTCCTTACCCTCACTTCCAGAAGATATACAAGAGTTCTTGATGGTCCACGTCGACTACATAGAGGTGTGGATGTTGTTGCCACCACACTAGGATGACGTCACCAACCATTGTTTCTGGTGATACATCAGGAGGCGTCCGTTGGAAACTATCTACATTATGCTTGAGAAAGAAGCACATCATTGCAAGGATTCTCTGTGGACTTACTAAATGACCAAGTATATGTCTAGCAACCCTCCATTAAAATTAATAGTTATTTATACAATCACCTAGTTATGGTAATGGGACTAAAATGTTTTTGTTTTAACTACGTCTATGTCTCCATATTTCCCTACAATAATATAATATCCCTTTCCTCGCCCTTCTAAACCTACAACTCGTAATAGAGGTCAAAAGGAGGAGAAAATAATGGGTTTAGGTGTTATACAAGTGTAGACTTAGTTGTAGAACATCTACGCTCTAACCTAATGGGTAAAGACTTATTGCACGGTTATTTCATTGTTTATAGTATCACATGTAAGGTTATAACACTCATCACTCCCCAATCCTTCCTCTTGTTTCCTTTCTTTTCTCTTTTTGTCCTCCCTAGTGTCTGATGGATTCATAGGCAGAAACAAGGAGTCGCCTGTCGCCTCCTCAAACTATGTTTCTTCATAGTAATGATCCTTTAGGTTTGTTCCATGACATCTCCCCCTACTTCCCATCTTCTTCTGTTGTATTTCTTCCACGAACCTAGACTATGAAAGCTAAAAAACAAAACAAAAGGCAATGAGTTAATATATAATGTACTTAAAATTTAAACAGGGACATTTTTCTTTATTTTCAACTTCATGTGGATCCCCTAACTCATGTGATATAGATCCTTTTATAAATTAGAGATTTCATATTATGTTGCATATCACAATGCCTTTATTCTAAAAGAAAAAACTTAATCCAAAAATGGTAATACATTTAGTTTCTAAGGTTGAAGTCTATGGTTTTCTTAGTTTTTGTTTAATGTAATTTTTTTTGGTGTTGTAATTGTTAATGCTCAGATATGACGGTGACATAACCACTGATTACTCAAATCAAACCAACAAATGACTGGAAAGTCAATGGATGAAGAACCCAAGAGTGCATCCCTTGGATGTTATTATATAAGAAGGGATGTTGAAGTACAAAATCAAAGAAAACATGAACAAATACCAATATGGAAGAACTAACATAATCTCAACATTCAACAAGTATATTTAATAATGTGATAAGATCCTAGTTACATATTTAGAGCACATGTTTTACTAGTGTACTCATGTACAGTAGCTAGGATTTTACAAATAGTACACCTAAACACTTAGAAAATTGAGAACCATGTTTTACATCATTTTACTTCAACTATTTGAGAAGTCTCATGTCTCATATGGCATTTATCCAACTTCCCATTGAAATGGTCCTTGAGGGTACTTAAGGCTCAATGTTGTTAGCTAACCCTATTTATCCACATGATCCACCCTATCTCGAGTAGGACGCACGACCTCTTCCTTATCCCAAAAAATAGAAATGTGCAAAAGGTGTGTACAATGGATTTCTATATTATGCATTTAAGATATAAAATTGAGAGGACAAAGCATCAAGTAAAATACTACAACACTACAATGTTGTATGTGAAGGTAAAAAAACATAAGTACATATCAAGTTGCAATCAAGAAAGACAAAATGATATGATTCTTAAAGTTTTACCTGATTTAGAGATCTTAACTTACCTTATCCTTTACCATCTAGATCCAAAGCCACTCCCGAATAAGAACATGATTGCATACATGTGTTAGATTCCGATCATCCAAAATAATTTGTTCTATATGTTGTGTTTTGGGTTACTTAGGTTGCAAGGTAATTATTACAACATTTGATGATCTTTTAATGATTATGGATCCATCATAAAGGGGACTTTTAAGTCTAAAGTCATTCTAATGTTCCATTAATATTATATGATTATTCCAATATTTGTGTCATGTACAAACATTTTAGGGTCAAAAGACTTATAATAGGATACATAAGGTTGTTGTTCATCAATACAAGAGGTCTAACTATAAAAAATGATTCATATAAACAACATAAGGACATAAGGGGGAAAATAGAAGACTAGGTGGTTATCCCCAATTCTCAACATATTATAAAACTTTGTTACAAATTAACAACCATTCAACTATCAACATGGATTACCTATTCCACTAGAGGTCAAAAAAGGGCTTAGGATGAAATACACATCATGGGTCAAGAATAAAATAATCAAATTTAATTTGAGAGGGGAGATCATAATAATTAGATTCACATAATGATTTTGGCACGTGACAGACAAACAATCAATACGAGGACAAATAGATCAACATGGGACATACATCATTATATCATGAATGGGTTCGCACTAGCCAAAAAGGTTACCTAATAGAATAAATTTACTTTAGTCAGAGATGAAATATGGTTTAATGCATTAGATAGGTCAAAACCTCACATGAACTATGGAATAAGCATCTAATTACATAAATGGGACACATACATGCATTAGTTTTCATGAGAATAAAACATTGCCAAAGGCCTTTAGGGTATGATATTGTGTTTAGGTGAGATATATGACACTGATTTGAAGGTTGATCCAACATTACATATCTTCAAGAAGCATGATTAGAAAATTAGGGTAAGGTACATCACATAATCCAAATTACAAATCATATTGTGGAATTAGTGTAATTCTTGAGAAATAGGGGGTTAGTATCATCATTTAGTTCAAGAGTCAATAAATTACATTGATTTAAGGATTAGGAAGTATATTAGGTAATAAATATTCAACTTTTATCATCAACATGCGTTAAAATTGGTAAACATAGACAAATTTCGTACTTTTAGCAAACTACGGAAACCATATAAGATCTAGGAAAAAGTATTCATTTGGTAGATCACATCCAGTTGAACAATTTGATACAAAATTTTGGTACATTTGTCCAAGTGTGGTGATAGAGATCAATTTATGAGCATATAATTTCAAACTTAAAGGAACTGAGGGGGTTATATTTCATTCAAGTTGTTGATGCAAGGATGAATATGGGATGTCGGAAGCAGATCCAACTGTTGTACCAATGTCTCACCAATCTGCACTGAATGCCCCTATATCACACATGTCCTACACATACTTAATGGCATCCATACAAAATATGTAATCATCATACCACTAGTGTTTTCCTCAGGGTACTGGGTGGGGCTAGATGATCAACAACATAGACTGAGGGTTTACCACAAACTCTTGAGTGATCTAAGGACCTAAATAGAATGCACCCAAAAGTAGTTCCAGCTAGTGAGTGGGGAGGGGAGGGCATGATCCAACCATTTTTTGATAATTTTATGGTCTCAGCTTCACATGCTACCTCCCACTCTGAGGTTTCTTAGTCCTAGTTGCACAAAGGCTCTCTTGGGCTTTCTTGCTGGAGATCGACCAGGGGTGGGTAGGAACACACTAAGCATCTTAGGAAGAGGCCTCCTGGCATCAACAACCTACGTCATACTCATATAGAGTTAACCACGACCAAAGTGTGGACGGCCAAACCAGACAATGTTGGCACCTCCATGGGACTGATCGAAAAAAAGAGGGAATCAGATGTTTTGTTGTGCGTAAGAAAGGAAATCGAGATGTGGAAATAGAGAGGAAGTTCATAAAGTATTTCTAGCTAGTCAAATTCTCAAAAGTAGGTCATAAATCCACGGATTATAGACTGCAAAAAGACACTTCTACAGTAGCATGTGTCATGTACGGACCAAGGAAGAAGATGACTTGCAACCCTTCAATTCACAATGTTTGATACATAAGTTAGGACAAGCATGCACTAGGGCTTGAGAATGAGTTTCAAAGGATCGTCCATGTGTCCTCTCATGGTCCCCATTGTGGCCAACACGTGAGAATTGAAAGGATAAAGAGAGTTGAAACTTGATCAAAATGATGAGATTTTAAAATATCACAACTTTTTCTATAAAGGACTGATTGGATTGAATTTGAAAAACTTGATTATTTACTAAAAACTCTCCAATAATTTTGGGGGAAAGGCGGGTACAATGATGAGATTAAATTTTAGTTTCATGATGATGATATATTTATAGCTTGGAACTTAGATCTATAGGTAATTTATTGTTACTAGTTGGAGCATCAAGTATAATGTGGCCAGATTGGGTCATAGTCAATTATAAACTTGTAAATGAACTCTAGATGAGTGAGGCCAGTAACAATAGAGAGAAAAACACAACTACCAATGAAAGAGAAAGTTGTTATAGACTCTTTAAGATCTCTCATTTCTCTTATGTATATATTCCTTCCTTTCTATAGAAACTCATTGCACTTACATACATGGTGACAATCCATTTCATATGAGGAGACACTTCTTAGATACATTTCATATCTTATAATTCCCAAATGTTCTATTTATTCACATACTCATTAATCTTATAAGGCATGCCTTTGCTTATTTCTTTCTCTGCTCGGTGTTGTTTAGAAACCACCAAGATGTTCATTTGGTTGAGGATGATGATTTAAGAGATGTTGAACCATGGACATTGAAGGATATATTGATATGGATAGATTTCCTTTTACATTGGCCTATCATAAATATTACATGTACCAGTTTTCCTTGAAATGCTACACTTGAGCTTAGGAACTATATAATGAGAATAACAATGTAATAGTTAATGATTCCACTGTTTAACAATCATCATGGTTTACATAACCTATATTGATGTATTAATATATATATTTTACATCACATGTGTTTGGTTATAGATGTCTTTACTCTTGTATAAGTAATGAGTAGATCCCCTTTTTAATTACATCATAATCTTTGGTATAAGAGATAAAGCAGTTGGCAAATTTGATTATTTTAGGTTGTGATCTATTTTTCCTCCACATGTGACTTTTTTGGCAGTTATGTGGCCCAATATTGGTTGTCTATTAGCCTAATATTGGCTTGTAAAGTATCAGTTATGGATTAATTTGGTTATTTTTGCGTCTGGCTAGAGGTGAACACACAAATCAATTAGATTTGACTAGATGCACGCCATGAGCTTGGAACACACTTGGGATGTTAAGAATTTATAAAGGACCTACAAAAACGCACTCACATTAACTAAAATACTATACCTACGAGCGCACGGGTTCGTGTTGTAGTATAGGAAAGTGAAAATAATAGGGTCGATCCATAGGGAGAAAAGGGGGCACTAGAGTAGGTTAGTTTTGGCCTAGGTTCCTACTACATAGTGTAGGGTTGAAGGGTTTGAAGGTTGATTTGTTGATTACCCTAATAATGAACAATGAAGCAATTAAATAAGAACAAACAAGATCAAAACATAAGTTAACCCTAGATAGTTAATGTTACCAAGCAAGAAAACACAAGGCAAGCAAGAAAGTAAAAGCTATCCTAAGGCAAGAAAGAGAAGAGATCTACACTATAATAAGCTAAAAAACTAAGCACAAGAGCAATTAAAGACCCAAACTATCAAGATCAAATAAAAAACAAGACAAGAATCTAGCTGAGCAAGTAAAGAGCTAACTGAGCTAACAATAGCTAAGCAAGAAGGAAATTAGGGTTTTAAATAATCGAATGAGGTGTGCGTTGTTTGGGGAAATGAACTTGTCCATTATGTTGAGGTGATAACATGGTAACATAATTCTTCCATTTAGATTGTGGCACGTGTATAACGTGTGCGTAATACACAACTGTACATGTCGAAGTAATAAGAGATTATGAGTCCTGAGTTATCAAACACAAAGAGTTGTGAGGTTACAGACTACTACTAATTGGAATTGATCAGGTAGGTCGATATAAACATTTGAGTTGGTTTGATTTAACAAATCTAATGCAGAAACAAAACAAACTTAAATATTAAGTTACTCAGAGTTGGACGAATTCCTCAGGACAATGTCACCATGGATATCACTTGCAATTAACTATACACACTAATATCAATTACTCCTATCCCTAGATAATGAGCTTTTGTATCCAGAATTACCTGCTTCTATAGAGTAATTCACTACCTAATCTAATGTCAATCCCATTTCCATAGTAATTGGTTGATTAGTTAGAGGCTTTACTATTACTCTCTTGGTTTATCCTCCCGATTACGCTCCACTTTTCCCGAAGGGCACAATAAATTGGTAAATCTATGATTTTCCAACTCTTAACCTCTCTCCCAAAATGATTAAGGATCTTATAATGTGCTTATGATGATCAAGCATAAATAGAACAAGATAATTTCATTGATTTTTATCAAGAAAATAGGGATAAAACTGATATTAATGCCGAACCGTCAGTTATAGTGCATATCCGGGCTATCCCTTAATCCTAAGGAATTAAGGGATTTAGCCAAATATACGAGACATGGTATCACAGTAGATCAAAAATATGCAAATTATGAATTTTGAGATACTCGAAATAGGAGAAAGAGTTAAGGAGCAGATCTAGAGGAGATGGAGTAATTATGTCATTTTTTCCACCACCAAAGAACCTTTGAAGTCTGTTAGGTAGGGTTCCTCCACATTTCTCTCCCCTTTCGTCATTTGTGTCGTCCCCTCTGATAGATATCAAAATACTTCTTCTAATGGTATGTTTTATAGCCGCCGCACATTTTTACGTTGAGAGAAACATAAATATTTTTTTATAATAATATGTGTTGGATTTAACACATGCAATTAAGCTTGTCAGTGCTTGTGCCTATACTACCGACTTGGAACTTGGTACTTCTGAGTTCTTTAAAGTAGAAATCAATTTCCTTTTTGATCTAGAACAATAATATTTTGTATACTTTGATACCATGTCTGTACTACCGAGTTACATGTTGGAAGTATCAACTTTGCACCAATAAATAATAGTTATCTTCAATACAATAAGAAATGAATTAAATCAAATAATTATTATAATAATTAAAATATGGAAAATACATGTAAAATATATGTAAAATACATGAAAAATATAGGAACTGACGGACACACGATTTACACTAATTTGGTGAAATATGTGTTAAAATATATATAATTAAGAGCAATTGAAAAATGAAATCAACCAAATTAAAAAATCAAAATAGTGACAATTTGTACACACATCACACCCCTAAGCTTGAATATTGCTCATCCTCGAGCAACACCACTCTGATATTTGTTTGAAAAAGTCATCAAGAAGACAAGTACATATGAATTACTTTATCTAACCACCCTCCACCACTAAAGAAGACAAGTACATAAAAATTACTTTATCTAACCACCCTTCACAAATCGGTCCCAAATTGGTCCTTGGACACCATTGAATAAGTAACTACTTTAAAGCGATCAATAATGTTCATAATAGATGTCCACAATAAAATCAATGAAAAATAGTATCAATAAGAAGCAGTTAATATCTTGGCCAGTAGGACACATGCTTGATGCACCATGTGAATTCCCTATCTACATTGCTATGAACTACCTAAATAATCTACTTGGAAGATGGTTCCCAAATAAACATGTATGAGAAGAATAATTATGATGGTGGCCTATCTTTCAGAGCAATCAGTGGAAAAGATGGGTGGCTAGGAAAATAAGATTCACAATAATTATCCAAATTATTAATGCAAGAAGTAAAAATATGATGCACTTATACAATGGATGAATTGTGAATGTATGACTTCTAATGACTATTTTTATTTTGGTGGAATGATGCATGCAATGGATGTCTCATCCTAATGATGAGTATAGGTGGAAAGGTGTTTACAAAAAAATCCACAATCCCCTACTTTGTTTCTTAGAGAGAATATGGCATTGAACTTAAAATCCTTTTCCGCCTTTTCTCCTATATTTTTCTTTTTCAATAAACATTTTTTTCTTCCCTTTTATTTTTAGCAAAATAAATAGTTCTTTCTTGGGATTTATACTTTTTTTATTCAGACTAGGAGTAAGGAGATACAACTTTTTTTATACTCTTAGATGAGAGAAGATCATAGAAGATTTCAAATATACCTTATGAAATATGCAATGCAAATGTAACTATATAAAATTTTATAATGCAAACTACAAATGCTCAAAAGAGATTGTATGATTGTTTTTCCTTTTCTAATGGAGAATAAAATGAACTAATTATATGCTTCCTATCATGCCATGTAATGCATACATGAGGAAAATAACTTGGAATAAACTTGATCATCCTATGGTGGTATATGAAAATGAATCGAAGGTGGATGAGATCACATGACTAAGGGACAATGTCTTTCCCAACCATGATATGTCCCTCTTCTATCAGCTTGTGTAACAGGGTAACCTTAGAGTTTATTTGTACAATTCACATTAAAGATCACATTATTGTTTGGTTGGTTTGGACTCAAACATCATCATCATAACACAAGCTAGGGGATGAGTTATATTTTCCAGTCATTCTGATATGTCTTCAAGATGATTAATCCAAACAATTCCTCCAGTTATGTACTCTTATACATAGAAAATTTAGCTTAAAGAACAAAGAATGCGAGAACATTCAGTTTTCAACAATTTCAGAATTGATACCACATCATCAAGAAATGGCTAATCCTAACTTAAATTTTATATTTCATTACACTAGATAGAAGTAGACCCTAAAAAAATGAAAAACCAAATTTTTTCTGAAATAAAAACATGTCGATGCATGATAAAAAAAAAGATTAAAGATAGAAGCATTGTTCCGTTCCTCCCCCTAAGCTTGAATATGACATTGTACCCAATGTCAAAAGCAAAGGAAGATAAATGGAATGAATGTACTGATACATGAGGTGAGATTTGGGGCAAAAGACAAGTGGGTGGGATCCACATGAAGACATGCCCTCCAATAAGAATTCGAGCTCAATGAAGTGTCAGTGCTTACTTAACTTGTAAGATGTCACTGATGAAAACTCGATACTACCGATAGTGAAGTCGGTGGTACTGAGCTAATATCAAAGTTTTATGTAACAATAAATTCATTGACTCGGTGCCACTGACAGAGTGTCGGTGGTACCGACTTAGTGCGTCCATGCACACTGAATACACATATCAAGGCACCTTTTTTACTTGTATCAAAAATAGATATCCCAAAACTACAAAATAAGATTATCTAATCCTAACAAAGTAATAAAACATTGTCAAAAGAAAATATGATCATAGAATCCTAAATGGTGGTTTGCCTCCTATAAAGTGCCCTTGTTTTATGTCTTAGACTTGACATGATGATGACCTCTAGCCTGAGTTATCACTGAAAGGTGGTGAATATCTTGACAATCTGGACTCTACCTTGTAATCATCGACTCCTAAAGATAGGTAACCACAGAATTTTTGAAAATTTTCCTTCATTCCTATCTTTAGACTATTCAGGACTGGAACCTTCGACTCCTTTGTTTGCCTATGTGGAGGAATGTATACCACCTTGGGGAACTCCTCCCCTAAACGTGAATTTATATCACCCTCTGGAATAGACTTTGGCACATCTGAAATGGCTAGATTGACAAGTGCATGGACCTTCTCTCATGTAGGCACCTCCTTTCTTATAATTGTTCTGCTACACACAACCTTCACCTGCTCTGGTTTGATGGACACCTCCTATAGAACTGGTGGAGTAGATATGGTGGCAGTAGAACCTTTAGGTGCCTCCACTTGCAAATCCTTTGTGGCTGGAATTTCTTTATCGCTCCTCAAATACGTTGCATTGGCTAGAGTACTCACTTTTGCATACTTCACAGATGTTCTTAAGCCCCCTGGTCTTCCGTACAAGCTATTAGGAAATGGAACTTGTAGCACATAAACATGCTCAACTTTGGATTGTGTGGATCTAGTGTCTCCTCAATTGTTGGCTCCTTCTCATTGGAAACATAAACATATTTTACTTCATGATGATGGTGGGCTGGCTGAATGTACCCCAGAAAATTTTGTAGTTCAATTTTCTCCAACTCCAGGACATCTGCAAACAATTGTTCATCTCCCTCTATGATTGGTCCCTATATGCTTCATTCTTGATAATGACTATAGCACAC
Organism: Alisma plantago-aquatica; assembly: GCA_963693085.1. Taxonomy (NCBI): domain Eukaryota; kingdom Viridiplantae; phylum Streptophyta; class Magnoliopsida; order Alismatales; family Alismataceae; genus Alisma; species Alisma plantago-aquatica. Next base: position 502,092,935 of record OY856410.1, on the reverse strand, counting down.
ATATCCTCTATCCTAGATAATCTTTTTGGGTCTAGGTCCTCATCATCGTAAAGATGTTGTGTATGATCATATTGATATGAATGAATTGTAGAGCCATCTGGACCACTCTAAGATGAATAGGAATCAAATCCCCATAATTGATCAACATGCCTGTGATTAACCTGCTGCCTAGAACACCTGCAATCTTCATAAACTGGGATTCTATTAAGATTCTAGGTCCCCAACTACATCGTTAAGGTCTTCATTTGTACAATCAACTCAATCACAAAATTCTCTCATTCACCGTGCCTCCATGGCACTTAAGTACCTACATAAGAAAAAAAATTGTAGATTAAAGGTACTTAATAATTGAGATGAAAATGATAAAGCGGTAAATTTTTGAAAAGAGAGATCAATGGATTTGTAGAAAATAGATTTAAAAACGAAACCTTGAAAGAAAAAATGACTAGAGTGGCCGATCCTAACTTTCCATAGTGTTAACCGTGCCAACTACCCAACAATGGTACCAAAAACTTGACGTGTGTATAACTTGCATGTAATACGCAAGTGTACATGTCTAAGTAATAAGGGATTATGAGTCCCGAGTTATCGAACACAAAGAGTTGTGAGGTTAAAGACTACTACTAATTAATATTAAATAGCTTGGTTGGTATAAATAATTGAGTTGGTTTGATTTAACAAGAACTAATACAGAAACAAATCAAACTTAGATATTAAGATACTCAGAGTTGGACGAATTCCTCAAGACAATGGTTTCACTGTGGATAGAACTTGTAATTAACTATACACACTAATATCAATTACTCCTATCCTTAGATAAGGAGATGGTAGCTAGAATTACCCACTCCCGTGGTTTAATTCACTACCTAATCTAATACAATCCAATTACCATAGTAATTGGTTGATTAGTTAGATGCTTTACTATTACTCTATGGGTTTCTCCACCTAATTACACTACATGTTTCCCAAAGGACACAATATATACGTAAATCTATTCTTTTCCAACCCTTAAACTCTCTCCTAAAATAATTAAGGATCTGATAATGTACTTATGGTAATCAAGAATAAATAGAACACGATGATTACCTAGATTTATATCCAGAAAATAGGGATACTACTGATATTAAAGCCTAATAGTCAATTACAGTGCATATCCGGGCTACTCCTGATTCCTAAGAAACTAAGGGGTTTAGCCAAATATGCGAGACATGGTGTCACAGTAGATCAAAAATATGCAAAACATGATTTTGAGATATTGGAAATAGGAGAAAGAGTTAAGGAGGAGATCTGGAGTAGATGGAGTCATTCCACCATCATTTCCGCCACGAAAATACTTTCCAACTCCTCCCGATAGGGTTCCTCCACTTTTCTCTACCCTTTCACCATTCATGTCATCCCCCTATGATAGATATTGAAATTATGCTTCTAATGGTGTCTTTTATAGCCGTTGCACATGTTTAGGTTGAGAGAAACCTAAATATTATTTTTTTATTATCGTATGTGTTGAATTTAACACATGAAATTGTCAGCACTGCCGACGTAGAAGTCGGTACTACCAAGTTCTTTACAGTAGAAATTATTTTCCTTTTCAATCTAGAATAATAATATTTTTTATACTTTGATACCATGTTAGTACCACTGAGTTGCATGTCCGTAGTATCGACTTTTCCCTAGTAATTAATAATTATCAGCAATAAAATAAGTGTTGAATTAAATCAAAAAATTATTATAGCCATTAAAATATGTAAAATTCATGTAAACTACATGAAAAAAAATATAAGAATTGATGGACACATGATTTACACTAATTTGGTGAAATATGTGTTAAAAGATATTCAATTAAGAGCAATTGGAATTGAAACCAAAAAAATTAAGCAATCAAAATAGTGACAATTTGTGCACACATCAGATTACCAAACCAAACAACAATCTAGGGACTTATGAATATCCCTAAATTACTATCTGGTCATGGATAATATAGGGTATGTATATGGGAACTAGTCCCTAACACCTCCTACCCACCCTTACAAGTCTCATTTGCGTAATGATTTAAATGGGATTCAATTAGGGTTGAGTCAATCCTAGGTTTTATGATAGGATCGCCTAGTGTAATCTGGGGCCGAGGGTAGTGATGTATGGTTGAAGTAAGTCTTTAGACCTAGTATCACCCACAAACTAACTTTGAGAAGGTTCCTAGATAATTACACTAAATACTTCAACACTAGCTACTTAGATCTCTCACATAGGTTTTTGAGAATTGATTATCATGTAGGAAGGTTTATAGATAACTAGTGATCCATTAATTGGACTTAGGAACAACTCATAAATTAGCTACATCTAAGTAATTTTCCTAAATTCCTAGGTGATTTCAAGCGTGAACCATCAAGAAAATTTATGAGGAATGTGATATACATAGAACATAATCATGAACAAGTGAAATTATAATGTTTACATATCATTTTCTTCCAACATGGTATCAAAATAACATTTTGAGCCCCAAACAGACCACCTAAGGGGCCCAACTACTCATAGAACAAGAAAACATAAAAAGAAAAGAAAGTGGTGGAAGTGGACATGTATCTCAGTGTAGATGGAGTGATCTCCTCTTCAACTACTGCAAGGATGTCCTCCCTCCTCCTCTAAGGTGCAAGGGCATGAATAAGATGGAATGTGGCCAAAATACTAGAAAAATATGGTTTTGGTGGTGGAAATGGTGAAATGGAGTGGAAAGAAGATGGAAATGAGGTGTAATGGTTTAAAGTAAAAAATGGGGAGCAAAGAGTGGGTAGAAGGTAACTAACCTCATGCCCTAACTACCACCTATGTATATATAGGTGGTGGGGAAGTACTAGGTCAGGTGGTGGTAAAATGGGGAATATTATGGTAAAGTTAAACAAGGCTTGTATATAGAACAGTCATGCTGGGCACCACAACCATGGTGGGATAGGGTCACAATGGGTTATGGTGGTGGAGAACTGGTCAGGTGAGAATATGGAAGAATCATAGGTTGTTTTGGGAAAATGGAAGGGTGGTGGTGCGGTCGTGGTGAGGCATGGGTAGCACGACCCTAGTGATCATCCTGATCGTGGTGGCTAGAGTGAATGTTGTCCATTCTAAGTGCCACTATCATTTTGACTTAGCTGCAACATGGTGGTTTTGTGTTGCATGGGTGTTCTAGGTCAGGTGGCAAGGCCGTTTTGTGCTGCATGGTTGTGTTGTTGATTGTGATTTGTCAATGTTTTCTTCTATTGATTTGCTTAGGCTAGCGCAACCATTTTGTTGTGCCATGACAATTTTAGCTTCTTCATCAGTACTTAAAGTTTGTTTTTTGTTCATCCTTGGACATCTTCGTAGGGAAATAGGGCGAAAATATAGGCACTTGAAACAAAAATTGAAATGACTATTTCCCAAAACAACAAGATCGCGTCAACAACAATGTATCTACGAAGAAAGGATTGCATGGTTATACCTATTCCTTGAGAAAGTCTAGCGATATTACCCTTGCAATAATAGTCTTCTTTTCTAGGTAGCACCATGCTTGTTCGGTAACATCAACACTTGAAAAATTGTCTCCACTAGCGTCCTAGTGCAACACAACAGACAACTATTGACGATACCCTAGCGGTAGACAATGATCTCCTGCCTCTAGAGTAGTCCACACAGACCATCAAAAACTCCACGTTGTGCTATCGGAGCCAACTCGAAGGAGTTGTTCCTTTAAAATGTCAACTTTCTAGGGATGATTTGCTCTTTAACAATTTTCTTTCCCTTGCTATTTCTCCCTTTATCGGGTAGGACTTGCTTGTGCGCTCCATTGGTTTCCATAACCAGAGGAGAACAAATTGTCAGTGGCAATTGTCATGCATGAGAATCCCCCAGTTCCCCTCAATTTAGAGGAGAGGCCAAAGCAAGGGGTTCCCAATCTATGCGAGAGTCGAAAGGGTTGGATTCATGAATTTTTGGGAAACTTCGAGTGGCAAACCGATCAGTTTGCCACAATTAGTTGGATAGTTGGTGCATAAGATAATTGGTTTGCTAATAAAAGTAGTTGGTTCATACAATTTCCTATTCTGAATCAAATTGGTAATCGATGTACAATTAATGCAAAACATGACGTCAACATGAATCCTTGATCCAATTGAATTGGAAAATGTATTGGTCAGTTCATCCCATTAACAAATTAGTTGGAGTATGTGAACCCGTCATTTCACTCCCTAGTTCAGCCATAGATCAGCCAATGTTGATTCCAATTAACCTAACACTCCAACTAATCAATTCACTACCTAATTGGTCTATTGGTAAGGAGAATTGGTTGGTTTAGAGTTTAGTTAGTCAATTTTGAACCTCAGTTGTTTAATTCAATACCTAAATACCTTTAGTAATCAATATAAACATACATCATTAATATACCTCTTTAATCGAAGTGAATTCCTATGTGTGTGCCCATATAGGTGCAGAATTACATTGGTAGTGAATGTCCATAACGAACTTATGACCTCACAAGCAAAGAGAAGCATCTAGAAAAAACATCATTGCTACCCAAGTAATTCCTTAGAGAACAAATTCAATCTACAATCTTTCATCAGTGTTAATGAGATTGTATAGTTCATTGTCTCTGATATCTAGATTGAACTTGAGGCATGGAATCGTCATCCTCTCAATGCTCAATCGATGTTCCTTGAACTAGAACATATTGTTTGATATGCATGTGGGTTCATATATCACATATTGAATTACATGAGTACAGTCATACATTTCTTACTCTCACTTATCAAGAGGTGATAGGTATCAATATCATGTAGGAGGGACAAATCACAACTACATCATTCATACTCTGTCCCCATGTGTCATAATGCACCAAAGTGCCACCTTTATGGAATCCCTTATTCAGTATCATGGTGGATGATGTCAAAGTACATGAATGACATGTGTTGAATATAGTGAGTTCATGTCTAAGAACCACAATCAACACTATCACTATCAGAGATGATTCTGACAACCATTCCATGGTCTCCATGTATCAATCATTGTGATTTTTTTATAGTTGTTCTCTAACATGTATCGTGACTAATGATTGTCTATCATAAGTGAACACATAGAATTAGAAAAACTACTAATTTTAAGGTGGGATAGTCATTTGGTGATCAAATGAAATCAAAATACCAACATTAGACATGTGGCATCATGTATATGCATAAAAGAGCATTTCTAGTTCAAAAGTGTAAAAATAAGTGCATCACATTGATACATTTTGTGATTAAATCAAATATGTGGATAAAGATTACTGATCTAAAGTTTAAAAGTGACATAGGAAGAAACAAAGGAATTCTAGAGTAAGATACATCATCCAATATTCAAAGGTGCATAAGAGACATGATTTTTAATATATCAAAAGAAAACCAAAAAGATTTAGGTTCTAAAATCAGTTATATACAATTTGTCTCGTTGAGAGGACCAAAAATCATATATTATATGCACTATTTAGCCAAAGGGTGCAATTGATATCATTTTTGGAACATTTGTTGAAAACTTTGAAGGAAAGGGGTGGGGCGTTACCAAAGTTTATGTGACAGCTCAAGCCATCAGATCCTAATCATGGGGTAGCTCACCTCTATAGCCTATACTCGCCACTGACCACTTAGAATCACACATATATTATGGCTAGCAGTTTGCACTCGACGCCTACCACTCATATTGTCCCCTCATAGCCACATGACACTCAGTGGTGTCTACTTGTGATTCACAAACTTCCAAAGCCATCAACCACTCCTCATAGAACAAGGTTCTAGGTTGAGTGATAATAGTCCTTGGCCCTCCATATGAAGCTCCTCTACTCGTCCTTATTCTAGCATCGCGGAGCAGGGACCATGCCCTGTTGACAACCTTGCCAGAGTGGGGGCAAGGGCATCTCTGAACCCTGCATGGTCGTACCAAGGGGTCGGTCAAGTTCCAGGGAATGTTGTGGAGACGTTTATAGCTCAAAATTTAGGCAAAAGGGAACACTTGTTGGAGGGCATGGAAAGGTGTAGATCGTTGAACGAACTCTATGACCTGGTCATCACCCTCTTGGTGTTGTTGTAGCAACTTCGCATACAGCTGCTGAAGTGGTATCGATGCCTATAGAAGGCTTGTCAGACTAGAAGAAAGATAGGGAGAGAAGAGAGAAGGCAAAACATTGGTAACCAGAGATGTGTCACCCAATGAGGCATTAGGATTTGAGGTGCCTAGATGGTTGGTTGTGTGCTAGAATACAGGAGGGAAGAACATAGAGGAGGTGAAAATATCACTAAGCAAATAATTTGAGGGCTTTAAATAGATGAACAAGAAGTAGGGGTATGTTTTTAGGGTTTGGATGTCAACGTCGGGTAGTGGCAATGGCAAGCTGGGTTTTCTCCTCCCATTGGCTTCCCATAGCTAGCATAGTAGTTAGACGGCTGAAAGGGATGAAGATGAGGAGAGAGGGAGAAAAAGGAGGATGTGCTACAACATGGGGATCACATGTTCTCATATGACCATGTGCATACAAGAGAGAAAATCACAAGGGAAGGGGAAAGAAAAAGTGGGTGCGACTAGTCTTGGACCTGGTCCCTGGTCATCCCAGTCTCCCCCAAAAGAAGAAAAAGGGCTTGAAATTAGATTTTTTATTCAAGTAGGCTCATCACCCTCCTCCAATCTCCAAAAAGGGCAAGTAAAGATGTGTTATAACCATGAAATAAAGCTTCACATCATTGACAGAAGAATAAGATGGAGTGTGACTCATAGTGAGGATGGAAAGTGGGATTAAATACGCATGATGTAACAAATTCCTCAATATTTGTCAAAAGGTACATTATGACATTTACTTTGTTCCAAAGAGTTAATTGAGCATAAAGTGGCCCACTGAGGAAGGCTTTCAAGCTCAAGTGAGTATCAAATGTTTTGAAGTGTAAGCTAAATTGAGGATAGGAAAAACTAGGTTATCACATACACACCATCTTAAAAACAATTTGTACCCAAAATTAAATCAATCCATAAATAGAGATTTGAGATTTCATATTCAATGTCAAAATCATCATACTATCCCATAAGGTACCATCATCACTTATCCAATCAACCTCATTCTAAAATCAATAAATTAAGCATCAAAGTTATCACATAATCACATGGATCATTAAATTGGGAAAGATCATCACACGAGTCACATATTTGGAAAGATTGTCACATAGATCACCAATTTGGATAGATCACATTTTATGTCAATTGAATAGAGATCAAGAGTAAAGCATGACTTTCATTTCCAAAATTTAGGGTTCTAGTTTCTACATTGGCCTAGTTGAGGTCCATGCTTGAGATTTTACATGTCAATAATTCAAGACCAACACCATATTTCAACAATGTGATTTCATGCTTATAATTGATAGAAGGTCACACCCTAATTCATGTGGAGATCACCCCTAAGTCATAGGTAGAGAAAGTTAAAACAATCATTATTTTAATAATATCAATGTTTGGGAAGAGTCAAGTCAAGCCAATGTCAATAATCATGAGTCAAGATTCCATTATTCAATATCGATAGTCATGTTTGGCCATTAAATTCATAGATCCAAACATTTCAAAGCTAAGGTTTAGATTCCTAGTTAGACCTTAGGGATTATCATTCAACCATGTACAAAATTTGAGCCAATTGAGCAGCATATTAAGCATATTTCAACATTTTGTAGCATCAACATGAAGTTCATTTTCATAATATTCTAGGTTAATGAATGATCTAGGCCCATGTCTTTTTAGGAACTTAACCATTATAGTCACCATCATAATATTTCAAGGTCAAATTGAGATATACGATCGAGTATCAATATCATCATAGGCCTGACCTATTAAAGACATAGGACAAAAATCCACATTCGGGTGGAAGGGGTTACCTTTCCAAACTCTAAATAATCAACAAGATGATCATTTAGAGACAATTATAACAGGGATGTGACCTAAGATAGGGGAGTCATAAGTCAAATACTACCATAATATATCACATTAATTTATATTAATCATATAGCCAATAGGTAGAGTATTGTTGATCAAATCTTACATCATTGGGTCATCATATCCAAGAAAAGATGAAGATCATAATTGAGAAATCATATTTCAAGATTTTGTAAGATCAAGGTCATAATAGGGAAACTGAATTTCAAGATTTTATGATATTGACATCATAATCGTGGTCCCTTCCTTTCGTGATCAAGGTAAGGGTATATTTTTTAAATTGAGAAATCGAGGGTGTGGTTATAATAGTACAAGGTTAAGATCTAGTTCAATGGTCAATAGGGTATTTTTATCTTGTAACAAACCCTCACATCATGATATAGGGTTCCAAAGACATGGTCATTTCATGGAATTATCGTGGTACATAGGGAAAGTTTTCTTAAACTATGTTTGGGGTTTAATTAGCAATAGAGAAACATACTTTTAATCAATTGGAACCTCATCAAGAATGAGGTGTAAAACATGAGTTCCACCTTATTTAACCATATTAAAAAAAATTCTCAAACACAGAAAGCACTTATATATAATTCAGTGACTTTGAGTTTGCATGAGTACACCACTTCCAAGAGTACTCTCTTACATCAAACAAGGTTCTCGAGTCAAGGTCAGAACACTGCAATATCATCTTAATCAACTTCCATGAATTCAAGTGAATTTTAGTTTTACCCATGCATAAGCTACCCAAATTGAGAACTCATGTTATTAATATTCATGAGTAGAGAATTACATGAGGAGATGAGAAGACTACCTAATCATCATCTACTTGGGTGGTTTAGGTGGTCCTCATGGAAGGGATGCGATGCTAGAAGGATCTCTATGTTGGTATGTATGCCCTGAGAGCCAATCATGGGATAATTGGTGGGATACATTAAGATTAATTTGATAAACATCAAAGGCAAGCTTCCAATTCTTTCTGGTTAAGTCATATGAGATAGTGATAGAACTGATTAAATGTCAAGAGAATGATAGTACTCAATGACGTAATCCTTCAGGTTCAGGATCTGAATGATGAGATCATAATGATGCTAAGTGTTTATACATTCTCATTATGTCCCTATTTGGATGTCATTGTGGAAGGTAGATAGACAACAATGACACACACGACTAGATTGTGGTGTTGGTTGATGATAGAATCTCATTAGTCATGATATGGAGATATCAAACCAAATGCATAGGTACTTGTTGGAGAAAAAGTGTACCGGGCAGACCCACCGTGAGTTTGACACATGGAACCATGACATGGTAGTCACAGTCAATACTCACAGTGATGGTAGTGAGTGTGATTCCTTGACCTAAAATCACTACACTCAGCACATGTCGTTGGGTACACTTTTACATCATCAAATGCAGTCCTGAAACATGGGTTGTTATAAAGGTGATGATTGGGTGGGTTTGACACATGGGGATTCTGAGGGGTGAGTGATAGATATGGGATTTGTCTTTCCTGAGGGAGTTTGATATGTGTGGACACTTGACGAGTAGGATTGAGAAAGGCGTGCACACATGTCTAAATCAGTATGTGATATTCATGTCATACATATCTCATCCAATCTACTCTGAGATCAAGAAAGTGAATGAATGTTGACAGGATGACTGTTCCATGCCTCGAGTTCATTCGGGATATCAGTGACATAGAAATTATACATTCACTGTAACACCATTCATGGATTGTAGGATTGAAAGTTGTTCTCCAACTTTCTATTTCACTTGGGTAGCACTGATGTGTGACTAGGCACCACTCTTTGCTTGTGAAGTCGTAAGTGTTGTGGACTTTCACTGCCAACGTGAAATGGACCTGTAGGGTCACACATATAGGATTTAACTTGGAAGAGGATTTTATCCACAAATGATGTTTAGATTGATTACTAAAGGAGTTTGTAGTTCAATTAAACACTCAATTAATTGATAGCTCAATATCATAGTGTTCATGGTGTTGGACTAGTTGATTGAGAGTATCCGATTGATTGAAATTGCAATTGACTAATTTGCACAAGTCTGCTGCTCCAACCGATCAACTCATGGGATGAACCGATCAGCTCAGGTTGTTGAACCGATCGGCTCACCCAGTGAGATGATCCACTCATGTGTCACCAAACGATCGGCTCAATCATTGAACCGATTGGCTGGTGTGACCAACCGAGATCGTTTGGAAAATAAAGAAACGATTTTACAAATATATTTGTTTCACTTTTACAAATTCAATTTGGATAAGGTCTAATATTGGATTAGTTGGAAACAAATATGGAAAGTCAATTTGAATTGGATTAGGATCATGAACCGATCGGTTCGGGGCACCAACCGATCAGTTGGGAGCCCCAAACGATCGGCTTAGGTCCCAACAGATCGACTGAGGGGCCGAAACGATCAGTTCAGTTGTGAAACGATCGGTTCAACTACCGCAACATGTCAGATTTGTGGAAAATCTCGAACCCTTCTACTCCTGCTTTAATCCCGCATTGCCTAGGATAGAGAAACCTATCCCATGAACCTCCTATATATAGGGGTATTGGGGGCTTCTCTGGTAGTACAACTTAGAACACCAGTTGCTATGTAAAGTTGTTGTTCTCTCTAGTTTTGATAATTGAGAGAGCCCAAGCAAGTGCTACCTGATAAGGGAGGCGTATTAAGGGAAAGGGAACTGTAGAATGTGACTGGTGGCAGGAGAGTGTGTTCGTGACTAGTACACTGACCGGAGGGTGCGACTCCTTCCAATTCCTTGTGGGACAAGGAGATCAGAGTTCTAGTTGGTCCGTGTGGACTACTTTAGAGGCGGGAAACATCTACCGCTCGAAGGATAGTTGTAAATACCGACAGTCCCAATGAGACCAGGAGTTGACAGTCCTGGTGCGACCAGGAGCTGCATAGACACCATCTAAATCCAGAGGTAAAGACCACGTATGGCGTGAGGTATTGTCACCGAGCAAGCCTCGAGACAAGGTATGATTCCACAAACCATCCCTTCCTACTATATAGACGTTGACGCGATTCCTTACTTATGTGTTTGGGGGAGAAGAAATTTTTTGTTTCTGCTGTCTTCTCTGCCTCCCGTAATACCTAATAGTGGTATCAGAGCCATGTCAACTGCTCTATACATTAGGATTATCGATATAATCAATTTTGGTTTGTTGCCTTTATTTATTACATATGATGTGAATAATATTGGCTTTATGCATGTCCAATCCTAAATCTACAAATCCCAATATACATATATGATATGTAATATTAATGCACTCGATACGCGTCACCCTTAAACGAGTTTTATGGTGGATGTATAGCGTGGTTATGGCCGATAAACCCTATCTGTGTATGGTTGTATGTGGTTGCTTGCATCTCGGTCTGCGCACCGATTCCCTACCTCCTATTCCTGATGTAACTCGGAATAATTCGAGATTTATTTCCTACCTTTGCTCCCCTCGAATGTAACTTAAGGTTTCTTAATTCATATGTAAAATAGGATAGAATTTTATTTCCTATTATGTCAAAAAACATATGACATTCTGACGGCAGCTGAGATGATCAATTCAAGGAATGAACCGACCGGTTGATGTTCGAAATGATCAGTTTGAGGAGTGAGCCGATCTGTTGATGACTAGTTTGAGGAGTGAGATGAGTGGGTGGTGGCCATGAGGATATGCACGATGTCCAGGCAAACTGATTGGTTGGAGGAGCCAACCGATCGACTGGTGGCACCCAGACGGCTGTAGCACAAAGTTCATCTTGTAAAGGTTGCATGTGATGTAGACCTAGATGATTGTGATTCCTCTTGGCTCGAGGAATCACATTAGGATGGCCATAATCATCACTTTTATCATTTTGCATGTTTTTTGTGGGATATAGCATGTATATGATATGTACTATATATTGTGGTGATTGGATATGTATATGTATCTATAAAAACCAAATCCCTCATTAAATATTAAGTTTTAGATGCCTTCCAAAAGTGACACACGTGAAAAGCTTGATCGGCCAAGTGTGGGCACGCCCTAGCGTGGTGCACCGTCTATCTCGTGCAAGCATGAAGGATGGATATGTGGGTCTGCCCTAGTAGGGTGTATATTCATCATGTTGACTTTGGGTCGGACTTAACAAGGTGACCTAGATAGGATCTAGCACCTTGATGCATGGAGATGCTCATGGCAAGGAGTTGCATATGACATATTATCAAGAGTTGCATATGATGCAATTGGCAAAAGTTGCCTACCTAGAAGATCTAAGTTGTGAGTGACAACCCTAGTTGGTCCATGACTTGGAGGATTTCAGGATCTTGCCCACTAGAAGGTTGTACGTTGCGATATTCTGAATTGATGCTGAGGGATATCAATTTGAACTAAAATAGTGGGAGCGATAAATAATTAAAGGCCAAATTATATCGTCAATTTTTCAAATCAATTAAAGAAGTGAAAAATGAATTTTAGACTAAAATTGCATATTTTCCTTTTTTGTAGTACAAATGGCAACAACCAATAATCACTTCTCTTTGCGATCGGTCCTTGAAAAGGACAAGCTGAATGGGACAAACTTCCACGACTGGTTTAGGACATTGAGAATTGTTCTCACTCAAGAGAGAAAGCTCTATGTCCTTGATACTCCAATTCCAGAGGAACCTGCTCCTACTGCACCAAAGGTAGAAAGGAATGCTTACAATAAGCATTCTGATGATGCCATTAATGCAAAGTGCTTGATGTTGTCCTCTATGAATCACGAGTTACAGAGAAAACATGAGAACATGGGTGTCATTGAGATGATTCAACATCTTAGGAACCTGTATGAAGATCAAGCACGACAAGAGAGATATGATGTCTCAAGGGCACTGTTCTAGTGCGTCATGTCTGAAGGAGATCTAGTTGGTCCTCACACGCTCAAGATGATTGGGTATGTGGAAACCTGACAAGACTGGGATTTCCACTGAGCTAAGAGTTGGTTACTGACGTGATACTACAATCGTTTCCAGAATCCTACAATGAGTTTGTGATGAACTACAACATGAACAACTTTGATAGGACACTATCAGAGTTGTTGGACATGTTGAGGATAGTCGAGGAACAAATGAAGAAGGACAAGCCTAAGTCTATGATGGTGATCAGCAGAAAGAAAGGCAAGTCCAAGCGCAAGGGCAAGGGCAAAGCTAAGAAAGGTTCTGATGCTAGCTAGCAGCCCAAGTCATCTTCATCTCTGAAGGCCAAGGGAGGCGTGACCAAGAAAGGAAATTGCCACCATTGTCAAAAGGAAGGACATTGGAATTGTTCTCTCTATCTGGAAGAACAAAAGAAGAAGGAGGCGACTGATGTCTCCACTTAAAGGTGTCATGGAAATAAACTTGTAACACTTTTTGAGGTATATGATACCAAGATGTAAAGTGTAAAGCACTCAATAAATGGGGCAAGTGTTTCCGCCATAGATAGGAGTACATTAGTTTATTTTATCCTTGAAGGCATGTAATACAGTTATGGACTACTATTTCACATTTTTCAATAGATAGAAACACTTTAGTTTTGCATATTATATGACAATGATGGCAATAAATAAAGTTGATGTTTCAATCTCTTAAAGATATGATCTTTGTGGCAAATCCTTGTTTATCTTGTGGTACTTGGTATGCATAAGATAAAATGATACCTAAAGTTATTGATAACTCAAACAATCAAATTAGCATAAATCATGAGAAATTCATTTCTAGTTTCCATGTGATGGATAAATCTGGACTCTTTTGGTTAGAGAACGAGTAAGAGACATGAATATCTTGGACATGATAGATCAATCTTCACTAGTGGTAGTGGGATAATGATTATCCTATTAGGTATAATACATGTGATGTATTTACATACGTATTGGAGTAAATGCTAAAACTTCAAATGGTGTTTAGAGAAATGCCAATATAAATATCTAGAAGTGTTCAAGAATATCATAGGGGAAGTACGAATTTGGTAAAGTGTTAATTCTTGATGATATCAATGAATGAAATACATAGACCAAATGTTTGAGAACCTTGTGAGTGATTATGGTAGTGTATCATAGTGAGATCATGGTTAAAGCATGGCGATGTCTGGACCAAGAAGGAATCATACTCTAAGGAGTTAGAGAATGATTATAAAATAACTAAATTCTTCTTAAATAAAGAATACCCTACATTAATAAAGGACATTAAGAATCACAAAAGGTTGTGAGTTCTTATATCCTTAACAGATACACCTCAATCATCAGTGCGATGAAGTTGTTCATGTGATGAGTCAACTATCTAGATGAATATGAGGAACCAGATTTTGAGTTATGGTATATAACCATTACATCCTAAATGACTTCTATGTGAACCATAAGGTATGACCTTGATGGTAGAACCCATTGGAATAAAATCCATAACTACAAATAAGTCTTAAGCAGTAAGACACATGGATAACATTTGAGAAGGATGATGCTTGTTAATTGCAACTTAATGACTAAGAGATTTGGCATAAGGGATTCTAAAACCGCATTCCTATGAGGAATAAAACAAGGATGTGTACATGACACAACCTACAAGGTTTATGAATCCATTAATGCAAATGAAGTCTATAAGTTACAATGAACTAATCAATGTGATTGATTGAGTACAAGAAACTCAGAACTGGGAACTTTACTTTGATAATATGGTCAAAGGGTTTGACTGATATGACAAAGATAAAGAAGGGATCTGTGATTAGTGGGAGCGTATTCACATTCCACATGTTGATGTGAAATGGAAATGTTCTAGAATGGAAATCCAAAGTGGAAATTATCTTTAAGGAAGATAGAGACGTTTCATATGTGATATGAACAGAGATCTATAGAGATAGTTCTCAAAAACCTCTTGACCTGAAAAGAGAAAGCATACATTGGCCATATGTACTGAAGGGTTCAGTATGCACAGATTCAGTGGGAGGAAACATGTCCATCTTACATGGAGTTAGTATCCCAAGGCTAAGTGTCCAATTCTTATGAAGAATGGGAACACTAAGAATAGATATGGATCTATCATGTATGTAATCATCCCATTACCTTGCATGTATGGACATGGTAAGAATAAAATGCATTCATCATCTTGTATGTAGGAAATGACAATATGATATGCTCATACTGATAACTCGTATGTGGGACATGACAAGTGGATGCCTATCTAGTTCCACTAAGGGTTACTAGAATACCATAAGAACTTGATAAGTACTTGAGAAGTGCTAGTTATATGGAGATAAGGAAGGGTTCAATGAAAAGATTTACATTGATGTGAAATTCTGAAAAGGACAGAAGAATAATCGCAAAATATATATAGGATATATAAAATGAAAGTTTATTGATAATTGGAAATGTTCCAATAAAGCTGTTATAAAAAGAAATGCTGACTATCCATATGTTAGAGAACATTAGTGGATACTATATGGATCTAGGAGTTCATTGAGATGAACGTATAGATATTTTGGTCATTGATGACAAGTTAGGAATGCTTGATCATGCAATGTGGCTAAAGGTTAGCAAAGGAATACTAGATCACATATTACGGCAACTCCATCTCATACGTGTGACGTACAACGAAGAGATGAGAGACATGTAGTTAAATACCGATATTGGCAAGGTGTTGCTATAACTCACTATGTGAGCACTAGAGCATAGTAACATGTGGGACATGTTTGTCACTATGAATATGATTCAAGGGTTATTGGCTTGCAGTACAAGTGGGAGTCTGTTGTTATGTATGCCCTGAATGCCAATCACAGGATGATTGGTGGGATACATTAAGATTGATTTGATAAACATCAAAGGAAAGCTTCTGATTCTTTCTAGTTCAGTCATATGAGATAGTGAAAGAACAGATTGAATGTCTAGAGAATGACAGTACTCAATGACATATGCCTTCAGGTTCAGGACCTGAACGATGATATCATATCAATGCTAAGAGTTTTTACATTCTCATTATGTTCTTAGTCGGATGTCATTGTGGAAGGTAGATAGACAACAATGACACAAACGATTAGATTGTGGTGTTGGTTGATGACAAAATCTCATTAGTCATGATATGGAGATATTAAACCAAACATATAGGTACTTGTTAGAGAACAAGTGTACCTGACAGACCCACCATGAGTTTGACACATGGAACCATGACATGGTAGTCACAGTCAATACTCACAGTGATGGTTGTGAGTGTTTGACCTAAAATCACTACACTCAACACATGTCGTTGGGTATACTTTGACATCATCAAACGCAGTCCTGAAACATGGGTTGTTATAAAGGTGATGATTGGGTGGCTTTGACACATGGGGCTTTTGAGGGGTGAGTGATAGATATGCGATTTGTCCTTCCTAAGGGAGTTTGATATCGATGGCCACTTGATGATTAGGATTGAGAAAGGTGTGCACGCACGTGTGAATCAGTATGTGATATTGATGTCATACATATCTCATCCAATCTACTCTGAGATCAAGAAAGTGAATGAACGTTGACAGGATGACTGTTCCATGCCTCGAGTTCATTCGGGATATCAGTGACAAAGGAATTATACATTCACTGTAACACCATTCACAGATTTTAGGATTGAAAGTTGTTCTCCAACTTTCTATTTCACTTGGGTAGCAATGATGTGTGACTAGGCACCACTCTTTGCTTGTGAAGTCATAAGTGTTATGGACTTTCACTGCCAACGTGAAATGGACCTGTAGGGTCACAAACATAGGATTTAACCTAGAAGAGGAGTTTATCCACAAATTATGTTTAGATGGATTACTAAAGGAGTTTAGTAGCTCAATTAAACACTCAATTAATTGATAGCTCAATATCATAGTGTCAAGGCGTTGGACCAGTTGATTGAGAGTATCAGATTGATTGAAATTGCAATTGACAAATTTGCACAAGTCCGCTGCTCCAACCGATTGGCTCATGGGTTGAACCGATCGGCTCCGGTTGTTGAAACGATCAGCTCACCCAGTGAGATGATGCACTCATGTTTCACCAAATGATCGACTCAATCGTTGAACCAATCGACTGGTGTGACCAACCGAGATCATTTGGAAAATAAACAAACTATTTTTCAAATATATTTGTTTTACTTGTACAAATTCGATTTGGACAAGGACTAATATTGGATTAGTTGGAAACAAATATGGAAAGTCAATTTGAGTTGGATCAGGACCATGAATCGATCGGTTCAGGGAACCAACCGATCGATTGGTAGCCCCAAACGATCAGCTCAGGTCCCAGCCAATCGGCTCAGGGGTCGAAAAGATCGGTTCTGATTTGAAACAATCGGTTCAATTGTAGCAACATATCAGATTTGTGGAAAATCTCGAACCCTTCTACTCCTGCTTTAATCCCGCATTGCCCGGGATAGAGAACCCTATCCCATGACCCTCATATATATATATATATATATATATATATATATATATTGGGGTATAGGGGGCTTCTCTGGTAGTACAAATCAGAACACCTGTTGCTCTGTAAAGTTGTCGTTCTCTCTGGTTTTAGTAACCGAGAGATCCCGAGCAAGTGCTACCTGATAAGGGAGGCATAGCAAGGGAAAGACAACTGCAGAAAGCGACTGGTGGCAGGAGAGTGTGTCAGTGACTCGTACGCTGATAGGAGGGTGCGACTCCTTCCGATTCCTTATGGGATAAGGATAGCGGAGTTCCATTTGGTCCGTGTGGACTACTTTAGAGGCGGGAGACATCTACCGCTTGACAGACAACTGTGGCATATAACTCATAAAAACATAATTTACAAATGTGGAAGCGTTCATCAAGCAGCGGATTAGTGAAAATCACTAAAAATTAAAACTTTTTGCAAAGAGATCCATTCACAGGAAAACTCTTTCATTCAGAACAAAAGTAAAACTTTACATCCTGGTTCATATATATACATCTCATGTACTTTTGCTTCTCGAGGAATACAAACATTAACTACTCTGTCTTAATTGTACACAGGTAGTATAAAACCTTCAAGGCACTAAGCCAAAATCTCAAAATCACTAACTACTACTCCGAGGACCTGAGAGTACAGAGATGACACATAGGACTCTATATACATCTAAACATGACATGACAGCCGATGTCTCCACCAGAGACTTCACTGTTGTCTCTACTGTTGTTGTTGTTGTCCTTCACCTCCTGAAGGATTCTTGTCTCCTTGTCCGCGTCCACCTAAAAATGTGGTTCCCACTGGGGTAAGACAATTATAAAAATTGCCCCAGCGAGAGATATAACTCTCCGCCAGTAACATTGTTATTGCAACTTAAAAAGATAAATATGAACAGAGAATCATATTTATTTTGACAGCAGATATTTTAATGTCTAACAGATTAGATCATTATTCTATATCAGAAGCATTGCAGCTATAACTTGATAGAATCAACATGTCACTTATCCTTTAATGAATATGAAGAACATGTATAACATATATTCAAACTATAGAATCATTACCACTACATTAACTCTCTTCAGGCTTAGATCATATATCTAAAGCCTGGCATTATCATTGTGGAGTCATGGCCCGTAGCCACACTCTTTTCAAAAGGTGTTGGGATCTTAATCCCTCATTTCAACACTAGGAATTCTCATCCCTTCACAATTCGAATACCATAACCATGAAATCCTGGGTATTCAAATCCTTAGCTCATCACCTGAGCACTGTTACCTCTTTCTCAGGTAACTAACACCTTTAGGTCATCTGACCAAGATAAACATGATACTTGTTACACAAGCATCCATCATGAAACTTGAGGCCCATTAACTCTCTTACTACCTCTTACCAGGCACAAGGTATATTATGGCACACAAGGTTCAATAAACAAATTCAAACTAATAACACATCATATCTCATACCTGGCTATGCTCATCATCTCATGATACCTACATGGTTAGCACATATGATAGCAGTACATCAATTATCTATCAACACCATGCAAAACAGATAAATTATTATTTCAAGAGTATCACCCTTATTCCTTTACCAAGATTAGGGTTTGCCATCACATATCTCATGTTTCATTCATCCAATTATATTGGATTTATAATACAACAAGGTGTACCAATATCTGGGGTGTTGGATATGATATCTATCATATCATGATATATCACTTCCCTCAACACCCTAATCTTACTTAAGTTCATATACTTAACTTATATTATGGTATTACCCATCCTAATACTTTATGCACCAATTCATCACATTCATCATGTAAAGAAGTGAATAATAATCACTCACTTGGAGTATATAACCATTGCCAATATTAAGGATTCATCCTTAAGTTAGGAATTAACAAAAAGATCATGTTAGGTCCTTTTTAAACAACTCTAAATCAAGCATAGAGTACCATGGTCGTGTAACCAAGAATGACCGTGCAAAGAAAGTCACCACGGCCGTGCTACCTTGCACGGTCATGCAAAGTGAATCCACCACGGCCGTGCTACCTTGCACGGTTGTGCAAAGGGAAGATACCACAGCCATGCTACCTTACACAGTCGTGCTGTAGGAGTTACCCTCATGAATCATATTCAAGTATGAATTCTATTCTATCATTAGGGATTAGGGTTACACATACCATCTCCCTTCTTTAGAATAGGGATTGCATATAGCATCACCCTTCATTAGGGTTTCATATCACGTTTCCCATAATCAAGGTTTACTAATCATTCCCAATTAGGGTTTCTCATGAAATCACCCTCAATCAGGGTTTCATCTGAATATACCCTCAGTTAGGGTTTCACATGGATACACCCACAACTAGTGTTTACTATTCATCCTAATTAGTGATTTCACATGTAGACAACCTCTTATTAGGGTTATACATGGAATCAGCCTCAATTATGGTTTACATCATGTATTGGATCCATGCACTTGTTATGCATTATTGATCAGTACCATTAAGGGTATCTCTCACCTAATTGCATTAGGTTTCCAAAAAGGTTTGATCAATTGGATCTTCAATAACATTGGGTATCCAATAGATTGATCAATGGAACCTTCAATTGCACTAGGTACCCATTTGGATTAGTCATTTGAGTCTTTAATTTTATTGGGTACCCAATTGGATTATCCCATTGTTCCTTCAATTATATTAGGTACTCAATTGGATTAACCAATTGATCCTTCAATTGCATTAGGCATCCAATTGAATTAACCAAATTGAACCGCAAACGATTTGAAACTGTTTAAGCAAAAAGCTTTGAAACCGCATGGACTTAAAACCGCATGGATCTCAAATGGTTTGAGACAGTTTGGTCCCAAACGGTCTTGAGACCATTTGGACTCAAATGGTCTTAGGACCGTTTGGTCCAAACCTCTCAAAACCGCATGAACCAAATAGTCAATCAAGACTTCAACAACACTCAATTCCAATCAATGGAACTTCAAACAATTGGATCATCATTTTAATCATCAATTGAATCATGAACTCACCCCTCAATTGTAACTTCAATTAGGGTCTGATCTTAATGGGATTAGGGTTTATAATCACCAATTAGAGCTTTGAAGTTGATCATCAATCAAGCTACTAATTGAGTTTCAATTGATTGCATTGGATCTTCAACCATTGAGTTCATGGAACCAATCATCAATTGGACCTATGGTAATACATCAATTGAGTTTAATAGGTCAACCTTCAATTGATTTGACCCTCAATTGACCCTAAATTGGTCATTAATTAGGGTTGGACTCATTTCATTTAGGGTTTGGAATCGATGATCCTTCAATACTAATCAATGGAAGACTAGTTACTTTGAAACCATTGAACCATCATCCAAATTGGGTATGACCTGACCCCAAACGGTCTTGAGGTCATTTGGATGACCTCCAAACGGTCTTGAGACCGTTTTCCTATCATATCATCATAATCCAAGTCAACCAATTAGATTTTGGTTCATTAGATTGATCACCAAATTAGCATTGCATTGTATAACAACTTGGTACCTTTAGACCTTCAAACACCTAACCATACTCAACCCTAGACCTCAAAACGATCTTGGGTGACCACCAAACGGTTTTGAAACCATTTGGATGAGCTCCAAACGGTTTTGAAACCGTTTGGCCCATCCAACCTTTTGATTCTAGTGAAAAATCATCAAGGATTAGTCTATCGAGTTGATCAACAAATCAGCACTTAGTTGCAATATGATTTGGTACCTTTGGACCTTCAATTGGTGAGCTATACTTCACCCAGACCTCCAAACGGTCTTGGGTGATCCCCAAACGGTCTTGAAACCATTTGGGCTAATCAACCCAAAATCTCTAATTAACTCATTGGAATTACAGTACTGATTTCAATCAGGGTTTGCCCAATTGATTAGCCTTCAACTCATGACTCATTTGGAAATAATCCATCAAATTTGGTGAGTCATTACCCAACATCATTAGGAACAGTAATCACAAACAGTCAATGCTTGGTCAACCATCTCAAATGGTCTTGAAACCGTTTGCCCAAAAAGTCGAATTACTCAAATTGAAAATCAGCACTTAATCCAATTAGGTTTCCCTAATTGATTAGCCTTCCCTAATTGATTAGATTTCAACTCACGATTCCTTTGGAGTTAATCCCTAATATTTGGTGAGTCATTAACCAACATAATTAGGAACATTAATAAAAAATGGTCAATGCTTGGTCAACCATATCAAATGGTTTTGAAACCATTTGTCAAAAAAGGTCAAGTTAATCAGATTGAAAATCAACACTTAATTCAATTCGATTGCCTGATTGATTGCAATAATAAGATTAAGGGTTCAAGTTATAAAACCCGCCTCAAATCTGATCTCCAAGCTCCAAGCTCCACGTCTCTAATGGTGGATGGAGTTCCAGAAACTATCCAAGGTTCGTTCTTGAGCTTTTGGATGAACAAGTTGGCTAGAATTGGAAATCGGGTGAAAAGAACCAAGAATCAAGCATTGATTTAGGGTTTTCACCATGAATCCGAGGTAGAAGATGATCAAACCTTACCAACAGGTTGTGTTCGTCCTTATACTGCTCCTGGACGCCTTCTTGGTCGGCCAAAGCAAGAATGAAAAGGAAAAAACTAAGGGAACGACCCTTATGTGTTTTTGAAGTAAGGTATACATGAAGGGTATGTATATGGGTTTTTAATGAAAGAGAAAATGGAATTATTTTCTTTAAATTCCATAATAATTTCCCCCAAATTCTCCTCCATTAATTGACCACGAAACCTCCTTCAAGAACTTGCAAAGCCTCTTCATTATCCAAGAATTAATGGAAAAGAATTTAAGCACCTTAAAGAATTTTATATTAATATCCAACTTTTAGTGGATAATACTTTTGATTATAATAATGTGAGTGGAATTTCACCTACTTAGGATATTTTCGTTCCTTATCTTATAAAAAGAACATACATCCTTATTCAAAATCAACCAATAACATTTTGGTTGAAGTCACTTTAATTTAAACATTCATTTTTGCCCAAAATTGAATTAGGGTTTCACTTATGATTTAATCTTGATTATTTTAATATCAAGATTCTATCTCCTCCAACTTAATTAAAATGAGGTGCCCTTCTCATTTTCTTTTCTATACATGATGCCAAGAAACATTAAGGACCTTATTGAAGTGGTAATTTTCATATTGAACCCTGGGTTTTGGGTAAATTGCTCTTTACACCAAAACTAGTTTTTAATGCACAACATTGCTTTACAAGCTTAATCCTGATGCCCAAGATTGTGAAAACCATACCACTACATCATATTCATTCATATGATGTCTCAACATCAGAGGAACATCTTATCATGCAACATTTGCAATTTGACCCCTCAACATGGGTAATTTGCACTTTAGTCCAAAATAAGTAAACATTGCTTCAAAATTGTTCAAACAGGACCAAAATTGAAACATAAGTTTCTCATGATCCCTAAATACTTTTACCAAGATAAGATTAGGAATCTACTCAACCTTATTAATAAAAACATATCGGGTTAACTCATAACCCAGGTCAAGGATGTTACAATAGCTGTCAATCCCGACAGTCCTGGTGAGACCAGGAGTCGACAGTCCTGGTGCGACCAGGAGCTACATAGACACCGTCCAAGACCAGAGGTGAAGACCGCACAAGGTGTGAGGTATTGTCACCAAGAAAGCCTTGGGACAAGGTATGATTCCACAAACCATCCCTTCCTACTGTATATACGTTGACAGGATTCCTTGCTTATGGGTTTGGTGGTGAAGAAAATTTGTCACTGCCTTCTCTGCCTCCCGTAATACCTAACACTCTCAACTAGAAAAAAGGATTTATAGTCCTTCCTGGGTTCTTAAGATGTGTTATGCCCTAAACATATATAGAAGGCTATTTGTGTAGCTCTAATATCATTTGTCATGGAACTATTTGTTACCATAAGTCCACACTCCTAATGGCTACAAAGCCAAAGTTGAATGGACTTGAGAACCCTATCCATAGAATGGCACAAATATTTCAGATCGTAAATATATATGTAAAAGTAGTAACAATGAGTTATAATAAGACACTAAACATGGAGATAAGAGATATGCGCCCATTTCTATATTCAAGTAAACTCATTGGTCATTAATTTGAGACCTTAGAGTCTTAATTGTAATGGATCTGCATCTGGAAACTACAGATTCAATAAACAAAATTTATCAATGTGTGTGCATTGAGTATGCTATGAAAAGTATGTAACCAGTATAATAATATAGTAAAAGTTTGCTTGGCTAGAAACATGATAATAATCAAGAAGATAATACAAGGTCAGAACAATTAACAAACTTTTGTTATGTAATGCATACTTGAAGTGTATTTCCATTATACTTAACAACAAATTATAGTCATTGACCGACTTCCTCAAAGGAAGGGTCTATAGAGGTGATCAACATTAGCCCACCCCTTTTATACATGAGAGACCTCAAGATCTATGTCAATGAGACAACCCTATTTTTTGTCATACCTTGTTTCCTTACCCTAAGAATACATGCAGGCACATAAGGTTTGTATAATAGACAAGTTTAATTTTGCTTGATAGTTTTTGCAATATATTACGAGCAAAATGAACATACTAATCATTGGGAACAAGTACCTCAAACAAGTATTTATCTTGTTTAGCATTCATATAAGCATACATACAAGCAAGCAAATAACATAGTAGGGTGAAGAGATTAAGCGTACCTTGTGAGTAGTGAGAAAGTTATGATAAGATGTCCAGATATGGTACAACATGAGGGGACCTAAGATGCATAAGGTATAACTATAGGGAAATATGTTAACTCCATGTAGCATGGGTAGGTTTCCTCTCTTTGAATTCTCTATGTTGAACTGCTTCAATACTTTGTCAATGTATGTGCTCTGTGTCAGTCTAAGAAGCCTTTTAGATCTATCTCTATAGATCTTTTTCCCCAAGATGTAGTATTTTTCTCCCAAATAATTTATCAAAAATGTAGTTCCCAGCCATGTTTTTACCTTTCATAAAGTAGGGATGGCATTCCACATTAATAGTATTTCATCTACATACAATATGAAAAATAACATTATGCTCCCACTAACCTTCTTGTACACAGAAGGTTTAGATTCATTTTGAAGAAGGCCAACCTCTTTGACTGTCTCATCAAAATAAAGATTCCATCTCCAAGATGATGGCTTCAATCCATGGATTGACCTTTGTAGCTTACATACTTTATTTGCATCCTTTGGATTTATAAAACCCTCAGGTTGTGTCATATACACATTCTTGAGAAGGTTCCCACTAAGGAATGTGGTTTTTACATCCATCTTCAAAATCTCATAGTCATGATAAGCTACAATGGTGAGCATGATCCTGATAGACGTAACCATGGCCACTGGAGAAAAGGTTTTGTCTTAGTCAACACCTTGAACTTGTCTAAAACCCTTTTCTACCAATCTGCCATGCTAGATTTGTACATTACCATCCATATTGTTCTTATTCATGAAGATCCGCTTGCACCCAATGGATTTTACCCCTTCTGGTGGATCCACCGAGGTCCATACCGTGTTGGGATATATCTATTCCATCTCAGATCTCATGGCCTCAATCAATTCTCAGAATCTAGTCCCACAATAGTTTCTAGATAGTTTGTTGGTTCCTCATCTATTACCAACTCTTTTAGGATCAATGTGTGTCCTATTAGATCTATGAGGTTCCATTGTTACTTAAGAAATTTTAGATTCCACAATGACTTGTGATTCTCTTTCTACCTCTTATAAATCTATTGTTTTAATGTTTTCTTATTTTTCTTGAACCTCTTTGAGTTCTACTTTTCTCTCACTATTTCCTTTAGAAATAGATTCCTTTTCTAGGAATACAAAATCTCTGGTAACAAACACTTTGTTGTCAGTTGGGTTATATAAGTAGTAACCCTTGGTCTCCTTGGGATATCGACCAAAGTTACATTTATCATATCTAGGGCCAAGCTTTTTGGGAAATATTTTTTTGATATAGCTTCACACCCCCCAAGTCCTCATAAAAGATATTTTTTGGACGCTTCCTAGTCCATATATCATATGGTATCTTTTGAACCAATTTAGATGATACTCAATTTAGTGTAAACATGAAAATTTCAAGGCATAACCCCAGAAGGAAGTCAGAATATCAATAAAACACATCATTCATCAAACCATATCCAATAACAAGCTATTCCTTTTGTCTAATACTCTAAGGAGGTGGGATCACCCCCTTACTAAAAAAAATTCAAGAATTAACATCCATTCCAAACACACTCAAAGGTATGTTGGAATAGGTATAAATTTTCCAAATTTGTTATAATGGTATGCAAAATACCAAAGTGTTGCAGCGGAATAAAAATAACTGACTATATTCAACTTTAATAAAAGATAACAAAAGTACATCAAAATCTCCCATATGGGTTTACATGTATGATACAACATAAGGATCTAAATAGAGGGAAGTCTAAGCTACCTCAAACCTTGTCTCCAGAGAAACATCTCCATGTCCAAGGTCCATGCCCAAAGCTATGCTCTCTTGATTCAACTCAACAACTTGTCTTAACCTGGGTGGTTGGGAGAGAACCAACCAAAAGGGAAAGGAAACAAGGTATGTGTCAACATTATGAACAAGTACAAGAGATAAGTAAATAATATGAAGCATAAAGATATTGAATCATCATAAGATGAGAAGGCCAAGTGAATGAGGCATAATCAAATAGATACTTTCCATAACAAAATATAACATAAGAATTTCATGCATGATTAATATTGACTACATTAACTAAGTAGGGTAGAGGCACCAGCCAAACATCAACCTATAGGTGAGTGGAGAATTACTACTTTCCCAGTGACCTACGCATATTTTTATGGGGGAGAATAAGACATTAACTAGTGAAAAATAACACATGCCCTATCTTTGGGTGGTTGTATAAAAGTACCACTAATATAGCTGAATAGTCCATAAAATCAACGCGCTAGAAAAGAAATTATGGCAAGTAAAAGCATCATATCAATTAAAACATGGTAGTGGGGTACAAGACCCAAAAAAAAGAGAAACAATACTGTTTAGAGTCATGTATAACAAAGGATTCAAGAATAGAAGATTTTGGGTTCATTTATGCCTCATTAGGGAAATATAGGGTTTGGTTGGAATTATCCCAACTTAAGGTGTAAGGAATGCACATACATAAATATATATTGCACATACAAAAATACGGACTGCACATACAAAAATAGGGTTTGCATATACCTCACATATGATTTTAACTACCAAATTTCATCACTTCATTGAGTCCAAGACCTACTTCTCCTATTTCCAATGTATAACCATGTATTAGGGTATGTTTGTAAGGAGGCAAGATCACACCCTCACTAGAATTTAAAAGAAAATACAAAACATCCCTCAAATGCGTAAAACTTTGATGAGGAAGGATGCTTGCATAATAATTCCATTTAAATAAGCATGAACCAAATACATAATGTCAATAGTAGCAGTGGAAGAAAAAGATGAGAAGCCAATGCTATTACATGGCACTAACAAAAGTTTAATACATATCGAGAACAACAAACTAAAGGATCTAGCAATAGCAACCTATGCATGGTGGAAGCTCTACTCCTGTCCTGGTACACCTTGCCCTTGATTTAGTCCTTGTCCTGGTTCTGGGTGGTTGGGGGTCACCCAACAAAAGGAGGTAAAAAGTATGTGTTAAAACATGATTAAGGACAAGTAGCATTTTTATCATATGGCAAAGTAAATATTCACTACACTAAGAGATTTCAAGAGTATGAGGCATGTTAACAATTTAGATTTTCCACCAAACAAATAAAATGTAAAGAGCGAGCATGATACATTATGACTAAACTAAGCTAATATAGGGTTGCCGCGCCTACTTAACCTCAACCAAGAGGAGAGGGGAAAATGCACATCCCAAACATCAAATATAAATAAAAATGGGGAGAAAATGCACATTCCCCAGTGTGAAATTACACATGACCTCTATGGATGGTTTGTACTCATGTAAACTATATTAGTTAACTAGTCATATACATCATTAACATGCTTTAAATACACAAATGGAAGATATGAGAAGTTTGCACCATTTTAGGTGGGGTCCAACACCCAATAATCATGAAAGTATTCAAAATAAGAAAGATATAATGTAACAAGCATATAGCCTCAATTCTCAATAAGCAAGTTATGGTGAAACAAGTAAATGGCTCATGCCCCAATTGGAAATTAGGTTGGATTAAAAGAATGCCCAACTTAGGTGTTAGAATGCACATACCTGATATTAGATTCCTAAATGTTATTTGTCCACCAAAAGATTAGTTCCAAGGCTCTTTATCCCAAAGGTACAAGGTTCATTACATGTATTAGATATTTGAAAGGGATTAAGTGTAAAGGGTCCAAAATTTGTACCTTCAAAACAAACCATCAATTTTGGACTTGAAAACCTAGCCAATCGATTCCTCAATTTTTTCTAGTTAAGAAAACATATTTATTTATCAAAATTGGACTTAGGATGCATTGGTTATCATTTTTAGAATAAGTAATATGATTAAGATGGTACACACATTAAATATTGAAATAAAACTAACATTCAGTAATCAAAAACCCCAAATTTGAATTCTACTTGAAATTAGCTTTCCAATAAGTATTTATTCATAGTTTTTGATAAAGTATTGACTTTCTACGAATTCAACAATTTCGACCAATCAGAAAAATAGAAAATGCCACTTGGGCCTCATAGCCAGCGAGGGAGCAGTTGACCAAATTGCCCCTCATGTTAAAGAAGAAAGGGATGAGCGCACGAGGGTAAAACCATAAAAAACTAGCGGGTCATCTCCTTCCTCTCGCGCCAGCCATGGCCGTGGAGAAGGAGCTCCCCAATTTGGGCGTTTCCACATTTCTTGACAAAAACGGATGTACAGGTACTCAAAATATAGAGGGAGATGAGACGAACTCATTGAAAGACTTAATTTTTTGTTTCTATCACCAAAGAGGTAGGAAGGTGGCCGAAAGTCATGGAGGAAAGTGGAGATGTCAAGGCTAAGCGATGGAGCTTCAGGCCAAATTAGTGCTAGGGAGGAGTTGCTAGGGTGCGAAAGAGGTGTGGGGATGGCTTTACATAGATGAGGAGGCTCGTTGAGCCAAAATGACAATGGGGTGGAGCAGCCTTGGCCGACACCATTGGGAATTTTGGCCATAGTGCATGAGAGTAGAGGAGTTGGCCGACACCATTAGGAATTTTGGCCATAGTGCATGAGAGTAGAGGAGTGATGTCTTGTACAAAGTGTCGGAGCACGACAGTTCATTTGGCAAAGAAATCTCGTGAAAAGATTGAGAAACGAGGGAGAACGAAGTCGGGGGTCAAGTTCACTGTACACAAAGAGGCCGGAGGTATAAGATGATGTGGCTGCCATCAAATTAGGATTGGAGGGCATTCTGAGGTTGATGACAAGGAAATCAAAGGACAAAATGACATAAATGAAATTCGATTGATGTACTAGAGTCACACTTTATTGAAACTTGTAAAATCCATTTGAATGGCCAAACGAAGTCCAAATGACCTAAAATTTTAATCATATGTTTATGACAATATCTAGAACGATTCTATGCATTTAATTTTTCATTTTACCCAAAATAAGGCCCCTAATAAATTTATTCCCA
This sequence comes from Alisma plantago-aquatica, assembly GCA_963693085.1. NCBI lineage: Eukaryota > Viridiplantae > Streptophyta > Magnoliopsida > Alismatales > Alismataceae > Alisma > Alisma plantago-aquatica. Next base: position 502,063,835 of record OY856410.1, on the reverse strand, counting down.
TTAACATATATATTAATGTATAAATTGAGTAAATTAATGTAAAGAGGCATTATGATAATTTTCTTATTGTATTTTTGAGAAAGGCCAACCAAGAGGCTTTCCCCACTATATTAATTACATTTTGTAATTTTATTCACTCATAAGGAGAGGGAAAAATAAAGGGGTCCTTAATTCCTTAACATTAATAATTTTTCACCCATTATTCTTGAGATTTGTATAATAACATTATCCATTGATAAAATCTTATTTATGCAACACTTGTTTCATTTTTGGGAACATTTCCATATTTTCCCTTATGAAAAATAATAATAGAGGTAATTTGTGCCCTAATCCTTGTGTTGGCATCTATATGTTATCCAAACCATTAAATTCCCATAATTTCAACATTAAGGACAAAACAAAAGGGAAATGAGATAACAAAAAGTATAGGGTGAAAATTGCAAATAATTATTAAAAATCAGTTCATTATAGCACTCCACCCGTTAGAAAGGATTTCATCCCTGAAATCTCAAACAAAAAGAGAAGGGTGAGATCGGAGCATTTCATCTCTCAGCTCCCAAGTGGATTCCTCTAACCTATGGTATTTCCACAGCACCTTCACTAACTCAATCTCCTTATTCTTCAACAGTTTAACTCGAGTATCTAGGATCTTCACAGGTAACTCCTCATAGGTTAGGTTTTCATAAATCTCCAAAGGTTCTACAGTGGGCATATGAGAAGGATCTTTCACATACTTCCTCATCACCGTGACATGAAAGACATAATGGATCTTGTCATAGGTAGGAGGAAGAGCTAGACGATATGCACAATCCCTTATCTTAGCCAAGATATCAAAAGGTCCCACATAACGAGGACTAAGCTTGCCTTTAACTTTGGAACGGGCAATTGAGCATATAGGCTTGACCTTCAGAAACACATGGTCACCTACTAAGAAGCTCACATCAGACCAATACTTGTTGGCATACATCTTCTGTCAGTCTTTAGCAACTTTCATATGCTTCTTAATCAGCAGAACTTTCTCTATCATCATTTGCAATTTATCAGTCATCATAAGGGCACGTTCACCCACATCATCCCAATGCAATGGGGAAGGACAAGGTCTTCCGTATAAGGCATCGTACGGAGTCATCCATATTCTGGCTTGGTAACTATTATTGTATGCAAACTCAGCCAAGGGTCGATATCTATCCCATGCACCTCCCCAATCCATCACACAAGCACGAAGCAGATCCTCCAGAATTTTCACGGTTCTTTCTGACTGGCCACGGTTTGTGGGTGATAGGCACTGCTGAACTGTAGGTCGGTCGCCATTTCTTCTTGAATTTGACTCCACAATCGATAGGTGAACGTGGGATCACGGTCTGAAACTATCAAATCAAGTACACCATCCAAATGAACTATCCATTCCAGATATAATTGTGACATATCCTCAACCTTGTAAGTGGACTTGAAAGGAAAAAGGTGGGTAGACTTAGTGAGCCGATCATTCACAACCCACACAACATCGTAGCCTTTCCTAGTTTTGGGAAAATCGGTGACAAAGTCCATCATTATCTTCTCCCACATCCATTATGAAATTTCAAGTAGATGGAGAAGACCACCAGGTCATTATTGCTCTATCTTCACTTGTTGACAAGTTAAGCATCTACACACAAATAGAGATATATCCTTCTTCATATTCTTCCACCAAAAACTGCGTTGTAAGTCCTTGTACATCTAGGTCGTGCCACGATGTATAGTGTATTTGGACCCATGAGCTTCACTGAGAATCTTCTCATGTAGCTCACCGACCTCAGGAACCCACAATCATTGAAGAAAATAGAGTGCACCATCAACTCCAATGGATAAGTCAGATTGTGGTTATAGGGTTAAGGTCTTCATTTCTTCCAGCTCGACATTTTCTAACTGGGCAGCAACAATATCTGAAATCCAACTTGGAGTGATTGACAAGCTAGCCATGTGAACACATAGCTTGTCTCCAGCTTCTTCATTTGATATCTCCATAGGTTGGAGTTGCCATCCTGAAACATACTCTAGATTCTTCCAGACAGAACAAGTTAACATGTTCTGACTTTCTTTTGACTCAAGGCATCAACAACTACATTGGATTTATCGAGATGATAAGTGATGGTAAAGTCATATTCCTTGAGATATTCCATCCATCTATGTTGCCTCAAGTTTAGGTATTTTTGTGTCAAGAGGTATTTTAAGTTTTTTTGATTAGTGAATACCTTGAACTGAACCCCATAGATGTAGTGTCGCCAAATTTTCAGGGCATGTACAATGGCCACTAGCTCTAAATTGTGTGTAGGCTAGTTCTATTCATTTGGCTTCAACTGGTAGGAGGCATAGGCAATCACTTTCCCTTCATGCATTAGAACACATCCCAATCCTTGCTTGAAGGCATCCGTGTATATCACATAGGGTTTGTGTTCATCAAGTAATGCTAGAACAGGAGCGAATGTCAAGCACTTCTTTAGCTTTTGGAAACTATCGTCACATTCACGTGACCAAATGAACTTGACTTCTTTTTGTGTCAACTTTGTCATAGGAAGGGCTAGCTCAGAGAAGTTCTTGATAAACTTCTGATAGTAAACTGCAAGTCTAAGGAAACTATGGATTTTAGACGGATTCTTAGGAGCCTTTCATCTGGTCACAACTTCGACTTTCATGGGGTCAACAACAAAATGTCCTCTAGAAATAACATGACCCAGAAACATGACTTCTTTCATCCAGAACTCACACTTTAAAAATTTAGCAAAGAGTTGATTTTCACACAGTGTATTGAGTACTAGTCTCATATGTTCGCGATGATGCTCTTCTGACTCAGAATATATCAAGACATCATCAATGAAAACCATGATGAATCGATCAAGGTAAGGACGGAAAACTCAATTCATCAGGTCCATGAAGGCAGTTGGGGTATTGGCCAAACCAAAAGGCATGACCAAGAATTCATAATGCCCATACCTAGTTCTGAAGGCTATCTTTGATATATCTCCATCCTTCACCCGTATTTGATAGTAGACACTTCTCAAGTCCATTTTTGAGAACATAGTAGTAGACTTGAGTTGGTCAAATAGATCGTCAATACGAGGTAGTGGATAACGATTGTTCACTGTGACTTGATTAAGCATGCGGTAGTCCATGCACATACGCATATACCCATCCTTCTTCTTTACAAACAAGATGGGGGCTCCCCAAGGTGAAACACTTGGGCGAATAAAACCCTTGCCCAAGAGTTCTTGAAGTTGGTTCTTAAGCTCGGTGAGTATAGAAGGTAACAAGCGGTATGGCGACTTCGATATGGGTGAAGTCCCGTGTGTGAGTTTGATGGAAAATTCCACTTCGCGAGTTGGAGGTACCCCAGGAAACACTTTAGGAAAAACATCAGGAAAATCCTTCACCACTTCTATATGATTAAGAGTAGGAGGTGTGGTATCAAGAAAAATAGATGTAAGAAATTCCCTACACCCTTACGAGATGAATTTTTCGGCTTTGATGGATGAAATGATGGATTGTCATTCATCTTGTTTCCTACCCTTAACACACATTCTACCTTCTTTAGGGTTCAACACACTAACCTTCCACTCTTCACAGAAAAGGACTACCTTATACTTCTTCAGCCAATCCATACCCAGGATAATTTCAAAGACTGACATTTCGAGCAACATAAAGTCAGAAGCAAACATCTTCCCCAAGATGCAAATGTTTAAGGTTGGAAGCTTGAGATAAGAGAAACATATTCTACCACTAGGGGTTTTGACATATAACACATGGTCCATGAACTCAAATTCTATGTCTAGCATAGCAGCAAACTGTGTAGATATGAAGGTATTCGATGATCTAGAATCAAAAAGTACCTTAACATGATACGTATTGAGATGTAAAGTACCTTCAATCACATCATTGCCATCACCAAATTCCTCATCATCCAAAGCAAAGACCCTTCTGTTCCGCCTCTCTATAGGCAGGCGATGTCCTTTCTAGTTATTATTATGGTTATTGTTGTTGTTGTTGTGGTTGTTTTGCAGAGGCAGATTCTAGCATTGGGGTGCCTACTGGGCGGGGGCTTGTCCTGAGTAAAGTTTGGGGGAGAAAGGTCGAATATGACTGACTTTGCCACACTCATGACAAGTAGGTGCAGGTCACAAATCCCTACGAGGTGGTACACTGTTCGCATGGCACTTCCTAGGCGGATGTGACCGAGAACACATATTTCACCTATCACGCCCTTGGAAGCAACCATGGTTCTTTTGTTTGTTTTTATTGCTTGGTCCAAAAGACTGAAAGCCTGGGTAAGACTCAACCTCTAGGGATTTGTCCAACATTTATTGAAAGGTCAGCGGTAGTTGGAGCAGAAGGTGGCACCCCACAGTATAGTTGAATCTCTCGAGAAAGATGGTTGCTATCTCTTATTTGATTAGACCCACATCCTAACGTTCCAGCAATAGGAAATGATAGACATGCTCAGACACAGTCATGCTTCCTTGTCACAGGCTGTAGAACTCAACCTCCTTCTTCTTCAGATAGACTGTATAGATGTACTTTGCTCTGAATAGCTTAAGAAACTATTCCCAAGTCATGTCCGTAGTGTCACAGGTGTGGGAAATCCCATTCCACCAGATCTGGGTTGGGCCATCTAGGACGTAGGCTACAAAGTGAATCCTTTGGTGTGGGGGGCATGGATGCCCTCAAAAGTACATTCTAGGGATAACATCCCGTCAGCTACCTTGTCCACCATGTTGGACTCCTTTTCCCCTTTGAAGTAAGGGGGCTACATCTTGATGAAGTCAATCAGGTGGAACTCCTTGGGCTTGTTGGTATTGGCAAAGCCTGCAGAAAGCTACCCCATAAGGGTGTCTGAGAGGAGTTGATGCAACATATCTAACTCATGTTCGAAAGTCAAAGGAGTCTTAGGGGTCTCCAGGTTGTCGGTGTTGTTTTCGAAATTTTCACCGAACATGACACCCTTCCTGAAAGGCAAGGTTTTGGGTAAGAATTCTAGGAGTACAAGACAGAAGAAATGAGGCTACTATTGCTTATAGGCATGCTATTTCGGGCACTCAATATCAGATCAGGCCAGGCCGGTGTCATATGAACCCATGATTCCTTGTTAACAAACTAGTGGGGTGGAGGAAAATACTGCCAGCCCCCAGGTTCTGACCCTTTCTAGACACCATCACTTTTAACTTTATACCCTAAAAGCTTTGATACCATGATGTAAGGAGGCGAGATCACCCCCTCACTAAAATTTAATGGAAAATACAAAACATCCCTCAAATGCATAAAACTTTGATGAGGAAGGATGCTTGCATAATAATTCCATATAAATAAGCATGAACCAAATACACAAATGTCAATAGTAGCAACAGAACAAAAAATGAGAAGCATATGCTATTACATGGCTCTAACAAAAGTTTAAACCATAGCTAGAACAACAAACTAAAGGATCTAGAAGTAGCAACCTATGCATGATGGCATCTCTACTCCTGTCCTAGTACTCCTTGCCCTTGATCGAGTCCTTGCCCTGGTTTAGGGTGGTTGGAGGTCACCCTACAAATGGAGGTAAAAAGTATGTGTCAAAACATGATTAAGGACAAGTAGCATTTTTATCATATGGTAAAGTAAAGATTCACTACACTAAGAGATTTTAAGAGTCTGAGGCATGTTAACAATTTAGATTTTCTGCCAAACAAATAACTTGTAAAGAGAAAGCATGATACATTATGACTAAATTAAGCTAATGCAGGGCTGAGGCACCTACTTAACCTCAGCCAAGAAGAGAGGGGGAAATGCACATCCCAAACCACAAATATAAATAAAAACAGGGAGAAAATGCACATTCCCTAGGGTTAAAATACACATTCCCTCTATGGGAGGTATGTACTCATGTACACTATATTAGTTAACTAGTCATATACATCATTAACATCCTTTAAATACTCAAATGACAGATATGAGAAGTTTTCAACATTGCAAGTGGGGTCCAAGACCCAATAATCATCAAAGTATTCAAAATAAGCAAAATATAATGTAACAAGAATATAGCCTCAATTCTCAATAAGCAAGTTATGGTTCAACAAGTACATGGCTCATGCCCCAATTGGAAATTAGGTTGGATTAAATGGATGCCCAACTTAGGTGTCAGAATGCACATACCTGATAATAGATCCCTAAATGTGATTTATCCACTAAAAGATTAGTTCCAAGACTCTTTATCCCCTAGGTACAAGGTTCATTACATGTATTAGATATTTGAAAGGGATTAAGTGTAAAGTGTCCAAAATTTTGTCCTTTAAAACAAACCATCGATTTTTGGCTTGAAAACATAACCAATCAATTCCTAATATTTTTCTAGTTAAGAAAACATATTTATTCATCAAAATTGGCCTTAGGATGCATTAGTTCTCAATTTTAGAATATTTAATATGATTAAGATGGTACACACAATAAATATCGAAATAAAACTAATATTCAATAATAAAAAACACCAAATTCGAATTCTACCTGAAACTAGATTTCCAACGAGTATTTATTCACATTTTTCAGATAAAACATTGATTTTCTACGAATTAAATGATTTTGACCAATCAGAAAAAAAGAAAATTCCACGTGGGCCTCATAGCCAACGAGGTAGTGGATGATCGAAATGCCCCTAGTGTTAAAGAAGAAAGGGATGGGAATGTAGGGGTAAAACTGTAAAAAACACAACGGGTTGTCTCCTTCCTCTCGCTCCATCCATGGTCGCGGAGAAGGAGCTCCCCTATTTGGGTGTTTCCACATTTCTTAACCAAAACAGATGTACATGTACTCAAAACGAAGACGGAGACAAAATGAACTCACCAGAAGACTTAATTTTGTTGATGCTATCACCGAGGAGGCAGGTAGGGGACTGCAAGTCAGGGAGGAAGGTGGTAATGTTGGGGCTAAGTGAGGGAGCTTCAGGCTAAATTAGCACTAGGGAGGAGTTGCTATGGGCGACGGAGGTGTGGGGATAGCTTTTTATAGGTGAGGAGGCTCGTTGAGACAAAATGACGAAGGGGTAGAGAAGCCTTGGCTGGCGTCGGTGGATGTTTTAGCCATAGTGATGAGAGTGGATGAGTGATGGCTTGAACGAAGCATCAGAGCACGATGATTCATTTGGCAAAGATTTATCGTGAAAAGATCGAGAAACTAAGGAGAATGAAGTCGAGGTGGTCAAGTTCACTGTACACATGTGACTGTCGTCTGATTAGGATCGGACGGTGATCTGGGGAACATGACGAGGAAATCAAATGACAAAATGACATAAATGAAATTCGATTGATATACTATAGTTACACTTTATTGAAACGAATAAAAGCCATTTGAATGGTCAAAGGAAGCCCAAATGACCTCAAATTTCAACCATAGGTTTATAACAACACATAGAACGATGTGATGCATTTAATTTTTCATTTTACCCAATATAAGGACCCTAATAAATTTATTTCCCATAAACATATATATTAGTGTATAAATTGAGTAAATTAATGCAAATACGCATTATGATAATTTTCTTGTTGTATTTTTGAGATAGGCCAACCAAGAGACTTTCCCCACTCTATTAATTAAATTTCATAATTTTATTCACTCACAAGGAGAGTGAAAAATAAAGGGGGTTATTAATTCCTTAACATTAATTATTTTTCACCCATTATTCATGAGATTTGTATAATAACATAACCAGTGATAAAATCTTAATTATACAACACTTGTTTTGTTTTTGGGATCATTTGCAACATTTCCCTTACTTAAAATAATAATAGATGTAATATGTGCACTAACCCTTGTGTTGGCATGTATATGTTATCCATACCATTAAATACCCATAATTTCAACATTAAGGACAAAACAAAAGGGAAATGAGATAACACAATGTATATGGTGAAAATGTTGGTATGTATGCCCTGAGAGCCAATCATGGGATGATTGGTGGGACACATTAAGATTGATTTGATAAACATCAAAGGAAAGCTTCCAATTCTTTCTGGTTCAGTCATATGAGATAGTGAGAGAACATATTGAATGTCTAGGGAATGACAATACTCAATGACGTATGCCTTCAGGTTCATGACCTGAACGATGAGATCATACGGATGCTAAGAGTTTGTACATTCTTGTTATGTCCCTAGTCGGATGTCATTGTGGAAGGTAGATAGACAACAATGACACACAAGACTAGATTGTGGTGTTGGTTGATGACAAAATCTCATTAGTCATGATATAGAGATATCAAACCAAACACATAGGTACTTGTTAGAGAACAAGGTACCGGACAGACCCACCGTGACTTTGACACATGGAACCATGAGATGGTAGTCACAGTCAGTACTCACAGTGATGGTGGTGAGTGTGATTCTTAGACCTGAAATCACTACACTCAACACATGTCGTTGGGCACACTTTGACATCATCAAACACAGTCCTGAAACATGGGTTGTTATAAAGGTGATGATTGGGTGGCTTTGACACATGGGGCTTTTGAGGGGTGAGTGATAGATATGGGATTTGTCCCTCTTGAGGGAGTTTGATATCCAAGTCCACTTGATGAGTGGGATTGAGATAGGCGTGCACACGCATGTGTGAATCAGTATGTGATATTGATGTCATACATATCTCCTTCAATCTAATTGCCCAATTTGATTGGAACAAGGATTGGTATTCGATACCAATTAGAAACGAAAGTTGGAAAGTCAATCGGGAACTGATCAGGACCACGAACCGACCGGTTCAGAAGTGAACCGATCGGCTCATGGGTCCCAACCGATCGGTTGGTGCTCGAATCGATTGGTTCAGGTCCCCAACCAACCGGTTCACTTGTGAACCGATCGGTTCAGGTTGCGAGATGGTTGCTTTTTGTGGAAAATCTCGAACCCTTCTACTCCTGCTTTAGTCCCATATTGTCGGGCACAGAGAACCCTGTCCCATGACCCGCATATATATATAGGGGTATTGGGGGCTTCTCAAAGTACAACTCAATGCAAGCTGGTTGCTTTGCGAAGTTGTTGTTCTCTCTGGTTTTGGTAACCGTGAGAGATCCCGAGCAAGTGCTTCCCGCAAAAGGGAGGTGCAGCAAGGGAAGGACAACTGCAGTTGCAACTGGTAGCAGGAGAGTGTGTTGGCGACTAGTACGTCAACAGGAGGGTGCGACTCCTTCCACCTCCTTGTGGGACAAGGAGAGTGGAGTTCCAGGTGGTCTGTGTGGACTACTACAGAGGCAGGAGGACACTGCTTCTTAGGAGGATAACTGTCGTCCGACAGTCCGGTAGGAGGAGGAGTCGTCAATCCCGGTGCGACCAGGAGCTGCACAGACGCCGTCCAAGACCGGAGTTGAAGACCGCACATTGCGCGAGGTATTGTCGCCGAGCAAGCCTCGGGAAAAGGTATGATTCCACAAACCATCCTTTCCTATTATATAGACGTTGACGCGTTTCCTCGGTATGGGTTGGGGGATAAATTTTTTTTTTTGTTTCCGCTGCCTTCTCTGTCTCCCCTAAAACCCAGCAGTGGTATCAGAGCCACGTCAACTACTCTATATTTTAGGAATATTGATATGATCGATTTTGGTTTGTCGCCTTTATTTATTGCATGCGATGCGAATAATATCGGCTTTATGCATGTCCAATCCTAAATCCACAAATCCCTAATTACATATATGATATGTATTATTAATGCACTCGATACGCGTCGCCCTTAAACGAGTTTTGTGGTGGATGTGTGTATCATGATTATGGCCTATATCTGTGTGTGGTTGTTTGTGGTTGCTTGCATCTCGGTCTGCGCACCGATCTTCCCTCTCTTATTCCTGATGTAACTCAAAATAATTCGAGATTCTTTCCTACCTTTGCTCCCCCCGAATGTAACTCGAGGTTTCTTCTTTTAAGCAATGTAATAAATATTATTAGGATAGATTTTATTTCCTATTATGTCAAAGACCGGCGGACATCAAGACGACATCTGAAACGGTCGGTTCAAGGAGTGAACCGATCGGTTGACCTTCCAGACGGTCGGTTCAAGGAGTGAACCGATCGATTGATGACCGGTTCGAGGAGCGAGACGAGCAGGTAGCAGACATGACGAGATGCACGACGACCAGGCAAACTGATCGGTTGGAGGAGCCAACCGATCGGCTGGTGGCACCCAGACGACCGGCTGGAGAGTACAGATCATTCATGAGATGAGTTGATCAACTCGGATGGCAAGGCACAGAAGATCATCTTGTACAGGTTGCATGTGATGTAGACCTAGATGACCGTGATTCCTCTTGGCTCGAGGAATCACATTTGGATGGCCATAATCATCGCTTTTTATCGTTTGTGCATGTTTTCTGTGGGATATAGCATGTATATGATACGTACTATGTATTGTGGTGATTGGATATGTATATGTATATAAAACCAAATCCCTCATTAAAATATTAAGTCTTATATGCCTTCCATTAGCGACACACATGGAAAACTTGATCGACCAAGCGTAGGTTACGCCAAAGCGTGGTGCGCCGTCTATCTTGTGGAAGTGTGAAGGGTAGACATGTAGGTTCTGCCAAAGCAGGGTGCATGTTTACCGTGTCGGCTTGGGTTAGACTTAACTGGTGATTCTTAGAGCGTCTAGGCCCTGAGGCAAGGAATGTTCATGGCAAGGTGTTGCGCATGTTCATTCAAAAAGAGTTGCATATGATGCAATTAGCAAGAGTTGCCTACCTGAGAGATCTAAGTTGTGGGCGATCAGCCAAAGCTGACTCATGACTTAGAGGATCTCAGGATCTTGCCCACTAGAAGGTTGTATGCTGCAATCTTCCGAATTGATGGTGAGGGCTATCAATTTGAACTAAAATAGTGGGAGCTATAATTAATTAAAGGCCTAATTTTATCGTCAACTTTTCAAATCAATCAAATAAGTCAAAAGAGTTTTGGACTGAAATTGCATATATTTCCTTTTGTTAAAATAAATGGTTAATCAACAAATCACTTTATTTGCGATCGGTCTTTGATACCAACAAATTAAATGGGAATAATTCCACGACTGGTTAGGATGGTGAGAAGTGTTCTCAAAGAGCAAAAGCTCCAAGTCCTAGTTATACCAGAACCAGATGAACTCGATCCCACCACATCAATGGCTAAAAGTATGCTTATGGAAGCATATTGAGAAAGACATTGATGAGGAGTGCTTGATGTTGTGTTCTCTGAACTATGAGTTGCAGAGACAACATGAGACATATGATGTCTCCAAAACACTGTCCTAGTATGGCATGACAGAAGGAGATCCAGTAAGGTATTCACACACTCAATGTGATTGGGTATGTGGAAAGACCTGACTAAGAAGGATTCCATCTGAGCCAAGAGTTGGCTATTGGTATGATACATCAAATGTTGCGAGAATCATACAATTCATGATAAGCTACAACATGAACAACTTTGACAAGCGTTGACAGAGTTGTTGGACATGTTTAGGATAGTAGAGGCAAAGATGAAGAAAGACAAACCATAATCTTTGATGTGATCAAAGAAAAGGTAAGTCTTAAGGGCAAGGGCAAGGGCAAAGCTAAGAAGTGTTCTGATGCTAGCCAGCAATCCAAGCCGTCTTCAGCCTCAAGGCACATGGGGAAAGGGTGTATGAGGGAACTGCCCTCTATATCTGGAAGAACAAAAGAAGATGAAGGAGGGGATGGAGATCTCCACCTAAGGTATCATGAAATGAACCGCTTCTTTATCCGAGGTATATGATACCAAGATATGGATATGTCATATATAATATGCAATATCCACAAAGAAGTGATGGCCTTTGTGAAAGGACCAAGAAAGAAATACCCATCATTGGAGCAAGTGTTGCTGCCATAGATAGGAGTATCTTTCAGTTTATTTCAACCTAAAGGGCACGAAATGGAGTTGAGAACTGCTATTTCATATATTGCCAATAGATAGAAACACTTTATTTTTGCATATTGTATGACAATGATGGCAATTAATAAAGTTGATGTTTCAATATTAAAGATATGATCTTTGTGGCAATGCCTTTTTATCTTGTGATACATGGTATGCATAAGATAAAATGATACCTAAAGTTATTGATAACTCAAACAATCAAATTAGCATATATCATAAGAAATTCATTTCTAGTTTCCATATGATGGATAAATCTAGACTCTTTTGGTTAGAGAACCAGTAAGAGACATGAATATCTTGGACATGATTAATCAATCTTCACTAATGTAGTGGGAGAATGATTATCCTATTAAGTATAATACATGTGATGTATTTACATACCTATTGGAATAAATGCTAATACTTCAAATGTTGTTTAGAGAAATACCAATATGAATGTCTTGAAGTGTTCAAGATTATCATAAATGAAGTACAAATTTGGTAAAGTATTAATTCTTGATGAGATCAATGAATGAAATACTTGGACCAAATGTTTGAGATCCTTATGAGTGATTATGATAGTGTATCATAGTGAACTCATGATTAAGGCATGGTGATGTCTGAATCAAGAAGGAATCATACTCTAAGGAGTTAGAGAATAATTATCAAATAACTGAATTCTTCTTAATAAATGAATACCCCACACTAATAAAGGACATTGAGAATCACAAGGAGTTGTGAGTTCTTATATCCTTGACAGATACACCTCAATTATCTATGTGATGAGTTGTTCATATGATGAGTCAACTATCTAGATGAATATGAGGAATCAAATTTTGAGTTATGATTTATGATCATTACATCCTAAATGATTTCTATGTGAACCATAAGGTATGACCCTGATGGTAGCAATCATTGGATGAAATCCATAAGTGCAAATGAGTCTTAAGTGTTAAGACACATGGATAACATTTTGAGAAGGATGATGCTTGTTGATTGCAACTTAATGACTGAGACATTTGGCATATGGATACTAAATCCACATTCCTATGAGGAATAAAACAAGGATGTGTACGTGACACAACCTATAAGGTTTATGAATCCACTAATGCAAATGAAGTCTATAAGTTACAATGGACTAATCAATGTGATTGATAGAGTACAAGCAACTCAGAATTGGATCTTTACTTTGATGATATAGTCAAAGGGTTTGAATGACATGTCAAAGATAAAGAAGGGATCTGTGATTTAGTGGGAGCGTGTTCACATTCCACATGTTGATGTGAAATGGAAATCTTCTAGAATGGAAATCCAAAAGTGGAAATTGTCATTAAGGAAGATAGAGATGTTTCCTATATGATAGGAATAGAGATCTATAGAGATAGTTCTCGACAAATCTCTTGACCTGGAAAAGAGAGAGCATGCATTATCAATCTGTACTGAAGGGTTCAGTATGCACAGATTCAGTGGGAGAAAACTTTTCCATGTTATATGGATATTAGTATCCCAAGGCCAAGTGTCCGATTCTTATGAAGAATGGGAACACTAAGCATAGATATGGATCTATCATGTATGTAATCATCCCATTGTCTTGCATGTATGACATAGCAAGAATAAGATGCATTCATCATCTTGTATGTAGGACATGGCAATATGATGTGCTCATCCTGATAACTCGTATGTAGGACATGACGAATGGATGTCTGTCTACTTCCAGTAAGGGTTACTGGAATACCATAAGAACTTGATAAGTACTTGGGAAGTACTAGTTCTATGGAGATAAGGAAGAGTTCGATGTAAAGAGTTACATTGATGCGAACTTCTGAAAGGACAGAAAATTGATTGCAAAATATACATAGGATGTATAAAAGTGAAAGTTTGTTGATTATTGGAAATGTTCCAATAAAACCATTTAAAAGGAAATGCTGAGTATCCGTGTGTTAGAGAACATCAGTGGATACTATATGGATCTAGAAGTTCATGAGATGAACTTATAGATATTCCGGTCATTGATGACAAGTCTGTAATCCTTGATCATGCAATGTGGCTAAAGGTTAGCAAAGGAATACTAGATCGCATATTACGGTAACTCCATCTCATATGTGTGACGTACAACGAAGAGATGAGAGACATGCAATTTATACAGACTTTGGCAAGGTGTTGCCATTACTCACTATGTTCGCACTAGAGCACAGTAACATGTGGGACATGTTTGAAGATCACTATGAATATGATTCAAGGGTGATTGGCTCGCAGTGCAAGTGGAAGTCTGTTGGTATGTATGCCCTGAGAGCCAATCATGGGATGATTGGTGGGACACATTAAGATTGATTTGATAAACATCAAAGGCAAGCTTCCAATTCTTTCTTGTTCAGTCATATGAGATAGTGATAGAACATATTGAATGTCTAGAGAATGACAATACTCAATGACGTATGCCTTCAGGTTCATGACCTGAACGATGAGATCATACGGATGCTAAGAGTTTGTACATTCTTGTTATGTCCCTAGTCGGATGTCATTGTCGTAGGTAGATAGACAGCAATGACACACAAGACTAGATTGTGGTGTTGGTTGATGACAGAATCTCATTAGTCATGATATAGAGATATCAAACCAAACACATAGGTACTTGTTAGAGAACAAGGTACCGGACAGACCCACCGTGAGTTTGACACATGGAACCATGAGATGGTAGTCACAGTCAGTACTCACAGTGATGGTGGTGAATGTGATTCTTAGACTTGAAATCACTACACTTAACACATGTCGTTGGGCACACTTTGACATCAACAAACTCAGTCCTGAAACATGGGTTGTTATAAAGGTGATGATTGGGTGGCTTTGACACATGGGGATTTTGAGGGGTGAGTGATAGATATGGGATTTGTCCCTCCTGAGGGAGTTTGATATCCAAGGCCACTTGATCAGTAGGATTGAGATAGCCGTATGCACGCATGTGTGAATCAGTATGTGATATTGATGTCATACATATCTCCTTCCATCTACTCTGAGATCAAGAAAGTGAATGAACGTTGACAGGATGACTGTTCCATGCCTTGAGTTCATTCGGGATATCATTGACAAAGGAATTATACATTCACTGTAACACCATTCACGGATTGTAGGATGAAAGTTGTTCTCCAACTTTCTACTTTCACTTGGGTAGCACTGATGTGTGACTAGGCACCACTCTTTGCTTGTGAAGTCATAAGTGTTGGTATGTATGCCCTGAGAGCCAATCATGGGATGATTGGTGGGATACCTTAAGATTGATTTGATAAACATCAAAGGCAAGCTTCCAATTCTTTCTGGTTTAGTCATATGAGATAGTGATAGAACAGATTGAATGTCTAGAGAATGACAGTACTCAATGACGTATGCTTTCAGGTTGAGGACCTGAACGATGAGATCATACATATGCTAAGAGTTTGTACATTCTTGTTATGTCCCTAGTCGGATGTCATTGTGGAAGGTAGATAGAAAACAATGACACACAAGACTAGATTGTGGTGTTGGTTGATGACAGAATCTCATTAGTCATGATATAGAGATATCAAACCAAACACATAGGTACTTGTTAGAGAACAAGTGTACCGGACAGACCCACCGTGAGTTTGACACATGGAACCATGAGATGGTAGTCACAGTCAATACTCACAGTGATGGTGGTGATTGTGATTCTTAGACCTGAAATCACTGCACTCAACACATGTCGTTGGGCACACTTTGACATCATCAAACGCAGTCCTGGAACATGGGTTGTTATAAAGGTGATGATTGGGTGGCTTTGACACATGGGGCTTTTGAGGGGTGAGTGATAGATATGGGATTTGTCCCTCCTGAGGGAGTTTGATATCCATGGCCACTTGATGAGTAGGATTGAGATAGGCGTGCGCACGCATGTGTGAATCAGTATGTGATATTGATGTCATACATATCTCCTTCAATCTACTCCGAGATCAAGAAAGTGAATGAACGTTGACAGGATGACTGTTCCATGCCTTGAGTTCATTCGGGATATCAGTGACAAACGAATTATACATTCACTGTAACACCATTCACGGATTGTAGGATGAAAGTTGTTCTCCAACTTTCTACTTTCACTTGGGTAGCACTGATGTGTGACTAGACACCGCTCTTTGCTTGTGAAGTCATAAGTGTTATGGACTTTCACTGCCAACGTGAAATGGACCTGCAGGGTCACACACATAGGATTTAACCTGGAAGAGGAGTTTTGTCCACAAAGCAATGTTTAGATTGATTACTAAAGGAGTTTAGTAGTTCAATTAAACACTCAATCAGTTGATGGCTCAATATCGTATGGTTCAAGGTGTTGGACGCATTGATTGGAGTATCGGATTGATTGAAATCACATTTGACTAATTCTGCACAACCTGTACTCCCAACCGATCAGTTCAAGTGTTGAACCGGTCGGCTGAGGTTGCTGAACCGATCGGCTCAAGTGTTGAGCCAATCGGCTCAAGCCCAGGGTGAAACGAGCGGTTCAAGTGTTGAACCGATCGGTTCAACTGGTGCAACCGAGCAAGTTGGGAAAGTTAGGTCGGTGAGAATTTTCCTTGCGTTTCACTTGCCCAATTTGATTGGAAGAAGGATTGGTATTCGATACCAATTAGAAATGAAAGTTGGAAAGTCAATCGGGAACTGATCAGGACCACGAATCGACCGGTTCAGAAGTGAACCGATCGGCTCATGGGTCCCAACCGATCGGTTGGTGCTCCAACCGACCGGTTCAGGTCCCCAACCGACCGGTTCACTTGTGAACTGATCGGTTCAGGTTGCGAGTTGGTTTCTTTTTGTGGAAAATCTCGAACCCTTCTACTCCTGCTTTAGTCCCATATTACCGGGCACAGAGAACCCTGTCCCATGACCCGCCTATATATATAGGGGTATTGGGGGCTTCTCAAAGCACAACTCAATGCAAGCCAGTTGCTTCGTGAAGTTGTCGTTCTCTCTAGTTTTAGTAACCGTGAGAGATCCCGAGCAAGTTCTTCCCGCAAAAGGGAGGTGCAGCAAGGGAAGGACAACTGCAGTTGCAACTGGTAGCAGGAGAGTGTGTTGGTGACTAGTACGTCAACAGGAGGGTCTGACTCCTTCCACTTCCTTGTGGGACAAGGAGAGTGGAGGTCATGGTGGTCCGTGTGGACTACTACAGAGGCGGGAGGACACTGCTTCTTAGGAGGACAACTGTCATCCGACAGTCTGGTAGGAGGAGGAGTCGTCAGTCCCGGTGCGACCAGGAGCTGCACAGACGCCGTCCAAGACCGGAGTTGAAGACCGCGCATTGCGCGAGGTATTGTCGCCGAGCAAGCCTCGGGACAAGGTTTGATTCCACAAACCATCCTTTCCTATTATATAGACGTTGACACGTTTCCTCAGTATGGGTTGAGGAGAAAATTTTTTGTTTCTGCTGCCTTCTCTGTCTCCCCTAAAACCCAACAGTGGTATCAGAGCCAGGTCAACCGCTCTATATTTTAGGAATATCGATATGATCGATTTTGGTTTGTCGCCTTTATTTATTGCATGCGATGCGAATAATATCGGCTTTATGCATGTCCAATCCTAAATCCACAAATCCCTAATTACATATATGATATGTATTATTAATGCACTCGATACGCGTCGCCCTTAAACGAGTTTTGTGGTGGATGTGTGTAGTGTGATTATGGCCTATAAACCCCTATCTGTGTGTGGTTGTTTGTGGTTGCTTGCATCTCGGTCTGCGCACTGATCTTCCCTCTCTTATTCCTGATGTAACTCGAAATAATTAGAGATTCTTTCCTACCTTTGCTCCCCCCGAATGTAACTCGGGGTTTCTTCTTTTAAGCAATGTAATAAATAGGATTTTATTTCCTGTTATGTCAAAGACCGAAGGACATCAAGACGACTGCTCAGACGATCGGTTCAAGGAGTGAACCGATCGGTTGACGTTCCAGACGATCGGCTCAAGGAGTGAACCGATCGGTTGATGACCGGTTCGAGGAGCGAGACGAGCGGGTGGCGGACATGATGAGATGCACGACGACCAGGCGAACCGATCGGTTGGAGGAGCTAACCGATCGGCTGGTGGCACCCAGACGGCCGGCTGGAGAGTACAGATCATTCATGTGATGAGTTGATCAACTCGGAAGGCAAGGCACAGAAGTTCATCTTGTACATGTTGCATGTGATGTAGACCTAGATGACCATGATTCCTCTTGGCTCGAGGAATCACATTAGGATGGCCATAATCATCGCTTTTATCATTTTGTGCATGTTTTCTGTGGGATATAGCATGTATATGATACGTACTATGTATTGTGGTGATTGGATATGTATATGTATATAAAACCAAATCCCTCATTAAAATATTAAGTTTTAGATGCCTTCCAAATGTGACACACGTGAAAAGCTTGATCGACCAAGTGTGGGCACGCCCAAGCGTGGTGCACCGTCTACCTCGTGGAAGCGTGAAGGATGAATGTGTGGGTCTGCCCAAGCAGGGTGCATATTCATCGTGTTGGCTTTGGGTCAGACTTAACAAGGTGACCTAGAAAGGATCTAGCACCTTGAGGCATGGAGATGATCATTGCAAGGAGTTGTATATGACATCTTATCAAGAGTTGCATATGATGCAATTGGCAAAAGTTGCCTACCTGAGAGATCTATGTTGTGTGTTATAACCCCAAATTTTGGGCTCAATTGGTGAGAAATGTAATTTCTCATATTAAAGCTAATTGAACAAATAAGGATATGATTTGTTTTGATTAAATGATTTCCATTAACAATAGCCTTGATTAGTTGATTTGTGGGCTTTATTGGCTATTGGGCCTAATAATAAGAAAATTCAATTAGTAAAAGGATAATTGAATTTTTAAGAAAAGAAATATGTAGAAACCTCTAGAAGGCAAATCCAAAGAGGATTTCGTGCCTCTTGGGTTCCTTAGTTACCAAGGAGTCCAAGGTTGCAAGAAGAAAACAATAAGAAACGAAAAGATTAATTATGTATTTCCTTATGAAGAAAGAAATCGAAAACATTGATGAAATGTGGAAATTAAGTGAAAAGGTGAATAATTGAGTACCCTTTATGGAATTTTCATATCCCAAGGATTTCTTATGATAAAAGGGATGCCAATGAGGAAAATAAAAGAGAAATAAAGAGAAATCCTCAAAAAGGAATATTTAAATAAGAAATAAACAAGATAATGTGGAATAATGCATAATGATGCACCTAGAAGGATAATAAGTATCCAATAAAGAGAATTTCGAAATAATGGGTATCTTGGGATCCAAGGAGATCCAATAAAGGAAAAGGAAGCAAAAAATACCATAATTATAAAATAAAGAGATAATGGATATACATAATCCATTAATCATGTAATTTGATAAAAAGAAAGTAGCTTCCTATTAAATGAAAATAGGTTTCGTGCCTTTGGAATAGAGGGCAAGTTTTAAGATAAGGAAAGAAGTAATTTTCAAAAATCCTCACATTTAAAGAAAAAGGAATATCTGAGGGATGATGAAGAGAGAGGTGGTAGCTTTTTCATGAAGGAAAATAACTTCCTAGTAGGAAAGGGTTTTGACAACTCAATGAGGGCCATCCTAAGGCTTCGTCACCCCCCTCTATAAAAGGAGGGAGAGTTCTGGGTCGAATCCATGAAGGAGAGACCCCACACACCCTCCTATCTTCCTCTTCTTCTTTATAACCTTGGCAACCAAACCCTAGCTAAAGGTACAACGTGAAACTGGAGCAGGAGGCAACAAGGTGAAGTTTCAGGGAGGAGCCTGATGCCCCACAGAACCGGAGCATAGCTCCACCATCGAGGGCGAGCCTGGACATGCGCGCAGCTGCAACGTCATGGCAGCCATGGCAGACGCACATGATAGATCGTTTATGACTGCTTTGGCCAGATTTAGCGCACCCTAGGCGATGCCCTAGGTGCGTCGGAGGTAGAGGAGCTGGGCGGCCCTCGACGGCGGTCCACGGGACCTAGGGTGGAGGGGGCAGAGCCCCGAAGTGCAGCAGAGCGGCGCAGGCTGAGCGCGCTTGAAATGGCCGATTTGGCCGTGGAACAGAGGCGCCCCACGCACGAGAGGACATGGCGGAGTCAGAGCAGGGTTTTCCGGCGAGCTCCGAGGTCCAGAGAGGAAGGAACGGTCCGTGCATGGCTGCAGACGGACGGCTAGGGCGACGCGGCGCCAGCCGCGTGAGGTTGAAGAAAGGGAAATAGCCTTTGGACGAAACTGCCCCTTCACGGGCTGTACAATCAAAACTTAGCAGAGGGTAAATCCGTCATTTAGTTATGTTTCCCAAATCGCGTGAAGCGCTGCATGGACTGAGATGACGTGGCGCGATCTCATTGGCCAGAAGGTAATTTTCTTGCTAAAATCATATCTCATGATTCGTAACTCGGATTAAAACAAATTATATATGTATTTTGATCAGAAAAATGTGAGAAATACATTAAAAATGGTTTTATATCCTGAATCCGATCCTAGTTCGAAAAGTAATGTAAATCATTATCTTTAATGAATTAAAGATTAAGAAACCCTATTTTGGTATGATTAATGTGTTTAATAGGGTTTAATGGATCTTTAGAGTTGATATTAATCTGTTAAATGTAAAAAGGAACATTGAGTTCAAAAAGGAAGAACTTTGCACGTGATTAGTCTAATTTAGAGTTTATGTGCTTAAATATGCATGAAATTGGAAAAGTACATAAAGATATCATCTTTAATGATTTAACCCTTAGATTTGATGATAAATGGATAATTCAAGATCATATTAACCTGTTGTTAATAAAAGAGAGAATAGGATTCAAAAAGATGATCATTTATAATCTGGTTTAATTTAGGGTTTCGTGCACAAATGTGCATTAATGAGCTTGAAAACCCTAATTTAGATGAATATGTCTTTTAATTGTTTTAATTGTTCAAATCTGTAAATAAATAAGGATATGATGATCCTAAGTCAATTTTGGGTATAAAAGACTATTAAATGAATAGTTTGAGCAATTAGGATTTACATAAATGGAAAAGAGTACTATTAGGGTTTGTTAACCTAAAAGAGGTAAAGTTCAAGAAATTGATCTAAGAAACCCTAACGAGTATTAATGAATACTGAATGCGGATTAGAAACCCTAGAAAGTGAATCCAAGTCACTAAAGTAGATTCTTGATAAAGTGTGTAATAAATAGAGTACATATTTATTTCAGGAACTATGTGATGATTGAATTACTTTCTTGGATCTGTTGATTGGCTTGATTGTATATACATGAAGTAAATGTTGAATAATCTGCATGATTCATCAAATCAGGTATGTGGTTATGCTTATGAATAACCGTTCTATTTTCACGGTGATTTCCGAATGTTTTACCGGTTGCTTTAAATAAATTGTTGGATGTTTATTTAATTCATGCAACTATAAAGTGACTATGGCTATCACTATGAGTATACATGTATAACTAGCTAGATCCGAGTCCACCCCTGTGGCTATGCAAAGGCTAAGGATAACCTAGAGCAAGGTCTAGGGTATCATGAGTTAGAAACTGGGCTACACATGAGTAGTGCCATGAGACTCTTAGCATACCATGAGTTAAGGAGTGGGCTACCTACGGGTAGTGCCATGTGACTCAGCCCTAGAAATTGATTCACCTATTAGGTGAAGTCATGAGGGGTAAAATGGGAATCTACCACATGGGAGGTAGTATCCAGGTCCACTGCAGGGACAGCGCAGGGGATAGGGTACACATGGATCGCGTAGTTATACTTAAAATGTAAACTTGTTTGTTAAATGATAATTGAATGCGATACATTGTTATAGATAATTGAATGATTATTGGTTTCCCACACATACCAGCTACGGCTGACCGACGTTTTGTTTGTCGGCGTTTTAGGTACAATGAAAAGAACAAACAGTAAAGTGGCACATGTGATACTAAAAGAGAATTAAAGTATAAAGGAGGATTAGATAGATTAGTATCGGTATGGATAGAAGAATAGAGATCCAAGTTTTCAAAAGGTATGTAAAGAAAAATTTTATTACCATTTTTCAGTATAGTCTGTTAGAATTTAATAATTGTTTATGGTTATATGTCAAACCTTTGATCCATGATTAATGGGTGCGGCTCAACCTCTCGGTCTCCCGTAACTGGGAGTTATCGGGAGGTGGGGTCGTAACATTTGGTATCAGAGCCTAGGTTCCTCGTTTAACCATTAATAATTATTAAATTTTACAAACTCCATAGAACCCAAGGGAGTTATTAGAGGAGTATCCGAAAGACGGAGGTGTCTAGAAAGGGATCACGACTGGGGGCTGGCAATATTTTCCTCCGCACCGCTAGTCGGAATACGAGGACTCCCGGACCTGTGTGACCGCCTGGCCAAAGTCTTAGGGTATGAATCGAAATAAGATACCTTTAGGACTTCTCATCTTATTCATCCCTTCTCATCATAAAATTCTGATAAGGACATAAAGGATTAGGGTTTCCTTTCTTCTCCTCACCCTCTTGAGGTATGGGTAAGGTTAATAAGGTTTAAGGAATCCTCCACAAAATTAATGAAAGGCATGTAAATACGATGTCATGGACATAAGCTTAATAGATTAAGCGCAACATAAATAATAGATACATGCTTAGGTCGTATAACATAAGATGTCATGTCCTCAGGAGAGACCTGAGGCTATACCTTCTTGTCAGGAGGATAAGTCAGTCTTGGAGATAGAGATCTCCATTTCTAGTAGAGACCTGGCACATCCTACGAGAATGATGCTAACCCTAACCCTAAGTGATGGTTAGAGAGAGATGAGTTGGACCAGGTGTTTGAAGGGACATGCCTTTGGGATGCCATATGATCCTTGGATGACCTAACACCTTTGGAAACCCAACCCTAGGAAGGATCGTGCATGTCAGGGTAAAGGATAACTCCTTAGATGATGAGGATAGTAAAGGACCTTAGAAACCCTATGGGCTTGTGCAAGTAGGGTATAGATGGCACCTAGGGCACGTCATAGTGCTGACGGTAGGATGAAACCCTGGATAAGGAATCATGATGGAGCATAAAGGGTTATGGATGATCTTGAGCAACCATAAGTTCGAACCTAGGCTTCACCCATGTAGAGCATGCCTCTGAGGTTGAACCTTCATGAAGAGAGGACCTCTAATGGTGAGGTTGGATGTAGGGTTAGCTCTAGAGAGAGCAGGAAACACCGTAAAAAGGTTGGAAGCCTAAGACCATGAACAATGGATGATAATGGTTGCCTCATGATCGGTCCCTGAAAGTTGATGATACCTTTGTTGTCTTGAGAGGGACCAACTCCTGAGAGAAGAGGAAGCTTCTAGCACCTACGTGCCCATGGTAGGGATGTTTACCTTCTGGGGTAGGAAAAAGAGTTCCTTAGACCTAGAAAGGTTTAGTAGCAGGTTATGAGGCCTTGTACCTTGATGGTTGTCCTTAAGGAGGACCCAATCCTAAGTGTTGCTTAAGTTGAAGGATGACAAGGAGTGCATATCATGCCTTTTTCATGTTTGGTTTGTAGTTAAGAGATAGAGCATGCAGTGAACCTAGGGTTCCTTGGCCTAAGAGGGGAAGTGGTATACCTAATGCTCATGATGAGAATTAAGTTTCTATAGTTTCGAGCATGGTACGCCTCACGAATAAAGGAAAAGGGAAGTCCCTTAAGTTTAAAGTATGTGTAATGAACCCCTCATAGCTAGGTTGATGATAAAGGAAGGTATGACTTTGATCCATCATTGAGGAAAGAGGACAAGTATGATCTAGTATGGTTCAATAAGTGATCTACTTGTGCCTTAATGGTTTTCTAGGGTTAAGTGGGCTCGGGTGGATATAAACCCTAGACCTAAGAGCTTTTGTGACCTTAGAGATAGTTTTCCTCCCATACTGGGAGAGGAACCCCTTTGGAAGGGTGTATACCAGTTTTGTTGGTTCAAGGTAACCTAAAGAGGTCTCGTAGGATCTTGAGAAGTTAAGAGAAAAATACATGGTATGAGTATGAACCCGTAGGCCCATAGATATCCATCTCTAGGTGCATGCAGATGTGTTACCATGGAGGTATCCGGTATAGGGATTGACCAAGGTGGGCATGTTGCCATGATCTCAATGAAAGGATGAAGGTCAGCCCATGAATGCAGAAAGAGAGATGATGAAGACTTTGGTAAGGTTCTAAGTGAATATGTACTATAATGAATAATCCTAAGTCTATCCTAGGGTCAGGTAGGTATAAGACCGATGAAAGTAGGAGTTGCCTAATTCCCCAGTTGCACATGACCATAGGGTCGGGAGGTAACAGCTATCATTGTCTGAGGGCCATGGGTTAGGAGATTGATCACCTTCATGAACTCATGGGACCTAAAGGGAAGATGAGTAGGGCACTCTCTTGATGCATGAGGGAAGAGGGATGACCCCAGAAGAGTCGGTACCCTATGGACCTAGAGGATTTGACTAAGGATATAAACCTCAGTAGGTTCAAGACTAGTTTTGATATCATAATGGTTGTGATGAAGAGACATATGTGGCACGTTGCAACTTAGATTTAAAGGTGTACCGGCAAGGTGGGATGTACCATCTCTACTCTTGGAACATGAAGAACTCTGTATTTGGACTGCAGCCAAATGCTTATTTCCTCTTGTTATGGGGGTGAGAGATAGGACATTATGCATGTCATACACCAAGGATAAGAGATGATGTAGTTGGAGCGTTGCCACGAGAAATGTGGATAGAGAAGATATCTTACCATGGTAAGGTGAATGAATTATGGATGGCTTGCAAACACTAAGAGGAATGAGGTGATCACCTTATGAGGATGTAGAGCTTACAAGTTATACCAGGTTGAGTTTGATCACCATGATGATGGAATCATAGAGTGCTCTTATGAAGATGAACATATAGTTTAAGGTGACATAATAAGCAAAATACATGGAAGTGTAATGTTACCTAAGGATGTGAAGTCATAATGAATGATCTGTTTAAGACTTGGTTGACTAGGAGTTAGAAGAGTTTGTTTGGCCAACCCTAAGTTTGAAAAAGAGAGGTGTTTGGATAACACTCAGATGAAACAAGATGCATTGAAAAGTTAAGGGTTGTTTGGTTAGCCAGCCTAGTTCTTGATGCAATGAAAGGATGATGGTAAAACCTCAGATGTACTTCTTTGGAAGGGAAGGTGATGAAACCCCAACTAGAGTGGTTTAGGGTTTCGAGGAGTTGATCTTGAAAGAATCATGACATATAGGGAGTCATGGTTGGAGATCATCTTACACCGTGGAAAGTGACAGAAGCACTTTGGATGCTTAAGATGAATTTGCATGTGGTGTATGGCCATGCAAGCCAAGAGGTAAAGGACGAACCCCAGTAACCCAGTGTATCGATATAGAGGATAAAAGAATCCTTGAGAGGGAATGAGAGCTCAACACTATGGATGTTGTGATAGGTCTTCCCTGGATCGAGGAAGGTCGAGATACAATGTGGGTTATGGTAGGTCGCCTTACCTAGATAAGGAAGAGTTATGTTAAGGGACAGATGCAGTTGAACTACCCATGTGAGAGACGGTTCAACTACACCATGAAGCAAGATCAAAGGTTCTTGAGTTTGACCTAAAAGTTCACTTCCATAAAGTGGAAGTAGGTACATGAAGAACTCAATGTTAGTATAGTTTATCACCCCTAACTATGGTTAGTATGATCCAGACTAAAGGGTCTGATGAGGGCATATGTGCTCATTCAGGGTGATATCTAGAGACAGTTCTTGTCCTATGAAAGATGTGACAATAGCCACCATAGCCAGTATCGGGTTTTATATGAAGCTCTGTAAGGGAGGTTGTGTCGGTCACCACTTTAGTAAGGTAATGTTGGTGAAAGGACCACATGATGGATAGAAAAGGACCACATGATGGTCAGAAAAAGGGACCCCAGTACGTGTAGATGAAGTCACTTTGGTGGCGCAAGGGCTGAAAGGAGCCTAGAGACGATGAGAGTCATGAGCAAATGCAAAGTAGACTGACATACAAGTTACTGTGGAAGAAAATATAATGTGAGAATCCGACCCCTCTGAGCTGCAGCTGAGAAAGGTGACGTCCCCGATACATGGGTCCATTAGAGATGGATGGGTGGAGATGGTTAGGGTTTTGACCCTACCCCTCAGGATAAAGTAATATGGGACGTTTTCCATGTGTCCAATGTAGAGCACTATGTGAGGTACACCGACCATGTGCTAAGCAATGAACCTAGTGAGCCCCAAGGGAGGTTGACATGGCCTGAGTCACCTGTGTGGTTTATAGACGCCAGGATGAAAGAACTCAGAGAAAATATGTGATGATAAAGGTTCTTTGGAAATTCCATGAGTAAGGTAAAGTCACATAGGTCCAATGAAAAAGTCTTATCCTGAATTGTTTATTTGCTTGATAGAATTTTGAGGACAAAATTCCTATAAGAGGGGAAGGATGTTATAACCCCAAATTTTGGGCTCAATTGGTGAGAAATGTAATTTCTCATATTAAAGATAATTGAACAAATAAGGATATGATTTGTTTTGATTAAATGATTTCCATTAACAATAGCCTTGATTAGTTGATTTGTGGGCTTTATTGGCTATTGGGCCCAATAACAAGAAAATTCAATTAGTAAAAGGATAATTGAATTTTTAAGAAAAGAAATATGTAGAAACCTCTAGAAGGCAAATCCAAAGAGGATTTCGTGCCTCTTGGGTTCCTTAGTTACCAAGGAGTCCAAGGTTGCAAGAAGAAACCAATAAGAAACGAAAAGATTAATTATGTATTTCCTTATGAAGAAAGAAATCGAAAACATTGATGAAATGTGGAAATTAAGTGAAAAGGTGAATAATTGAGTACCCTTTATGGAATTTTCGTATCCCAAGGATTTCTTATGATAAAAGGGATGTCAATGAGGAAAATAAAAGAGAAATAAAGAGAAATCCTCAAAAAGGAATATTTAAATAAGAAATAAACAAGATAATGTGAAATAATGCATAATGATGCACCTAGAAGGATAATAAGTATCCAATAAAGAGAATTTCGAAATAATGGGTATCTTGGGATCCAAGGAGATCCAATAAAGGAAAAGGAAGAAAAAAATACCATAATTATAAAATAAAGAGATAATGGATATACATAATCCATTAATCATGTAATTTGATAAAAAGAAAGTAGCTTCCTATTAAATGAAAATAGGTTTCGTGCCTTTGGAATAATGGGCAAGTTTTAAGATAAGGAAAGAAGTAATTTTCAAAAATCCTCACATTTAAAGAAAAAGGAATATCTGCGGGATGATGAAGAGAGAGGTGGTAGCTTTTTCATGAAGGAAAATAACTTCCTAGTAGGAAAGGGTTTTGACAACTCGATGAGGGCCATCCTAAGGCTTCGTCACCCCCCTCTATAAAGGGAGGGAGAGTTATGGGTCGAATCCATGAGGGAGAGACCCCACGCACCCTCCTATCTTCCTCTTCTTCTTTATAACCTTGGCAACCAAATCCTAGCTAAAGGTACAACGTGAACCTGGAGCAGGAGGCGGAAAGGTGAAGTTTCAGGGAGGAGCCTGATGCCCCACGGAACCGGAGCATAGCTCCACCATCGAGGGCGAGCCTGGACATGCGCGCAGCTGCAACGTCATGGCAGCCATGGCAGCCGCACATGATAGATCGTTTATGACTGCTTTGGCCAGATATAGTGCACCCTGGGCGATGCCCTAGGTGCGTCGGAGGTAGAGGAGCTGGGCGACCCTCGACGGCGGTCCACGAGACAAAGGGTGGAGGGGGCAGAGCCCCGAAGTGCAGCAGAGCGGCGCAGGCTGAGCGCGCTTGAAACGGCCGATTTGGCCGTGGAACAGAGGCGCCCCACGCACGAGAGGACGTGGCGGAGTCAGAGTAGGGTTTTCCGGTGAGCTCCGAGGTCCAGAGAGGAAGGAACGGTCCGTGCATGG
The DNA here is from genome assembly GCA_963693085.1 of Alisma plantago-aquatica. Classification (NCBI taxonomy): domain Eukaryota; kingdom Viridiplantae; phylum Streptophyta; class Magnoliopsida; order Alismatales; family Alismataceae; genus Alisma; species Alisma plantago-aquatica. Next base: position 502,036,003 of record OY856410.1, on the reverse strand, counting down.
CTGCAGACGGACGGCTAGGGCGACGCGGCGCCAGCCGCGTGAGGTTGAAGAAAGGGAAATAGCCTTTGGATGAAACTGCCCCTTCACGGGCTGTACAATCAAAACTTAACAGAGGGTAAATCCGTCATTTAGTTATGTTTCCCAAATCGCGTGAAGCGCTGCATGGACTGAGATGACGTGGTGCGATCTCATTGGCCAGAAGGTAATTTTCTTGCTAAAATCGTATCTCATGATTCGTAACTCGGATTAAAAAAAATTATATATGTATTTTGATCAGAATAATGCGAGAAATCCATTAAAAATGGTTTTATATCCTGAATCTGATCCTAGTTCGAAAAGTAATGTAAATCATTATCTTTAATGAATTAAAGATTAAGAAACCCTATTTTGGTATGATTAATGTGTTTAATAGGGTTTAATGGATCTTTAGAGTTGATATTAATTTGTTAAATGTAAAAAGGAACATTGAGTTCAAAAAGGAAGAACTTTGCACGTGATTAGTCTAATTTAGAGTTTATGTGCTTAAATATGCATGAAATTGGAAAAGTACATAAAGATATCATCTTTAATGATTTAACCCTTAGATTTGATGATAAATGGATAATTCAAGATCATATTAACCTGTTGTTAATAAAAGAGAGAATAGGATTCAAAAAGATGATCATTTATAATCTGGTTTAATTTAGGGTTTCGTGCACAAATGTGCATTAATGAGCTTGAAAACCCTAATTTAGATGAATATGTCTTTTAATTGTTTTAATTGTTCAAATCTGTAAATAAATAAGGATATGATGATCCTAAGTCAATTTTGGGTATAAAAGACTATTAAATGAATAGTTTGAGCAATTAGGGTTTACATAAATGGAAAAGAGTACTATTAGGGTTTGTTAACCTAAAAGAGGTAAAGTTCAAGAAATTGATCTAAGAAACCCTAACGAGTATTAATGAATACTGAATGCGGATTAGAAACCCTAGAAAGTGAATCCAAGTCACTAAACTAGATTCTTGATAAAGTGTGTAATAAATAGAGTACATATTTATTTCAGGAACTATGTGATGATTGAATTACTTTCTTGGATCTGTTGATTGGCTTGATTGTATATACATGAAGTAAATGTTGAATAATCTGCATGATTCATCAAATCAGGTATGTGGTTACGCTTATGAATAACCGTTCTAGTTTCACGGTGATTTCCGAATGTTTTACCGGTTGCTTTAAATAAACTGTTGGATGTTTATTTAATTCATGCAACTATAAAGTGACTATGGCTATCACTATGAGTATACATGTATAACTAGCTAGATCCGAGTCCACCCCTGTGGCTATGCAAAGGCTAAGGATAACCTAGAGCAAGGTCTAGGGTATCATGAGTTAGAAACTGGGCTACACATGAGTAGTGCCATGAGACTCTTAGCATACCATGAGTTAAGGAGTGGGCTACCTACGGGTAGTGCCATGTGACTCAGCCCTAGAAATTGATTCACCTATTAGGTGAAGTCATGAGGGGTAAAATGGGAATCTACCACATGGGAGGTAGTATCCAGGTCTACTGCAGGGACAGCGCAGGGGATAGGGTACACATGGATCGCGTAGTTATACTTAAAACGTAAACTTGTTTGTTAAATGATAATTGAATGCGATACATTGTTATAGATAATTGAATGATTATTGGTTTCCCCCACATACCAGCTACGGCTGACCGACGTTTTGTTTGTCGGCATTTTAGGTACAATGAAAATAACAAACAGTAAAGTGGCACATGTGATACTAAAAGAGAATTAAAGTATAAAGGAGGATTAGATAGATTAGTATCGACATGGATAGAAGAATAGAGATCCAAGTTTTCAAAAGGTATGTAAAGAAAAATTTTATTACCATTTTCAGTATAGTCTGTTAGAATTTAATAATTGTTTATGGTTATGTGTCGAACCTTTGATCCGTGATTAATGGGTGCGGCTGAACCTCTCGGTCTCCCGTAACTGGGAGTTATCGGGAGGTGGGGTCGTAACATTGTGGGTGACAGCCCAAGCTGGTCCATGACTTAGAGGATTTCAGGATCTTGCCCACTAGAAGGTTGTACGCTGCAATCTTCCAAATTGATGGTGAGGGCTATCGATTTGAACTAAAATAGTGGGAGCGATAATTAATTAAAGGCCTAATTTTATCATCAACTTTTCAAATCAATCAAACAAGTCAAAAATGAGATTTTGGACTAAAATTGCATATATTTCCTTTTGTTAAAATAAATGGTTAATCAACAAATCACTTTATTTGCGATCGGTCTTTGAGACCAACAAATTAAATGGGAATAATTCCACGACTGGTTAGGATGGTGAGAAGTGTTCTCAAAGAGTGAAAGCTCCAAAGTCCTAGTTATACCAGAACCAGATAAACTGGATCCCACCACATCAATGGCTGAAAGTATGCTTATGGAAGCATACTGAGGATGACATTGATGAGGAGTGTTTGATGTTGTGTTCTCTGAACTATGAGTTGCAGAGACAACATGAGACATATGATGTCTCCAAGATATTGTCCTAGTATGTCATGACAGAAGGAGATCCAGTAAGGTATTCACACACTCAATGTGATTGGGTATGTGGAAAACCTGATTAAGAAGGATTCCCTCTGAGCCAAGAGTTGGCTATTGGTATGATACTGCAAATGTTGCGAGAATCATACAATTCATGATAAGCTACAACATGAACAACTTTGACAAGCGTTGACAGAGTTGTTGGACATGTTGAGGATAGTAGAGGCATAGATGAAGAAAGACAAACCATAATCTTTGATGTGATCAAAGAGAAAGGTAATTCTTAAGGGCAAGGATAAGGGCAAAGCTAAGAAGTGTTCTGATGCTAGCCAGAAATCCAAGCCGTCTTCAGCCTCAAGGCACATGGGGAATGGGTGTATGAGGGATTCCCCTCTATATCTGGAAGAACAAAAGAAGATGAAGGAGGGGATGGAGATCTCCACCTAAGGTATCATGAAATGAACCGCTTCTTTATCCGAGGTATATGATACCAAGATATGGATATGTCATATATGATATGCAATATCCGCAAAGAAGTTATGGCCTTTGTGAAAGGACCAAGAAAGAAGTACCCATCATTGGAGCAAGTGTTGCTACTATAGATAGGAGTATGTTTCAGTTTATTTCAACCTAAAGGGCACGGAATAGAGTTAAGAACTGCTATTTCATATATTGCCAATAGATAGAAACACTTTATTATTGCATATTGTATGAAAATGATGGCAATTAATAAAGTTGATGTTTCAATCTCAAAGATATGATCTTTGTGGCAATGCCTTGTTTATCTTGTGATACATGGTATGCATAAGATAAAATGATACCTAAAGTTATTGATAACTCAAACAATTAAATTAGCATACATTATAAGAAATTCATTTCTAGTTTCCATATGATGGATAAATCTAGACTCTTTTGGTTAGAGAACCAGTAAGAGACATGAATATCTTGGACATGATTAATCAATCTTCACTAATGGTAGTGGGAGAATGATTATCCTATTAGGTATAATACATGTGATGTATTTACATAACTATTGGAACAAACGCTAATACTTCTAATGGTGTTTAGAGAAATACCAATATGAATATCCTGAAGTGTTCATGATTTTCATAGATGAAGTGCAAATTTGGTAAAGTGTTAATTCTTGATAAGATCAATGAATGAAACACTTGAACCAAATGTTTGAGATCCTTACGAGTGATTATGATAATGTATCATAGTGAACTCATGATTAAGGCATGGTGATGCCTAAATCAAGAAGGAATCATACTCTAAGGAGTTAGAGAATGATTATCGAATAACTCAATTCTTCTTAATAAAAGAATACCCCACACTAATAAAGGAAATTAAGAATCACAAGGGTTGTGAGTTCTTATATCCTTAACAGATACACCTCAATTATCTATGAGATGAATTGTTCAAGTGATGAGTCAACTATCTAGATGAATATGAGGAACCGAATTTTGAGTTATGATTTATGATCATTACATCCTAAATGATTTCCATGTGAACCATAAGGTATGACCTTGATGGTAGCACTCATTGGATAAAATCCATAAGTGCAAATGAGTCTTAAGTGTTAAGACACATGGATAACATTTTCAAAAGGATGATGCTTGTTGATTGCAACTTAATGACTGAGACATTTGGCATATGGATACTAAAACCACATTCCTATGAGGAATAAAACAAGGATGTGTACGTGACACAACCTATAAGGTTTATGAATCCACTAATGCAAATGAAGTCTATAAGTTACAATGGACTAATCAATGTGATTGATTGAGTACAAGCAACTCAAAATTGGATCTTTACTTTGATGATATAGTCAAAAGGTTTGACTAATATGTCAAAGATAAAGAAGGGATCTGTGATTTAGTGGGAGCGTATTCACATTCCACATATTGATGTGAAATGGAATTGTTCTAGAATGGAAATCCAAAAGTGGAAATTATCTTTAAGGAAGATAGAGATGTTTCATATGTGATAGGAATAGAGATCCATAGAGATAGTTCTCGACAAATCTCTTTACCTAGAAAAGAGAGAGCATACATTGACAATCTGTACTGAAGGATTCAGTATGCACAGATTCAGTGGGAGAAAACTTGTCCATGTTATATGGATATTAGTATCCCAAGGCCAAGTGTCCAATTCTTATGAAGAATGGGAACACTAAGAATAGATATGGATCTATCATGTATGTAATCATCCCATTGTCTTGCATGTATGACATGGCAAGAATAAAATGCATTCATCATCTTGTATGTAGGACATGGCAATATGATGTGCTCATCCTGATAACTCGTATGTGGGACATGACGAGTGGATGTCTGTCTGCTTCCAATAAGGGTTACTGGAATACCATGAGAACTTGATAAGTGCTTGTGAAGTGCTAGTTCTATGGAGATTATGAAGAGTTCGATGTAAAGAGTTACATTGATGCGAACTTCCGAAAAGACAGAGAGTTAATCACAAGTTATACATAAGATGTATAAAAGTGAAAGTTTGTTGATAATTGGAAGTGTTCCAATAAAACCATTTAAAAGGGAAATGTCGAGTATCTGTGTGTTAGAGAACAACAGTGGATACTATATGGTTCTGAAGGTTCATGAGATGAACCTATATTCCACTCATTGATGACAAGTCTGGAATCCTTGATCATGCAATGTGGCTAAAGGTTAGCAGAGGAATACTAGATCGCATATTACGGCAACTCCATCTCATACGTGCGACGTACAACGAAGAGATGAGAGACATGCAGTTTATACTGACTTTGGCAAGGTGTTGCCATTACTCACTTTGTTGGCACTAGAGCACAGTGACATGTGGGACATGTTTGAAGATCACTATGAATATGATTCAAGAGTGATTGGCTCGCAGTGTAAGTGGGAGTCTGTTGGTATGTATGCCCTGAGAGCCAATCATGGGATGATTGGTGGGATACATTAAGATTGATTTGATAAACATCAAAGGCAAGCTTCCAATTCTCTCTGGTTCAGTCATATGAGATAGTGATAGAACAGATTGAATGTCTAGAGAATGAAAGTACTCAATGACGTATGCTTTCAGGTTGAGAACCTGAACAATGAGATCATACGGATGCTAAGAGTTTGTACATTCTTGTTATGTCCCTAGTCGGATGTCATTGTGGAAGGTAGATAGACAACAATGACACACAAGAATAGATTGTGGTGTTGGTTGATGACAGAATATCATTAGTCATGATATAGAGATATCAAACCAAACACATAGGTACTTGTTAGAGAACAAGTGTACCGGACAGACCCACCGTGAGTTTGACACATGGAACCATGAGATGGTAGTCACAGTCAGTACTCACAGTGATGGTGGTGATTGTGATTCTTAGACCTGAAATCATTGCACTCAACACATGTCGTTGGGCACACTTTGACATCATCAAACGCAGTCCTGGAACATGGGTTGTTATAAAGGTGATGATTGGGTGGCTTTGACACATGGGGCTTTTGAGGGGTGAGTGATAGATATGGGATTTGTCCCTCCTGAGGGAGTTTGATATCCATGGCCACTTGATGAGTAGGATTGAGATAGGCGTGCACACGCATGTGTGAATCAGTATGTGATATTGATGTCATACATATCTCCTTCAATCTACTCTGAGATCAAGAAAGTGAATGAACGTTGACAGGATGACTGTTCCATGCCTTGAGTTCATTCGGGATATCAGTGACAAAGGAATTATACATTCACTGTAACACCATTCACGGATTGTAGGATGAAAGTTGTTCTCCAACTTTCAACTTTCACTTGGGTAGCACTGATGTGTGACTAGACACCGCTCTTTGCTTGTGAAGTCATAAGTGTTATGGACTTTCACTGCCAACGTGAAATGGACCTGCAGAATCAGACACATAGGATTTAACCTGGAAGAGGAGTTTTGTACACAAAGCAATGTTTAGATTGATTACTAAAGGAGTTTAGTAGTTCAATTAAACACTCAATCAGTCGATGGCTCAATATCGTATGGTTCAAGGTGTTGGACGCATTGATTGGAGTATCAGATTGATTGAAATTGCATTTGACTAATTCTGCACAACCTGTACTCCCAACCGATCGGTTCAAGTGTTGAACCGGTCGGCTGAGGTTGTTGAACCGGTCGGCTCAAGTGTGAGCCGATCGGCTCAAGCCCAGTGTGAAATGAGCGGTTCAAGTTTTGAACTGATCAGTTCAACTGGTGCAACCGAGCAAGTTGGGAAAGTCAGGTCGGTGAGAATTTTCCTTGTGTTTCACTTGCCCAATTTGATTGGAACAAGGATTGGTATTTGAACCCTTCAGGTTGCGAGTTGGTTGCTTTTTGTGGAAAATCTCGAACCCTTCTACTCCTGCTTTAGTCCCATATTGCCGGGTACAAAGAACCATGTCCCATGACCTGCCTATATATATAGGGGTATTGGGGGCTTCTCAAAGCACAACTCAATGCAAGCCGGTTGCTTTGCGAAGTTTTCGTTCTCTCTGGTTTTGGTAGCCGTGAGAGATCCCGAGCAAGTGCTTCCCACAAAAGGGAGGTGCAGCAAGGGAAGGACAACTGCAATTGCAACTGGTAGCAGGAGAGTGTGTTGGCGACTAGTACGTCAACAGAAGGGTGCGACTCCTTCCACTTCCTTGTGGGACGAGGAGAGTAGAGTTCCAGGTGGTCCGTGTGGACTACTACAGAGGCGGGATGACACTGCCGCTCAGGAGGCCAACTGTCAACCGACAGTCCGGTAGGAGGAGGAGGAGTCAATCCTGGTGCGACCAGGAGCTGCACAGACGCCGTCCAAGACCGGAGTTGAAGACCGCGCATTGCGCGAGGTATTGTCTCCGAGCAAGCCTCGGGACAAGGTATGATTCCACAAACCATCCTTTCCTATTATATAGACGTTGACGTGTTTCCTCGGTATGGGTTGAGGAGAAAATTTTTTGTTTCCGCTGCCTTCTCTGTCTCCCCTAAAACCCAACAATAAGTGTTATGGACTTTCACTGCCAACGTGAAATGGACCTGCAGGGTCACACACATAGGATTTAACCTGCAAGAGGAGTTTTGTCCACAAAGCAATGTTTAGATTGATTACTAAAGGAGTTTAGTAGTTCAATTAAACACTCAATCAGTTGATAGCTCAATATCATATGGTTCAAGGTGTTGGATGCATTGATTGGAGTATCGGATTGATTGAAATCGCATTTGACTGATTTTGCACAACCTGTACTCCCAACCGATCGGTTCAAGTGTTGAACCGGTCGGCTGAGGTTGCTGAACCGGTCAGCTCAAGTGTTGAGCCGATCGGCTCAAGCCCAGGGTGAAACGAGCGGTTCAAGTGTTGAACCGATTGGTTCAACTGGTGCAACCGAGCTAGTTGGGAAAGTCAGGTCGGTGAGAATTTTCCTTGCGTTTCACTTGCCCAATTGGATTGGAACAAGGATTGGTATTCGATACCAATTAGAAACGAAAGTTGGAAAGTCAATCGGGAACTGATCAGGACCACGAACCGACCGGTTCAGAAGTGAACCGATCGGCTCATGGGTCCCAACCGATCGGTTGGTGCTCCAACTGACCGGTTCAGGTCCCCAACCGACCGGTTCACTTGTGAACCGATCGGTATATGTTGCGAGATGGTTGCTTTTTGTGGAAAATCTCGAACCCTTCTACTCCTGCTTTAGTCCCATATTGTCGGGCACAGAGAACCCTGTCCCATGACCTGCCTATATATATAGGGGTATTGGGGGCTTCTCAAAGTACAACTCAATGCAAGCCGGTTGCTTTGCGAAGTTGTCGTTCTCTCTGGTTTTGGTAACCGTGAGAGATCCCAAGCAAGTGCTTCCCGCAAAAGGGAGGTGCAGCAAGGGAAGGACAACTACAGTTGCAACTGGTAGCAGGAGAGTGTGTTGGCGACTAGTACGTCAACATGAGGGTGCGACTCCTTCCAACTCCTTATGGGACAAGGAGAGTGGAATTCCAGGTGGTCTGTGTGGACTACTACAGAGGCGGGAGGACACTGCCGCTTAGGAGGACAACTATCATCTGATAGTCCGGTAGGAGGAGTCGTCAGTCCCGGTGCGACCAGGAGCTGCACAGACGCCGTCCAAGACCGGAGTTGAAGACCGCGCATTGCGCGAGGTATTGTCGCCGAGCAAGCCTCGGGACAAGGTATGATTCCACAAACCATCCTTTCCTATTATATAGACGTTGACGCGTTTCCTCGGTATGGGTTGGGGGAGAATTTTTTTTTCCGCTACCTTCTCTGTCTCCCCTAAAACCCAATAGAAAATTGCAAATAATTGTTGAAACTCAGTTCGTTACAATGTTATATCCATTAATGTAAAGAAAACCCTTATTGTTGACTTTTTGCACAAAACTTCTATTTCGACTCTGAAAACATCACCATTGATCTATTTAGGTTCTTATGATTAAGAAAACATATAATTTTGCATATTTTGGATTTATGAAGGTTAAAATGTATTTTTTGAGATTTTTAAGTATTTAATTCATTTTCAAAAAATATTTTTGACAAAGCTCCAAACAAAACATTAGAACTATTTTTGTTAGAAAGAGCACATTTTTCACAGTTCAAAACATATTTTCTTTTTATTTTTGGATAAGGGAATAAATAGTTATGAATTTCTCAAAACTGACCAATAAGAAATTACCACATCATTAAATCAATTGAGATAAGCGGTGATAGAGAGAGAGAGAGAACAAAATTTGACCCAAGATCAGGGTTTAGAGTTGCATAGGTAACCAAACTAGATCTTCTAGAGAAGGTAAAATAGAAAGAAACCAAAACCCGAGTAGAATATGGTGAATCGATATGGACATCATCGATTTTAAACAAAGAAACATGAGTTTTAAGCATGTAGTAAGAAATATATGTGAGGAAGGTTATGAAACTTGCCTCTAGTGAAAGTGGAGAGGTCGAAGAAGTAAGGTTTCCGAGCTTATAGAGGTTGGTTCCTCCAACGAAGCTCCTATCTCAAGCAGGAAGGACCTTCTCCACTTTAAGGGTGAAAGTCCCTGACAAAAGAACATGGAGATGTGGTGTTTTTGGGCTCTAGGTGGATCTTTACCATGGAAGGTCATGGTTCTGACCTCAAATAAGGTGGGAGGAGGACTAAGAGTAGGAAAATAGGGAAAGAAAGGAGGAAACTTATTATTTTTGGTCTAAATAACCAAGAAGGAGATTTAGATACCCTAAATAGAGCAAATTTGGAACCCTAGGCGCCTTCATCACCAAGGTAAGCACTCTCTTTTACCTTGGGACAAAACCTTCATGTCTATAAAGAGTAGGAACAAGTCTCGAATCTGGGGGATAGAGAAGGAGAGCAAGAGTGCTCAAATTGGGAGTTGGGGAAGGGGTAGATATGGCTATATAAAGAACGAGGTCAAGCATGATGCGTCAATGGGACTTTTCATGTGTCTTTAACCTAGGACTTCATCGCCAGACAATAGGATAGATCATAGAGGCTTCTTGTATATCAAAGGCTGGTCCTAAAAGCCCATGGAGACATCTAGGCCATCCCCACCGTCCTTCAATCATAACAATAACCTCATTGGTTGATAGCTTTTAATGATAAGCTCATTTATGAAGAGGGTAATCCCTAAACTTCCCTTGGTGAGTAACACCTTCAAACCAAGGTGCAACTAGGTGCCCCATGGTTCAAAAGCTGAATAATGGTAAGGGAGTATCTAAGGATTATAATGCATGTGATAATTTGCTAAGAAAACCTACCAATTGGGTAAATTGCATAAAAGTCCAGAATGTACCTAAAATTGCATAACTTTCACAAACAACATCCAAATTGAACAAAATTGGAAACATAGGCTCATTTTATGATTTCAAACACATCACAAAGTTATACTAAAGTTTATATCACTTAATGTTTGTAATTAAGCTTGTAAAATACATTAAGCAAGGTTTGGGACCTTGTACAAATTTATTTACCATTATTCCATTGAAGTGATGATTTTGCATTGTAGACCCTTAAATAAGATTTCACTGAAGTATTTGTGCATAAGCCCTTTCATTGGTATAAATAGTGAACAAATGTTCACCAAACCACTATAAATTCCACAATGTAAGCATCAAGGCCAAAAATGATAGAAATGATAGGAAAATATTAGGAAAGGGCCAAAAGGAGAATATGTTGAAGTATTAGTATGTTACAACACTCAACCCTTTAATGAGGATTTCTTCCTTGAAATCTAAACAAAAGTGAGAAGGGTGAGTATGCAACATCTCACCACTAATCTCCTAGGTTAAATCCATTAAACTTCCACCAATACTTTTACTAACTTAAACTCCTTATTTTTCAGCTACTTAACTTGGGAGTTTAGAATCTTCTCAAGAAACTGCACATAGATTAGGTTCTCATAGATCACCTAAAGGTTCCACTTCTATGATTTCTTTTTGAAAATTTTGTCTTATTCGCAATATATTCATTAGTGTATCACATCATCATTATTATTCTTTTAATTGTGTGATGACATATTTACTTTATTTCCAAAAGAGTTATATTTCATTATTATGCATAAATGCAAAATATATTTCATGTTTATCACATTAGGAATTTAACACAACTAAGTTATCTTAATATGAATTATTATATATGACCATTATCTTTAATAATTTGAATTTAGACTCCATTATCAATTGTATCATATTATTTTGTACGAAATAGGACACTTTATCCTATTCGTTACAATTAATCCAAATAATGTCACATTAGTTACTTATATGTATATTAGACATTGTTACTTTACCGTTCTTTATAACATTAATGTCATCTTTAATCATTCTCTCATATTTATTCACTTCTTATTATTGATTATGAAAATTTGTGTGAATCAATTATTTCTGATCTATGTTGAAGTTATTATATATATTTTAATGATCAAGGTGGGAAATATTATATATTTATTATTTGATTCACATACTAAGTCATTAGGTCATTAATTAGGTGTGTATTAGAGAACAAGGTGATATGCATTTCATATTGATGACCTGATTAATCTATGTTTTATGTGTATTAAAGTATGTTATCTGATTATGTCACCTAGTGACACTAATGTATCATGAATGCCATTAAGGTTGTATAGGTTAAGGTTAGATGATTACAACTTAGGGTTTAGGTGAACACGATCAATATTCTTCACATATACATTCTTAGCATGCAATAAGTCCAATATTAGGTTACAATTATCTTCCTCATCGTTTCATTAGGGTTTATTGGTTTATGACATGGTAAACATCATGCTTATCCACTATTAGTATTAAAATGTGAGTTACTCTTATTATGTGAATTAGATATTCATTAGGGTTCAAACATATGAATTATTCATTACATGATCATTATATGTTCTTTTGGATACCAAGAAACATATGGTTACAACTATAACTTGATTGGTCAAAACTAAGGATTCAAGCAAACTAACTTCCTAATTAGGGAGTTAGGGTTTCTAAAGTCATAGTAGCTAGATTTCAGTATGTTACATGACTCCATCCCCTTGGAAAGGATTTCGTCCTCAAAATCTAACTACCCAAACATCATCAAACCAACTACTCTCCACCCCTTAAAAGGCTTGACCTACCAAGCCAAACTAATATAGTGGTAAAAGGGTGAGTCTAACTAGACCATATACATGATCCATCATGATTCCACTGCGCACTTTGATTGCTTACTAAACACTAAAATTTAAAGTCTAGGTTCTATGGATAAACTATCCAAACATGTGGTCCTAAGAGAACTATATTGGGTATCCATCCTTAAACAAGTAATTACACCTGGGAGACTAGTTCAACATATTATGGTCCCTAAAGATAAATCATAAAGATGTCTAAGGACACTATTGCCTAAAAGCATGCTATTTCGAACAATTCATATCAGCTCAGGCTAGGCCGATATCATATGGATTCAGGAGTCATCAAAAACCAAGCTAGTGGTGCGGAGGAAAATCTTGCCATCCCCCAAACCCTGATCCTTTCTAGACACCTTTGCTTTCAACTTCATGTCCTAGTATCTAGCTAACGGCCAAGCTAAACAACCTCAAGTTACTATGGTTACTTATGCATCTTTTAGTTGTTAGTATTTTTGGAATCTATTCATCATTATTCTAATGTGAAACTATAGGATCCTAAATCAACCCTACATCATCTGTTGATCAACTCTAGGGCAATCATGTCACTTAAAGGTAAGGCAAATATTCTAACTAGGGAGACAAAATTGAAATAGTCAGCTTTTGACTACCATGGGCTCTGATACCATGCTGTAAGGAGGCAGGATCACCCCCTTACAAAAAAAAAATAGAAGAATTAACATCCATTTCAAACAAACTAAAATGTATGTTGGAATAGGTATAAATTTTCCAAATTTATTATAATGGTATGTAAAAAACCAAAGTGTAGCATCATAATAAAAATAACTGACTACATTTAATTTTCATAAAAGATTACAAAAGTACATCAAAATATCCCATATGGGTTTACATGTATGATGCAACATAAGTATCTAAATAGAGGTAAGTCTAAAATACTTCAAATATTATCTCCAGAGCAACATTTCCAAGTTCTAGGTCCATGCCCAAAGCTATGCTCTCCTAATTCAACTCAACAACTTGGCCTGACCTAGGTGGTTGGGAGAGCACCCATCAAAAGGGAAAGGAAACAAGGTATGTGTCAACATTATGAACAAGTACAAGAGATAGGTAAATAGCATGAAACATAAATACATTCAATCATCATAATATGATAAGGACAAGAGAATTAGGCATAATGAAATAGATGCTTGTGATAACAAAAATACAACAAAAGAATTGCATGCATGATTAATATTGACTACTTTAACTAAGTAGGGTTGAGGCACCTATAGACCTGAACCTATAGGCGAGGGGAGAATTAATACATTCCCAATCACCTACACATATTTTTATGGGGGAGAATAAGACATTCCCCATGGAAAAATAACACATGCCCTATCTATGGGTGGTTGTACAAAAGTACCACTAGTATAGTTGAATAGTCCATAAAATCAACATGCTAGAAAAGAAATAATTGCAGGTAAAAGCATCATAACAATTAGAACATGTTAGTGGGGTACAAGACCCAAACAAAAGAGAAACAATACGAATTTAGAGGCATATATAACAAAGGATTCAAGAATATAAGATTTAGGGTTCATTTAAGCCTCATTAGGGAAATATAGGGTTTCGTTGCAATTATCCCAACTTAAGGTGTAAGGAGTTCACATACATAAATAGTGATTGCACATACATAAATAGGGATTGCACATACATAAAAAGGGTTGGACATACCTCTCATACGATTTCAACTACCAACTTTCATCACTTTATTGAGTCCAAGATGAACTTCTCCTATTTCCAATGTATAACCATGTATTAGGGTATGCTATATCTATTAACATAAAGAAAACATTATTTTGACTTTTTTCACAAAACATGGATTTAGACTCTGAAAACATCACCATTGATTTAGTTAGGTTCTTATGATTAAGAAACCATATAATTTTGCATATTTTGGAGTTATGAATGTTAAAGTGTATTTTTTTTCATTTTTACGTATTTAATTCATTTTCTAAGATTATTTTTGACAAAACTCCAAACAAAAACATAGAACTATTTTTGCTAGAAAGGGCACATTTTTCAAATTTCAAAACATATTTTCTTTTTATTTTTGACAAGGGAATAAATTGTTATAAATTTCTCAAAATTGACCAATAGGAAATTGCCACATCATCAAACCGATCGAGATAAGCGAAGAGAGAGATAGAGATAGAGAAAGAGAGAGAGAGAGAAACACCATTTGACCCAAGATCAGAGTTTGGAGTAGTGTAGGTAACCAAACTAGATATGCTAGAGAATGTAAAATAGAAAGAAACCAAAACCCTAGTAGAACATGGTGAATAGAGATGGATATCATCATTTTTAAACATAGAAGCATGAGTTTTTAGCATGTAGTAAGCAATATATGAGAAGAAGGTTATGAAATTCGCCTCTAGGGAAATTGGATAGGTTCAAGAAGCAACGTTTCTGAGCATATAGAGGACGGTTCCTCCAGCGAAGCTCCTTTCTCAAGCAAGAAGGACTTTCTCCACTTTAGGGGTGAAAAACCCAGACAAAAGAACACGGAGATGTGGTGTTTTAGGGCTCTAGGTTGAGTTTTACCATGGAAGGTCATGGTTCTGACCTAGAATAAGGTGGGAGGAAGACTAACAACATGAAAATAGGGAAGGAAAAGAGGAAACTTACTATTTTTGGTTGAAATCACCAAGAAGGAGCTTTAGAAACCCTAAATAGAGCAAATTTGGAGCCCTAGGAACCTTCTTCACCAAGATAAACACTCTCTTTTACCTTGGGACAATACCTTCGTGGTTATACATAGTAGGAATGAGTATCTAAGTTGGGGAAAGAGAAGGAGAGCAAGTGTGTTCAAATTGGGAGTTGGGGAAGGGGTAGATATGGCTATATAAAGAAAGATGCCAAGCATGAGGTGTCAATTGGACTTTCCATGTGTCTTTAGCCTAGGGATTCATGTCCATGCAAGAGGAAATCTCACAGAGGGTTCTTGTATATCAAAGGTCATTCCTAAAATCACATGGAGACTTCTAGGCCATCTCCACCGTCCTCCAATCAAACAAATAACCTCATTGGTTTATAACTTTTAATGATAAGCTCATTTCTAAAGAGGGTAATCCCTAAAATGCCCTTGGTGAGAAACACCTTCAAACAAAGGTGCAACCAGGAACCCCATGGTTTAAAAGCTCAAGAATGGTAAGCGAGTATCTAATGATTATAATTCACGTGATAATTTGCAAAGAAATCATACGAATCATGTAAATTGCATAAAGTCCAGAACTTACAAAAAATTGCATAACTTACTCAAACAACATCCAAAACGAACAAAATTTGAAACTTAGGCTCCTTTTATGAATTGAAAACACATAAAAAAGTTATATTAAGGTTTAGATCACTTACATGTGGTAATTAAGCTTGTTTAATACATTAAGCAAGGTTTGGGGCCTTGAACAAATTTATTTACCATTGTTCCACTAAAGTTATGATTTTGCATTTTAGATCCTTGAATAAGATTTCACTGAGGTATTTGTGAATAAACCCTTGTGTTGGTATAAATAGTGAACAAATGCTCACAAAACCACTATAAATTCCACTATTTAAGCATCAAGGACAAAAAGGATAGAAATGATCAGATAATATTGGGAAAGGGCCAAAAAGAGAATATGTCGAATTTTGATATGTTACAAATACACCATTATGCTTAGGTCTTCCAGGTGGAATCCACTGGGATACAATCCCTTGGGTTCTAAGCATATCCTCAAAATCTTGGCTAAAGTATTTTCCAACTCGATCAAAATGAAGTGCCTTAATACTTTTCTAAAGTTGGTTCAGTACTACATCCATAAACTCCTTGAACCTGCCAAGATTTTTTTACTTATGTTTCATTAGGTATACATAACCACACCTACTGATGTCATCAATGAATATAATGAACTATTGATAACTGCCTCCACAATTTGTTCTAAAAGGGTCACATAGATCAATATGTATGATTCCTAATAGAACACCAACCCTATGACTTCTTCCAGTGAAGGGAGTCTTTGTCATCTTACCCAACAAACAAGACTCACATGTCTCTATTGATTGGAAATCAAAAGGGACTAGGTAATCATCCTTATGGAGTCTAGATATGTGATTCTCATTTATGTGCCATAGGCGACAATGCCAAAGGTATGTTTGCTCGAAGTTATTGAGTTTTTGTGTTTTGGTATTTACATTTTACACACTTGTCTCTAAATCTATCAAGTATAGACCATAAAAAAAAGGAGAACTACAATAAAAGATCTCATCTATACTAATAGAACATCTTCCATTCTTCATAAGAAATTTGAATCCATTCAATTCCAAATAAGATACATGTATGATGTTCCTATTAGCAACATGTACATTATAGCAGTTCTCCAACTCTACTACAAGCCCACTAGGTAGAGATTACTCATAGGTTCCAACTGCACTGGAATCAACTCTTGCTTAGCAATGCACATTTCAACCTCACCTTTTGGTAAAGGTATACTTCTTTTTAGACCTTCACATTTGAACAAATGTGTGATCCACATCCAATATCTAGTACCCATGATGACGAAGTAGTGAAGTAAATATCAATTATGTAAATACATAAAGTAGAGATTTGTATCCCTCACTTCATCCTACTTGGTCTCCTCATCCTTCTCCTTATTTTGAGTGTAGAATATTTGGACTATATGTTAGCCTCATGACACTTCTTGGCCTTGCTTTTGTCCTTGGACTATATCCCATTGATCTATATCATAGATTTGTCCTTCTTCATTTGTTCTTTTCCCTATACCAACATGTCATCTAATACAAAAAGTGGTCTAGCCATTTTACTCAAGTTGTAACACTTGATAAAATGGCTATATGAGTTAGGAAAAAATTGCAAAATCATATCCGTGGCCAATTCTTTGCATAAAGGAAATCCCAGTCTTTCTAGATGTTCCATGTACTCAATCATATTGAGCACATGGAACTTTATTGGGTTTCCTTCTTTCAATTTGCACTCAAATATTGCCTTAGACACATTATACCTTTCATCCTACTCATGCAACTCATAGTTCATGTTACTCAACTTCAGGTTTTTAATATCTATGACATCAATGGCATAGTTCATGTTACCACTACTACTCACCATGATCGTACTGCCCAACACAGCCATGCTACCACCTAAACATAACCATTTTCTGTACTATTTTTCCCATACTACCCCTACTTAACCTAGTGCTTCCCCCACACCTATATATACCTAGGTGGTGGATGGGGGATGAGGTTAGATACCCTACAGCCACTCTAGCCTCCCCATTTCACCCTCCATCCATTCCCACCTTATTCCACCTCCATTCCATTTCCACCATCAAAACCTACTTTCCTTGCATTTACACCATACATCCATGCCATTCACCCACCTTGGAGGAGGGAGATCAAGCTACACCTTCTAGGAGGTGGAGAAGGAGGAGTCTTCACCAAGATAATCATGTCTTTTCACTCCTGTACTCATTCTTTCTCCTTTCTTTTTGTATTTTCCATTAGTAGTTAGGCCCATTTTGGTGGGTTGTTTGGGTGTAAAATGTTACTTTGATACCATGTTGGGTGGAAATGATTTGTAAACTTTGTAATTCCATTTTTTAATGATTATGTTCTATTTCTATCTCATTATCCATGAATTTATTGTTGGTTTGTGTGTGACATCACTTAGGAATTTAGGAAAATTGCTTATATGTGTGAATTTTGGGATTTGCCCCTAGGTCCAATTCTTGGATCCCTAGGTTGCCTCCCATCCTCCTACATCCCAATCAATCTTTCTAAGCCTAAGTGAGAGATCTAAGTAGCTATATTAGGTGACTCTAGTGCAGTTAGCATGGAGCCTTGTCAAGGATAGAATGTGGGGGAATTGGGGTCCAAAACCCTAAGTTCGCCTCCCCATTACTACCCTCAGCCCCAAATTTCCCTACGAATGTCTAATCTAGAAACCTTGACTTGATTAGACTCTAATTGGATTGAACCTAATCCCTAAACCAACTGAGCCTCGCAGGGGTAGTAGGGAGTGTTAGGGACTAGTTCCCCTATACACAACTTAGGATATCCATGGCCAACTAGCAACTTAGGTTAATTCATTAGACTCTAACTTGTTGCTTGGTTTGGATAATCTAAATGGAATCATAATGTTTATATATCACCCCCAACTTAAGTGATAAGTAGATTCTCTAAATAGCCCAAACATCTCTTAATTTCTTTAATACCCTAGTTTTCATCTTGCTTACACTAGTACTGAAATGGGTCATAATGTCACTACCTGTAGGGTCGGTTTTTCCAAATAACCGACCTTATATGTCTAAAAAAATGCGGGCACCACTTAAGTCCTCTTGGGTCGGTTTACTTAAAAAAGTTGACTTTGTAGTGTAACTCTATAGGGTCGGTTTTCCAAATAACCCACCTTATATGTCTATAAAAAATGCGGGCACCACTTAAGACCTCTTGGGTCGCTTTTCTAAAAATAATGGACCTTGTAGTGTATCTCTATAGGGTCGGTTTTCCAAATAACCGACCTTAGATGTCTATAAAAATGCGGGCACCACTTAAGACCTCTTGGGTCGATTTTCTTAAAATAACCAACCTT
This sequence comes from Alisma plantago-aquatica, assembly GCA_963693085.1. Lineage (NCBI taxonomy): Eukaryota > Viridiplantae > Streptophyta > Magnoliopsida > Alismatales > Alismataceae > Alisma > Alisma plantago-aquatica. The sequence goes on along the minus strand of OY856410.1, from coordinate 502,017,240 downwards.
GTAGTGCATCTCTATAGGGTTAGTTTTCATAAAATAAGTGACCTTATTGACAATTGGTTTAGAAAGTCAATGACAAGTTTCCCGCATAAAAAGTTTTCTTGATTTTGGTTTAGCGCCTCCATCTATAGGGTTGGTTTTTCCAAATAACCGACCTTATATGTCTAAAAAATATGCGGGATAGACATCTTGAATCTAGTTTGCCACATGTATAAGCACCTCTAGGGTCGGTTTTTCCCTTATAACCGACCCCTAAAGGGCTCCTCGGTCGAAAAATTCATCGACTGAATAAGAGCCATATTTCACATGTATAAGCACCTCTAGGGGCGATTTTTCCCTTATAACCGACCCTAAAGGACTCCTCGGTCGACAATATTATCGATCTATATCAATTTTGGATCCAGTTTAGTTCACGCATGTATAAGCACCTCTAGCGTCAGATTTGTACTTTTAACTGACCCTAGAGCTCTTCTCGGTTGACGAATATGTCGACCGATAATCTCGGTCGACCGAGAAAGAGCCAAATTTCACTTGTATAAGATACTCTAGGGTCGGTTTTTCCTTTATAACCGACCCTAAAGGGCTCCTCGGTCGAAAAATTCGTCGACCGAATAAGAGCCAGATTTCACGTATATAAGCACCTCTAGGGTTGGTTTTTCCCTTATAACCGACCCTAAAGGACTCCTCGATCGACAATATTATCGACCGATATCAATTTTGGATCCAGTTTAGTTCACGCATGTATAAGCACCTCTAGCGTCGGATTTGCACTTTTAACCGACCATAGTGCTCTTCTCGGTTGACAAATATGTCGACTGATAATCTCGGTCGACAAATTCGTCGACCGAGAAAGAGCCAGATTTCACTTGTATAAGCACCTCTAGGGTCGGTTTTTTCCATATAACCGACCTTAGAAGTCTATTCGGTCGACAATATTGTCGACCGAGATGAATTTTGGTTACAGTTTAGTTCACGCATGTATAAGCACCACTAGAGTCGGTTCTCGATCGACTAGTTTGTCGACCGATAAAAATTTAGTCGACAAAGGAGTCGACCGAGAAGCGCCTTTAGGGTCGGTTTTTCCTTGTAACCAACCCTAGAGGGATCCTCGATCGACGTTAATTTTGGATCGAGTTTAGTACTTTTCAAAACGTTATAAAGCATTGGGATCTCAATCCCTAGTCTCATTGTTGGGAATTCACATCCCTCAATACCACCATCATCACATTTGCTAGATCTGGGTATTCAAACCCTTAGTTCATCACTAAACATGGTTATCACTTATCAGGTGACTATCTTCAGGTCATCTGACCAAGGTATTCAGGATACTTGTTAAACAGGCATCTCACATAACTCATTAGGCATATTCAACTTTTTGTTGTCACCTCTCACTATGCAAAAAATAAAATAATAGCTCACAAGGCCCATTACCATCATAGCTCATACCTGGTTACGCTTATTATCACATGATACTTGCATGGTGAGTATACTTGATAACAACCATATCATCATGGAATACACAACATCACCCTATATTAGGGTTTCACATAACATCATCCCATGTTATGGTTTCACATAACATTATCCCATATTAGGGTTTCACACAACATCACCATATATTAGGGTTTCACATAACATCATCCCATATTAGGGTTGTGTAAGAATCTTAGAGCTCCCTCGATCGACGAATTTGTCGACCGATAGGTTCAGGTTTTTCCCTTATAACTGACCCTAAAGTCCTCCTCGGTCGACAATATTGTCGACCGAGATAAACTTAGAATCCAGTTTAGTTTTTCACACATGTATAAGCACCTATAGGGTCGGTTATAAGGAAAAAACCGACCCTAGAGGTACTTATACAAAGGAAATCTGGCTCTTTATCGGTTGACGAATTTGTCGACCGATAACCACTCGATCGATGAAATTGTCGACCGAGGTGGAGCCAGATTCCTTCGTATAAGCACCTGTAGCGTCGGTTATTTCCTTAAAACTGACCCTAGAGGGCTTTTCGAACGACAATATTGTCGATCGATAACATTTCAGTCGACAAATTCGTCGACTGAGATAAACTTAGGATCCAGTTTTGTTTTTCACACATGTATAAGCACCTCTAGGGTCGGTTATAATAAAAAAACCGACCCTAGAGGTACTTATACGAAGGAAATCTGGCACTTTCTCGGTCGACGAATTTGTCGACCGATAACCACTCGGTCGATAAAATCGCCGACCGAGATGGAGCCAGATTCCTTCGTATAAGAACTTGTAGCGTCGGTTATTTCCTTAAAACCGACCCTAGAGGGATTTTCGGTCCACAATATTGTCGACCGATAACATTTCGATCGACAAATTTGTCGACCGAGATAAACTTAGGATCCAGTTTAGTTTTTCACACATGTATAAGCACCTCTAGGGTCGGTTATAATGAAAAAACCGACCCTAGAGGTTCTTATACGAAGGAAATCTGGCTCTTTCTTGGTCGATGAATTTGTCGACCGATAACCACTCGGTCGATAAAATCGTCGACTGAGATTGAGCCAGATTCCTTCATATAAGCACCTGAAGGATCGGTTATTTCCTTAAAACCGACCCTAGAGGGCTTTTTGGTCGAGAATATTGTCGACCGATAACATTTCGGTCGACAAATTCGTCGATCGAGAATGAGTTTTAGTGTTTTTAAATAACCCGACACGTGCACCGCTTATTTGTAGCGTCGGTTTGTTTGGGTTAACCGACGCAACAGGCCTTTCTCTAAGTGAAAAATCCAAAACCTAGTCTTTCTTCCTCCCGCAAAAACCTTTCTGTTCTATTTTTCTCTCCCGCGATGCAGCGAAACCCTTGCTTTCTTGTGCCATTCCCGTCGCGAAGCCCTTGCCTCCTCTCCATGAAGCCGTGCCACCTCTTCACGCCGCCAAGAGGATCGTGGTGTCCGGGCCATTTCCACCTCTCCGTGACACAAAATAGAGCTCATCGTCGCTGTAAAATAGAGCTTGTCGTCGCTGCCTCTCCACTCTTTCACGAAGGTCGCCGCCTCTCCGTGAAGGTCGTCTCATCCTCCACGAAGGTCGCCGCCATTTCCAAGTAAGTTCGCCACTTCCGTTCCTTCGTTCCGACCTTCCTTCATTCCCGCCCTCCGCCATGGTTGCGTCCAGGTCCACTCTCGGTCGAAAATTAGTCGATCGAGTGCCCACCTACGCGCAGTGTCCAGGTCCACTCTCAGTCGACAAATTCGTCGACCAAGAGTGGACCTAGACGCTGCGTGCAGGTGGGCTCTCGGTCGACTAATTGTCGACCGAGAGTGACCTGCTCCTTATTTATGTGTGAGCTATAAATGTTTTAATCTTATTTGCTATAATGTTCACAAATAGTTCTGAATATTATAATGATTTCAATCTTTGGACTGTTGGAAACGATCTTACTTTGCTAATTTGTACAAGTATTTTTAATTTTATATGATTTGATAACCCAATAATAAAAACATGTCTTTTTTTCATATGCAATCATTATATAAATTCTAGAAATTAATATGAGATTAGACATGTGTACTCTTAGATTGACACTTTAGGGCTGATGCATGATGTTTAACTTAATATATAAATATGAAAATAATGCATTTATATATTAAATTAGAAACCCGTTCAAAATTTACTCATTAGGAGTAAACTTTGGATAGTCCCCGGTTTGGGACTATTTTTGGATATTTAATCTCACTTAGGATGTACCTGTATAAAGTATGTTTAGTTTTGTAGATTATTTCAGTAGGATTTCTTCATTTGTTCTCTGGGTACATATGTGAGTGGTTATTTGCCATTTACATCGGTGTACTTGGAGAACTTAGGGGAAATGCTGCTGAAATTTTCTTCAAAACTAACATACATTATACAGTTACTAGTGAGATTAAATATTCAGAAATGGGATAGGTGGTACACTTTAGTATATAAGTAATTAACTTCCTATCAATAAAAACCTAGTGGGATAGTTTTATAATTTTTTTGAATGTGATATAGAAAATGGATCGAAGTTGGATGTCTATCAAGAACCGTTGCAGTGTAAAGTTTGCCAAAGGTCTTGATGAATTTATCAGATTTTCTGAGGAACATAGGAAACTACATACATATAAGATAAATTGTCCATGTAGAAATTGTTGTAGCAATTTGAAAGTTGATACTGGTGAAGAAATTAAGAATCATGTCATATGCAATGGGATCATACAAGGTTATAACGAATGGTATTGGCATGGAGAGAAATTGAATTATGGATCAGAAAATGTCGATACTAATAGTTGTGGCATAGAAGATATAGATAATGATGATAATGTTAATGATGAACCGATTCAAGATGACCAAATTCAGGATGATATGGTTGATGAGATGCTACGTAGTTGTCGGGATAATGTCATTGATCCACCTTCTTTATTTGCAAACATTGTCCATTATGCTGAAAAACAATTATATAAGGGTTGTACTAAGTTCACGAGGTTGAGTGTTGTGATGCGATTATATATTCTTAAAGCTCAAAATCGATGGAGAGATAACAGTTTCACTTCACTGTTGTCTTTGTTAAAGGAAATTCTTCCTGAAGGCAATGAGCTTCCAATTTCAACATATCAAGCAAAGAAAATAATGTGCCCAATGGGAATGGAGGCTAAGAAGATTCATGCAAGTCCAAATGATTGTGTGTTATATCAGAAGGACTATATTAATTTGATAAATTGTCCAAAATGTGGTGCGTCAAGGTATAAGACTACAAATTAAACTAAGGCTAAAAATGGCTCTCCTACCAAGGTGATGTGGTATCTACCAATAATACCACGATTTCAACGCTTATTTGCTAATACAGAAGATGCGCAAAATTTGTCTTGGCATGGGGAGTTAAAGGCTAATGATGATGGCATCCTACGATATGCATCTGATTCACCACAATGGAATAAAATTGATTTATTATACCCTAAATTTGGTAAAGAACCAAGAAACTTAAGACTTGGACTCTATACAAATGGAATGAATCCCTGTGGTACATTAAGCAGCCAACATTTCACGTGGCCTGTTATGATTGTTATATACAATCTTCCTCCTTGGTTGTGTATGAAAAATAAGTATGTGATGTCGTCAATATTGATATCAGGGCCTAAACAACCTGGAAATGATATTGATGTTTACCTTCAACCTCTAATTGATGACCTAATGAAACTATGGGAAGAAGGTATTATGACATATGATGCTTCACGTAAAGAGATCTTTAGTTTGCATGCTATGTTATTTTGCACGATTAATGACTTTCCAGCTTATGGAAATTTGTCTGGATATAGCATAAAAGGATACAAAGCATGTCCTATTTGTGAGGAAACTATTGATTCAATCAGACTGAAACATGGTGGTAAAATCACATATCTTGGTCATCGGAGATTTCTCCCACCAATGCATCCTTATCGAAGGCAACGCAAAACCTTTAATGGGTCAACTGAGGAACGAAGTGCTCCTAAACCTGTACCAGGAAATGTTGTATATGATAGGGTGAAACATATTGTTAATGAATTTGGAAAGAGTTCAAGTAGTCATCCACTCGCATGTCACAAATCTCTATACAAGAAGAGTTCAATATTCTGGGATCTTCCTTATTGGAGATCTTTGACAATTAGACATTGCATTGACGTCATGCATGTTGAAAAAAATATTTGTGATAGCATCATTGGTACGCTATTGAACATACTTGAAAGACTAAAGATGGCATCAAATCTAGAAAAATTTTAGAATTAATGGGTATAAGAAAAGAATTATCAGTGGAGATCAGGGGTCACCACACATAATTTACCGCCAGCTTGTTACACTTTGTCAAAGAAGGAGAAAAAAACTTTCTGTGAGTGCATGTATAATATTAAGGTTCCACAAAGATACTCTTCTAATATTCGTAAATTGGTATCAATGAAGGATCTGAAGTTGATAGGTCTCAAATCTCACGATTGTCACACCTTAATGCAACAAATGTTACCTGTGGCTATTCGATCTATATTTCCGAAGCATGTAAGGTTTGCAATCACAACACTCTATTTCTTCTTCAATGAAATATGCAACAAAGTGATACATCCTGATACTCTCGATAAATTACAGAAAGATGTAATTGTTACCATGTGTCAGCTTGAAATGTACTTTCCTCCTTCATTTTTTGATATCATGGTTCATGTTGTAGTACATATTACAAGGGAGGTGAAGATGTTGGGTCCAATTTTCTTACATTGGATGTATCCATTTGAACGCTACATGAGTGTTTTTAAAGGTGATGTTTGGAATCGTTATCGTCCTAAAGGGAGTATTGTTGAGGGTTACGTGTCTAGGGAGGTGATGGACTTTTGTAATTATTTTTTGAATTGCAATAGCGATCTAAAAATTCCCATCACACTGGATCTTATTGTGGCAAAGGAACTCTGGGAGGACGAGTGAAAGGAATCTTTCGGGAGTTGTGGGAACAAGCACATTTGTATATTTTACACAACATCGATGAAGTTAGTAGCTACATAAAGGAACACAATGATCATAGCAAGAGAAATCATCCGCGATCCAATTCAATGTGGCTTGTAAGAGAGCATAATCGAACATTTATTAGGTGGTTTGAAGAGAAAGTATTTAATCAACTATCTGAATCACTGTATAATGTTGCTGAGAACATAAAATGGCTCACCATTAAGCCAAAAATGGATGTCATGTCATATGAAGGTTATGACATAAATGGATTTTCATACTACACAAAGTGTCAAGACGAAAGTATTGTGGTCCAAAATAGTGGGGTTACTGTTCAAGCTTGTTCGTTGTATTTTGCTAGTGCCAAAGATAAAAGACCACGTGAAGATGAGATGTCATATTATGGCGTCATTGAGGACATATGGGAATTGGGCTATACAAATTTCAGAGTTCCTATCTTTAGGTGTAATTAGGTTGACAACAACAAAGGAGTTTTCGTGGATGAGTTGGGTTTCAAATTGGTGAATTTTGAAAAGATTGGTGAGAAAGATGAGCCATTCATCATGGCAGACCAAGCAAAACAAGTATTCTATATTGATTACCCTGCAAATAAAAATTGGCCTGTCTTTCTTCATGGAAAAAGACAGTTTATTGTAGATCCTATAAATGAAGAAGAATACTACGAAAAGTATGATGATTCCAGTCCATTCTCAGTTGGTTTGCCAAGTGTAAATGTTGAAGATAACAACGATGAATATTATAAACGTCATGACCATGTTGAAGGAATTTTACTTGACTAACAACTCAACCAATACTAAAGGTATGTATTCTTTAAATTATTTATTTTATTAACATTCAAGCAAATAATCTTTTTAATATACATCATATATCATGTATACCTTATCACTTGTGCTTTTATTATCACTTATTTTTTTATCATGTATACTTGCAGGTTCTAAAATGGCGATTGAAGATGAACATTTCGAGCATTAGCATGAGCACCATGAGGATGGTAGTGGTTATGCTAAGAAAAGTAGAGGTCCCACACTGATGCGTAGGCTGCAGGAGCTCAGGGCTAAAGGAGACAAATTGCCAATCCAATTTGATATCACAGGAGCACCTATTGGGGAACATGCTAGTGCTTTCAAGCATTACGTAGGGGCGACTGCACGCAGTAAGGTGCCAATAGATATAGAAAATTGGCATGATGTTCCTAATGCCAAAAAAAACTCATATGGAAAGATATATTTGTGAGTGGAAGTGATATTATTTTAATATGTTTTTTATCTATTGATTCTAATTTAGTTTGCTTGGAATTAATTCCTTTTCAAAACAACATTATTAATTACTTCTTTTGTATGTATAGGGTGTTTTTCATCTAAATGAAAAAGATCACAAGGAAAAAGTGCTACAAAGTTGTGGTGTAAGATGGTGGGGTTTTAAGACATATCTCGCAAGAGAATTTATAGATAATCCTAAGCAAAAGAAGAAAGCAACATATGTATATATTTTTATAGATTCTAAGGAGTAGGAAAGATTTGTTGCAGCTAGGAGATCGGAAGAGTTTCAGGTAATAAAGATTGTGATGTATTCTATGAATCTTTAATTTTATACAATTCAGGAGGTGAATCTTTTTATACAAGTTTGCCAAGTCTAAATTGCAATACCTCATTTTAAATGATCAGGCTATCCACCAGGCTCAAAAGGAAAGATGTGCCAAAAATGTGCATGACCATTGCTTGGGGCCCGGTGGTTATGCCTTCCACCGCAAACTACAAGAGAAACAATCCTCTTCTGGAGAAGAATCAAGTGCAACTCAAGTTGAGCGTCCACCCCGACACTTGACATGGATTGATGCTAGAAAGAATCGAGCAGGTGAAATTGTCAACCCTGCATCTAAGGAGGTGGCACAAAAGATGGTAGGTTTACCCCAACTAAGTAAAGCGTAACTCCCACAAACTTAGATTTATTTATATCTAATTGATATTATGATTTAATATTTTTATTAACTATGAATAGATTGATCTCCACGAGCAAAGGAAGGAAGGAAAGTTCATCCCAACTGGCCACATGGATGAACTATCAGTTGCTCTTGGTACGAAGAAGCATCCTGGCCGTGTTAGGGGATTAGGAGCTGGCATAGGATTCAAGTCTTATTTTGGCCTTTTGCAATCTAAAAGAGGTCGTGCAGGAGGTCTTACACAAGAGGAGGTTGAAGGATTAGTAGCGCAAAAAGTAAAATAAATAATATCTTCATTTTAGCATACTCAACCTTCTCAACCTATTCATACTGCGTGTCTCTCAAGTGATGAGGTACAAGCCCATGCTCCGGTTGTAGAAGGTCATGGGAGCACTCCCAATGACCCACCACAACAATCTGCAGTAAGTTTTTATTCTATATGTTGTGTTATTAGTATGATATATATGATAATATATATAGTTGTAACAGGTATCTGTTCTACTACTTCTTATATAACTTATATTATTTCAATCTAGGTTGGTATGAACTGTAAACTTGCAGTGGAGGTTCCAGAATATAATGTTGTGGCAGCGGGCAAGGTGTACAACCTTGGTGGTACATTGCATTGCCAACAAATTACTGTCACATTTGCAGTGTGTCCATCCATCTTGTGTATGACGGAATGGGGGACAAACCACTACCCATACCTAATCCTGAATATAGTTTAGTTGAAGAAGCTGAGGGTACTATGGTGGGTTGGCCTAGACACTTGGTTGTCAATGACAAGGTATACCTTATTTCTACCATATTTTTCATATTTTACTGCATATATGAACTCGTGTATTATAAGTATGTAATTTAATTAACATGTTTGTAAACCAAAAAGTAAAAATTCTACTAGTCGTCCTTGTATGCCCGAGCCATCTTTCATTCCTGAAGCTACATTCGACGAATTGGGAAGAAAATGTAAATGTTTGTGTCGATACTTAGCCAACCAAAGCTTAGGATCACATATGGTGGTCAATTTAACAAAAGATGAAGCTGGGAGGGACTTTGAGAATTTTATTTTTCTTGATGATATTATAGAGTTGTTCCGATATGATTGGCTAAATACTTCAGTAATAGTATGGATAAGGCAAGGATCTATCAATATGTATATATATCAAATTCCAATACACATTTTTAGCTTAGTTCTATATATGGAAATAATTACAAATGTTTTACAGCCATTTATATACGGAGATCACAAACTTTGATATAAGGAATTTTGGATTCTTAGTTCCTTCAATCACTAGTCAAGTGGCGAAAAATTTTGAGGATGTGAATGAGTAGTTCTCTACTGCATTCAAATATTTTGCTAGTGAAGGGAAGGAAATTATCCTAATTCCTTTTAACGTGCAGTAAGTATTATTATTCAATATAATTTTAATAATGAATAAAATTATTTATTTTAATGTTTGTTTTATTCTTACTAGAGCTAGAAATTGGGAATTAGTGATGATTACCCCTAAATTGATGGCTCTTTATTATCTTGACCCAATGGGTAAAACAACAAGGAATCACAAATTGAAATTGCCAACTATGGAGTAAGTATAAGTTTAGTCAATGCTCCAACATGATATTTCTATTTAGAATTTCTATTTTACCAACTATTATTTAATTGATAGGGGTATAAAGGCTTTTTGTGATGTTGGAGGACCAATACCCACAAAATTAAACTCATTGACTTTGAAAAATGTCAAGGTAGCTACTTTGACAACTGCTTAGTCTTATATGTATTAATTTTCAATTCTAATATATATGTCAACTCTTATAGTCTTATCTCAACTGCTATTTATAGGTTTACTAACACTAAGTATAATTCGTTATTTGTAGTGTCCTATGCAAAATAATGAATGGGCTTGTGGCTACTATGTAATGAAATATATGCAAGCTATTGTCAAACAAGCATCACATGACATTCAGACTATAAGTCAGGTAATAAAGAGTAACATCATAAATTTACAAGTGATTGTAGTCATTTTATAAAATATTAGCAAGTGCATTTTCTAATACAGATCTTTACAACTCATCCTTACACACTTGTGGACTTGAATGAATTCTGAGAAGAGTGGTCAGATTCTTTTATAAATGAAGTCAATATAGAATTGGATTAAATATGTCAGCTCCATTTATGTATGTGGTTTGAGTACTCTTTCATATTTACTTTTGTATCTGATTAATATCATCTCAGACTTGCAATCTATCATTTTGTAAATTTTTATGTGATTATGAATAATTTTTGTCATGAAAGTGTGGTTTTGAATGGTGACGGTTGAGCATCAATGCTCCCCTCTCCCAGAATATATGAATGTTCTTGTTCTTCTGTTCTATTTCATTTTCTGTAGAATTTTTTTTAAAAAAATCGTAACTTCTAGCGTCGGTTTTTAAATATCTGACCCTAAAGATTGAATGACCACATCAGTGTGATCCTCGATCAAGAAAATTTTCGACCGAAATAATTTCGGTCGACAATATTCTCGACCAAGAGAGTATTACAGGGTCAATTTTTTTGGAATAACCGACCCTAAAGATTGAATAAACACTTCAGTGTAATTCCTCGGTCGAGAAAATTTTCGACCGAAATAGTTTCGGTCGACAATTTTCTCGACCGAGGATTACACTGAAGTGTTTATTCAATCTTTAGCATCGGCTATTCCAACAAAAACCAACCCTGAAAACTCTCTCGGTCGAGAAAATTGTCGACCGAAAATATTTTGGTCGAAAATTTTCTCGACTGAGGATCACACTGAAGTGGTTATTCAATCTTTAGGGTCGGTTATTCCGAAAAAACCGACCCTGTAAAACTCCCTCGGTCGAGAAAATTGTCGACCGAAAATATTTTCGGTCGAAAATTTTCTCAATCGAGGATTACACTGAAGTGGTTATTCAATCTTTAGGGTCGGTTATTCCAAAAAAACGACCCTGTAAACTATATCAGTTGAGATAATTTTCGACCGAGATTGTTTACAAGGTCGGTTTTTTTGGAATAACCGACCTTACAGGCTCCTTTTTCTCGCCTGGGTCAGATTTTTACAACCTTTTGCGTCGGTGTTTACTCTGTAAGGTCTGTTTTCTTTGGTCAAATAATCCGACGCTATAGAGCAAATTCTATAGCGATGGCCACTTAGGCGTCAGTTATAAAGTGATGCTGCAGGCTTAAAAAAATCGATGCTACAGACCATTCCTGTACTAGTGTTAGCTAGTGTTAGTTTAGTTAGTTCTTTCCTTTCCTAGTTAGCTTCTTGCCCTGTTTTTGCCTTATTCTTGCAAGTTTAGCTATGTACTTGCTCTTTTTCTTTTCTCTTTCTTGCCTTAGTGTAAATCATCTTTTCATACCTAAATTAGTCTTTTCCTACTTAATTAGTCTTAATCTAGTCTAGGGTTAACTTAGATTTCTTTCTTGCCTTTTATTGCTTTCTTGCTCACCTTAGTTTAACAATCAAATAATCACCTTTAAACCCTTGGCACTAGTCTCCACAGTAGGAACCTAGCCAAACAAACGTAGCTCCAGTGCCCCCTTTTCTCCCTGTAGATCGAACCTATATTAACCGCCTTACCTATACTATGACACGACCACGTGCGCTTGTGGGCGTAGTTGTTTTAGTAGAAGTAGGTGTGTTAGTTAGGTTTATATATATTGAAAGTGAATCCACTGTGTATTTCGATCTTGTGGGGTTACATCTATTCAAACTCTAATTGAGTACTATGTACCACCATTGGCGAACGCACCAATGAGCAAGGAGAACATAGCTTCCAACATGGACCTATCTCTTGAAGATGTTGCTTGGAGAAATATTTGAAGTAGTTTATACATCCCTCTACTTAGATCCTTATGTTGTATCATACATGCAAACACTTATGAGATATTATGATGTACTTTTGTAATTTATTTTGAAAATTGAATAAATTCATTTGTTTAATTCCGCTGCTACACCTTGCTTGTTTTGAATACCATTTATTGATGTTTGAAAATTTTGCACCAATTCCAACATACCTTTGAGAATGGATGTTTTATTCTTGAAATTTTATTTAGTAGGGAGTGGATCCCTCCTCTTGGGTCCCACTACTTATAAAATGGCATCAGAGCCCATGGTAATTGAAATCTAACTATTTCAACTTTGTCTCCCTAATTAGAACTCTTGCCTCATATAGTTCCTCTTTCAGTGACATGTTTTCCCTAGAGTTGATCTATGGTACACTTGAGATGATGAAAGATTGATTTAGGATCATAAAAGTATCACACGAGAATCATGTTTAGTTAACCATAATGTACTGAGCCTATTAGGTAGATATTAGGGTATTAGTTGAAAGCAAAGGTGTTTAGAAATCAGGGTTGCGGGGCTGGAAAGATTTTCCTCCGTGCTACTAGCTTGGTTTACGAGGACTCCCGGATCCATATGATACATGCCTGGCCTGAGCTGATATTGATTGTCGAAAATAGCATGCCTATAGATATTAGTAGCTTTTTGCACCTAAGTTGGGTAATCCTAAGAACCTAATATGTTTACCTTGCCTTTCAGGTGTAATGATTTGTTTGAGGATGGATACCCAATATAGTTCTCTTATGTCCCCTAGAACCACATGTTTGGATAGTATATCCCTAAGAACCTAGATTTTGAAGTTTGGTCTTTAGTAAGCAATGAGAGTGCACAGTAGAGGAGTGATGGATTTTTTACATGGTTTATTTAGACTCACCATTTTACCTCTAGATTAGTTTGTCTTGGTAGGTCAAACCTTTTAAGGGATGGAGATTAGTTAGTTTGATGATGATTAGGTGGTTAGATTTCAAGGATGAAATCCTTTTCGATGGGATGGAGTCATGTAACATACCAAAATCTAGCTACATTGACCCTGGAAACCCTAACTCCATGATTAAGAGGATAGTTTGATTGGATCCTTAGTTTTGACCAAAGAAATTATAGTTGTAACCCCACATGCTTGTTGTTATACTAAATAATATTTAATGGTAATCTAATGAATAGTTCACGTGTTCGAACCCTAATGAATATATTATGCACATAATATGGGTAACTCACTTATTAATACCAATAGTGGGTACACATTAGGCCAAACATTTGTTGGACCAATAAATCCTAATGAAAGGATGAGTAAAATAATTGTCATCTATTTTTATATTTAAGGCATACTAAGAATGTATTGGTGAAGAATAATGATTATATTGACCAAAACCCAAATTAGTAATCATATAACATTAGCCTATAAATCCTTAATGATGATCCTCATACATTAGTGACATAAGGTGTCATAATCAGGTGACATACATTAATACACATAAATGATATATAATCACCTAATCATATATTAATCATGTCATCAATATGAAATGCATATCATTTTGTTCTCTAATACACTTCGAATTAATCACCTAATCATTAATTAGTGTGTGAATCAAATCATTAATATGTAATATGTCCCAACTTGATCACTAAAATACATATATTGACTTCAATATGGATAAGAAGTAATTGATTCACATAAATGTGCATAATCAATAACAAGAAGTGAATAAGTATGAGAAAATGATTAATGATTACAACAACATAAAAAAGGTAATGTTACAATGTCTAATATAGATATAAGTAATCAATGTGATGTTATTTGTATTAATTGCAACAAATTGGATAAAACGTCTTACTTCATGAAAAATAATATGTTACAGTACAATATGTTGATAGAGGAGACCAAATCCAAATTATTAAGGATAATAATCAAGTATGTTGAGATAAATGAGTAAACCCTAATTGGGTTAAAACTCTTAATGATATAAATAAGAAATATATAGGACTTTGTGAACAATAATAAAATATAATTCTTTTGTCAACAAAGTAAATAAAGCAAGACACAATTAAAAAATAATAAGGATGATATAATATCATAATGAATATAATATTAATAGGCTTGAAGTGTTGATTATATTATATCTAATTGGAAAAAATCTTAATAGTGGAACCCTTAGTGATCCATGATAACCTAACCTATGTGGAGTTAATTGAGAAGATTACTAACTCCGAAGTTAAGTAGTTGAAAAATAAGAAGTTTGACTTAGTGAAGGTTTTGGCGGAAGTTTTATGGAAACAACATGGGAGTTTAGTGTTGGGATGTTACATACTCACCCTTCTCTTTTTGTTTGAGATTTTGGGGACGAAATCCTTTTTAACGGGTGGAGTGTTGTAACATACTGAATCTTAGATGTAATATCCATATATTCATTTATGTCCTTTATGTCTTTGATGTTTAATTAGTGGAATTTATAGTGGTTTGGTGAACATTTATTCACTATTTGTACCAATAAAAGGATTTATGCACAAATACCTCAGTGAAAGGTTATGAAGGACCCTATTTAGGTGTTTTAAACCTTAATATAACTTATTTATGTGTTTTAAAATCATAAAATTAGCCTAAAATACAAATTTGGATGTTGGTTTTGCATGTTATACAATTTTAGGTACATTATGGACTTTTATGCAATTTACCCCAGTGGGAGGTTTTCTTTGCAAATTAAAATGTGAATTATAATACTTATATATCCCTTACCATTCTTGAGATTTTGAACCATGGGGAACCTAGCTGCACCTTGGTTTGAAGGTATTTCTTTCCAAGGGCATTTTAGGGATTACCCTCTTTATAAATGAGCTTATCTATAAAAGCTACCAACCAATGGGGTTAATTATTTGATTAGAGGATGGTGGGGATGGTCTAGAAGTCTCCATTAAATGGACATTTGATATCCAAGAAGCCTTAATGAGATGTCTTCTTGCACACCCATGAAGCCCTAGGCTAAGGATACATGGAAAGTCCTAGAGACACCTCATGCTTGCCCCCTTCTATATTAATCCATATCTACCCCTTCCCACCTCCAATTCAAAAACTCTTACTCTCATTATCCTTCCTACAACATAGAACATTGTTCTACTATGTTTGGCATGAATTTTATATCCCAAGTTAAAAGAGGGTGCCTACCTTGGTGAAGAAAACTCTTGGGGTTCTAACATTGCTCTATTTAGGGTTTCAAAAGCTCTGTCTTGGTGATTTCGACCAAAACTAGTAAGTTTTATCCTTTCCATCACTATTTTCATGTTGTTAGTCTTACTCCCACCTTCTTATAGGTCAAAACCATGGTCTTCCATGGTTAAACCCTCTAGAGCACTTAAACACCTCATCTCCTTGTTCTATTGCTAGGGCTTTTCACCTCCAAAGTGGAGAAGGTACTTCTTTCTCTAGATAGGAGCTTTCTTTGGAAAACCGGCGACTCTAGCTTGGGAACCTTACCTACTAAGCCTGTCCACCTTCGTAGAGGAGATTTTTATATCCCCCTTCTCATATATTGTTTCCTACATGCTTAAAACTCATACTTCTATCTTAAAAATCAATGATCTCCATCTCTATTTATCATGTTCTACTGGAGGGTTTTGGTTTCTTGTTGTTTTACCTTCTCTAGAATATCTAGTTTGGTTAAATATTCATATCCAAACTTGGCATTGGGTTAGATGGTGTTTTATCCATCTCTCTCACTCTTTCTCTCTCTCTCTCTCTCGAAGATTTATGACCTGTCATTTATTGATTGGTTCAAATTGAAAATTCCATATCTTTCAATTCGCTTATCCAAATTTGACAAATAAATATGTTTTGGAATTAGAAAATTAATATCTATATAATAAAAACATTTTTAAGATTTGATTTTGAGGTTTGATGAAGATTGATTTTGGAAAATGAACTTATTGCATAAAATCCATAAAAAATCTATCTTAATCAGCATAACTCCAAAGTTAACATAAAAATATAGTTTCTTGATCAGGAGAACCTAATAAGTTCATTGGTGAGGTTTCTTAGTGTATAAATCTATGTTTTTCTAGCTAGTTCTAAAATAAGTTTCTATACATTAATGTGCATCATGTACTCTAATACATGTAAATACATTGAAAATAGGAAAAGAGGAACTTGGACTCAATTAATGTCATGAAAGTTAGTAATCGATATCAGTAAAAGAGGTATGTGCATTCCTTACACCTTATGTTGGGATCATTGCAACCAAGACCTATATTTCCCTAATGAGGCTTCAATGAACCCTAAATATTCTGTTCTTGAATCCTTTGTTATATATACCACTAAATCAGCATTGTTTCTCTTTTGTTTGCGTCTTGTACCCCACTACCATGTTTTAATTGATATGATGCTTTTACTTGCCATGATTTCTTTTCTAGCATGTTGATTTTATGGACTATTTATCTACAGTATTGGTACTTTTGTACAGTCACGTATGGATAAGGCATGTAATTATTTTCCCTGGGGAATGTCTTATTCTCACCCATGAAATATGTGTAGGTGATTGGGAATGCATTAATTATCCCCTCACCTATACGTTGAGGTCCGGTAGGTGCCTCAACCCTACTTATTTAAGGTAGTCATTATTATCATGCATGTAGCCCTTTTATTTTGTTTATGGCAAGCATCTATTTCAAAATAACCTCATCCTCTTAAAATCTTCATCTTATGATGAAAACTAGCCTTTATTTACATGTTTTCTTTTGCTTGATATCCTATTCAAATTTGTTGACACATACTTTTTTTCCTTTCCTTTTTGTTGGATGTTTTCCCAACCACCCAGGTTTAGATCGAGGTGTTGAACTTGACCGAGGAGAACATAGCTTCCAACATGGACCCAGTTGTTGAAGATATTCATTGGAGACAGATTTGAAGTAGTTTAGACTTCCCTCTACTTAGATCCTTATGATGTATCATACATGGAAACCCTAAATGAGAGATTTTATTATATTTTGTAATCTAGTTGAAAAATTGAATATAGTCAATGTTTTTATTCCACTTCTAGACTTTGGTTGTTTTGAATACCATTATTTAAGAGTTTGAAAATTTTGCACCTATTCCACCATACCTTTGAGTGTGTTAGGAATGGATAGTTTATTCTTCAATTTTTTTAGTAGTAGGGAGTCGACACCCCTCTCAGGTCCCACTCCTTACAAGTACTATTTGAGATAATGTGTGACACTAGTGATTTTGCTATTAGAGTAGTGATTGGGTAGAGAAAGGTTATGAAACACCTCACCATCTATTATCAAGTTGAACTCTAGACGATGCCCAGATAAACTACACCAAAATAGAAAAGGAAATACTTTCTATAGTGTTTTCTATTGATAAATTCAGATCATACCTAATAGGATCAAAGGTAAAAGTGTACACAAATCACATATTCCATTTAGTATTTGATGTAGAAGAAGGATACCAAGACGAGACTCTTACGATGGGCTCTTCTTTGATAAGAGTTTGACCAGGGGATCATTGATAAGAAAGGAATAGAGAATGTAGTTTCCAACCACTTGTCAAGGATGGTAGGATGAAAAAGAACCATATACCAGTTAATCACAATTATGCAAATGAAGCCATGATGATGGCCATTCATGTTAAACCTAACCTACCTTGGTTTGATGATATCTTTGACTACTTAGCATGCCAACAATTGCTACCTGATATAACATATAATCAGAAGAAGAAATTATTCTCAAATTTGAAAAACTATTACCAGGATGACCCACTCTTATTCAAAAGATATGTCGATAATCTATACCAGAGGTGCATACCAGAATAATAAGTCCCTTAAATTCTATGTGAATGTCATGCTTCATCGTATGGAAAACATCTGGGATGACAAAGGATGGTAGAGAAAATTCTACAATTAGGATTTTATTGGCTCACCCTATTTAAGGATGCTCAAGCATATGTTAACGCATGTGATTAATGCCAATGAATGGGAAACATTTCATAGAGGAATGAAATGTCTATGTCTAACTAGATAAAGGTAGAAATCTTTGTATTTTGGGGAATGGACTATATGGAATCATTTTCATCTTCTAAAGGAAACCAATACATTCTTATGATAGTAGACAATGTCTCAAAATATGTCTAACTGCAAAGCAGTAATTAAGTTGATCGAGAAGACCATTTTCCCCATATTCAGAGTCTAATGAACCATCATAAGTGATGAGGGATCCTACATTGGAGAGAGAAGTTTGAAGCTTTGTTGAAGAAATACCAAGTTAGGCACAAAGTGGAAACACCCTAACACCTGCAAACTTCAGGATAAGTAGAAGTGTCAAACAAACAAATCACAAATATTTTGGAGAAAATAGTCAGCCAGACTCAGAAGGATTGGTCAATGAAACGTGATGATGCTTTATGGGCTTATAGAACTTATTATAAGACTTAGATAGGGATATGAATTATCTACAAAAAATCTTTCGATCTATATGTGGAGATAGATCACAAAGCCTTTTGGGATATTAAGTTTCTGAACATGGACCCTAAACAAGTAGGCAAAAAGAGATTTCTAAAGCTACATGATCCTGAATAGTTGGGGTTACAAGCATATGAAAATGCCTGCATCTACAAAAAAAAGGACCAAGGTTTGCCACAATGCCCACCTAAAAAGTAAAGATGTGTGTTAAGGAGGCAAGGTCATTTTGTTCAATTTGATCATCATACTATTTATAGATAAAACCAGGTCAAGGTGGTCTGGCCCCATTACAGTGGACAAAATATACCAATTAGGAATGATGGAAATTACAAGTCAAAATACATGTACATTCAAGGTAAATGGTCGTACGGTAAAGAGGTACTATGAATATGAAGCTTTTGTGAGGAGGTCGGAACACCAGTTAGAAGAGTCCCAATAAGCATCCCCAAAAGAACCATGAACAACCAAGCAATAGAGTCAAGAGAAAGTCCATAGATTAGCACTTCTTGGGAGTCAACCCAAGGACTTCACATGTTTTCTTTAACTTTTAAGTTTTTCTCTTCTGTTATAGGACTCTTGATAATCTTTAGTTCTTGGAATTAACAATAATTAAATCAATTTTCCTTGTCATTAAAACCTGCTAATGTTGTTGCTACTCTTTATTAATCTTGTTGCATTTATCCTTTAAAAATTTATTCCTTGTTTGGTAATTCTTAATGTACATAGAACAAAATTCAATTTTTCTTTAGGTTTATTCCCTTAAATGATCAAGCTTATTCTATCTTCTAGGCTTTATTCCCTTATTTTTTTGCAAATAAAAATTTGAATGTACATGATCTTGACTCAGCCTGGAAAATCCATTTAGTTCTCTTTGACCAATGAGGATTCAATTCTCTTCGATCGCTAAAACTTTAGAAGCTTAGTGACCAAAGAAGATTTGGTTTCTGCAACTAATGAAATATAAACCTCTCTTTCTGTGACATCATAGGATTAGTCCTCTATGACCATAGATGTCTTGACCTCCATGATCACAGATGGGTGAAATTTTTGTGATCACTGGGGTTTCAACCCCTGAAGTATAAAAACCTCATTCAGTAGTCACCCCCCCTTTACCTTTGACTTCAAGAAGAAAAGCCTTGGTGAAATCTAGAGCGACCGAAGTGAAACCCAAACACTGACAAGAAGATGGAGTCCAACCAATGGTGACGAGGAGACCCATCCCTACAGTCAGAGAACCTCATACCGTCATTGGTGTCATCCAATCTTTTCTATTCCTCTCTCTCCTACCAACAGGAGGTAAATCCCTGATTCTAGGCATCCCCCTCGCCGCCTTTCCCCATCGATTCACCGCATTTAACCACTCCCTCTTATCATTAAACCCTACCAAAGAGTCCCCCCTATCCCTTTAACCTTTCAAACTCAGAATTAGTGTTTTTGACATGTTCTAACACTGATGCAGAGACCACCATGTTTCACGCACAATCTCCAATCATTCTCTAACCATGCCAATAGTCTGTGATTAGTGTATCAAAATTACTATAGTTGGAGGACCCAATAGTCTCATATTGGTCGCAATGTTTTTTCATCGACCATAGAGAAATTTTCTCTATTCACTCCTATAATTTTTTTGCAGTGATTTCATTGACTGCTAAAACTCCTTAATAAAAACATATGTGTTGACAATAGTAACCAATCTTACATCTTTTATCTAATGAAAAATTTTCTTCAAATGCTAAATTTTCTTCAGTCAGAGACTTCTCTTCGAACATGGAATTTACTTCGATGGCTTGAATTCCTTCTACTGTGAGTCTCTTTGATCGGTGAAACAATAACAATATCAAAGACAACTGAGTTTTTAATCTTAGTGACCATTTATGCTTTTAATCTCATCGACCGTTGAGACCATTATGACCTAAACGATGACCTAGAATTAATTCCAGGATTCTCACCGACCACCGAGACCCAAGGCATCAATTCTCAGTGATTGACGGGAGTCGTTAGCTTGTCTATTGAATTGATAAATGTTATTGAAGATGATTACCTAATCTCTCTGCCCTTTCCTCACCATGTATCCTATTGCAATATAATTTATTAAGATAAGGTTTTCCCTATTAATAAGATTAAATTTTACTGTAGAATGTCATCAACAACTTCGGATTTCCTGCATAGGCAGACAACGCCACTAGAAGTGATAGAAGATGTAATCCAGAAAATTGACAAATTCCTGGGGAAGCATCACAATATGTCCAAGGATAAAAATATACAAGTTTTGTAGAAAAAGTAACACTATGAAACACTTATACAATAGTCTCCTAAAGATGAAGAGGAATTAGAGGGAATTGAAGTAACAAGTACCTATGAATACATGCCATCTAAGGAAGAAACAATGAAGAAAGGAAAACAAAAGGGATCTGAATAATGTCTGAATATACCAGTAGTTAAAAAGAAGAAAGTGGTTGTGAAATCTAGGCCACACACCAGGGGAGCAAGGAAGGTAAACTTTCCAACCGAATCAAAAGCAAACATCTCTACCGAAGGAAGAAAAAATCAAGAGCAGACAGTTGAGGAGCATGGGATGATGTTCAAACCTAGAGATAAGGAAGAACAAGCAAAGTACAACTCATTCATAACAACAAAGACATTCAAACCAACAAGGTACATGGACATAGATGAGTTTAAAAACCTAGAGCTCTATGAACGAGTCATGAAATTATTGGGGGGGGGGGTGAACTTGTATGTCCTATGCATGGAGGCTGCCCAAAATTCCTTTACTAACCTCATGACTGAATTCATTTTTTCACTTTATAAAGATTCTTGTTGAAAATAAAGAAAATGAAGAGGTGGGAGGGGAATACAAGATACAAGTAAGGATAGGAGGAAAGGATATATATGTTACAAAAAATGTCCTGAGTGTGCTATTTACTAATACTGAAGATTAAGCCAAATCATGCATGGCAGTGAGAAGCTAGAGAGACACAAGTGGATACAACAGACATAGAATGTGGGAAAGACTAACTAGTGAACAAAAATAGTCTGAGGAAGTCAAAGGTGACCCAAATAACTTCTAATTTCATAAGGGTTATATAATAGTTTCCAAGACAAGGTATGCATAGTTTGAATAAGGGAGCGTATCAAAAGGGGACTTGTTCCTGATATGGTCCACACTGGAGAAAAGAATTGTAAAAAATGGAAGAATTCTCATAGAAAAAATATCTATAGTTGTAGACAAAGATACCAAATAGAGGATGAAGGATCATTGCATGTGATGCCAAATTATGCCTATTGCAACCTATTTTTTGCACGGAGTTGAGATAGCATGAGTTGCCTAAATGATACATGAAGATAGTCTGCAAACACCTGATAAATGCTGGAATACTAGTGTCGAAAGGTGAAAAATTCTACTACAAGCAGGCTAATTCTAAATTGTTGCTCTCCTCCCCGAAATGGATAATTATGATGCCAATAAATTGAGGCCAACAATAGCAGAAATAAACAAAATGCATTCTTGTACGATCAAAAGATAAATGGAAGCACCCTCCCTCAGCACCACCACCATCATAAAAGAAAAAGAAATAGAAGAACATAAGAGGCCAAAGAAGAGACAAAAAGTTTCTAGTCTGAGTCTACAAAGCCATTTCCAAGACACTAATGACATGCCTCGACCACAATAGACTGAGGAGGAAGACACCAAACAAAATGTCATTAATGAAGAAGAATTTAATACTGACCCAATCACCCCTCCCTCCTTGATGTAAGAAGTACCTATCAAAGGGACAACCGACCAACCAAGTGCCACATCAGAACCACAATGGAAATAAAAAGATGTTGAGAAGACACAAAACATCCCTACATAAATAGAAGAAGTACCATCGGGTCAACCTTTGGAGCCTAGGCAACCAAACCCATCTTCACATGAAGTTGGAGAAGAAAGGTTGCAATCAACTACTAAGGAACAAAAAGAAAGAACATTGTCACTACCTCCAGACCCTGAGGCACCAACTGCAGTAGAACTGACACCTCAAAGAGAACAACAACAATGTCTTCCAACCTCGAGAGAAAAACTAGGGAGTTGGTTCGACACTTTCTATCAACAAGTGCATAACTCTTCCTGTCACAGACTAGGAATCGCTGAACCGAAGAAGATATCAGAGTGTGAATGCAGAAGCACAAGCATAAAATGAATAATAAATAAGATGTGTACACCATGAACAATGTAAAAATTTAGCATGTAATTTTATTACGACATTAATAATTACAATTTACATTTACATACTGAAAGATTATTTTTACAAGTCTTTGACCAAGAATGCCAACTAGGGTCTTTACAAAATAGGTACAACCGTAGAACTACACACAAGACATCTCTTCTCCCATACTAGCTATGAACCTAAAATTATTAAAATAGGGAAACATGTTATCACAAATGTAATAACTACTTGGTTCTACTAAAGGACATAAAATTCTTGAAAGAAAGTATAATTGTTCAGTATTACAAAAGTATTCCTTTGTGATGAATGCATATTCATAATTTATTTATGCATCAGTTAGGACAATTAATTAATAATTTTTTGGTAATTTTAATTTAATTTGGAAATAAATTGCACTTTCATCCTCTCAATATTCCTTTTCTAATTGTTATTAGATTTCTTTCAATTCTTCAATAATTATTGAAGCATTAAAATCAAGATAAGAAAATATGAAGATATGAGGCATTTCAAATTTTCTATAGAGTTTGATATACCTCTCACTAAAATAATCATAAATCCACATAAAAAATCCAAATTTGGAATTTAGATATGTTTTCAAAAGATAAATTTAATTTCTATAGGAAAAACATATTTTTTGGTGGCTTTGGCCATCATTTGATTGTCCAATAAACTGGTGGGCATGCATGCTCATTTTACACAGTGCTTGATTTCAATATATACCTTGCACTAAAATTGGCATAACTCTAACATCCCAAGGCGGAATTTAATGTTCAAACATGCATTGGAAAGGGAATTTAAAGGCCTATAGGAAAAATGTATTTTTGTGGGAATTTCATTTGGTAATAAACTTTATAGTGCTCCAAAAATATATATTTTTCCTATAGGACTTTGAATTCCCTTTCTAACTCATATTTGAATATTAAATTCCACATTGGTATGTGAGAGTCATGCCAATTTTAGTGTTGGGCATACATTTAAATTAGGAATTATGGGAAAACAAATATATACATTCACTAGTTGACTGGATAGTCAAATGACTGCCAAAGCCACTGGGAATTTTGTTTCTCCAAATGTAATTGAAATTATCTTTTTAAAACATATCTAAATTCTAATTATAGAATTTGTATGGGGGAGTTATGACTGTTTTGGTGTAAGGTATATCAAACTTTGCAGAAAATTTAAAAGCCCTTTTATCTTCATCTTTTCTTATTTTGATTTAAATGCTTCAATAATTCCTAAAAATTGAGTGAAATGATATAATAATTTAGAAAATGAATATCCAGAGGAAGAAAGTGAATTTGATTCCCAAATTAAACTAAATTACCAAAAAAGCATTAATTAAATATCATATATGATGCAGAAATATATAATAAATATGCATTCAACAAAATACCATAGACTTAAACCTTTGTTTGTCCTCAAGAAAATAAAATCACAAATAGATCCAATTTATACTAACAACATGCTCATCGTCACCCTCATAGTCATCGCTTTATTCCTTACCATCAATTTTTGGCCAAGAAACCGTATCTCCAAAAATCACAAAACACAAAACTCTATATTCCCTATAAAAAACAATATCATATCTTGTTTCTAAATCAAGATTTTGTAGAAAAAAAAGATTTATCCTACTTTTTCTTTCACACTCTCATTTTTATTATAGTAATTTTTTATGTGAGTTATTGCATAAGAACATTATGAAATTGGGGGGTGCAAAAAAGGTGATGATCCCTCTTCTATTTGACGCAAGATATATTTAGTTTATAGAGTTGTGGCTACATTAGTCACAATATTTTTTCATTTTTGGAATCTTTTGCAATCTCTTGATGGCAAGCCCTTTGTGGGGTATGGAATTTTTGATATGGAAAGCAAGCCATCTTGGACTTGATTTTTTTCCATTGGTGATTCTTTGCTTCTCTTTTTTAGAAAGAAAATAAGGGGAAAACTAAAGATGTCCTTGTGCTTATAACATCACATTTTTTTCTTTTTCCAGAAATTATCATTGCTTTAAATAGAGTTTTCCTATAAACCACATTATACAAGATTTATATCAAGCTAATTGTCAATATAAAAATAGTGAAAAAAATTGATTGGTTTTGATTTAGTCTAAATGGCTCGCCAACTTTTCCATGGGGTGAAGCTATTTTGGGGTCCTAGGTGATATGGTGGTTTTCAAAGGGGTACGATCATTACATTATGTATTCATCATGGTCAACTAGATAAAGGCCATTCAAAATTAAGAAAACACAAGCATGGTCGACTAGATAAAGTCCATAAGAGAAAATGAAGCATAAGAACTACAAAAGTAACTGCATGCAAAAAATGAATAACAAAAAGATAATGCAAAATAGACACATAAGGGGGTGGGATAGAAACATACCACCCACCTTCACTCTGGACTTAGAATTTTTCTTGTCCCGAGAAATCCCTAACTCGAGATGGAGGGAAGAAAAATTTTGGGATCATCGGAGGCCTTGGTAGCTCAAACAATGTCCAGCTGAAAGGGATGTGTATGAGGGTTAAAACCTTTATCATTGGAGTTGCATAGTACAACCAATAATTAGGTGGTCATGGAGGCTCAATGGGTTGTTCATATTTCCTTTAGCCTCGTAGTCTCTCCAACATGATTTATAATTCCTCCTTCAATTGTAAGGGAAGTGTTGGAGATGGATGTGGATTTTGGGAGACTAGCAAATGTTTGAAGGGTAACATGTCAAGTGTCAGATGTAAAAAATTAGAGGAAGAATTGGGCTCTAGTTTCCCTCTATAATATTGATCCACATATAGGAAAACTGATACTGATATGGAAGGAACAAAAGGATACAAACCAACATCACAAGTATTTTTATTATCCTTATAAATACTGCAGTCAACATTGAGGTTAGTAGGTTTCAAGGTTTATATAGCATGTAACTCAAGTTCTTATATGTAAGGGGTCCCCAAGGGTGCAGAAGTGATGCAAATGGGGACATCTTGCTTGCAAACAATGTAAGGAGGTATATGGATTTTTTTAAGGGTGGTTTCTCCCTTTCCAAATTAGTTGTATGTGAGAAAGGAATTGGTTGTGACAACATGTGAAGAATAATTTAATCATTTTTTGGAGTTGGCTCATTATCCAAAAAGACTTAACTGAAGTGGATTGATCAATGATAACATCCAGATTTATGTTAAGGATGCGAGGAGTTGTTGGATCTTCATAATGACTTTACTTCTTCAACTTTTCATACACAAGCAATACAACCTCCATTGGAAGGACATGAATGGCAATGTCCTCTTCGCATAAGAAATACGACCCCATTTCCATGCTATTTATTTAGGATTCGACATATATGACACAAAAATGAGATCATCATCGTTATCGACGAGAAGAACCATATTGGGTTGTTCCAATTTCTTTTGGGGGGGTTATGTGATTGGTCTTTTAGTAAATTGGCCAATAGGTCTTGGTTGGATTCTAGTTTTGTCCATCCTTCTGTTGCCATCTTTTCTAAGGCCCTAACTTTTGTTTAGAATTAAATGGATTTTCATAATTAGATTCATACACACCAAAATTTTGGCCGTGCTCGCCACACTCCCCATGATATCCTTGGCCATAGTAACCCACATATTTTTTTTGTGTTGCATTGCTCCTCATAATAATCTTCAAAAGGTGGTGGATTATAATTTCCATTGTGTGCATCTTGGTGGGAAGATTCAGTATTACAAGTTGTCATCAAATCATGGGGAAACATATTTGAACAATAAAGGTTTTGGGATTGGGCTTCTAGTAGAGTGGTTAATAAAGCTTGGTTGGTTTCCAGTCTTGTGTGTGCTTCAGCTACTATCTTCTCTAGGGCCCTAAGTCTTTGTTCTTGTTGAGGACTATATTTGGTATCATAAAGAGGTCCATTTCTCCCAGTAGGATATGGATAGCAATGTTCCCCATAATTGTTCTTAGAAAAATTTGGGTAAATATTAACATAATACACACCATGATGAAAAGGCTCGAGATTAAAAGGTGATACCATAAGTATGGATTAGAGTCGAGCATTCTAATTGCACCTAAAAATACTGTAATAAAGTTTAACTAATCAAGAAATAAAGATTTGAGGGTCTAGATGACCACCACAAAAACCACGTTCTAATTCGACTAGTTAAATTTGAAACTACAAGGATCAAATAGAAACCATGTTGTTTCATGTCTTTACAGACAATCTCAGAAGGGTCAGACTTCATGTGAACTCATTGGTCTCGGCATTCCCAGAACATGGCCCAACCATCCAACATTCCACTATCCATAGTCATAGCAAAAAGTATGTGAATTCAAACTGACATTCAAATCCAAGGCTCAGGTGGCCGCATCACCAAGTATTGTCTAGGGAATATGATTAAAATGATGAAATGAAGATAAGAATAATTAAGAGACTATTATTTTGTTCTTACAGAGATCTATGGTCATATCACTCCATAAGAATATATTAGATCATCCAAATAACCACGCATAAATAGAGAGAAGACATTTTTTTGATGGAGCAATAGAATTGATTATATTGTATAGAACCAGCTAAAGGGATACTCCCCATTCCCCAGAAGAATCTACTCATACATAACGATACGAGAAGAAATACAAACTAAAATGAGATCCAATATTATACAAGATGTGGTCTACAACTAAAAGTTCGATGTCTTTTCTTGTGGAGTCTCCATTCCTTTTATAGGGTAAGGAGGGGTGAAACATATATACAATACTCTTTAGAAAACTCTTAGCCGCCGGCTAAAAACTTTCTCAATATGGTCAATAGAGAAAATGGTTGCTTGTTTTCTTTTGACCATTCAAATTTTGACTCTCTTTCTATAGATTCCCACTCCCGCTATTTGGTGTGAATATCGTCCGGAAAAAAACTTTAAAGTGCAGTCTAAAATATGTTTTCCCTATAGGCTTTTGAAATTTTCTTTCCCACAAATATATAAAGATTTAATTACTCCTTGGGTTGTGAGAGTTATACCAATTTTAGTGCAGGGTATATATTTAAATTAAGCAATGCGAGAAAACAAGCATGCACGTTCACTAGTTGATTATACATTCAAATGACACCCAAAGACACAGGAAAATATGTTTTTCCTTTAGTAATCAAAATTATCTTTTCAAAACATATCTAAATTTCAAATTTTGAATTTGTATTTGGGAGTTATGTCAGTCTTTGTGTAAGTTATATCAAACTTTGCTAAAAATGTGAAATGCCTCCTATTTTCATCTTTTCTTATCTTGAATTAAATGCTTCAGTAATTCTTGAACATTGAGAGAAATCTCATAAGAATTCAAAAAAGGAATATCGAGAGGATTAATGTGCAATTGATTTCTGAATTAGACTAAAATTACCAAAAAAGTCTTCATTAATTATCCTAAATGATGCAAAAATAAATGATTAATATGCATTCATCGCTTTGCAGATTTTACAGGAAACAAGAACAACATTTAATCAACAACTTAGTTTATTGGAGAATATTTTATTATGAGTTTTCCCATTATGTTGATATCAAGAAGCATGCGTATATATATGGCTTAATCACTCCAATGAGATGGGGGAGGTCACCTGGATCCATGTCTCTATTCAAAGGAGGAGGTCACCATTTTGTATAAGTTCCACCCTCTGAGCTGAGGAGGTCACTTGTACCCGATATCAACATCATCATCATCGTCATCATAATTGGATTAGTCATAATTAGCATACAATTTATGTTCAAGATTATTTGCTAGTCATATTTAAGATATCAAATGATTATTCAATAGCCAAGCAATTTATAAAACATATCAATCTGGTTAAGAGGTGAAATAGAGTACACTACACCTAATATATGCTTCCAGTCAAAATGGATGAGATAGTCATCAAAGAGGATAGTCCCATGTACCTCAGATCTGAGTATCCAAATTATGTTGGATGATCAAGATCACTGGTCATCACCTGATTAATAACAAATTAAGCAATATCAACATAATGTTCATCATTATTCATAACACTTACATATATTTTAGGGGTTGGGGTCAAATCTAGGTTTCAACATATCTTATGGTGTTCTAATATTTTTACACTAATCTAAAAGTCATAATATATTTCTCTGATTCATTTTTCAGAATTTTCTCATGGTTGTAGTATTTTCTGGTATTAATATGAGGTTTAAAACATTAGATTATGCGTTAACAGGGAAAGACCCAATATATAAAAATTAAAATCACATCGGAGTCCACACTAAGTTTACAAGTGGTATTACAAATCATAGTATTTTTCTAAAATTTAATATACCTAGTTTGTTAATTATTCCATTATATAAACCCTAAAAAGGATCATATCATCTATATTAAAAATAGACATTTAATGTTGTTCAAAAGCTTGTTCTAGGGGTCTAGTATAAAGATGATGTCTTGCTGAGTCTGAGGATATATTTTATGCCTTTTATAGGCTAGGGAAAATATTTATAGTTGATTATCTAAAATTAGGTTTGTTTACTAGAAAAAAATAAGTATTTACCTTTAAAACATGTCAGACCAAACCCAGGATCCATTAAATGAAGGGTCGAATAACCCAGATTGGGTCACTTGCAAACTTGATCTTCTCCGTCATTCTTTCCACTGTCTCATCCAGATTTCCAGTGCCATTGTGGCTTGGCTTTTCACTAAGGAATCTTGCAATCTTTTGTCATGGAAAGGCTTATGTTCTTGAGCACCATCCTAAGGCTCAACTCCATCTAGAAAGAACAACACAAGCCTTAGATCTTCATAGATCATAGACGCACCCATATGTGTGCGACAGGGTTAGGGTGGCTAGATGAATATCTTTCTTCTTAGCCCTTACTAGGGTGATCACCACCTCTATTGTGCTTGGATCCATATTGATCCTATCACATCCTCTTCCTTGAATGACCCTACTTGCAAGTGCTCCTACTTTAGGATCATTCCCTCAAGGACCCACAAAGGGGTGGTGGGGTTATGTCTTCATCTCTACTGAGTTAGGATGATAGGACTATGGCAGCTCTCCACCTATCATTGTGTAAGTCATTGTTGGCTTTGTCACACAGGATGGAACACTCTGTGGTCTGCCAAGAGTTCTGCAGATTGAGTTCCTCTCCTCAAAACCAGTCTTGGTCCCATGTGCAAATTCTTGGTATAGTAGGTAGTATTTTTTAGAGATGTTACTCTCTTATCTCACCACGTTGGTCTCACTATGCAAGTTCATAAGGTAGTTCCCAATAGTGTGGATCTCTTCCAACAATGTAGATGTCTCTTAGGCTAGCCATGCTCACACTCTCATGCCAGTGAGGATCACGACTTGATCAAGATTTAGCTCCACATAGTTAGAGGTAGAAAATTACTAACATCTGCCTAATCCTCTATACCAAGGGTTGGGATTGCTCCACTGTGTCGGGACGAGTGGTGTGCCACAACACAAGAGGAAAGAAAGTGTGACATTGAATGTCACATGTACTAAAATAAATAACCAAAAGAACAAAGTCCTACCACATGTGTTTAATTAATATCCTCAACTACAAGAAAGTACATCATTTTAAATTCTTCAAATACCTTATAAATATTTGTAGAAACCTTATATTCAATTCAGTTAGTCACTAAATATTGATCCAAAAAATCTAAAAAAACATTTGCTATGATACCAATATACCTCATGCCTTATCAATTGACCACTTGATTTCATTTTAACTACCAAATCAACCTTTTTGCCTCATTTGTATCCTAGTAAATCTTACAAAAGATATTCATCATGACTGAACTCATTCATGTGTCATCATCAACATCAATATCTAGAATCAGACCTTTTAGGTGAAACTAATCATATTTAAGTACCTAATTCCTCATATTGAGCTCAAACATAAAAAAACATTCATTGTCTTAAAAAAATATGTTTTTGGGATAAAAACACTAAAATTAAAGGTCATCACATTCACCCTTCTTATACGGAATTTAGTCCTTGAAATTCAACTAGTCACATTCTTAAGATGATATCAGGAAGTTGTGGATGCCTCTAGCCACCACTTCTAAGTAGCAAGGGCATTGTTATTCTATGTTCATCCTAGGTTGTCATATTAGGATTTTTAAACATACAAGATGTACCCACCCCATCTTATATAGGTGGAAGCATCAATTTTTAAGGAATTGTAGGATAAATTAGTTTCTTAGTCATTACATGTCATTCTTATATTTAATATTTACATCCTCATAGTCCCTTAAGGATAAGGGTTTTATTCCTACATATGAAGTTAATAAGGTACTAGTCAAGGTTTCATATATCACCATACTAATCATATAATAATGTCATGATTTCATGTCATCATTTTTTGTAATGATTAGAGATAACATTTTCAATGTGCTATATGATGAATGTCATACTAAGAATTCAACATTAGAGGGGTTTTATCTTCATATTTACATTTTACAAGTTTCATCCTATTGTGTGAGAGTTAACCTCAAACTTAGAAGCATATATTTAGAAGGATTGAGGTTAAATACTATATTTTCTAATCATGTAATCTATTATCCCAAGGTGTCATTGTTTCAAGCTCATGATTTATAACTTATATCTTTCATGTAGGATATGGAGGGAAAGATAACATACTAGGTCAAGCTTATCTGAGTGACATATCACACATATAAATCATATTTCTAGCCCAAGTGTGACACATTCTATCATTTTCTATTATCATAAAAATAAAATCCATTATCCACTTTATAGTTTCATAATAATCTCAATTATTTCTAAGGTTGAGCTTTAAGGCTCAAGCCACTCAAGCTAGGACCTAATTAAGTCAAATCATGAAATCTAACCACAACACATTTCTACCCATATCAAAACAATCTAGCCAACACTCAAAAATGGGTACAATGACTAGCTTTGTTCACATGGAATGACCAACCGGAGTATTAAGATCATTATATAGATTACATGTCACCAACTTCCTCTAGAGGGACATCTCCCTCACCTAGATGGATTTTCAAATGCATATCCTACGACCTTCTTTATCTAGGGTTGGGGTATATTACAAGAAGTCTAGGGTTTAAGGTTGCTCATAAGAACCACATATAGGGTGGGTCAACTCATATACTCAGAAGTTGTCTAACTGGGGACTCATTATCAAATTTTTTTAAATTGCATTTATCATATATTAGAATTTAGGTCATATAACCTTATTCAATGGTGGGTCATCCTCTCTGGAGTTCACCCTATCGAATGTCACATGCTAGATGGTGTCCTTTGTAAAGAGCTTGATGCCCATGTTGATCTCAAATAAAAATCCCACATGTTGTGTATAAACTTATACAAATATATGTACATCCATATAATCCTACTAGTTTCGTGTAGCAAAAGAAATTTGACACAATAGCAATTTATACCATGTATGGAGATTGGATAGGGTTACATGATCAAAAGTTATCTCAAATCATAAAAACATTGTTTATCCTCAAATTTGAAACATAGATTATCATTTATAAAAATCATACTATCATCAATCATGCTTATTTCTACTAGTCTATCTTTTTGGCCTAACCTTTATTTTGGCTCTCGACGATTAAAGACTACATCTCCCTCTAAGAATTCTCATCTAGACTGAGTCTCTCCCTTTCATGTAGGTTTCATGAACAACTCCTATTGTCCTATGTGAGGGACACATTTTTGTACGCGTATACATAGTAAAGTATTATATATTTTTTCTTGGAGAAAATAAACGTCAAAAAAAACTTTTGAGATTCGAGAAATTTGGTAAACAAGACCAAACCAACAAAATCAAGTGTTCCAAGCACAATAGAGAGTATTGTTTCATATCACCTAGTGAACCAGGTGAGAACATGGCATAGAGTAGCAAAGATACCCAAAACACATGTGCACCTATTTCTAGGGTTTCTCATTCCTTGTTCCCAATCATCTCCAAACAATGTAACACCCCATCCTATCAAATGATAATGAATCATTGACGCCATAGGGCCTGCCATAAAACATATTTAGTATAAACCTAGTTCTCAGACATCTATGTTCTAACCTATAAGCTAAGGCATGTCTAATATCCAACACATAAGTTTCTATGGTTTCAAGTAAAATGTGAAATTTAATTTTATGTTATGTGGTGAGCAATTGTCAGTTGTAGCTATTGTTCATGCTCGGATACCAAATGTCACAGATTGGGAATCCATAAACCAAAGAAGATACAAGAGTAAGAATGTGGAATCATAAGAATAAATGAACAATAAACTATATACATACACCATGAACAACATGAACACTTAACATTTAATATTATTTCAACATTAATAATTACAACATACATTTACATATTGAAAGAAGTTTTTTTCATGTCTATGACCATGAATGCTAACTTTGTTCTTTATTAAAATAGGAAAACAAGTTAGAACAAATGTTTTGAGTACATGGTGTCCATAAAGGACATAAAATATTAGAAAGAAAGCATAACTTTATAGTATTATAGGATTTTTCATAGTAGAATTTAAAAGAAACAAGAACAACAATTGTTCAACAACTTAGTTTATTCGACAATATTGTATTACGAGTTTTACCATTATGGTGATATTAATATGTATGCTTATATACATGTCTCCATCACTCTAACGAGATGGGGGAGGTCACCTAGATCCACCACTCAATTCAAAGGAGGAGGTCATCATTTTGTACAAGTTCCACGCTCCGAGGTGAGGAGGTCGCTTGTACCCAATATCAACATCATCATCGTTATCATCATCATAATCATAATTTGAGAACTCATAATGGGAATATCATTTATGTTCATGATTATTTGCAAGGAAAATATATAATGTCAAATGATTATTCATTCGCAAATAAAATATCACAAAAAATTACATAGGCTAAGAAATTTATAAAACATATCAAATAGGTCAGGAGGTGAAATAGAGTACATTGCACCTAATATATGCTTCTAGTACAAAAGGACAAGACACTCATCCAAGAGGATAGTCCCACCTACCTAAGTTTAGATAACCCTAATTATGTTGGACCATCTAAATCACGAGTCATCACCTGATTAATAACAAACTAATCATTATAAATATAATGTTTATCATTATTCATAATATTTACATACATTTTAGGGTTTGAGGTCAAACCTAGGTTTCAACTTATTTTACGGTGTTTTGATATTTTTATACTAATCTAAATGTCATAATAAGTCTCTAGTTCGATTTTCATAATTTTTGATGCTTGTAGTATTTTCAGGTATTAATATGAGGCTTAAAGCATAAAATTATGCATTCACAGGGAAAGACCAAATATTTCAAAATCATAATCAAATCAGAGTCCAGACTAGGTTTCCAAGTGATATTATGGCTCAATATTATTTTTTAAGATTTAATATACCCAATTTGTTAATTATTTCAGTATATACAACCCCTAAAAAAGAACCATTATCATCTATATTGTAATAGTCACTTAATGTTCTTCAAAAGACTGATCTTTGGGTCCAGTAAAAAGATGATGTCTAGCTGAGTCTAGGATATTTTTCATGCAATTATAGGGTAGCAGAACTATTTATATTTTTTTTCTAAAACAAAGTTTGTTTAATGGAAAAATACACGTAATAACCTTCAAAACAAGTCAGACCTAACCAAAGATTCACTAATATTAGGGTTCAATAATCCAGATCAGACCGCTTGCAAACTTGATATTCTCCATTGTTCTCGCTTTTGTTTCATCCTGATTTCTAGCTACGTTATGGCATGGTTTTCATTGACGAATCATGTATTGTTTCATCATGGACGTTCTCTTGTTTCTAAGCTCCGTCATGAGTCTCAACTCCAGTTAGAAACAACAACACATGCATCATATCCTCATAGGTCATAGACATACCCACAGGCGTGCGACAGGGTTAGGGTGGCTAGATGGATATATTTCTTCTTCGTCCCTCACAAGGGTGATCACCACCTCTCTAGTGGTTGGCTCTAGATGGATTATCCTGCTTCCTCTTCCCTGAATGACACTACCTATAAGTGCTCCTGCTCTAGGATCATCCTTGTGAGGAGCCAACAAAGAGGTGGTGGGGGTATGTCTTCATCTCCGTCGAGTTAGGGTGAGAAGCATGCAGATGCTCCCCATGACCAGGGTTTTGGAATCCTCCGTTGGTTCTGTCACACTGGATTGAACACTCAGTAGTCTACCAAGAGTTTGGTATTTCAAGTTTCTCTCCTCAAAACCATCTTGGCCCCCTATGTAAATTCTTGTCAGAGTGGGTAGTAGTGGTGTGGGATGGAATTGTCTTATCTCACCATGTCAATCTCATTATGCGGGTTCATTAGGTAGTTCCCAATAGTATAGATCTCTTCATGCATTCCAAATTTATCTTAGGCTAGCAATTCTCATGATCTCATGCCAGTGAGGAACATGGCTTGGTCAAGCTTCAACCTCACATTAATTAGAGGTAGAAAATTACTAACATCTTCCTGATCCTCTTTACCAAGGTTTGGGATTGTGCCACTATGCTAGGATGAGGGTCGTGCTCAATTAAAATTGGAAGGATAGTATAAAATCAAATCTAATGTGAACTAAAAAAATAACCAAAAAAACAAAGTCCTACCACATTTTTTTTTCATTAATATCCTCAAATTCATGAAAGTACATCATTTTTAAAATTTTCAAATACCTTATGAATAATTATATAAACCATAGATTCACATTTAATCTCTACATGTTGATCCAACGAATCTATATAAAACACGTATTACCGTTACAAATACCTGATGCCTTATCAGTGGACCATTTGATCTCATTGTAACTACTAAATCAACCTCTTGGCCTCATCAATACCCAAGTTCATCAATAAAAGTTATTCATCAAGACTGAACTCATTCATGTCTCATCATTAACAACAATATCTAGAATCATACCATTTTGGTGAAACAAATCATACTTAAGTACCCAATTCCTCAATTGGAGCTCAACCATAAACCAAACATTCTTTGTCTTAAAAAAATACTTTGTTGGGGATCAAATATCCAAAAATTCAGGGTGATCACACTTCCACACATGCACTACTCCTTTCTTCTAGCATGCATGCACTAACAATACATGTAGAAAGCATGGACAAAAGAACTACAGTGCTCTGGGAGTTCATGCATGACGTCATCCTCAACCAAACATCAACGATGCAATCCATGCTAACTATGGCAGCTGAGATGGCAGAGCTCATACGGTGAAAGGACTGCAATGCACAGGGAGCACAAAAAATAGGCAAAGAACACAAAGAGGAACTGAGGTGCTAAGATAAGAACCAAAGGACCTGGAAGAGTGGTAGCACAAAGTCTTGTTGAGGCATAGGGTCTGACCTTCAATATCGCAAGGATCTTCTAATCCCTTCCACCCGAACAAACACAAAGATGAAGATATTGCAAGTGTACTGAAGATTCTCTAAGAGGAAGCAACCCAAGAAGAAGAGCATTTCAAAGCTGAAGAAATGACAACAGTCAACAACAATGCTACTATGCAAGGGTTTGACTAATACTTCTCATCCACAGAGGACAATCTTTCAGAAGAATGTTCCCCAATGCCAACCCACCTCAACCAAGAGAGAAAAATAACACAAAGTCAGGTAACATTTTGGAAGAATTGTCAATCCCCATTTTATAAGTGAACTGAATATATCGATAGACGTATGTGACGTCTACCTCCACTATGACGAACACAATTAGCATTAGGATGAAGTCTATGATGGCAAAATGGCTACTACACTAGTTTCACTAAGTGAAGTTATGCTCAAACGTAGTCATCTGTAGAAAATTCTATAGAAGCACTTGTTACCACTACTATAGAAGCACGACTAACAAGGACTACTGTCGATCCCATTCCAGAAACTATAACAGCTAACATTAGTGTGGATCCATTTGTGCAAGAACCAACAATTGAAGAAGACAAGTCTGATGTAGATGAAAGTGGCATGGCCTCATTATTTGTAGGTGTTCAAGAGAGGGAACATCGGCCTCTTGTAAAAGAAAATAGAGGAGTTATACCACTCCCTCATCCCTAAAATCTTATAGAATAGAAATAATCTTTAATAAAAAGGAATGAATCTTACAAGGATTTACTTAAGGGGGGTCTTCTTACAATGAGAAAGAGTACACATAAGTTTGTTTGAAGTACTCTTTGCAATAGCCTTCAAAGAATTCTTACATCCTGACAAGATACAACCAACATTCAATAGGGACACTATTTTAGCAATAAGACTTTATGAAAAACAATACGATTAAACATTTGTAAAAGAGATGTAAGAGGAAGTGATAAGAAAAGAAACAACATTCATGACCGTAACGATCAAAACAATGAAACACTAGGCACTCAATATATGCAACAGACATATGAAAATATATAATTGTTGCAGTGTTGACCTGCCCTATCCATCTTTTGTATTTAAGAACAAAATGCTCGCTACATATAGAAGGTACCAATCCACCTGCAGCATGACATCCATGAGGCGGAAACCGCCACAAAACCAGGTTGGAAAAACATCAAGATAAGCACAAAGGTTACACAAGAACAATAGGGATCAGGAGAATGAGCCTTCATAGTACTCCACATGATGGAACCAATAATCAAAGGCATTCCCACAGAAGATTAATTCCATGAAGATTAGCATCAGATTTGTGGGATGTACACCATGGACGTAGGATATCATCATTGTTTCTTCTATGATTCAATGATGCCTCTAGGTATAGTACTGCGTAGAATGCATATGGGGGTTTTGTTACCTAATAAGAAGTCATGACAGGAACAGTCAAAGACCTTGTGGATAGACCCCTCTGAGCCAGAGTGGGCATCATAATGGAAGGAAAGGTTTCAGCCAAAGAAAGGAGTTCCACATGAAAGTGATCAAAGAAATCAAGAATGAAAAAAGAAAGAAGCTCAGCTCACGCCAACCCATGCAAAACCCTACCCCCACAGTAGTTCCTGAGCACATTGAAGAACCAAATGCATCTACATTTGATGAAGGGGAGATCAAAGAAGAAGAACTGTAAGAAGTGGGACAAGAAGCCCTAGAAGGAGAAACAAAACCAATGTGTGACAAAGTGAGTTTTTATTATATTTCTCTCTCTTAAAAGTTTTATTATCATATTTGTTGACCAAAATACCCACATACATTTTTCCTCACTCAATTGAACAAATATGTGTCACAAATTTCAAATTTATGCAAACCCTAATATGCTATGATGATAAAATACATATGTTAATGTATTTAGTTAAATGAGCACATAAAATATTTGAATGTGGATCCCAAAATTATACCATAGTCACATCTTGGCATCATTAAGCTACCCCTAAAATTTTGTTCCATTTTGATGTACCTTTTGAGAGTTATTAACATTTGAAAATCAGGTGTATAATTCATTCTAATAACCCTAGGACTTAGGTTTTCAATTTATTTGACAAATGATATGTCATGCGGCCTATATTCAGGCTGGGGGCGGACCTTTTCATGGAGGTCCAACCCTCAGCCGTCTGATCTGATGGCCATGGATCCATGCCATGATCCAAGGGTCAAGGACCCGTCACCTGCCTCCCGCCTTTCCCGACCTTGACCCCAACAGAACCC
Organism: Alisma plantago-aquatica; assembly: GCA_963693085.1. Taxonomy (NCBI): domain Eukaryota; kingdom Viridiplantae; phylum Streptophyta; class Magnoliopsida; order Alismatales; family Alismataceae; genus Alisma; species Alisma plantago-aquatica. Next base: position 501,978,726 of record OY856410.1, on the reverse strand, counting down.
TGGACCATCGACGATCTCAGGCGCTTGACTCCTGCGTCGCCCACCTGAGATTTTTGGAGGACACAATCCTCTCACCAAAACGAACTCAACAAACCCTCACACGTCACCCAAGACCCCTGGATTTGGGAGAACGAACTCCCCTTTTCTCGTTGCTCCCACTCCGGCGGCGGCTGCAACACCCAGGACCCCCAACCAACCCTAAACCTACCCCGATAGCCTATAAAACTACCCCTCGATGTCGCCCCTGCCTTCCTTTGCCTTTAACCCTATTCTTTCTAACCATGGTTGCCACCGAGATCTCTACTCGATCTCCAGAAGCCTAGCGGTGCCACCACACTGCCATTGGGGCCGATCTCCCCCGCCTCACCCTCTTCCTCCACACCCTTGCCTCACCTAGTACCGTGAGGTCATAGGGACCTTGGGCAGAAACTTTTCCACCTTTGTGGGAGCCTGCTGCCCCTTTTCCAACATAGCTCCGGTGAGCTCCTCCGCCGCTTCTTCATGACCTGGAGCTTGCTCGCGTGAGGGAGCACTGACCTAACTGGGACCCAGGGTGCCAGGTGGACCGCTAGCGGGTCGCCAGATCAGCTAGGTCGCGGGCCAGCAAAGATCAAAGGGGGAGCCAACTCACGCGGACACCCCCAATCAGAGAACGCCACCTCAGAGATCCGGGTTTGAGCTCATAGGGCTTTGGATCTACGTGAGCTGCCGACCCAGTTGGATCCGGCCGTAGATCAAGGTAAATACTTTTTCTTTTATTTTGCTTTATTCAAGAAACTGATTTTCTTAGGAAAATCCTAGAAAATGCTAGGATTATCATAAAATAGCGAACCAATATACCATTTTGATCAGAAAATTATTTTCCATCCAAATAAAATTCTACCAGGACCTAGATCCGTTTCCTTTTCCAAAAGTAGTTGCTTAAATCCTTAATGACCCCTTAATTATAATCATTTTTGATAATAATTTTCCTTGGTGATATCTGACCTTCTAAAGTGTAATTAACTCTAGATAGAACTCTGTTTCTAAATAACTCGAAATCATATTCTAAGATGACAAATTATCAAAGGATTAGAAGAAACCCTAAATTTAGTTTTCTCTCTCTTTACATGTAATAAAGGTATATCTTTATAACAAAAATCTAATATCATTAGATGATGTTTAGAGATCAGGATTGGTCCAAAACCCCAGAAACTTTGAAGTAATGAAATCTTTAATATCCTTAAGGTTGTTGTACCTATCTTTTTGACCATCCTAAAAAACCCTAACAATGACAATCTTCTTCTGATTAATTATAAATTGTCCTTTACTCAAACTATGTTTATGGATCAGATCTCATACAAGCTCAAAACCAAATTAAAAGATGGATAAACCTAATCCGAATTAGATAACATAAAAAGGAATAATAACTAATAACCAACCTTTATCATGGTCATATGGATCAATAGTAACAAGTATACCCTTGATTACATTTCAGGGTGATCTACTCTCTTTTTCATAATCTAAGACTTGTGGAATCCAGATCTGAAAGTTAGAGGTACGTAGATATAATTATATGATTAGGTTTTGCTGGATGCTAAATATATGTAATTGTTTGCATGAAATTGACATACATTTATGGATGTGTATATTTATGAATGATTGATGATTTACCGACTTTAACATAAAAGAACATAATTGGTTATAAGTGAAATGTAGTTACTAGTGGTGCTCATTAAACTCCCTATTAAAGAGGGAAAGCTTTAATGTTGGCTAGCACCTCCCTAGAGTACATGGTATACGGGGAGATCCCTAGAGTACAAGGTACTCGGGGAAGGGCCCACCATTTATGTTTGTGCTAATCCCACCATAGTAATGCATATTCACTCTAAATGTGGCTAATAACTTGGGATTACCTGATTTTCCGCCTTTAAATAACGTTTTCTTTCTCTTTCTTAAATTTCGAGCATTTTATATGCCAACATAGTATAGCTTTTATTCCACGTACCAACTTTGTTGATGTATTTGTTTCTCATATTTCCTAGGTGCAAGGAACAATTGATGATCAAAGTACAATGCATATTCAAAGTACTTGAAGGAACAAATAATAAGCATGGAGGATTTATTAGATAGACCTATTCCTCTTATCTATTTCTTACTAGATGTTAGTTTATTTCTTTTCCTAGCTGATGTTGAGGATGATTGAGAACCTATGTAATAAAGTTAACTTTCTTTAGAACAATATTTTCTCTCCATATGTAATGACTTTATTTTATCTATATGAATGAATGTTCGTGTGGCATTATATGAGGTTGTGGACTAGATCTTGGCTCAATCTCTGATTTTAGTTGATTACCTTGATCTCTTGTATTTTCCCTTTTGACATCTATAGATATGAGTGCACGCATATCTGTGAATGTCACTATGGAAAGTATATAGAAATCGGGGTCGTCACACAATGTTTCTAGACTTTGATAGATGGTTTTGTGAAGATCTTTCCTGGGACTCTCTTACTCTAATATTGGATAGATTGAAGATCGACTGCAACCAGGAGGACATAATATTTGAGAGAGAAGGAATATGTGTACCACAAGAAGACCTGTAGCAAACTCTTAGGGTGAGACGCTAATCTTGACTGCAAATGTGATGACTCTAAATTTTAGGATTTTAATACCCAATATGATATTCGTGCACTATGAGTGTTCTTTAGGTGGTTGGAACTCCGTTGAGGAATTGATCATCTAATTTGGAATCACATTCGCCTAAAATTGTGTGGTTAGGGATGTGATTTATGATCATGATTTTGAATCGAGTTCCACTATGATATGTATAACTTTCTATTAGCTGATTTGGGAACTTATGAGGTCATGAGGTCCACTTAGTAGTTAAAGAAAACTCAAGTGGCAATTTGATGAGGCTTGAAATATTTAAAGATGATAACAGGTTTCGTTGGACTTGTTGGACCCAGATTTGATGATGGCTTAAATTAAATTCAAGGCTTTTACATTTATTTTGTAAGGTTGTTAAAGAATTAATTTGCATGACTAAATAATTGACTTTTTTCCTAAAACTTTGGTAGAAGATGTCATACAAAATTTTGAAACTAGTTTCAAAATTTTAGGAGGTTTAGAGATTGTTACAAAATGATACAATCGTTTGAAGTTGAGGAGAATAATGTTTTTAATGCCATTGAACTTTGGTAAAATGAACGAAAGAGTGACTAATTAGAATAATACGGTTTAATCATGTAATCCAGCCTGTAACACTGGTGTTACACTGGTTTATCCTCCTTTTGCTTGGAGTGGTCAAAAGCCTGAGAAGGTGGTATAATCCAAAACCACCACCAGCTGGATCGGATGGCTGACCTTCATCTTCGACCTCTGACTAAAACGGAGATGATGCGTGGCTAAACCATGATCCTCACCGGCCTGAGAATGGGAGAATAGTGATCCGAAGATAAATCTCGAGTGCTAAAAGAGATCAATGATACTCAAAATTACCAAACAACCCATCACAATAAGGCTAGCATGGTGGGGTGTGAGAGACCCATATTTTTACAGAAGGGATGGTGTTTTGAGGAGGTGTTTAAGATGAAGGAAATCAGTTTTAGGGGCATCCTTTCCATATACCCATCCATCTGAAGTGAGAGGTAGGTCTTGATGTTGCCATGGCTGGGTTGTTGCCGGTTGTAAAACATGCTTGCCAATAGGAAGACATGGAGGTCAAGCTTCAACCCTTCATGCCATGGAGGTGGAGGTGGAGGTGGAGACCTAGAGAGTGAATCAAGCCTCGATGTTGGACATCAATAGGGGTTTCGAGATGTTGGAGTCCAATTTCTCATCCACGAAACTTTATTTAATCACAAAAATGTAGAGGGCCTTATTTCCCTTCCTCCTACCTACAACGCCGCTCCACGCCGGCAAGCTCAGCCTTACCGAGATGTTGGTCACCAACCTAGCATTTCTGCAGCTGTGGGGATATAGAGGGATGAAACAAGATTCTAGTCTCTTCAAACCTCTAGGAGGATGGTCTCCTCATCATCGATGACAAACCAAGGTCATATTTGTATCTCCTACTGCTCCCCTGTTAGGCGGAATAAATGAGACCAAGGAGGGGGGGCAAAGGCTCCTGAGTGGTGAGGAGCTGAGTCTCCAGTCTCCACATCCGGCGATACTATGTTTACCAGTCACTGTACTGTATTCTACCCTTTCCCTATAGTGTTGAGCTTGGACAAAGTTGGATTGTTACATGGAATGCATCCACACACTCAAGTTCTACATCCAACAGTCCATCTTTTTCTCATCAAGGTAAATCATATTTCTTTTTTGTATAATGTATAGATCTTAGAAATCTAATTGAAAATAGCTCCCTTGGCCAATAAATTCCCCAAAAATACCCCTAGATTAAGAAAAATGTTTTCTACATTACTGGACCCTTACATCATGCTTTTGAAGGATAACTCATGATGATATTTAATTTAGATAATAATGCTTCTTTTTGAGGTCATAGTATTGGCATAATTAGTATATCAGAGAAATTAAATATGAGAGGATGCTTTACGAACCCTAATATCATTTAGAGACCAAATATGAACTCTAATAAAGTTATAATTTAATAATATTAGGTATTTTACCATTAATTCATAAGTAGATGCTTTAAAACTCATATTAATTTTAGAAAATAGATCAAGCATAAAAAAATATGAAATTTGGATCAGGCCCCTAAATGACATCATGATCAACATAAAAATACTAGATAAATACTTTAGATTAGTAACACTTAGATTTGACCTAAACCCTAAATTTGGACCTAAATATCAAGTTATATGATGATCCTATAATTAATTATGGTTAATTTGCTATTAACCAGGTGATGACCAGATTATCTAGATGACAATGGATGTATAAGGAATCCATGAAATTGGGTTCTTGGAAATAAGTATAAGACTAGATTTCCAGGATGATCTATTTATGAGTAATTGCTAACATGTAGTTGTGTTATCTTGATTGGATGTATATCTACAAATAGTGTCCCTTTTCCGCCTTGAACATTAAGAACACTAAGGAAATAAAATGGAATGTAGTTACTGATGGTTCATTAATCTCCCTATCAGATAGGGAAAGTATTTATGATGGCTAGCACCTCCCTAATAGTACAAGGTACGCAGGGAGATCTCTAATGGTACAAGGTATGTGGGGATAGGTCCTAATAATATATGTTTCTGCTAGGTCCATCATAGTAATACATGTCCATTGAAATGTGAATAATAAATTGGGTTCACCTGATTCTCCATCTTAAATAATGTTTTCATTTCATTTTCTTCTTTCTTCAATTATTTTAAGTATGCCAACATAGTATCTATATCTTTTCAACCACGTACAAACATTATGTTGATTCATCATTTCACGTATTTTCTAGGTTCAGAGATAGCATGGGAGAAAAGTTGGAAATGGAGCAGTTGTTCAAGATGTACCTATTGTGTGTAGATCACGTTAGCATACATGTTCATAGACTAAAAAATCTTCTTTCAATATTTAATTGCAAGTCATGTTAAAATAAGTTATTTTACAATATATACATGTTGAATGATGTGATTGTTCATGGTGTATCTATTATACTTGAATGTTCATGTATGCACATATTGCTTCGGCAACACACTTTGATACAATTGGTTAACATTTTCGGATTTTTTCTCCTCATCCCCATGGGGTTTTGAGAAGGTGGTAATTCAGGGTCGTTACAGTTGGTATCAAATCATGAACAATAGCTACACATGACAGTTACTCATCATGCAACATAAAACCGAATTTAATTTTTCACTAAAACCCTAGAAACTTAGTAAGTTGTTCTATAGGAATAAGGTTTGACTTTGCCTCTAGGATAGAACCTCAATGTTATAGAACTTGGTTTAGACACTTGTGTGAACCCTTTCCATATAGAGATCATATGTATTGGGTAGCTACACTAGTCTACACTTTGTTCTCACCATTTCACTAGGGGACGTGGCACTGGACTATCTACTGTGTGTGATACTCATTTTGCTGATTTGGTTTTATTTTCCAATCGGCTCGAACCTCGATAGTTTTCTCTGACGTCCGTCTTCTCAGAGAAAAACTATATAATATTTTATTATATATATGTAAATATGAAAATGTGTCCCTCATATAGGAGAGTAGTAGGTGTTCATGTAATCTAAGTGAAAAGGAGTGACATCAGTCTAGAAGAGAGAGTAGTCTAGATTAGATATCTAGAGCCTTATCAAGACATGTGATACATAGAGTAGATGATATACTGATAGTTGATATGAGCATGGATGATCTTGTCTAGGTTATATCTCTAGTGATATAAGTTTCTTTATAAATATTTAAGTTGTATATGTACTAAATCCAATTTTAGAGAATATAAGCTAAGTCATGATGATGAAAGTGCATCCCCTTTTCTTTCTTAAGATGAGGTAAGTTAAGATACAGTTGAATATGCATGAGCCTGAAGCTCTTTACAAAAGAGGGCCTCGAGTGTTAGGACAAGATATGTGGTGAACTCCAGAGAGAGTGAGACCAACAAGGAGAGGATCATAGGATCTACCCTATGATATATGAAAAATATGAGATATATGTGAAAAGATGTGTCCTAAGCTGGGTTAGTCCTGAGTAGATGAGTTGAGTCCTATTGCATGATTCAGTCCTATATATGAGAGTTGTGTTAAAAAAAAGAAAATTTGATGGTAAGGTGACTCATAATGAGAAAGGTCAATCGTTTTGATTGAGTTAGGTCTAGCTTGAGTGATATATGTTTTGAGTATCATCATTAGCTGCAAGTTAGGTGATATATGAAGTCTAGTTTAGAGAATAAAATGCCTTATACATAAGATACTCATAAATGTTGTTCCTTCCACTTCTCTTTCTGAATATATGATACTAGAAACCTCACTTGAGCTATATAGATGAATTATATCTGAGAAGTCACTCATAAAAGCTTAACCTATTCTACATTCCCTTCCTATATCAAACATGTCATATCTATGTTTGAATCATGATATACTTGGCTTAGTATATTATCTTTCCCTCTATACCATACATGAAATATATAAGTTTGAAAGCATGGAATGTTGACAGAATATATTCTCTTTCCCTACATAACATGTATGGACAATATAACTCAAAAATCATGAGCTTGAAATAAAGATAGCCTTGGATAATAGATTATATGATCACAAAATATAGTGCTACCTCAATCCTTCTATGTGTATTCTTCTAAGTTTGAGGATAACTCTCACAAATAGAATGAAACCCCTAATATATATAAATGAAGATCAAACCATATAATGCTGAAATCCTAGCATGTTGTTGATCATAAACCACATTAAAGATGTTAAGTATAATAATTTGAATAAATGATGGAAGGAAACGTTGACATCAATATATGATTAGTAGGGTGAAATATGAAACCTTGAGTGGTACCTTCTTAACTTCATATGTATGAATAAAACCCTCATCCTTAAGGGACTTGAGGATGTAAATCATAAGATATAAGAATGTCATGTTATGACTAGACATGAAATGACACTATGACCTATACAAGGTGGGATATGTACCCCTGGAGGATATAAATACTAAGATAACAACTTGGGGTACAATAGAAACTATGATAGGATTGTCACCAAAACTGGTGGCCTGAAGATAATAGAGACTCCTTAAGATCACCTTAAGTTTGAGAATGTTGAATTTTGAGGACGAAATTTCAAATAAGGTGAGGTGAATGTGATGAGCCTGATTTTTAGGATTTTTGATACCCAATATGATATTCATGGACTATGAGTGTTCTTTAGTCGGTTGGAACTCAGTTTAGTAATTGATCATCTAATTTGGAATCACATTCACCTTAAATTATGTGGTTAGGGATGTGATTTATGATTATGATTTTGAATTGAGTTCCACTATGATATGTATAGCTTTGTATTAGTTGATTTGGGCACTTATGAGGTCATGAGGTCCATTTAGTAGTTGTAACAAACTCAAGTGGAAAATTGATGAGGCTTGAGATATTTTAGGATCATAATAGGTGTTGTTGGACTTGTTGGACCCAAATTTGATGATGGTTAAAATTAATTTCAAGGCTTATACATCTATTTTGTAAGGTTGTTAAAGAATTCATTTAAATGACTAAATAATGGAATTTGTGTCTAAACCTTTAGTAGAAGATGTACGAGATTCTAAAACTACATTCAAAATTTTAGGAGGCTTAGAGATTGTTACAAAATGATATATTCGATTGAATTTGAGGAGAATAATGGTTTTAATGCTATTGAACTTTGGTAAAATGAACAAAAGGGTGACTAACTATAATAGTATGGTTTAATCATGTAATCTGGCCCATAACATTGGTGTTACGCTGGTTTATCCTCCTTCTGCTTGGACATGGTAAAAAGCCTAAAAAGGTGGTATAATCTAAACCCTCCACCAGTTAGATCGAATGGCTGACCTTCATATTCAACCTCCGACTAAAATGGAGTTGATGCATGACCAAACTATGATCCTCACCAGTCTGATAATGGGAGCAAAATTAGCCTAAGATAAATCTTGAGTGCTAGAGGAGATCCACGATACCTGAAACTACCCAAAAACCCTAACAATAAGGCTGGCGTGGTGGGGTGTGAGAGAACCAAATTTTTGTAGGAGGGATGATGTTTTGAGGAGGGGTTTAAGATGAAGGAAATTAGTTTTAAGGGCATTCTTTCCATCTACCCATCCAACCAAAGTGAGAGGTAGGTATTGATGCTACCATGGCTGGGTTGTTGGCGATTGTCAAACCTACTTGCCAATAGGAAGACCTGGAGGTCGAACTTCATCCCTTCACACCATGGAGGTGGAGGTGGAGACCTGGAGAGTGAATCTAGCCTCGAAGCTGGACATCAATAGGGGTTTCGAGATGTTGGAGTCTAGTTGCTCATCCAAGACACTTTATCTAATCATAAAAATGCAGAGGGCCTTATTTCCCTTCCTCCTACCCGCAGCGGCGCTCCACACCAGCAAGGTCAGCCTTGCCGAGATACTAGTCACCAATCTAGAGTTTTTGTAGATGTAGGGATATAGAGGGACGAAACGAGCTTCTAGCCTCCTTAGACCTCCAGGAGGATGGACTCTTCATCATCGGCGATGTGCCAATGTCAGATTAGCAGTCGTTGTTGCTCCTATGTTAGGTAGAAAGAACAAGAATGGGGAGGGGGAGAGCAAAGATGCCCGAGTCGTGAGGAGATGAGTATCTAGTCTCCACATCCGGTGAGACCGGGTTTACCAGCCACTGGATCGTATTCTACTCTTTCTCTATAGTGTTGAGCATGGACAAAGTTGGAGGGTTACATGGCGTGCATCCACACACTCTAGGTTTAGATCCAACATTCCCATCTTTTTCACATCAAGTAAATCATATTTATTTTTTATATAATGTACAGATCTTTCAAATTTAATTGGAAATAGCTCCCTTAGCAAATACATTTCCCCAAAATATCCCTAGATTAAGAAAAAACAATTCTACATTACTGTACCCTTACATCATCCTTTTAAATAACAACTAATGATGATATTCAATTTAGATAATAATGCTTATTTTTGAGGTGATAGTATTGGCATAATTAACATATCATATAAATTAAATACGAGAAGATCCTTTATGAACCCTAATACTATTTCGAGACCAAATATGAACTCTGATTAAGTTATGATTTCATAATATTAGTTCTTTTCTCATTAATTCAAAAGTAGATGCTTTAAACCTCATATTAATTTTAGACAATAGATCAAGCATACAAAATATGAAATTTGGATCAGGCCCCTAAATGACATCATGATCACCATAAAAATACTAGAGACATACTTTAGATTAGTAACACCTAGATTTGACTTGAACCCTAAATTTGGACCTAAATATCAAGTTAAATGATGATCCTATAATTAATTATGGTTAATTTGCTATTAACCAGGTGATGACCAGATTATCTAGATGATAATGGATGTATAAGGAATCTATGAACTCAGGTTCTTGGATATAAGTATAAGACTAGATTTTTATGATGATCTATTTATGAGTAACTACTTACATGTAGTTGTGTTATCTTGATTGGATGTATATCTACAAATATTGTCCCTTTTCCACCTTGAACATTAAGAACACTAAGAAAATAAAATGCAATGTAGTTACTAATGGTTCATTAATCTTCTTATTAGAGAGGGAAAGTATTAATGATGACTAGCACCTCCCTCATGGTACAAGGTACGCAGGGAGATCCCTAATGGTACAAGGTACGCGGGGATAGGGCCCAATAATATATGTTTGTGCTAAGTCCACCATAGTAATACATGTCCATTGAAATGTGAATAATAAATTGGGTTTACCTGATTCTCTGCCTTAAATAATGTTTTCATTTCATTTTCTTCTTTCTTAAATTATTTTAAGTATGCCAGCATAGTATCTATATCTTTTCTACCATGTACCAACTTTATGTTGATTCGTCATTTTACATATTTTCTAGGTTCAGTGCTAGCATGGGAGAAAAGTTGGAAAGTGAGTAGTAGTTTAGGATGTACCTATTGTGTTTAGATCCTATTAGCATACATGTTCATAGATTATAAAATCTTCTTTCAATATGTAATTGTAACTCATGTTGTAATAAGTTATTTTGTAATATATACATGTTGAATATTGAGATTCTTCATTTTGTATGCATTATATTTGAATGTGCATGTATGCGCATATTGCTTCCGCAACGCACTTTGATACAATTGGTTAACATTTTTAGATTTCGTCGTCTCATCCCCATGGGGTTTTGAGAAGGTGGAAATTCATGGACGTTACATCAAACGAATCTATTCTAAAAGACACTATGCCTAATGTACACATGGCTTACTATATCCTCATTGGTGAAATCATGAAGAAAAAGAAATAAGGGGAGAAGGAATGCTTAAAGCTTCGTCTACAAAATTCCCTACCTAATTCATTTTTTTACCTATTCTCCATGAACAACCATTGAACTCTATTGGTGATGAGCGTCAAAGTAAAGACTATAGTCTTATACAACAATTTTGGCTCAACATTTGCACTAAAAAAATAAACAAACATGCCTACACTAAAGACCCCAACCGAGGAGAAAGTTGAAACATATGGGGAAGAAATCATAGATATGATCCACAAATTTGTAAAGGGGTATAAATTCGTTACTAAGAACGATTTCAAAAAGACACAATTCCTCCACATGAGCCTCAAGAAAATAACACAATCAAATGAATGTGATTTTCATTGTCTAGAATGGATGATGGTTGTGGCTTTTAAAGACGTGAAAATAGAAAGCTTACAACAAGAATTCTATCACGCACTACAAGGAGGATATGCTGACATGTTGCTACAATCCGGTTGGGTAATCCAAGAACAACCACATCCAGAATAAACCATGCCTGTTTATATCAACTCTTTAACTTTGACACTGTGGAACGAAGTGTATGATATGTTTGGGGGAGTTATAAACGGGCATAAGAGGTACCTTTTTCAAAACCTTTCATCGTCTTTGAAATTTAATACTTTAATTCCAAATTTGAACATACCTCCCTTCTTTGTGAGGAAAAATTTGAAAACATTGATAAAATTAATTTCATAATCTAAGATCAAGGGCATGATTTTTTGATCCATTTTTCCCTGGAAATAGTCATTTCTCCCTTTCTTAGACATGTTTGTCTTCATGTTAACACTTACGATTATCACTTCATGAAAGAAGAATTTGGGCTACATAATTCACCTAAAATTTTAAATGTGAATGAATGTTTTAGTGACATCCTTACCTCAATACTATGTAGAATGCAAAGCGATGGATGTCATCTTAAGATAAACTCTCAAAGCAATAATCAGCTTAACACACTACAGATTGATCACCATGACTCAAAATATAGGTAGGAAACCACAAAACATTTGCAAGGAGGAAACAACTACCCCCTCTAGAGAAGTAAAATCCTTGCTTTAGGATCTAAGAAGTCTTCACAACCCAAAAAATCCCTTTAAATCCTTCCATCCCTTAGCCTGAGAGTAAAAAAGCCAAGGGGAATAATATCACGCGAGATGTTCCTAGAAAGATACTAAAAAGACTTCATTCACCCAGTGTATAGCTATACTAATGAATGCAGATATGTTGTGCCTGATAGTGATGCCTGAAAGACAAATTATGCACTTGCCTTTCAAAAGAAACCTCAAACCACAACTTGTAATTACATTTAGGACCCATTTGGGTAAATATATCATTTCCACATTAAAAGTGGTTGAGCAACCTAAGAATGGAGGGGAAAATAGTAAGCTTAGCCTACCCAAAAATAATAGTTAGGATACCCAAAAAGATAGAAGTCGAGTGTGAAAGCTACCTCAATGAAGCATTGTGCATGTATCACTAAGGAAAGTGTCATCAATGTGTAAAGACGGAGAAAACCTTCCAAAAAAAGAAGGTTGTAGTGGGAAAAATGAGTACGATAACTCCTATCCCAAGAGAGGGAATCCTGAGAATGACAACACCCAGCCACAATGCATATGTATTGACTTAAGGGTGACTTTACAACATTTTTCACACTCAATAAAACCAATTATCTCATAAATATCTCTAAATTCATTCAATGCTTTGTTTCTACTTGATATCCTGAGGACAAGCTAGACAAAAAGTTTGGGGGAGCTGATAACATCCAACTATGTTCATATTTGAGTGCCTTTTTTGTTCTCATATTGTCACCTCTTTTATGATTTCTCTAAATAATTCCAATCATTTTCTACAAGACTTGATATGACTATCTAAACTAACCCTTCCTCTACTTTAAAAAACATACACATCTCATCAGTCGCTACACCTAAAGCTAGTTCGACGTTCAATGAAGATAACACCTAGTCAATGGTCATTGATGGTTCACCCCTACGACCAAAGATGGAGGAATCCACAGCGGCTGAAGGAGGAGACATCCCCTGTGACTGAAGAATGAGGAATTCTATTAGACTAAAGGACTAGTCATCTTAGAGATTGATGCAGTCTTTTCTTCAATAATCATTTTCTACGACCGCAATGACCAGAGACCCTCGACGGTCGTCCCAATTCTGTATCTCCACCAAATATTGATCAATGAAGCTATTCAATTCAGTTAGAATAGTCTATAAATAGACCCCCACTTCATCCATGAAGGGTTCATGTTATTTTGGAGATGGTGAATTGATGTTGCATTTTTTAGCCATCATCGCCCATCTATGTGGTATTTGATCTCTGAGGATAAGAGTTGAAGGAGAGAGTATATTTGTACCACCATCATCACCTTCAACCTATCCTTCAAAAGAAATACTAGCCACTCACCATCATTCATCCCAGATCCAAATATGAAGAAGATGTGCTCTAGTCATGGTTATTTGTGATCATAGTAGGTGTATTCCCTGCTCTCCTTTAAAATTTGTTCACCGCCCTACAACTACTTTGTTTTTATCCATCATGTCTCTCCATATGTGTAAATATGTAATGCCGCTCATTACTAAGAGTGGCTAAACATATAGTTCAGGTTTAGAGTAGCTACTAAGGCTCTTCCAACATTTATACACTTACATCCATCAAATATGTTTACTCTTAGTAAAGATCATGTCCATTCACTTGGTCTTAATGCTTCAATTGTATGATTATCTATCATCTTATGATATTTGATTGTTAGTACCTCTAAAGAGTAATAATAATCTTATCTAAGTGTGTTGAAATTATATAAAATCTTGATAATGTTGGAATGCTAAAGTTAATTATCATATGGTTATCTTTGTGATTGTTTGTTTGCCATCTTGAGAGAGAGACAACATAATAATCTAGATCTATCCCAAGCTTGCAAGAGGAAAGAATAATCATATATGATGATCACTTGTAATTCAGTAGAGGATATACTATGGGTGCGAGTATTGCATGTTGGAGAGAGACCTTAGATGGCGAAACTAAATCCAAGTTCTCATTCATCTTTGTTACAACCCATTTTGTTTGTTTTTATTCATTGTGTTGTTTTCTTTTTTGTTTTACTGGTTGGTTGAAATAACATCATTCTATAAGGAACACCATTTTAATCTACCCCTTTTGTTCAGTGTATCTGAGCCATTGTTTCATGTTCTTAGCATTTGTCATTACTTGTCCCTATGGTTCTGTTGGGTTTTAGGGGAGACAGAGAAGGCAGCGGAAACAAAATTTTCTCCCAAAAACCCATATCGAGGAAACACTTCAACGTCTATGTAATAGGAAAGGATGGTTTGCGGAATCATACCTTGTCCCGAGGCTTGCTCGGCGACAAAACCTCGCGCAATGCGCGGTCTTCAACTCCGAACTTCGACGGTGTCTGTTCAGCTCCTGGTCGCACCGGGACTCACAACTCCTGCTCGAACCGGACTGTCGGATGACAGTTGTCCTCCAAAGTGGCAGTGTCCTCCCGCCTTCATAGTATTCCACACGGACCACTTGGAACTCCACACTCCTTGTCCCACAAGGAAGTGGAAGGAGTCACACCCTCATGTAGACGTACTAGTCGCCTACACACTCTCTTGCCTCCTGTTGCAACTACAGTTGTCCTTCCCTTGCTACACCTCCCTTTGCGGGAAGCACTTGCTCGGGCTCTCTCACGGTTACCAAAACCAGAGAGAATGACAACTCGCAGAGCAACTGGTTGCACTGAGTTGTACTATGAGAAGCCCCCAAGTACCCCTATATATATAGGAGAGTCATGGGACATGGTTCTCCATCCCGGGCAATGCGGGACTAAAAGCAGGAGTAGAAGGGTTTGGGATTTTCCACAAAAAGCAACCATCTCGCAACCTGAACTGATCGGTTCATTACTGAACCGGTCGGTTCAGCCACTGAACCGGTCGGTTGGACATGAGCCGACCGTTTGGGGCCCTCCAACCGATCGGTTGGTGCCCTGAACCGATCGGTTCATGGTCCTAATCCGGCTCAAATTGACTTTCCTTGTTTCTTTCCCAATTGGCATCGAAATACCAATCCTATTTCCAATAAAATTAGAAATCGAAACGAAAGGAAAACTCGCACAAATCCTACTTTCCCAAGTTGCTCGATTGCACCAGTTGAACCGATCGGTTCAACACTTGAACCAATCATTTCACACAGTGCATGAGCCGATCGACTCAACCCTTGAGCCGACCGGTTCAGCAACCTCAGTCGACCGGTTCATCAAATGAACCGATCGGTTGGGAGTGTAGATTGTGCAGAATCAGTCAAATGTGATTTCAATCAATCCGATACTCCAATCAATGCGTCCAACACCTTGAACCATACGATATTGGGCCATCGACTGATTGAGTGTTTAATTGAACTACTAAACTCCTTTAGTAATCAATCTAAACATTGCTTGTGGAAAAACTCCTCTTCCAGGTTAAATCCTATGTGTGTGACCCTGCAGGTCCATTTCACGTTGGCAGTGAAAGTCCATAACACTTATGACTTCACAAGCAAAGAGCGGTGCCTAGTCACACATCAGTGCTACCCAAGTGAAAGTAGAAAGTTGGAGAACAACTTTCATCCTACATCGTGAATGGTGTTATAGAGAGTGTATAATTCCTTTGTCACTGATATGCCGAATGAACTCGAGGCATGGATCCGTCATCCTATCAATGTTCATTCACTTTCTTGATCTCAGAGTAGATTGGAAGAGATATGTATGACATCAGTATCACATACTGACTCATACATGCGTGCACGCCTTTCTCAATCCTACTCATCAAGTGGCCATGGATATCAAACTCCCTTAGGAGGGACAAATCCCATATCTATCACTCTCCCCTCAAAAAACCCCATGTGTCAAAGCCACCCAATCATCACCTTTATAACAACCCATGTTTCAGGACTGCGTTTGATGATGTCAAAGTGTGGCCAATGACATGTGTTGAGTGCAGTGATTTCAGGTCTAAGAATCACACTCACCACCATCACTGTGAGTACTGACTGTGACTACCATCTCATGGTTCCATGTGTCAAACTCACGGTGGGTTTGTCCGGTACCTTGTTCTCTAACAAGTACCTATGTGTTTGGTTTGATATCTCTATATCACGACTAATGAGATTCTGTCATCAACCAACACCACACTAGTCTTGTGTGTCATTGTTGTCTATTCTACCTTCCACAATGACATCCGACTAGGGACATAACAAGAATGTACAAACTCTTAGCATCTGTATGATCTCCTCGTTCATGTCCTAAACCTGAAGGCAAACGTCATTGAGTACTGTCATTCTCTAGACATTCAATCTGTTCTATCCCTATCTCATATGACTGAACCAGAAAGAATTGGAAGCTTGCCTTTGATGTTTATCAAATCAATCTTAATGTATCCCACCAATCATCCCATGATTGACTCTCAGGGCATACATACCAACAGACTCTCACTTGCACTGCGAGCCAATCACCCATGAATCATGTTCATAGTGATCTTCAAACATGTCCCACATGTTACTGTGCTCTAGTGCCAACATAGTGAGTAATGGCAACACCTTGCCAAAGTCAGTACAAATTGCATGTTTCTCATCTCTTTGCTGTACGTCACACGTATGAGATGGAGTTGCCTAATATGCGATCTAGTATTCCTTTGCTAACCTTTAGCCACATTGCATGATCAAGGATTCCAGACTTGTCACCAATGAGTGGAATATCTATAAGTTCATCTCATGAACTTCTAGATCCATATAGTATCTACTGTTGTTTACTGACACATAGATACTCGGCATTTCCCTTTTAAATGGCTTTATTGGAACATTTCCAATTATCAACAAACTTTTACTTTTATACATCTTATGTATATTTTGCGATTAATTTTCTGTCTTTTCGGAAGTTTGCATCAATGTAACTCCTTACATCGAACTCTTCCTTATCTCCATAGAACATGTACTTCATAAGCACTTATCAAGTTCTCATGGTATTCCAGTAACCCTTACTGGAAATAGACAGACATCCACTCATCATGTCCCACATACGAGTTATCAGGATGAGCACATCATATTGCCATGTCCTACATACAAGATGATGAACGCATTTTATTCTTGCCATGTCACACGTGCAAGACAACGGGATGATTACATACATGATAGATCCATATCTATTCTTAGTGTTCTCATTCTTCATAATAATTGGACACTCGGCCTTGGGATACTAATCTCCATGTAACATGGACAGGTTTTCTCCCACTGAATCTGTGCATACTGAACATTTCAGTACAGATTGCCAATGTATGCTTTCTCTTTTCAGGTCAAGAGAATTTCTGAGAACTATCTCTATAGATCTCTATTCCTATCATATAGGAAACATCTCTGTCTTCCTTAAAGATAATTTCCACTTTTGGATTTCCAATTTAGAACTTTTCCATTTCACATCAATATGTGGAATGTGAATATGCTCCCACTAAATCACAGATCCCTTCTTTATGTTTGACATATCAGTCAAACCCTTTGACTATATCATCAAAGTAAAGATCCAATTTTGAGTTGCATGTACTCAATCAATCACATTGATTAGTTCATTGTAACTTATAGACTTCATTTGCATTAGTGGGTTTATAAACCTTATAGGATGTGTCATGTACACATCCTTGTTTTATTCCTTACAGGAATGCGGTTTTAGTATCCATATGCCAAATGTCTTAGTCATTAAGTTGCAATCAACAAGCATCATTCTTCTCAAAATGTTATCCATGTGTCTTAACACTTAAGACTCATTTGCACTTATGGATATGATCCAATGAGTGCTACCATCAAGGTCATACCTTATGGTTCACATGGATGTCATTTAGGATGTAATGGTCATGAAGCATAACTCAAGATCCGGTTCCTCATATTCATCTTGATAGTTGACTCATCATATGAACAACTCATCATATAGATAATTGAGGTGTATCTGTTGAGGATATAAGAACTCACAACCCTTGTGATTCTGAATTTCCTTTTATTAGCGTGGGGTATTCATTCATTAAGAAGAATTCAGTTATATGATAATCATTCTCTAACTCCTTAGAGTATGATTCCTTCTTGATTTAGACATCACCATGTCTTAATCATGAGTACATTATGATACACTATCATAATCACCCATAAGGATCTCAAACATTTGGTCCAAGTATTTCAATCATTGATCTCATCAAAAATTAATACTTTACCAAATTTGTACTTCATTTATGATAATCTTGAACACTTCAAGATATTCATATTGGTATTTCTCTAAACACCATTTGAAGTATTTAGCATTTATACCAATAGGTATGTAAATACATCACATGTATTATACCTAATAGGATAATCACTCTCCCACTACATTAGTGAAGATTGATTAATCATGTCTAAGATATTCATGTCTCTTACTGGTTATCTAACCAAAAGAGTCTATCTTTATCCATCACATGGAAAATAGAAATGAATTTCTCATTATCAATGCTAATTATTGTTTGAGTTATCTATAACTTTAGGTATCAACTTGTCTTATGCATATCATATATCACAAGATAAACAAGGCATTGCCACAAAGATCACATCTTTATAAATTGAAACATCTCTTTATTATTGCCATCATTGTCATACAATATGCAAAAATAAAGTGTTTCTATTTATTGGCAAATATGAAATAACAGTTCGTAACTGTATTACATTCCTTGTATGCTGAAAATAAACTAAAGTATTCCTATCTATAAAGGCAACACTTGCCCAAAGTAAGAATGCTTTACACTTTACATCTTGATATCATATATCTCAGAAGTGTTACAAGTTTACTTTCATGACACCTTCAGGTAGAGGCCTCAGTCACCTCCTTCTTGTTTTGTTCTTCCAGGTAGAGAGGACAATTCCTTTTCCAATGTCCTGGCTTTTGACAATGGTGGCAATTTCCTTTCTTGGTCACGCCTCCCTTGGCCTTGAGAGCTGAGATGGCTTGGACTCCTGGCGAGCTTCAGAACCTTTCTTAGCTTTGCCCTTGCCCTTGCGCTTGGACTTGCCCTTCTTGCTCATGATCACCATCACGGACTTAGGCTTGTCCTTCTACATCTGTAACTCGGCTGTCCTCAACATGCCCAACAACTCTGACAGTGGCCTATCAAAGTTGTTCATGTTGTAGTTCATCACAAACTGACTATAAGATTCTGGCAATGATTGCGGTATCACATCAGTAGCCAACTCTTGGCTCAGTGGAAATCCCAGTCTCTGCAGGTTCTCCACATACCCAATCATCTTGAGTGTGTGAGGACCAACATGATCTCCTTCTGTCATGACGCACTTGAACAACACCCTAGAAACATTGTACCTCTCTTGTCGTGCCTGATCTTCATACATGTTCCTGAGATGCAGAATCATCTCTATGACCCCCATGTTCTCATGTTGCCTCTGCAACTCATGGTTCATTGAACACAGCATCAAGTACTTTGCATCAATGGCATCATCAGAATGCTTCTTGTAAGAATCCCTTTCTGCCTTTGGTGCATTTAGAGCGGGTTCCTCTGGAATTGGAGTATCCAGGACATAGAGCTTACGCTCTTGAGTGAGAACAATTCTCAATGTCCGATATCGGTCGTGGAAGTTCGTCCCATTTAGCTTCTCCTTGTCAAGGACCGATCACAAAGAAAAGTTGTTGTTGTTTGTTGCCATTTGAACTACAAAAGGAAAATATGCAATTTTAGTCCAAAAATTCATTTTTGACTTATTTGATTGATTTCAAAAATTTGACGATATAATTAGGCCTTTAATTAATTATCACTCCCACTATTTTACTTCTAATTGATAGCCCTCACCATCAATTCGGAAGATTGCAGCGTTTAACCTTCTAGTGGGAAAGATCCTGAAATCCTCTAAGTCATGGACCAGCTAGGGCTGTCACCCACAACATAGATCTCTCAGGTAGGCAACTTTTGCCAATTGCATCATATGCAACTCTTGATAAGATGTCATCTACAACTCCTTGCAATGAACATCTCTATGCCTCAAGGTGCTAGATCCTATCTAGGTCACCTTGTTAAGTCCGACCCAAAGCAAACACGATGAACATGCACCCTGCTTGGGAAGACCCACACATTCATCCTTCACGCTTCCACGAGATAGCGGTTCACCATGCTAGGGCGTGCCCACACTTGGTCGATCAAGCTTTTCACATGTGTCGCATTTGGAAGGCATCTAAAACTTAATATTTTAATGAGGGATTTGGTTTTATATACATATACATATCCAATCACCACAATACATAGTATGTATCATATACATGCTATATCCCACAAAAAACATGCACAAACGATAAAAGCGATGATTATGTCCATCCTAATGTGATTCCTCGAGCCAAGAGGAATCACGGTCATCTAGGTCAACATCACATGCAACCTGTACAAGATGAGCTATGTGTCTTGCCATCCGAGTTGATCAACTCATCACATGAATGATCTGTACTCTCTAGCCGGTCGTCTGGGTGCCACCAACCGATCGGTTGACTCCTTCAACCGATTGGCTCACCTGGTCGTCGTGCATCTCATCATGTCACCACCTGCTCATATCGCTCCTGGAACCGGTCATCAACCGATCGGTTCACTCTTTGAACTGACCGTCTGAGAAGTCGTCTTGATGTTCTCCGGTCTTTGACATAACAGGAAATAAAATCCTATTCTATTTATTACATTTCCTTTAAAAGGGAAACCCCGAGTTACATTCGGGGGGAGCAAAGGTAGGAAAGAATCTCGAATTATTTCGAGTTACATCAGGAATAAGAGAGGGAAGATCGGTGCGCAGACTGAGATGCAAGCAACCACACACAACCAATCACAGATAGGGGTTTATAGGCCATAATCACGCTACATACATCCACCACAAAACTCGTTTAAGGGCGACGCGTATCGAGTGCTTTAATAATACATATCATATATGTAATTAGGGATTTGTGGATTTAAGATTGGACATGCATAAAGCCGATATTATTCGCATCGTATGCAATAAATAAAGGCGACAAACCAAAATCGATCATATCGATATTCCTAAAACATAGAGCAGTTGACGTGGCTCTGATACCACTGTTGGGTTTTAGGGGAGACAGAGAAGGCAGCGGAAACAAAATTTTCTCCCAAAAACCCATACCGAGGAAACGCATCAACGTCTATGTAATAGGAAAGGATGGTTTGCGGAATCATACCTTGTCCCGAGGCTTGCTCGGCGACAAAACCTCGCGCAATGCGCGGTCTTCAACTCCGGACTTCGACGGTGTCTGTGCAGCTCCTGGTCGCACCGGGACTCACAACTCCTGCTTGAACCGGACTGTCGGATGACAGTTGTCCTCCAAAGCGGCAGTGTCCTCCCGCCTCCGTAGTAGTCCACACGGACCACCTGGAACTCAACACTCCTTGTCCCACAAGGAAGTGGAAGGAGTCGCACCCTCCTGTAGATGTACTAGTCGCCTACACGCTCTCCTGCCTCCTGTTGCAACTGCAGTTGTCCTTCCCTTGTTGCACCTCCCTTAGCGGGAAGCACTTGCTCGGGCTCTCTCACGGTTACCAAAACCAGAGAGAACGACAACTCGCAGAGCAACTGGTTGCACTAAGCTGTACTGTGAGAAGCCCCCAAGTACCCCTATATATATAGGAGAGTCATGGGACAGGGTTCTCCATCTCGGGCAATGCGGGACTAAAAGCAGGAGTAGAAGGGTTCGGGATTTTCCACAAAAAGCAACCATCTCGCAACCTGAACTGATCGGTTCATTGCTGAACCGGTCGTTTCAGCCACAGAACCGGTCGGTTGGACATGAGCCGACCGTTTGGGGCCCTCCAACCGATCGGTTGGTGCCCTAAACTGATCGGTTCATGGTCCTAATCCGGCTCAAATTGACTTTCCTTGTTTCTTTCCCAATTGGCATCGAAATACCAATCCTATTTCCAATCAAATTAGAAATCGAAACAGAAAGGAAAACTCGCACAAATCCTACTTTCCCAAGTTGCTCGATTGCACCAGTTGAACCGATCGGTTCAACACTTGAACCAATCGTTTCACACAATGCATGAGCTGATCGAATCAACCCTTGAGCCGACCGGTTCAGCAACCTCAGCCGACCAGTTCATCAAATGAACCGACCGGTTGGGAGTGTAGATTGTGCAGAATCAGTCAAATGCGATTTCAATCAATCCGAACATCCAATCAATGCGTCCAACACCTTGAACCATACGATATTGGGCCATCGACTGATTGAGTGTTTAATTGAACTACTAAACTTCTTTAGTAATCAATCTAAACATTGCTTGTGGAAAAACTCCTCTTCCAGGTTAAATCCTATGTGTGTGACCCTGCAGGTCCATTTCATGTTGGCAGTGAAAGTCCATAACACTTATGACTTCACAAGCATAGAGCGGTGCCTAGTCACACTTCAGTGCTACCCAAGTGAAAGTAGAAAGTTGGAGAACAACTTTCATCCTACAATCCGTGAATGGTGTTACATCGAGTGTATAATTCCTTTGTCACTGATATCCCGAATGAACTCGAGGCATGGATCCGTCATCTTGTCAACGTTCATTCACTTTCTTGATCTCAGAGTAGACTGGAAGAGATATGTATGACATCAGTATCACATACTAACTCATACATGCGTGCACGCCTTTCTCAATCCTACTCATCAAGTGGCCATGGATATCAAACTCCCTTAGGAGGGACAAATCCCATATCTATCACTCACCCCTCAAAAAACCCCATGTGTCAAAGCCACCCAATCATCACCTTTATAACAACCCATGTTTCAGGACTGCATTTGATGATGTCAAAGTGTGCCCAACGACATGTTTTGACTGCAGTGATTTCAGGTCAAAGAATCACACTCACCACCATCACTATGAGTACTGATTGTGACTACCATCTCATGGTTCCATGTGTCAAACTCACAGTGGGTCTGTCCGGTACCTTGTTCTCTAACAAGTACCTATGTGTTTGGTTTGATATCTCTATATCATGACTAATGAGATTATTTCATCAACCAACACCACAATCTAGTCTTGTGTGTCATTGCTGTCTATTCTACCTTCCACAATGACATCCGACTAGGGACATAACAAGAATGTGCAAACTCTTAGCATCTGTATGATCTCATCATTCAGGTCCTGAACCTGAAGGCATACGTCATTGAGTACTGTCATTCTCTAGACATTCAATCTGTTCTATCACTATCTCATATGAATGAACCAGAAAGAATTGGAAGCTTGCCTTTGATGTTTATCAAATCAATCTTAATGTATCCCACCAATCATCCCATGAATGGCTCTCAGGGCATACATACCAACAGGATCAACCCAGATCTACTACATCAGACCCCGCATGTTAGTTGCAGGGTCCTGTGTGTCAGTTTATAACTTTAAGAGTCTGACTACTCTAGATTCGCTCCTTTTTGGATGTGTGATTTAGGTTGTACATAGGGCGACCGCCTTTCTCCTTGGAAAAGGCACTAGAAGGTTCGGTTTAGAAAGAAAACAAATTGGAAAAGGATGGTACAAAAGGGGAGAGTTAAAACCACAACTACTAGGTACATATGGCTCTTTCAATCCCAACAATGGTGCCAGAAAGCTTGATGTGTTTCTCAAACTCAACAAAACAAACTGGCAAAGGAGGGTTCCAAAGGGGAGACTTAACACCACAATTGCTAGGTATATATGGTGCTTTCGATCCCTGACAATGATTTTCTCCTTTAGGAATATAAGCATCAGTATGACCACCATAGTAGCCCCTCCTTATAAAGGAATCCTCATTATGATTAGGGATGTAGATAGGCCAATTATCAGCGTCGTAGTACTTCATACGAAAGATGGTTAGAGCCAGTGAGGTCTTGCAGAGCCTTGCTTTCTATGTCGATCTTGTAGTTCTTCCAACATCAATCTTGAGCTTTTTGCACTACCTCACCAAGGAGATCAATGTCATTTTTCATATATTCTATATACTCTTTTTTGTTAATAACCAGATTTTCGAGGCTTACCGCGTCATAGGCGATAGACAAAAAGGTTGGTGTGTTTCTCAAACACAACAAAACCAACTGGCAAAAGATAGTGCCATTGGGGAGAGTCAACACCAAAAGTACTAGGTCTCTATGGTGCTTTCTGTCCCCGACAATGATACCCAAAAACTTGGTGAATCTATCCAGAGGTGCACACACTACTCAATTAGATTTTACTAGATCAAGCTCAGAACAAACTTGAGAACTTTCAAATTTATAAGTGATCTACATAAACACACTCACTTAAACTAACATACTATTCTCACAAGAGCATGGGGTCATGTTGTCATATAGGGATAAAAGGGGGCACTAGAGATACATTAGTTTTGGGATAGGTTTCTAATATGAAGTCTAGGGTATAACGGTTGAAAGGTTGATTAATTGATTACACTAAGAATGAACAATAATGCAATTAAGGAATAACACACATGATCAAAACTTAAGTCAAACCTATATAGTTAATTCTTTTGAGCAAGAATAGACAAGGCATGAAATAAAGGAACAATCTATGCTAAGGCAATCTAGATAAGAGATCTACACTACACTAAGATAACAAACTAAGTACAACAACAACTAAAGACCTAAACTAGAAAAAACAAAGAAAAAACAAGGTAAGAAGATAATTGAGCAAGTAAAGAGCTAATTGACCACACTAGCTAAACAAGGAGGAAATTAGGGTTTAAAACAATTAAAGGAGTTGTGATCTGTTTGGGGGAATGCACTTCTCCATTATGTTGGGGTGATAACATGGTAACATTACTCTTCCATTTAGATTACCAAACCAAACAACAAGCTAGAGACTAATGAATTTCCCTAAACTACTAACTAGCCATGGATAAAATAGGGTGTATATGGGGGAACTAGTCACTAGAACCTCCTATACACCCTTTCGAGGCTCATTTGGTTTAGGGTTTAGGTGGAATTCAATTAGAGTCCAGTCAAGCATAGGTTTCTTGGATAGGAACTCTTTGGGTAATTATGGGTGAGGGTAGTAATGTAAGGTGGAAGTGAGGTTTTAGACCTCATATCACCCGCACTCTATCCTTGAGAACGCTCCAAGAAAATTACAATAAATACTTCTATAATATCTACTTAGATCTCTCATATAGGTTTAGGATAATTTTTTAGCATGTAGGAAAGTGAATAGATGACTAGGAAACCATTAATTATACTTAGGATAAATTCACAAATTAGCGACATATAAGAAATTTCCCTAAATCCTAGTGATGTGCAAAAATCTTATCATCTTTTGGATCATGTTTGGTTGCATATCCATGTTGTTTTGACTCAATTATCACTCTCATTCATGCTAGATTCTATATTTTTAGCTATTCTTACTTTTCTCATAGTTTGGGTTGTAGGTGCTACATTTTGCAATGAAATTATGATGAATATATCATATTATCACTTTCTGTATCACTCCTCAAGTATATACATATTTTGGGGTTCAAAATTGCACAAATATTACTTTTTACGGCATGTAAAACTGACCTACAGGTCGTAAGTTATGAGCAAAATACACAGCAGCCCAGAACAACCATTTACACGTTGTGTCTAAAAAAGACACCCCATGTCTTAAAAAGACACGACGTGTCTTGTTAGAGACACCCCGTGTCTTAAAAAGACATGATGTGTCTTGTTAGAGACACCCTGTGTCTCAGTCCAGAAATTGAATGCATAACTCCATATTTACAGTAAAATGTCGTGCTTTATTAAAGATACGCTGTGTCTTATTAGAGACATGTCATGTCTTTTTAAAGACACACCGTAGAACCTCCTAGAATTCACAAAAATCGATCCAAACTTTAGTTATTGCATAAGACACACCGTGTCTTATAAAAACACACGGTGTGACTTGTAGATTTCTCCCAAACGCGAATGTAACAATCTCACACTTATATATATGACCCTAAGCCATCTTGGGATAGTTACCATGACATATTTCAGACCTTTTCAAGCGGGACTCAAGCAAGGAAGAACAAAGTTGGAGTTGGAGGCGTTCTAAGGGAGAAAAGATGGTTTTTTGGGAGGAAAACTTCTTCTTCTTCCTTCTTCTCCAACAATTGCAGTAGGAATCTCTTACGTTCTCTTCTCTACACTCTGGCATGAAGTTTTCTAGAGAGTTTCTAGCAGCAAGGATGGATTTTTTACTCCTTGATTGGAGTTCCACGTCTATCTTCCTTCTTCCACAAACATCCATGTTTATTTCCTTCTATTATGATCTCTAGCACTACTTTCTACTACTTGTATCTACTTTCTACAGACATGGATGAGTAGATCTCTTATTCTTGGGCATGTGGGAGTAACTCCCATGTCATAACATGTTTGAACACGAATTTCATGTATAATTCTAGTTGTTTCACTATTCTAACGTTAATTGGTGTTTAATTCTTCTTACATGCTTTGATGGCCACTTTGTATGTTTGATTTTTTATCTTTGTATAATCAGGGAAGATGTGCATAGGAGTAAGGAGATGTACCTTAGCTACACTACCTTCACCATGAGAGTGGCTGGGATGTGTAGGGTATTAAAGGTTTGTAGTCTGAATCTTAGTATATCCATGGGAGTGGTATACCAAGTTAGGAATGTTCTACACTACTGGGAGGTGGGTGTGGGACACAAACCTCCCTTGTGTTATTTCTAGTATTCTTGATCTTTATTGTTCTTCATGTTATGATGTGGATGTGAAACCCTATCCTCAAGAATCCCTAATCCAAATTGATCCTTAATACAAGTGTTTTTTAGTTCATTTCCTTTTAATTGCTTAGTTAACATAACATAACATCTCTTGTAAAAAAAGATCTAGATTATTGAAAATCATAACTCTTGCGCCTAGCTAACCAACGCTCTTTGTGTTCGACCTCAACTATAGCTACTCTCATATACTTGCGGGAAATAGCTAGTTGAGTAACAGATCATTCTTATGATTGAAACTCATTAGGGTAACAACCAACACCTAGGTGGTTTCAAGTGCACATCAAGAAGAAATTTATAAGGAATGACATATAAATAGAACATAATAATTAAAAAATGAAATCATTATGTTCATATATCATCTTCCCCCAACATGGTATCAAAGTAATATTTTAGCCCCAACAAACCCACCTAAGGGGCCTAGCTACTCATAGTACAAGACAATATAAAAAAGAATGGAGAATGAGGTGGAAGTGACCATTGATCTTGGTGTAGATGAAGTGATCCTCATCTCCATCTACTGCAAGGATGTCCTCCCTCCTCCTCCAAGGTGCAAGGGCATGGAATAAAGGTGGAGAGTGAAAACAACACTAGAAAACTAGGGTTTTGGTGTTGGAAATGGTGAAGTTGAGTGAAATCAAGATGGAAATGTGGTGGAATGGCTAAGTGGAGAAAATGGGGAGCTAAGAGGTGGTAGAAGGTATCTAACCTAATGCCCCAACCTCCACCTATGTATATATAGGTGGTGGGGAAGCACTAGGCCAAGTAGGGGTAAAACGGGGAATGCAGTAGAAAAGTTGAGCTAGGATAGTATGTAGCACGGTGGTGTTGGGTAGAACAGCCGTGGTGGGATGGGGTCAGAATGGGTGTGGTGGTGTGGAACATGCGAGGTTAGAATGTGGAAAACTCATAGGTTGTTTTGGGGAAATGGAAGGTTGGTGGCATGTCCATGGTGCGGCATGGGTAGAACAGTCGTGGTGGTTACCATGATTGTGGTGGCTTGAGTGAATGTTGGTTGTTCTGATGCCAGTATCATTATGACTTATCTACAACACAACTAAGATGTGTTGCATGATTGTTCTAGGTCATGATGAAGCCCTGGGATCACTCACTCTCTCTCTCTCTCTCTCTCATCCAAGTGTGGTCCAAATACCTAAAAATCATCCAAATGACATCCATAAGTGTGTTTTACATGGAATCACATATTAGGGGAAATGACATGTAATCTAGCAGGTATAAATGTGATTAAAGTGTAATATGACACAAGATGAAGCACTAAAACATGGCTGTATCATCTACTACCACTCCAAAAATCTATTTTGTGGTTGCTACAATCTATCAAGTATACATATCCAAATAAGGATCAGTCTTTCATGGTGTCTTGGATTCTAAAGTCGATATGATCACTTCCTACTATGATATTTGTAATACTTTCTTCCACATGTGCTGGTGCTATTCTGATGGAAATTAGGGGTTTTCCATTAAGTCATTTGAAAGGATGAATGCTAGATTGTGTCAGTTACTAAAATATTACATGGAATGAAAAATCTTCCAACTCAATACCAAACTTCTTAGTAAATGCCAACTCACCTTGTCAAGGTTTGATATTGTAACTGGATTTTCATCCCTATTTTCATAATCCATGTTAGACTGAGTCTTTCTGCTAGAATTAGTTGCATTAGGATTGTAGTATCTTCTAAACCAATTAAATAGTTTCATTTCTTCATTGTCTCCCACATTGAATGGGATTAATATGGCCCTTGGGTCTTTTATTTTGTAGAAATCTTTCCATACAGAAAATCAGTCAACAACTTTTCTAGTTTGAAAATGTCTACCTCTTCTCCTCATCCTCTCTTGGTTATAATATACGTAAACAATTTCCATATGTCGACATTTTTTCAATAACATCAAGTAGATTATCGAGGTGTAATTTATATAGAGCTTCTAAGAATTTATCATACATCATATTGTGCTGATCTTTGATAAGTTTATATGGGAAGGTAATTTTAGGAGAATATGTGACTCTATTAGATAGACCCTCTTCAATAGTCTTTGGTTCTTTATCCATGGCTGATTTCTTCCCTTTACATGCTCCCTTTGTAATTCTGCTATCATGGATAGGTGTAAGGAGCTTCTCTTGTGCCACATCAATTGTTTCTTATTGAAGGTTGGGAATTAGGATAACTTCTTGTTGAACTTCAATGCAGATAGAATCTAGCATAGGTCAAGAACTAAAATTGGCCATCATAATAAATTCATGGCTTCTTTAGTTTATCCTTGAGTTAGATAGAATGCACCAAAGAATTTTCTTTATCATCTGAGAAAGAATGGTTAGGTTTTGGTTGATCATTTTGTTGTTTTGTTGCATATCAGTTAGACTCAACATTTGCACTTGAATGATTCTATATATCTTTTTTGTTAATAGTTCTTTGGTTGGGCTTCACATTGATCTAATCTGGACTCTTTGTGCATGCAAACAATGTAGACATGAGGCCATGTTATCGTTGATTTTAATTCTAATTCTGGACATTATTTATGTTCTACTGGTAATTGGTAACACATTGGTATCCATATGGTCCATAACCTCTCCCAAACCTAAATGTTTTAGAGGGTTTATTAAGAGGCAAGTTAAGAAAGGGAGTGTTCTCTTATATAGTTTTGTTTTCATAAAAATAAAGTTGGTTTGGTCTCTTGAATAAGTCATAAAAAATATTTTCTACTACTCCCTCTTGATTTTCTTTGACTTTATGGGTATAAGAATAGTAATCAAAGATATGTCCAAACTCTCTGTCGGCAACAAAATTCATGAAATACTCTACAATGTTCTTTCCCTTGACCGTCCTTTCCTTAAATGTATGTAAATTTGTGGCTATCTTATTAAGATTTATTTTCAAAACTTCCAGAACTTCTAAATTGGAAACATTTCCCATAGTTGAGACATTTCCATAGGGTCCTTCCTCAATAGATAATTCTTCTTAGTCCAATATGATTCCATGATTCAAGGGGTGGTATCGTGCAAGGGCCTTGTCACATAAGGAGAAGGACAAAGTTTTATAGTAAATCACCTATAGCGTAATCATGTCGACATTTAAGGTGTCACAAATATTCTTGAAGGTTATGATGTGATGGCAATGCTCATCTGTGATAAAATTACATTCTTGAACTATGGCTCTGAATGCCAGATTGAACTTGAAGTTTGCTACTTTGATTCTCAAAAGTATGATTAGTTGTCTTGTTATTTCATTGGAACAAGATACAAGTACAGAAAAAAGAGACAAGATAATGGGTGTGTTTCCTTGTGCATCAGCTCTAACATACTTCGGGTTATTTCCATTTTGCCGTGGTGGCTTTGCTCCAACTAAAGCCATAGTCACCTTCTTGTGATGAAAAGTATCTTGCACTTAGTAACAAACAATTAGATGAGTTAGGGTGAAATGTCAAAAGTGAATCTAAATCTCCAAGGCAACTGTAGATATTTCTAAGTTTATGTGCTAGCTAATGATTCTATTACTAGAAAAAAGAACAATGACAAACTCTAAGTAATCAGTTTCTCCTTAAAGATTACCGCTTCAGTTGTAATAATCAATAATGCCAAAATTTGATTTCCTTTGATTCACGTGTCCATAATTATGAGGATAATGGATGCATATCATGAGGAATAATACTTTGAACTTAGATCCTAATATTTTAGATGCCTATAATAATAACATGGGGTCTTGAGTACTAAGTTGGGTGAAACACACGACATGGAAGACATATTGTTTAGGATCTTTTATCTTAGCTCATCTAAAGTGTTGTGTACAAAAGTAATAAATAGGAACAAAGAAAACAAAGTAAATAAAAACAAGTTAACAAGGAAAAATAACTAGTAGATCTTTATGCTAAATTTCAATATTTTTCATTGAAATTGGATTCATCTTCACCAGCCAAGAACACTTTCCATCATGTAGACACTCATACCCATTGTATACATGTATCATAGTTTATGGGAAATCATCATTAATATATATTTGTTGTTGTCAAATGATATGGTTGAATCCAGATTATAATCTTGTTTCGCTCACAAGTTGACAAACAAAATATCAAAACATACACACATATGACCATTAGCTCTAGTGACTAAAAACTTTTATGATTTCACCAAAACACTTAAAATCCAATTTGATATAATACTATTCCCTCAAGGAAATGAAAAACAATCATTAAAAGATGGTAAATAATCATGCATGTGAATCAATTATTAACAATAGTAATATGAGAAACACTTCTAATGTAAATATATTCAACGGATGTGGACTAGTTAGTGAAACCCATGGGTGTGATAATCTATTTTATAAATCTTAAGATTGGAAATGGAAATAGGTTTCTATTGTGGTTAGATACCTAATGACTGAATAAAACATCTCTTCTTGAGAATGTTGACCAACAACTGGTATTCAATGTGGGAAGGAGCCTGGACTACAAACTAAATTGTTGTATATGTAAGGGTTAGTGAAAATTTCCAAAGGTGAGAGATGCAGAAGATGCTCTAAGATATCTCAATTCTATTACAAAACCTGTATTGATGTTGAAGATTCTATTGTGTTGAAGGATTCATTGAAGGCCACTAATAGAAACTTTTGGAAAATATCTAGAGTACAATTTCCTAAAGTTGATCGGAAGAGGTGGTTGTTGTCTAATTTAATTCCCAGAAGAATATTGATTTTCCTTTGGAAAATATTTCTTCACAGATTGGTTGATGTGGAGATTCTTCAGTTGTTTGGATGCTATATGGATTCTTGACATTCCCTTTGTTTTGAGGGTGAAGATAATAAGAATCACATGCTCTTTAATTGTTCATTTTATGTACACATCAGGAATCAATTTTCTCTGAAGTTTGACCTCGATTTGCTGATGAATTAAAAAGAGATTCTCAATTTAACTGTGAAAGCCAAGATCTAAGCTTGTTTTTCTCTTTCTAACATCTAGCTTGAGAGGAATAGGAGGATTTTCTTAATAATAGTAGGAAGGTCCACTACATTTGAGATACTACTTTTCATGATATGAAGATCATGCATAGTTAGCTTATACAACTCTTATGGTACAATTTTATTTATCTTTCTTACACTTTTTATCTCAGAAAATAACTAAAAAGGGAGAAGCAAGTTGGATTCACCCAAAAAAATGGATGTCAATATTTACATGTTGGTATACGTTGGTGGCTATTTTTGACTCGAGTTAATGAGTTTTGGCACTCATAATAACAAGTAACATGGTGAATTTACAGGAACGAAAGGCCATAGGAGAAAAAAATATTGATGGATAAGAATATAATGGGGAGGAATGAGGATAAAAATGTATTGTTAGGGTATTGAATAACAATTTAGACTTCCTATTCAGTGTGTATTGAGTTGATGATGGTGAGGAAAGCATCTCCAAATCTCATCCTTACTATAAAAGAATGTAGACAGCTACGCAAAACACATATGGATGGACTTGGAATATTTTCACATCAACCTATGAACAATGATGGTGAGTGTAGAATTCGACAGTAATACATGGAATAAGAGGTGCCATTAGTTTAAGGATTGGGGCCGTAATTATACGGATTGGTGTGTGCTCGAGACATTTGAGCGCATGATTTCATTTATTGCACTCTGAAGTATCACAAAGCGTGCCTTATGGAATGACCTCCACTAATTAGGTCAGTGGAGGGATTAGTAGGACTCCACCGATGGGTGATAGAAGGAATTCCACTGCTAGGTGAGGTTTCTGATCTCAGAGGTGGATGCTTGTATTACACTTCATTGGTAGACTCTAGAAGCTCATTCATGGATTCATGAGTTAGTGTTTCCATTGTCTATGGATAAAATTGGAAATTTTGTTATCTTGGGTATCGTTGGTTGTTGGAGTAGATAATTCATAGGGAAACAAAGCATGTCTTCCTTTGGTTGATATCTTTTGAGATCATACTAGTAGATGAAGCCTAGATTTCCAATGAGCAACATGGGGAAGTAGTTACATCTGCAACTTGAGCTTGAGTTACCATCGATATATGAAACTAGCTTGGGAATCATTAGATGAATACCAATGGAAATGCAGAGCAAGAACCATAGGTAGTTGACCTATGTACCTTTAGGTCTTCATGTTGGAGGCTCACCCAACTGTCAGTTTATGTGCTTAGCAATTTTCATCATTTTTTTGTTGTGAGGATCTTTTGAGGGTTTCTATTGGCTTACAAATAATATCTCTTCATTAGTGGTGGATTAGTGTATATTTGATCACCAAAATGGATATTTGAAATGGAATGCTCTCAACGAATAAAAAAGGTGTTTTCTAATAAAACATTGGGTTTTCCTGTAGAAAGATGGAAACTTATTACTAACAAGACATGATTTTTTCCTTTCAAATACTATGATAATAAATGAAATGAAGGGTAAATTAGGCATATTAAAACCACAAACTTTGATGTTATCACCAATAAGCCTTGAAATTTCATGTATACTATTGTCATTGGTCACGCTTTACCATAATAATCCCATCAAACTATATTGTAGAAGTACATCTTTTAAAGAAGTATGTAGACATTACGGTGGAATAAAAAGTGAAAAAATGTTCATGGGGACAACCTAGCATCCCCCGAAAATAGCTACAATTCATCCTAACACGGTACCTTGTCTTGTTGTCACCCTCAAATATAAGTATTCCCATTGGGATTTATCAAGGTTACCTTCCATACTTCCTATACTATAGTTGAGTGTTTATTGCATTAGATCCCCTAGTACCTATTGATCTGAAATCTTTTTCTATAATAATTATTGTGAATTAGATATGTTTTGAGGATAGCTAGTGCAAATAGACACTTGTAAAGCTTTCCATCTTTTCTTCTAATCACTTTCCTTATCATGTTTATGATTTTAAAGATCATCTTTGGTGAACAAATGAAAATGGTAATGGTTCAAGACCCTTAGATAAGGGTGAAAAATCCTTAACAAAGGTTTTTAGATCCCTATCATAAAGGGAATTCTAGTTAGATGATGATCTGAAAAGGGTGGCGTAACACCCCAATTTTCTAAAACATGCACAACTCTAAGTGGAAGAATTATCTTATTGAGATGTCATAAAAATTATTATCATTGCATAAAAATAGAGTTTGTTCAACCAACACAAAAATATACAATTCTCGTACACAAGTTCACATCATAACACTCACACTTTAAACAGATACATGGTTCTCTTAACTTGAAAGCAAATCTAAACTAAAATTCTATTAAATTGTCATCCCACTAGATTTTGTCTTCTAGATTTGTCGTCGACATGTATGCTCCTTATATAAGCTCCTTAATCCTTCATCCCTACGTATATTGTTCCCCAGCCATGCAAACAAAAATGGATATTTGGTTAAAGTTAGTGGCAATGAGTACCATTATAAGAACTGAAAAATATATTATACTTTTGAGAAAGCATAAATTCAAACATGATTAACTTCTTCTCCTCTTATATAACTTCATCTTTAATCATATTAATCATTAACATTATTTTCTAGGGCTGAATATGTTGTCCTCCATCATTATCTTTCTCACACAAAGCTTATGCTCCCAAGATCTCATTGATCCCACATAGCTTACCTACCCAAGTTCTCATTGCTCACACATAGCTTATGCCAAAAAGGCGTCTTAATCTTGTAAGGAACAATTACAATTCATTCATTATATACCTAACATTTATTATTGAGCATATTATCTCAAACCGTTAAATTTTACATTTAAAACATGGACTTGATGAAAGAATTTGCATATTATGATGATGGCAATATCTCATAAATACATGATGAAAAACATAATCTGATTCATAATCAATTTCCTTTCATGTATTGATTCAAACATGTACTTGATATAATTATACTTGACTTTCATAAATATAAGTGAATATAAAGCCCTTTACAAGTATTTATTACTAAGAGTTCATGAATTGACTTACATAATATTGGATCAACTCCTATTGTTTCTCTTTGAGGTTAATGAATCCCTACATTATTGAAATTAATATACTCTACATCAATTACTATCTTAAATACAATCTAAACCCTAATTTGGTTCGTTAGGAAAACTACGTCTGATATTACACAATTAGGGTTTGAAAACCACAATATCAGATTCTACTTGAAAAATCTATTCCAATGACTATTTGTACATATTTTCTTGACCATACAATCAAATGTTTTGGTTTTACAAGTTCTAGCCAATAAAAATTTAATGTAAATCCACATGGTAGATATTCAAAATCATGGGTCGGTGTTGAACTGGCCCAATCGAAACCAGCCA
The DNA here is from genome assembly GCA_963693085.1 of Alisma plantago-aquatica. Taxonomy (NCBI): domain Eukaryota; kingdom Viridiplantae; phylum Streptophyta; class Magnoliopsida; order Alismatales; family Alismataceae; genus Alisma; species Alisma plantago-aquatica. The sequence continues at coordinate 501,943,738 of OY856410.1, read as the reverse complement.
CATGACCTGGCTCGCTCTAGGAGACCACACGACATGTAAGGAGTACAGAAGGGGAAAATGACTTAATTGTCCCAGTGGGTGCCACACTAATATAAGCTTAAGAAGGGGAAACATCGAAAAAGATGCCCCTTGCTTCTCCTTCGATATGCAATGTCGACAAGTACATAATAAGGAAAATTAGATCGCAAAAATTGTGAATCTGGCCCAGCCGTTGGAAGCCAAGGTACTAGACACCTTCATCACTATTAGCCGAACTCATTGATCCAAGGAAGAAGGGACGGGGTGGCCTGAGGTCACATAATCTGTCATTGCCATAATAGGCTATTTGAGCAACAACAAGAAGCCAAAACAGATCATAAAGATAGAAACAAAACCCATAGTGTGATTTAGCATTAATCTAGAACTTCCAGGTGTAGTTGTTTGTAAAGAACCATGGCAAAATATGGCAAGATACACTAGATTGCTCACAAGTTTAGGTAGAAGGTAAAAAGAGGGAAAATCAGGTACATGTACTACTGACTAGAAATTGGAGGGTGAAGATGATACTTGGGGTTCCGAGAAGTATCACAAACTTGATTCTTGAAAGTCACCAAATTCTGAGTTTCCACATCCGCAAACTAAATGGTCTACAACCACGAGGGTTTGTGGGGACAGAGTTGCAGGGTCAAGAGCACAAACTGACAGCGGCTATGCATTTTAGAGAATTTGTATATCTTATAGAAGAATGGGTTATTGGTTTTTTTCTTATATAGGTTTAGGTTTGGGGTGGCTAGAGACTCCTATGGAAGGTGAATAGGGGGCTAGAGAGGGTCCTAGTCAACCGGGGAATCTGGATCATGAAATCCCATTGAGATTGGGTTTATAGACTCGATAAGGTTCAAATATGGTGAAAACACCTTGCTTTGGTGATGTCATTGATCCAAAAGAGGGATCAAGGAAGGAATGTTGTTGTGCGATCAAGACGTCCACATTGCAAGGGACTCAGGTGGAGGGGATGAGTTCCCTACCCATGGAAATCTATGGATCTGTGAGTCTCAATTGGACTCTACCTCTGTCAAATGGGACGCATGACGCACAATAAAATTAAAAAGAGAAAAACCAAAGTGAAAGGGGTTTATCAAGGCTTTCATTATGTTTAATCTTTCCTACTTAAATTGGGGGTTCTAGGATTGTACAAACTAAGAAAAATTGGTATAGTGACTAATTGGACTACATGGATTCTAAAAACTTGTTAGTTTCCTGAATTGAGAGTGGAACCTAATTGTCCTTTCCTTCTTAGGATAATTGTGTATTTAATCATCATGAATTGTCTATAACCAAATAAGGACACATATTTATAGGAAAGAAATTTATTATCATGTTTAAATAATACTAATTTTTGTTAGGACATATTATGGTCCTTTATCATGTCAATTTTACTCCAAACATTAGGTGATTCTTGAATTAATTTGGGCTATAGTTTTGGGCATTTGCATCACAATTATTGAAATCTTAATTACAACCACTTTTATTTTAATGGAAATTCCTTTAAGTGTGTAATTGAGTGACTAAGGCTTTACTAGAATCACATATTAACTAATTGAACATTTCTTGAGGCAAAATCATATTAGAAATTTTCAAACTAGGATTTGAAGAATATTTTGATCATCAAACAAAACTAGGGTTGTTACAATTCCATCCACCTTATAAAAAAATGTCCTCAAAATTTCCACATACTACCCACTTATGATTTTACTTATTCATAGTTTGCAATACTCAATAGGTATTTCTATCTGATAAAATGGGTGTTAAGCTAGATCATACCTTCTTCATCATCATCAGCCATTGCAAATATTCTTGCTTGTCTCTTTTGTCTTTGTTCTGGTTTAGGTTTTTATCCTACATTGTTCCTTTCTTTGAGATTAGGGAACTCCGACTTCTTATGGTATGGGTCCCCATAAAAGTAACAAACTCATGTGCCAAACCTACAAACTCCACCATGTGGATTGTTTCTTGTTGGGCAAGGATTCCTAATGTGTGGCTCTACGAGGTCTTTTCTCTTCTTGTATTTATGATGATTGGAGTTGTTGTTGTGGGAATGATTGTACTTCTTCCATGCTCTTCTTGGGTCATCTTCTAGTTCAAGGGTAACATCTAGGGTGCCTTGTAAGTAAGATTTCCTCATCTAGACAGATAAAAACTAAGGTCTTCCTTGAGACCTTTAATAAATGTCTTAATCTTGCATAGTTCATCATAATAATATCCATACTTCTATAAGATTCTGAACTTCATGGCATACTATGTGACTGTCATATCACCACGTTGCAGAAGCTTGTGGAACTCCTCTTCTTTCTTCTCAAACATAGCCTCAGATATGTAATGGTCTATAATAGCTTCGATGAATTCCTCCCATGCGAGTGGAGGAGCATCTGCTTTGTGTGATCCTAGTAGGTTCTCCCACCAAGTCCTAGGAGAACCTTTGAGCATGTGAGTCCCAAAATGTACCCATGATGGGTTAGGGAAATCTAGGTCATAGAAACAATGTTCTATGTTCTGCAAACAGCTCTCATATTTTCCCACCACATCCAACTTTTCTTCTCTAGAAAAAGAATCAAGTTCGATCTTTATGAATTCAACTAGGGAAAGCTCATTGTTGACCCTAGGATTGCCTAATTGATCCTCTCCTCTTCCCAAGGCAATGGCAAGGGTCCTGAACAAGATGTCAAAGGGCACCATTGGGATTTATTTATGTGGAGATGCTAGATGGTCTCCTATGCTATGAGAATCATCTTCATCCCCACCCATGGGCATCTCACCTTTATTTTTCGATTCCATCTATGAAAGAGGACATAAACTAGATGAGATTCTGAGAAAAGTTTGGTGGACAACTAAATTTTTAGCTCTAATACCATATTGTAACACCCCAATTTTTTAAAACATGCACGAAGAATGATCTTATTGGGATGTCACAAAAATGATTATCATTGCATAAAAATAGAGTTTCTTCGACCAAAAAATGAAAATAAACAATTCTCATACTCAAGTCCACATCATAACACTAACACTTTAGACTAATACATGGTTCTCTTAACTTGAAAGTAAATCTAATCTAATATTCTATTATAGTTGGCACCCACCATATTTTACCTAATAGATTTGTCCTCGAGATGTATGATCCTTCTCTTTGAACCTTAATCCTATTTACCTGAGGAAATCACATCCCCTACCATTCAAAGAAAAATGGATATTTGGTTAGAGTATGTGGCAATAAGTAAAATGATAAGAACTAAAAATATATTATAATTTTGAGAAAGCATAAATTCAAACATGACTAAATTCTTGTAATGTTATATAACATCATCTTTAATCATATTAATCATTAAAATTATTGTCTTATTCTGAATATGTTTTCCTCCATCCTTATCTTTGTCACACAAAGCTTATGCTTCCAAGAGCTCATTGCTCACACAGATCTTATGCACCCAAGTGCTCATTACTCACACAGATCTTATGCCAAAAAGGCATCTTAATCTTCTAATGAACAATCACAATTCATCCATTATACACCTATTCATCTTTGATTGTATTATCTTAATATATTAAATTTGACTTAGAAAGCATGTGCATATTATTATGATAGCAATATCTGAGAATTACATGATGAAAAACATAATCTGATTCATAATCAATTTACTTGCATGTATTCATTAAAACATGTGATTGATATACTTATACTTGAATTTCATTCATATAAGAAGATAGAAAGCCCTTTACCAGTATGTATCACTCAGAGTGCATGAATCCACTTAACTAATATTGGATCAACTCCTACAGTTTCACTTTGAGGTTGATGAAACCCTATATTCCTCAAATTAATATATTCGACATCAATTACTATCTTAAATACAATCTAAACCCTAATTTGGATGATTAGGAAAACTAGGTCTGATATTACATAATTAGGGATTTTAAACAAAAAATTCAGATTCTACTAAAAAAATTCCCTCAATGACTATTTTTACGTATTTTTCTAACCAGCCAATCAGATCGTATGATTTTACTAAATTCCAGCCAATTAGAATTTCATGTAAATACACATGGGCAATATAAAAAAATGTGGGTCGGTCTTTAACTAGCCCAATCGGAGCCGAGTACATGGCCTAGAATGTCACACAACATGTCAGTAGTACAAAAGGGCAAAAAGGCTTAATTGTCCGTGTGGGTGCCACACTTATAGAAGCTTGAGAAAGGGCAACATCATAGAAGAATCCCCTTGATTCTCCTTCTATGATCTACAATTTGGAAGAGTACATAGTAAGGAAAATCATGAATCTGGCCCAGACGTCAGAAGCCAAGGTGCTAGAGTCATCACTATTGGATGAACTCTATGATCCAAGGAAGAAGGCACAGGGTGGCCTGAGGTCACAAAACCTGCCTCTTCCAAAACATGCTATAAGAGAAATAATAGGAAGCCAAAATAGATCATAAAGAAGGAAATAAAATCCATAATATGATCTAGCATTAATTAACTTCCATGTGTAACTGTTTGTTAAGAACCAAGGGAAAACATGGGGAGATACACCAAATTTCTCACAAGTTTAGGTAGCAGGGAAAAAGCGGGAAAATCAGGTACATGTACCACTAAGAAAAAATTGGAAGGTGAAGATGATACTTAAGAGTTTTGAGAAGTATCACAAACTCGATTCTTGAAAGTCACAGAGTTCTGAGTTGCCACATCTACGAACTGGACAGGCTACAACCATGAGGGTTTGTGGGGATAGATTTGCATGGTCACAAGGGAAAATTGATGGTGGCTTTGCGTACCTAAGAGTTTGCATATCTTTTCAAAGGGGTTACTTGTTTGTATCATCTATATGTGTATGTCTAGGGTCAATAGCGACAACCGCGGAAGGTGAACATAGGTCCAGAGAGGGTTCTAGCTGACCAGGGGCTCTGGGTCATGAAATCCCATCACGATTGGGTCTATAGACCCAACAACATTCATAGATGGTGAAAATGCCTTACTTTGGTAATGACATTGATCAAAAAGAGGGAATCAGGGAAGGAGTCTTATTGTGTGGTGAAGGAGTGCACAACACAAGGGCCTCAGGTGGAGGGGATGAGTTCACTACCTGCGGAAAACTCTAGATATGCGAGTTCCGATTGAACTCTGCTTCTGTCCAATGGGTTGTGTGACACACAATTGAAATAAACCAAAATAAACTGGAGTGAAGGGGGTTTATGAAGGGTTCATTATGTTTAATATTTCTTACTTAAATTGGGGGTTCTAGGATTGTTCAAACAAGACTAAAATTGGTTTGGGACTACATGGATTCCAAAAAACTTTTTAGTTTCCCACATAGAGAGTGAAACCAAATTGTCCTTTCCTTCTTAGGATTAGCATGTATTTAATCATCCTATATTATCTATAACCAAATAAGGGCACATATTTAGAGGAAAGTAATTTATCATGTTTATATCATACAAATTTTTACTAGGACATATTATGGGTCTTATCATGTCAATTTTACACCAAACCTCAGGTGACTCTTTA